>OY987244.1:19878316-20529424 GCA_963920765.1 Ulota crispa | reverse complement strand
ATGTGTGTATGCTTTTTGGACATTTAGTTTGAAGAATAAATGCAACAAGCACTACAAATGCTTCTAAATTGCATATAACTGAAGGAGGTGTGAGTATTTCAATTTGAAAGCGTTCATTTGTACACACACAACATGAAATATAGTGAGAGACTGGAGAAAGCTCTACATACTTTTAGAAATGTGAGAATCATATTATAACACTTAACTAAAATTAAAAGACCTGAAAATATGCAAACTAATAGAGAAAATATCTACCATTTTTATAGATTCACTACTCAAAATTGCAAGCTCTTGTGCTGCACATAAATTTGAGAAAATTTCAAAAGAATTGAAGAAGTTAGTTCATGGATAATTGTTAGAGGAATGGAGTTTTGTGGTTTTTGGCATTATCAAAGCCATATTTTACATTATGCACAATAGATTTGTTGATATTATAATTATTTTGCTTAATGGTTTTATTGAACAAAATACATTACTCATGATATGTTAAAATGTGAATATAGAACAAATTTGATAACGGCATACATTAATTCTAATGTAAACAAAACAAATGTTTTTTTCAAAGTGCAACATAAAAAACATTTTTAGAACAAGTGAAGTTGTAGATGTTCAAAACTGATGATAATAATATAGAGGAATCAGATTAAAATTGTTCCTTTCATAGAATTGAAAATTTGAAGAAAAGAAAAAAATGTGGTTAGTGGTTTTGAAATCATATGCCAATAATTAAAAGATTGGGAGTTATTTTTGGGTTCTAAAAATATACTAAATTGCGTTAAATTTGTCATTGAAACTGAAGATAAAGAAAAAAATATAACATAAAATGTTGTTGCTAAATATGTTATAGACACTCACTAACATGCTACACTCTTTAGAATACCAAACCAATTGCAGCCATGAAGCAATGAAAATTGCATTGTACTTAGATGAGATCCTTGTGTATATGATTACATGCAAATGAGATATTAATGATATCTTGACATTTTCAATATTATGCAAAGGCAAACAATCTTAAAAGACAAGATTTCTAACAATAGGGTGAATAACCGCATTCTTTCAATTTTTTACTTTGACAATTGGTTTTTCTAGTGCCTACGAATGCCACCATAGACATTTCCTTCAAAATACCTGAAGCCCATGTTTTCCACAACTTGTGTTAAGTGGATCAAGAAGTATGTGGAATTTGGATGAGCAAATAGTTCCATTTGAGAGTTTTGAAATTTTAATTGCTCAATGTCACTCACAGTTATGTGCTTAGTAAGTGAGCATTTAGTTGAGCAAAATAGTTTGTTCACAAGTGTTTGAATTGAATGTACATTTGTTTTGCTTGTTATTAGTAAAACAAAGACTTGTTTTTTATTTTGTCATAAAATGGATTTTTTTGCTTAATATTAAGTGGGTGGGATATTCTTGAGGACGTTGCTCTTTATAAGTGTTATTGATGGTTGTAAGGTTTTAGGTACAAATAAAGAATTTCATTTTGATGTTGTGTTTTGTAACTTGGTAATGTTGTTGCTAATTGTTGCAAAGAATGTACAAATTTATTACAAGTGTTTGAATTGTTATACAAACAAAGCACAAAAAAACAATTTATTGACCATAATTGATAGCACTTTGTTTTTGTGGCTTTTTAGTTTGCTTATTCTCTAAAATAAATTGTCCATTCTACTAAATACTACATCAAAAGTGTCAAAGCAAATTTCATGCATCAACATTCATTACATTATTGTAGGAAATTCCAACAATTTTATACCACTCAAACAGACATATGACAAATCACTCAATATATTTATCTTACATGGAGTTAGGTTAAATAACATAACTATGTTATGTAACATAGCACTCATCTCAATCAAACAATACAACATCATCAATCTTTTGTTTACATTAATAGAGGTTTCACATCTATCTCTTTTGTGTATCATAAACATCCACTAGTAGAAAACTCTGTCCAAAACACTTGACCACGCTAATTGACTAATTTAACAAAATTATGTAAAAAACTAAATACATTCCGTTGAATTGAACACCATTATCTAAATCAATAGAAATTTTGGAATCTTTTAGGAATCTTTTGGGAATCTTTTGGAAATCTTTTGGGAATTTTTTGTGAATCTTTAAGAATCTTTAAAAAACATTTGGAAATCATTGAGAATCTTTTCAGGATTTTCAAGAATATTTTAGAATCTTTTCAAGATTTTAGAATCATTAAGAATCTTCTTGGAATCTTTGAGAATGTTTTAGGAATCTTTGAGAATCTTTGGATATCTTTGGGAATCTTTTCAAGTTTTTTTGGAATCTTTGAGAATGTTTGAGGACAATTGAGAATCTTTGAGAATCTTTGGAAGTCTTTGGGAATCTTTTCTAGTTTTCTAGAATCTTTGAGAATGTTTGAGAATCTTTGGAAATCTTTGAGAATCTTTTAGGAATATTTGAGAATTCTTGAGAATCTTTGAGAATAGTTTGGAATATTTGAGAATCTTTGGAAATGTTCTAGGAATTTTGAATTTTTTTGAGAATTTTTGAAAATCTTTAAGAATCTTCTTGGAATCTTCCTGGAAGCTTTGAGAAGCTTTGAGAATCTTTAAGAATCTTTGGGAATCTTTGGGAATCTTTTGAGAATCTTTTTTGAAATTTTAAAAATCTTTGAGAATCTCTGAGAATTTCCAAGAACCTTTTTGGAATCTTTGAGAATCTTTTTACAATCTTTATGAAATTTGTTAAAGTACTTCAAAATATTTGTAGAAATAGAATCTCTTAGACTAAATTAGAGTCTTTTAGGAATCTTTTTGTAATTCATCAAAACACTTTAAAATATTTTTAATCAAAAAACTATTACGATAGTTTAGGTTTGTTTTTGAAATCTTTCTAAAATCTTTTTGGACCTCATTAAAATGTTTTGAAGCTTTAAAAAAAAAAGGAAGTTTTCAAAAAAAAAAGAATATTTTAGAAGTTTGAGTGTACATTGACTGGTTTTATTTTTTGTACTTTTCACAATTTGGTTAGATTTAAAATTAGCAGCCTTTAAAGTCAAGTAAAAACATGACCATAATAACAAAAAAATCAACAGTTTTTTATTGATCTAGACACTTTTGGACACAACTTCACTAATTCAACAAAATTTTATATAGAAAGTACAACATTTTGTTGTTTTAAATACCAAAATTTCTTTATAAACAGATATAAAAGATGCTCCTTAATTCTTTGAAAAAATCATATATGTCCTTCAAGGATTAAAAGTACCAAAATTATCTTTCCTTTTTGTATAAATATCAACAATGCTTCTAATATATTGGGAAAGTATTAAAAATGCTCCTCAACTATTTTAAATTATTTATATCTTTGTGTTATATGATAACCAAGTGTATAGTTTAATGCAAATTCTTACAAGAAACCAAAGGTGATTTTTACATTTCAAATAACACAAGGATATATTTAACATTTCAAAATAGAAGAGTTTTTTTATTATTTTTCTAAAATAATAGGAGTATGTTTGATATTCCTATAAAAAATAAGAATTTTTTTAATGTTTCAAATACTTTCGGAGTAAACTTGATATTTTGAAAGACTCAAAGGGTACTTTTAGTCTTTTTCCTTCTATTACTAACCAAATGGATTAAAAAGATAACAATTTTATAAAATATTTTTATAAGCTTTAAAAGATGGGAATTGATATGTGTACCACACCCTTCCAATTACTATACCACACCCTGGGGGTAAATTTTAGATTTCTATTACCAAAAAGCTAAATTTGAAAATTTTGAATTCAAATTTGGACTTAGAGACCATGGTATTGTCTAGAACCATAAAAAAAGTTGCAATTCAACAACATCCAGTGAAAAAGTTTAGTTAGGGAGAAAATTGTTACTTTTACTTTTGTTTGTAAAGAAAGATAAGCTTTTTCATTGGATGTTGTTGAATTGCAACTTTTTTATGGTCCTAGACAATATCATGGTCTCTAAGTCCAAATTTGAGTTCAAAATTCTTAAACTCAAAGTTTTGATGGTAGAAATCTAAAATTTACTCCAAGGGTGTGGTACAGTAGTTCAAAAGGTGTGGTTCACATATTAATGCCCTTAAAAAATATCCAAAACTATTCAAAAGTTTATAGAATTTTGATTTTATAATTGCAAGGTTTTAATTCCGTAACTTTTCACAATTTCATGTTATTTAAAGCTATCAAACTATGGAGGCTATTTTAACAAAATAAGGTTTTTTTTACAAAAAAAAATAGCACTAAATAATAATCATTAATGAATCCAATCTTTGCCTGCAGCAATCCTTTTGAGATATGTGAATTCGAATAAAAAATTATAAACAAAATCAAAAGGATGGAAATAAACAATTTTTAAAAAATTTCTAAACACCTTTTCTGATTTTAGCTCATAACTTTTGATAAAAATATTGAAATCCAAAAAAAATTGTTGGAGGTGAAAGCAAAATACATTTGCCAACTTTTCTTAGTCTTAAGTTTTTTGAAAAATAGTCCTTTAATGGGCCAAAATAGCCTCCAAAGTCTATTAGCTTACAAAAAACAAGAACATTTAAGGTACAAATACAATCATGATTCTCTTGTGCACTTGTGTGAGTGCATGTGTGCTAGTGGTTGTGAATGATGTGATAGTCTTGTGGTTTGTGAACCCGGTGGTGGGGGGTTCAAACCCATTGCTGGCAACCCTGCTTGACGCCATGGGCAGCTGCCCAGCTCCTAAAAAAATTTCACTTTTTTATTTTTTATTTTAAAAATTCTATGAAAAAAAATAACGTTTAAATTTTTTTAAAAACAGAATTGAACAACATAAAATAAGTAAAAATTAACAAAAAACAGCAAATAATCTACAAAAAATCAAGAGAAAATCAACATACTTTTGTTGAAAAGTACCCAAATCAACTTGACCAAATCAACAGAAAAAATCAACAGGTTTTGGTTGAAATTCTGTTGATTTTGTGCTAAATTTTTACTAGTGGTCGATCTATCTATATAATAGAATACAATTTGCCCATTTGACGATCCTTTTACTGCAATCCTTTTACTTATTAATACTTGGTAATTGTCTCATTGGAGAGTAAAAGGCATCCAAAGAGGGGGTCAAATGTCACAAAGGGAGAGGAAAGAGCATATGGATGGTGAAAAGTCATTGGAATAAATTGCCAAAAGTTATTCGAATTTTTCAAATTTGGTATTTTAACCCCTAAAAGCCCAAGCACTATTTTTTGGCAAAATAGTGATATTGGGCAGCTCACTACAAGTGAACAGTTCATCTTTTTTCTTTGAAAATTTCACACATGATGTATCCAAGGAGTAGCTTTAAGGTCCAACAATTTTTATCACTTTTGACTACATGGTTCCGTAGTTATTGCATGAAATGTTGTTTTTTTGAACTCCAGGTAGCCTAGGCAGCTCAAATAAGTTCTTTAAAAATTAAATTTTTTGAATTTTTTTTTTTTGAAGTTGGTTCCTTAGACTTATGTGTACTTGGGAAGCTTTGAACCATTCATTTTTTATTGATGATGTGAAAGTTATGAGACATTTTAGTTTGTAGGTGGATATGGTGAGCTGCCTAGGCTACCTGGAGTTCAAAAAAAACAACATTTCATGCAATAACTACGGAACCATGTAGTCAAAAGTGATGAAAATTGTAAAGCTACTCCTTGGATACATCATGTGTGAAATTTTCAAAAAAAAAAGATGAAATGTCCACTTGTAGTGAGCTGCCCAATATCCATTTTGTCCTCCAAAAGGACAAGTGGGCTTTTAGGAGTTAAAGTATTATAAATTTGAGGCTCTCTATCCCTCTACGTTTCTCAAATTTTGAAATTAATAAAGGAGGAGGAAGAAGAAAAGGTAGGGTAAAAACATAGCTAGGTTGTGTGCATATTCATTTTTTAAAATTGCGTTCATGCACTCTGTCAAAACAACGGGTTTCATTACTATTTAATAATATCAATAATAGAGTACTACATTGCCAATAAAAAAACTTGTTTGAGTTCACATTATATTTTGAAATATAATGAAAAGTTGCTTGTATATAACTACCTACATTCAATATTGAATTTGTCCAATTGCAATCAAATATAGGTAATAATTTTTATATCGGTATATTCATGAAATTTGTGTTTAGACAAAATATTGATGGTATAGTTGCTCAAGTGGGGTATCATTTAGGTAAAATTACCTATATTATTTTCAAAAAAATACCAAAAATACCCCTCAATTCTTTCAAATATCAAATTTACCCCTATATTATTTGAAATATAAAAAATACCCCTAGCTTTGTATAGAAATATCAATTATACCCCTGGCTATCTTTGAGGATATCATTAATACCTCTAGTTTTTTGTGCGTCTTTATTGCAATTTTAAAAAACTCAAAATGACAACAAAAATTACTATGTATTTACTCAATGGTTTTGACTACAATAGACTAGCTTACAAGCAAACACCGAGCTTGCTTTCAAGATTTGGCTTGCATTCAACTTACATTTAGTTTTTGTACTTTCCCTTGTCATCCAAATATTTCCAAAAATTTGCAAACAGAGGCTCAAGAGAGTTAGGGATATTTTTTATAATTCAAATTATACAAAGGTATATTTGATGCTTCATAATTATTGAGGATCCCAAAGAACTAGGGGTATAATAGATATTCCTACATAAAGCCATGAGTATTTCTGATATTTCAAATAATATAGGGGTGCATTTGATATTTTGAAAGAATTGAGAGGTATTTTTGATATTTTCCCATTATCTTAACACAAAGGATGTAAATAACTAAATATGTAATGATGTAAGTGCTTACAAGACTTGTCTTTGTAACCACATTAGACTTGCTTCTAAGAATTTACATATTTCCAAACATTTTCAATGCCTCATTGTATTTGTTTTATATTTCTAATGTCATATTTTGAGCAAAAACTGATGACCAAACCCAAAATTAAAACATAACTAGATTATTTACAATATTCCAAAATAAAATTATCAAAATGAGAGCATTAAAATCTTTTTACTTACACATTTTAAAATAGAACAATTTGTTGAATTGCAAAAATGTAATGCAAAAGCATTGTATTTTTCTTGGCCTCTCAAATTCCCAATTTTTTCTATTGTTGGAATATTAAGGATTTATTCCATCATCTTTGTGAATTTCAAAAAAAGATTTCCACTCCAAATTTAGCAAAATTTGTTTTATAACATCATTGTTTTGGCTTGGAAAAAAATTGTGCAATATTGAATAGTAAGTGACTACATCTAGAACAAATAGCATGTTCAAATCTGTATATTTTAACCCCTAAAGGACCATTGTCCCTACGGGGGACAAATAGGATTTTGGGCAGGTACCTACGGCATCAATTTTTGTCCTAATTTTTTGAATTTTTTTTTGCAAATAGAAAAACACATTAGCTTTTAGGGAACATATTTTTTTATTCTAATTGATGCTAGGGAGCAAAAGTTATGCCCAAATAAGCACAAATTTAGGGACTAGGGGCAGCAAAAAAAAAAATCTTATAAAAACTTATTTTTTTTTAAATTTTTTTTTCTTATAGACTATATCTTTTTCTACATCTGAAGCTTTGCTTCATTCCATTTGGACTAGTTATGAGAAAGTTATGGACAATCTTGTTTTTCGGGCAACTCAAGCATCTTCTTGAAAAAATAACTTATAAACTTCATTTTTGAATGCAAGTTTAACATTTTTTCAAAAAAAAGTGTTGTAGAGGGTGAAGCTTGCTTTCTAGAACAGTCTTGCCATTGGGATTATTGCATTTCAATTCCATTGCAGGGTTATTAGCAATTTAAGTTTTTGTTCAATCTCGTACCTTCTTCTACCTAATGTTTTTTTAAAAAATGAATTTCAAGTATATATTTTTTTAAATTTTTTCCCAAGATTCTCAACTCAACTTCCCACCATGCAAAACTAGAATTCCAAACTTTGTGGTGCAAAAAATTTAAGTTAAAAATGTTCAAAGTTAAAAAATCTAATCAAGCAAGGTGCAAAAAAAGTTTAGGGTTACACTTTAAATGCATACATCTTCCAATCTGTGTGGTCAAAGTTCTTGAGTTTTGTATGGCACATTCTTATAGTAGTCTAGCACAAGACCCTATGGTCAGATATACAAAATGCTTGATTTTCAAACCTTTTTACTTTTTGCCATAGAGGTGGTAGTTTTGAGTGTCTTTTGACAAAAGGCCATGGTCCTTTAGGGGTTAAAAGCTCACAAAATGTGGTTTTAAAAAAAATCAAGTACTTTTTACAACTAGTTGTCCTTGTCTTAAAATCTAGGTGTAGAATGTTTCTTGCATTGTAAATTTTCTTAATCTCCAATATATAGTGTTATCAACCATTACCAAAAAAAGTCAGTATCTTCTAGCAAACAAATAGCAAATTGTTTCTTGGTAAAACCAAATTAAAAATAATTGTTGTAAGGTAGCCACCCCCATAAGCGTGAGTTTAAGCACTACAGCATGGTTAGGATAGTTAGGCAAGGGCAGAAATAATATCATTAGATTGGAAACATAGAACAAAAAAAATTAGTTTAGTTTGGGAAGTTATCCACATAGTCATGTGTGCGTGGGTATTTTCCAAAGTGCTAAATCATTGAAATTGTAGGAACCATGTGTAAGAGATGCTAAAAACAAGGCTTGTTGGTTCTTAGATAGTGAGATGGGTACTCAAAACCGTCATACCAATCACCCACAACCATCACTCTGTCACCCATAACCATCACTTAGTTCACTCATAAGCATTTGCTTTTTTAATTATGATATCAGTGACGCACATGGGGACGGTCATGACGGTCACACTAATGGGTGCGGCTACCTTATGTTGCAAAGTGATGGAAAAATGACCAATAGAAGATTGCAAGAGTCATTTGGTGATTATATGTGGCATTCCAAAGTACAAGTCTAAAATTTGTTTCATGTTATCACTACTTGACTATTTACACTATAACCACCAAACTTAAGATAAAAGTAATCTTTTGGGTTATGATGAGGTTTTTTAGTTGCTATATGAATTATGTTGATTACACCAACAATTGTAGGCAAAATTAGATAGTTTTTAGAACCAAAATTGAGTATCAAGTAATTTTTGCCCATTTTGGTCAAAAGATCTTGTGCCTCAAAACCATTTTGATTGTTTGAACAATGTTTTACGGCATTTCAAAAACTTACTTTTACCTACATTAAAGTTTTTTGAACATATAAACAAGTTAGAACCTTGCGCACACATAAACAAGGTACATGCAACCCTCACAATCACGTGAATAGAGATACAATACATAATATTATGTTTTTGAACAAAAATCATCAAAATTGCAACTATAAAAAAAATAAGGCGCTTTGAAATTCTAAGATTTTGGATCCAACACTTATTTTTGTATTATTTAAAAAGAAACATGAAAATCAAATAGTAAATTGAGTTTTGACCCAAAATCCTTTTTTTTTTTAAGAACTAAAAATTCACTCATCACTTTGATGTGGCGCAAAGCAAATTTAATGATCGAGTTTAGCTTCTCAAAGTTGAAGGTCTTCTTTCTATCAAATAGCTCTAAAGATTCTGCAATGTTATTTTCATCATTAATAATAAAAACCAAATTAAGAGTGCAATCAGAATTCAAATAAAAGCAACAATATAGTTGTAGACAAGGCCACCATCTGTATTGATATAAGAATCTACTCGTTTTTATATGTTGAATTCCAAAATTGTCATTGTTGTTTAACTCCTCGCTTAAGCCCTTGCTTAACCCTTAAACATCCAAGGGGGTAAGGGCAAAACATAGATGCCTTATAAAATGATATTTTTGTAACTTTGATGAAGTTTGCTTCAAAAGAGAAAACAAGAATCATGATGTTTAGTAATTATCCATTTGGTCAAACTTTCAAAAAAGGTTTTGGACTCTTATTTAATGAATCTATAAGCATTTATCATTTAATATTCATCAAATTACAAAAAATATTCATATAATCTAAAATTTAGTGTAATTGGTTAATAATAGACATTATATTCTAAAATCCAAAAATGAAATTTTTTCAAAGGAGAGAATATCATTAGTTTCCCAAAATAGTAATTTTTATAACACTAGCAAATGTTGAAATGTATGTCTTTGGAAAATTCTCCTTGGTGGAGTTTAACTTGGATTGACACGATTCAAATTGGGTTGGAAAGTAGACTTGCTTTTGTATTTGAAATTATTTTATATTTAAAATAAAAAAACTGCATTCTTGGTTGCTTGCAAAAAAGGGCAACAACCAAAAAAATGGTTGAGTGAATGCTTAGGGGTTAAAGTTTCTCTTAGAGAAACTTTTGAACCTCTCACCTTCTAGTCCTTCTTCTTTGCTTACCACACATAGAGCGCAAGTATCCTAATTCACAATAACAAATCTAGATCTTGAAATTGCAATTTAAGCAAAGTAAGAGCTACAACAACACAAAAATTCATTGCAACAAATTTTAAACCTAGAAGTTTGAGACCTATGCAAATGTTAAGAAATAAAAAAGTAGCTATACTATTGCTCCTACAAAATCACATTAAATCCTTAAAACATGGCGATAATGCAAACAACAAGGAACACAAGCACTATTCATCTTTGTTGAACAAGGCTGACAAAGTTTGCAAGCTCATGGGTCTTCTGTCCAGCTACTTTGTTATTATTGATAAAAAAAAACTTAAACTCTTACTGCAAAGAAGTAGAAACATACCTTTAGATGCATGGGAACACTTTCAACTAATTCTAAAATTCAAATCCAATATCCAATAAATATAAAGTTAGTTAATGCTTTATTCCAACTAGATTCTTGTCTTGGTGTTATTATTTGTTTGTTTTCATAAAAAGTAAAATTTATGGAATTATTAAAGCTTTTAAACATGTCGTTAAATTTTAAAAGCCCAAATAAACTATCACCAAATTTCATTCTCTTTCTAATTACTCCCATCTACAATTCAATCCATAAATACAGTTTTCGACCAATTTCAATATGATCTTGCATAATTGTCCATTCTAATTACCCTCATAAATGGTATGTAACACATTTTCAATTATCTCAGAAATAATCAATTAACCAATTGGGCTACCATAACTTTTGTTTGTTCTCAAAAGATATGAATAATCACATTGTAGCATTAAAAATACCCATTGCATGTATTGGCCCGAGACCAAAGAAAAAGAAATCTTACATTAACAAAGCTATGTTTATAGTAAAAATATATTATTTTGAGTAAATCCTTAAAACAATGAGCCAAAGATTGTACAATAGTTTACTGTTGTTTAAATGCCAAAGATAGTACATGCAATAGAGAGCACATACATTACCCCCTAAAGGCCTAGGCCCTTTTTTTTGCAACTTTTTGTGAAAGTCACTAAAAACTACCACTTTTGGGGGAATGAATATAAAAGTAGGATTTCTTTTGTTTTTTGGAAATCCAACCATGAGATCTTGCTCTAGACTATGGAAGGTACTTGTGGAAAAAATTAGCTCATTCTAAATGTAGAGGAGTGAGATACTGGCATTTGAAGTGGTTTTTTTTTTTTTTTTTTTTTTTTTTTTCCATGTCATCCAAAGTTTCAAAAGCCTTTGACCACTCCTATATCATAAAAATTGCTCTACGCAATGTTTAGGTTTATTTTTTCCATGTAGAAGACCAAGTTAGGTATGTGTGAGAATTTTCAAATGAATTGGAGATGTGGATCATACTTTGTAAAATCTTGCAATGCTAGAGGGTCATGGTATTTGTATATACACTAGGCAAAATTGGAGGATTTATGTAAAATTCAAAAATCTGAATTACTTTGATCCAAATGGTGAAACCAAGGAATCTTAGTCTACTGCAACTTGGAAAAAAAGAAGTCAAAATATAAATACACAAAGAGCTCAAAAAAGTAAAGCACCAAATTTTACAAGGGGCAAAAGGAATGGAGGTTTGGGAGTCCCCCAAGATGGGCACTTTCCACTCCACTTCCCTTTGCCCAAGTGTCCACACCTTGTGCCCACAAGGGTTGGCCCTCTTTGGAATCAACACCCACCCCCACTTACAAAGGAGAGGTCTTACCCAAACTGCCCCTTCTTGCTTAGTTTTTGGAAAATTCTTGATAACTTCTTCATCAAATGTTGGAATGAAGAAAAAATAGATGCTCGTGTACAATAGGTCTTGAATTTTTCCACCTTCAATATAAGTTTTAAAAAATCACAAAAACTAGTTTAGCTATAGGTACATGCCGAAAATCCATTTATCTCCCAAGGGGACAATTGGGCCTTTAGGGATTAACAACACCTTGCCTACAATTAAGGGTTTATGGTCATAAGAAATGATTAAACATTGTAGAATTTTAAAACATCACTCATAAAGAATATACCTTGACTAATTGTAATACTTTGTAGATATAATTTGGGTTTATTTATACAAAACAAATATATTAAAAGATTTAAATTTATTAATACAAATCATAAATGCTACATTTAACTATAGTTTTTTGATTTGGACATGTCTATATGGTATGTTAGTAAATATCTTCCAAATTTTTGTTAGCATTAATTACTGTTTTGAAAAGCAAAACAATTTTGGGTTTGAAAAGTCCATATTTCGATAATTGTGACATATAAGATTTGACCCTTTAATGTAAATTGAGTTTTGTAATCCTTAGTTTCAATACAACATTTTCATACTACAATCATTTACAAAATTCAAAAAATGTAAAATGAAATTACTACCGAACAATATGACGTTCACATGATTTAAAAATAATAATAAGCACAGAACAAGCAACTACATTACTAGAGGCGCTGTCCCTGTAACACTGGTTTGCTCTTCAAGTAAGGTACTTGCTCAAACTCCCTCGAAGTAACTTATCTTCATGCAAAGCCTTCTCCCTAGTGTTCCAAAGCCAATAAGTCTCATACTAACTAACAAATAAGAAAATATGTGTGTCATGAGGGTTGTGACACATTAAAACAATGACAACCTATTACAATGTATACATCACACAAATGATTCCACATATGCATTGCACCATAGAAGTAAGTTTGAGCACATGATCCACCACACATGCAAGCTATCTATTGAGTTACGAAATTATTCAATTCAACAAATTGACAATCCACAAAGAATTTGTCCATGGGCAAGGTCATCAATTGTTCAAAAGTTGGGCACACGGGCTCCACGTTCACCCGTTGTGCCTCCTTAGAAGAGTTTGATCAAACCCTCGATTTGGTGTTTGCAAAATTAGATAATATTGTTTCTAGATGTTGCTGCTTGTTGACCATGGAGTAGGTTAGAAGAGATTGAGAGGAATCATAGAGAACGATCCATTTCGATAAAATTACAAGTATACAACAAAACCTGAGAACATTCAATCAAAATTAGAATGTCTTATCAGAGAGGAATTTTCACTTGGAACACTATTACAATGGGTCTCTTGCATCGTCACAAAACCAAGATTCGTATGCATGATTGTGTAGAAGCCAATCTTTTGCATAAGCTCAACATCCTCCATCTCACTTGCGCTCTTCAGTGAAACTCACAATCTTTGAAGCATTCCTCCACAGCGCCATGATGTCAATTTCAGCTCTTTTTGCAATGTTGTAATATTGGTACCACCAAGCTCTCCTCCACTCTGCATCAGCAACCATAGCCAACAATCTCCCCATTACACATCAATCACGAACACAGACCACCGTGTTCCTGTCACAACCCCAAAAGGCTCCATTGCTCTGAGACTTGGAAAAACCACCCAGCTCCATGGAAGAAACGCAATAAATACCAGAGGTTTAGGGTTTAAGGCAGATTGTATGTCCATCAAGTTCTGTTCCATAGCTAATACTCTCCCATTCTCAGGTGGAAAAAGGACTTGTTCACATATGTTCATACACTTGGCCAGATTTATTAGCAAATAGTGTGAGCACGATTTGGCTAAATGTCGCTGTATTTTGAACAGAAACAGGGTCGTGTAATGTTGCATTGAAATTGCATACAAAAGTTATACTTAGGGTTAAAAGCTTGATCTCAATGAAAAGGGCTCTTATGTCCAAAGTGATCTGTTCACAGCTCTATTGTGATATCCTAAAAAATCAAGCTCCCTAACGCAAGTAGTATCCTAAACATTGGCATCAATAAGCACAATCAATATAAGAACTCTCAGGGTTTAGGGTTTAAGAGGAAGTTCGTGATCGCGAGTTTCTCTGACAATCTGCATGAGCTCCTGTGGGTAGCAAACACCCGTTCATGACCACGTACCACACCGTATAACTATCACAGCATTAAAAGTAAAAATTCACCAAGATATAGGAAAACAAGCAGCTCAATACAACAATCCCAAAGGTTTCTGGGTAGGATTTAGTAGAGATTGTCATTACCTAAAGCTCGGAGATCCAGCACGTTGCAAATGGCTCACTTTCGTGAGTCGTTAGGACTTGTGTACCATTTGAGTTCATTCTTCTCTTCATCTTGCAGCACTCTGGATTTAGGGTTAGGTGCTCAAGCTGGTGATATCAGGCAGCACATTATTGATGTCAGGGGTGAGCACAACGCGCTTGTACACTTCTCCGAGGAATCCACACCGTTTGGTGGTGGTGTTCACAGCAGCGAGCTCCTGCGCGAAAGTGCATTCTGTCCCGGGCAACGCATCGAGGATCACATCTCCGACCTTGAATTTCACGGCGCCGCTTTCGAAAACGAGAAGCTTGCCCATGGCGCCTCCTTTGGTAAGATCCTCCAGCTTGGCAGACCCTGCGGTGGACTTGGCGATGGGGAGGCTTTGGGGAAACTGGAAGAAGAAGAGCACGTCGTCTTCTTTTTTCTCCGTGAGTCCGAGCTCCTCGGCGGGTTCGACTTCGTCCTCGTCGTCATCCTGGACCCCGTCGTCGTCGCCGTGAAATTCCTCGTCATCCAGCAGGCCAGCGTCTCCGGAGAATGGCTTCCTCAGAGGGAGCGTCACGGGGAAGTAACGCTCAAGGTCGAAGACTTCGACGTTCTTGCCGGCTCCTTTGTTGGAATGCATCTCACCCGCTCGCATGAATTCTTGCTTCTCAGCGGTTCGACTAGCTCCAGTTCTTGAACCACCTCCACCGCCGCCACCGCCGCCACCACCTCCACCTCCACCTCCACCACCGCCGCCACCTCCACCACCACCACCTCCGCTGGATCCCTTGTGTTGGAATCCGGAGGACGGGAGAGCGGTACGAGAGGAGAAGCCACCGAAGCCGAAGGCGACCTTGGAAGTGCGTTGATTAGGGCGAAACGCTTTCTGGCCATCATTCTCCGCCTGTTGCAGCAATTTCTGGAGTTCTTTAGGAATGTCGCCTGAGCCTTCTCCTGGCTCGTCCTTCACGGCGGCGGACAGCTTCTTCAATCGCCGCGTCGGGACCTTGGGCGCGAATTTCGTCTTCTTCTTTCCCCCGGTCGTGTACGTTTCCGCGGACAACACCGCCGGAGCAGCTTGTTGTTGCTCCTTCTGGCCTGCTGCCTCTTCGGCCGGAGGTACCACCCGCGTCACTGCCTTCCGCGGCTCCATCGTTGCACAAAACCCTCCGGCCCTAAACTAGGGTTTTACCTCACGGATCGACAAAATAACCAATCCGCCTAATTCCACCACCGACAAACCCTCAATCAGATGCACCTCTGCACTGAAATCTCATAAGACGTAAATCCCCAAAACACCATTACACTCCAAAACGCAAACATCATCTGAATCGTGAGCTCATCTTATTAGCTGGTAGGGAGTGGTCTTTTTCTTTAGGGACCTGGATTATTACCACCCTATAGCCCAAATTTGAGAACCTGACAATACTTTTTGGAACCTCTAAAATCCTTTCTTCCGAAATGCTGAAAGTTGATGTCCTTGTCCCACCCAAACCGTAGTATCAGGAACCCTAATTTCTCCATTTTCAGGGCTTCAATCACATCACACGGCAGGCTCCTTCGTGGCGGTTGATTTGGCTCGTAACATTCTCAAAGGAGCTCCGATCACTTCGGTCTCATTTGCTAGTCAAGGTATGCAAAATGCTCCGATCTTCGAACGTCCTCTTTCTTTGCAAAACATCCTCGCACATTGCAAGTTCAAGAATTTTGGAGAAGAAATTCCACGACATCAATCACTGTAACAGCTCCTTCCCCGGTTGATATCCGAGAGAAAACTGAAGTAGCACACCATTCTCAGCCATAATCCTGCTATTTGTGTTCGATTTATGTTGTTACATGGATGCACTCGTAGAACCATTCAAGAATGGTGGGATGCAGCGATGTTATTATGAGTGCAACAACTTATGAATTTATTGTATGCCGTTCTCTTGTGCATATCATGGAGTTCTACATTGTTGTTAGAGATAGCGTTTGCATTCATCACAGCGAAGACGATAGAATTCGTGGTTTCGAGATGGTGAGAAGAAGCAAGTGAGGCTGGGATTGGACGAGTGATTGATGGGGGGCACGGAGGTTGCGGAGGCGGTAGTGAAGGTAGCCTGGGCGGCGCAACAGGAGACGGAATTGATGGCGCTTCTGGCTACCGAGGTGCTTGAGAATGACAAGCTGCGCAAAAGTATCGCGGTTTACAAGAAAGTGATTGAGGATCTGGAACTGGCCGACGATGGTGCTGCAGCCCTCGATTCCGATTCTGCAACCGCAGCAGCATGCGAGGAGCGTGGTACCCCTGATGTGAGCAACACTGGCACAGACACCTCCCTGCTTTCTCATCAAATGGAACCCAATTAGGGTTTGCACAGGAGCACTAGGGGCTGCCAGATTGTTCTACTTCAACAGCGAGATTCTCTCACTTCTTTCTATCAGGCCCCTGTGCGATTCCTGGGTCGCAAATTCGCGTCGACATACCTTCCCTTTCTGCAAAGAGGTTGGAAGTCCTATGTGTAAATCTCGACTTGCATGTCTCGCACTAGGACATCCGTGACGTGACTGTCAAAAGTGGCAAGGTTTCTGTATGTACAAATCATGTGGGGGTGTGTGATGGTACCAGATGTATGACCAGCTGAGAGACAAGCTCACCTCGCCCGAGTTTCTTCAGCAATTGGCGAGCAATGAGGGTGCAAAACCACTTGATCCTTCGGCCCTTCAAGTTGGAGGTATGGACAACGATTACTGACCTCCATGCCAACATATTGGCTTGCTTGAAATCTTATGTGTGGCGATATCAGGGGGGTTTGAAAGTTAGGATTACCAAACCAAAATTATTTAAATTTTTTCAAGAAAAACCTACTCCTCTCATCTGGTGATTGAATAACTTGATAACACTTGATTTTATTGTCCCTGTTTTGTTTTCCTCACTTAGGTTAGGTGAGGAAACTTGCTTAACAAGGCTAGTACTCACTGTGAGCAAGATCTTGAAAAGTGAGAAACCTCAAACATGCATAATTATGACAACATATTGTTGTCCCATGGTTTACAGCAGTAAGTTTGTTAGTGTTATTTTACTTTCACATTAAAGCTTATTTTATTATGATGAGATTTGTACCAAATCTTTGGTGATAAAAATTTCTAACTTTGTTGATCAACTTTTGTTTATTAAAATAGGGATCAAACTGCAATCTTTGCTACATATTTGCAAACACGATACCAAACTCAACGTAGCATGATTCTTCTTTCCTAAAATACCAGCCTTATATAATAGAATTTTGGAATTCAATACTTGAATTGTCTTCTTTTTAGTGGGAGTCTCAATATTTTGAAATGAACTCACTCAAACTTAATTCCTATTCCCTTTCACTTCATCTCTAACTTAATAAATGTTCTTGCTACAAAAAATGGAGTGTTCAAAGCCAAGTCTTGATGTGCTCTTTTTACAAATTGCATGCTTCATGCTTCTTGTCAATGTGTACCAAACCTTGAACAATGCACATTGAAGGAGAATGCATGCAATGTGTAGCCAATCACTTAAACAGAAATTTTAACAACCTGAAGTGGTGTTTATTGTATTACATGGTAATTAACAAAATTGGGATTTCAAAGTTAGAAATTTTCCCTAACCAATACAAGTGAGAATTTAGTTGTGGAAGTGTAATTTTGTACTAGTACATAGCGGTTTTCAGTAATTTCTTCACCTACTGTGGGTATGTAAAGTGAACTATAAAATCAGGTCCATAGCCCAAACAACGTAAGACTGACAACAGTTGATGAAGCATATTGGCCTTGTTAAAGTGCAGATAGAAAACAAGTTTCACATTAAACACTTCAGAGCTACAGTTAGACTACTGCATGAACATTCCCCACTTCATTTCTGAAGCCTTCACCTTGGAATCCATCCCTACCCCATAATATGAAACCACCTGCTCTTTGTACCTGATGCTTGGTAAATTGGGCGTCAGGTAGTTAATAAAGCTCACTGGAAGACATGGAAGAGGCCAAGTCCCTAGTTCATCCAGAAGGGCAGATGGGCGGTTTACAAAATGCTACTCTCTCTCTAATGAGTGTCGGTGTAGCACAGATAAAGAGGCAGGAGCATGGCTATTTGTGCCGGGTGACAACGTCCTGGCGAAGGAGGAACGAGATGGACTCGGAACCAGCGAAGGTTACGTGGTTATAACGCAGCAGGACATTGTGGACGGTGTTGCCTGCTTCGTGGCCCGCTCTATTTCTTCTCATCCCCAAAGCAAGGTACATATCCTGGAAAATTTTCTCCTCATGAACTACATGCGGAGCTGTCACTTCTCACTTTCCATTCTAAACGCCAGCACAGATTAAGCCTCATAAGAATGATCATCTTACACTCATTGTATAGCTTAAGAAATTCGCTGTTGCAAATCGCTGTAGTTTTGACGACATATCTGGAACCTGCAGAGTATGAACCCTGACGACCTTCAACAAGGTAACACCCCCTTTCTCTGAATCCATCCTGCAATATACCTTGGTGTCACAGCCATGCACTTGCCAAGCGTTCCTTTCAGACTTTCTGATCTAGTACACTCGACTGTTGTGCATTCCGGGCAGCTGTTCTTTCGGCTTTCTCGGAGCTCCAAAAGACGGGGAAACTCCGGAACCTGTGGAACTGTGCGCACTTGCTGTACGCCGCGACTTCGTGGGGGTCTACGGCCCTGGGGTACGCATCTTCCCGAACTACCTGATTTCATAAAGAAGTCTCACTCGTGTCCGATCCGCCACACATTGTAATACAACACGGACCTGCATATGAATGTTCAGTGGGGCCTTTCATCTCTAAAACATCGAGCTCACAGTTGCTAGGTGGCAGTTCAGATGATTCACCTCCATCACGTCGGCTAGTTCGGTTTGTCACGACGAGTCAATCGATGATGGCTTGCATGTAGTGACTGGTGTTCAGGACGACTTTCATTTCTTGGACTACAAACCGTGAGCTCTCTAACTGACAAACAGACCTTGCTGAATGCATCAGGTTGTACAAGAATCCAGTCATCAGGCGTGCGGCATGGATGGCCGTGTATACCTCATGTTCCATCATCCTGCGCCTCTTCTCGTGACTGAGAACACCAGAACTCCCTCATCTTCACCGATTCTAAGCAAGCACAACCAAACAGCCCTCCCCACTGCCCAGGTTCTTCAGAATGATATCAAAGCCGGCCTGTGAACCACAGCTTGATTGCTGAGCTCAAACTCACCCCCCAACTCACAAGTCAAGCACAAAACCTCATGTGAACAAACGAAATCTGGTCCACACAACGCAGTGGTCATTCAAACGATGTACTTGTTGGCAACTGTGAGTTCAACACCTCTGAGTACAAAAGAATAGCCTTATGTATTACGGCCGGGGTTGTGAAGGAAATACACAGCTGGTGCTCCAGCTGAACTACTCAAACAATTATATCACAGATTCGGGTCAGCCCCTTCTCTGAAGAATCCTTGCAGTACGTAGACAGAGCTAATCAGACATAAGCAAACGCTAAATCTGCCGCTACTCTAGTCAGCTCGGGACTGCCCGGCACGCGACGACAGGATGATGCCCACGATCAGCCCGTACAACGCCAGCGCCTCTGCGAAAATCAGGATCAGAATCATCCCCACGAACAGCTTCGGCTGCTGCGCGTTCGCCCTGCACACACCACACCACACCCCGCCCCCCACGTCATCCAACCACCCTCACAGACCAGACCAAACCAGGGCCTCCATACTCATGCACAACCACCGCACCCCCTGGCAAGAATCCATCGGAGGGGCCTGGACTCGTCGTACCTGACGCCGGCGTCGCCCACGATGCCGATGGCCATGCCCGCCGACAGCCCCGCCAGCCCGCACGACAGCCCCGACGACAGGTGCGCGTACCCGTCGAAGACGTAGTACGGCTTGGACTTGGGGTTGATGCCCGTGCTGATGATCACGGCGATGATGAGCCCGTAGATGCCCAGCACTCCCGCCATCACCACCGGCACGATGGACTTCATCACCAGCTCCGGCCGCATCACGCCCATCGACGCCACTCCCACCCCGCTCTTCGCCGTCCCGTACGCCGCGCCCATGCCTGCACACACGCACATCCTCCGGTGAGCACACGGGAAACAAGGTCAGCCAACTCACTGAACTCTTCTGGAACACGTTAGGGTCTGATCACCACTCCGTTTTCCAGCTCAATCTAAATCGCTCCCGACACAGGACCGCCCACGACTCCGCAGGCAGGGTGTTTCAAATCGCGGCCCAATCCGTAGCCTCGTGCGGACTCAAAGCAGCTTCCCTCCACCAACAACATCGTAGCATACTCCGCCCAATTCCAAGCCTCAACGCACGCTCGACAACAAAGGCCAAATCGTTGTCTACGTCTGCAAACCATCTCCGCAACGCACCGGAGAAGTACATCACCCATACTCAAAACACCTTCACCGGTTTCGTGACCTACACCAACTGCAAAACTACCCTCCGAAAACCCTAAATGGATATTTTAGGGCCATCTCCAAAACCTGTGTCACCCTAAATCGGCTCCATCCATCCCCAAACACAACCTAGCAAAAGAAAACACGTTCTCGAAGATCCATACACGAGAAGACGAGCGCAGCAGCGGCTCCGATGAAGCCAAAGAAGGGAGCGACCTCATCGCCATTGAACACCCCGGCTGTCGCCATGATAAAGATTCTCTGCTTCCCACTGCAACACCAGAGCGACGGATTTCAGGAAGTAGTGCGGTTGCGGTGCCGGCAGGTGCACTCGAAAATCGAAGCGAGGCTTGCGCTCCGGAGGTCAGATCCACGTAAAATGGCGATGGAGAAGAAAATCGCGGCGTGTTCGCAAGTTTGGGAGCAACGTTGGCACCTTGAGCCGCGTTGAGCGTCGGGTGCAAGATGCGCAGTCCCTATCGCCGGGCACTGCCTATCACCCGAGGCTCCTGTCACCGCGCGCATGACAAGCCGGACACCGGCGGGTTTAGGACCTGCATATTTCAATTGACCTTCTCTAAGTGAGTGCCCTACCAAAAATGGCGGTGGTTTTGACAGTTTTTAACTCTTCTTTATGTTGTTTCTTTCTTTAGGATGTTTCTTTTCGGTCACGTCGTTTGATATGAAAGTTTGAAAAACGAGATGGTTTGTTTTTTTGATGTGATATTGCTGAAGGCATGTCAAAATTATTTTTGACATATTTGTGTAAAAAATTTGTGCTGAGAAGAGCATCAAATACTTTTGAATTTAAAAAGACTTTCCAAGAAAGTTGTTGATCTTGAAATTTTAGAACCAACTTCAAAATGGCTCAAATATCATGAATGAGTATGAATTTAATTTGACTTCTTGTCTTTTCAAGAAATTTTACTGTTTAAAAAAAAAATTCATAGCATCTCCGAATGGCTATTTAGCAACATTTTATATTGTGTGAATTATTAAAGAAAACATTCAGGTGCATGTGTGCAGAAGTTGGTTAGTTGCGGTAAGTACCTCAATATTTAGCTAATAGGGAGGGATTGCAAAGGTGGCAAATAGCCTATGTGGGGTTGAAAGATTAAACAAGTGAGGATAGGTAGCTTAAAAGGTGGAGAAACAAGGACAAGCAATTTTGGATTTCTAAGAAAAGCAATTTAAGCAAGGGAGAAAGTAGGGTGGAAACCGAAAACGGTTCTTTTAATAATGTTATATATTATTTGCAAAGAATAAATTTTTGAAACTTTTTCAATGTTTTTCTAACAATCTTGTTGAAACCAATATTGACATTTTTTTCAATCATTTTCAAAGTGTCTTTCTTCATTTATTTTGACAATGCCTTTACACTATTTTTCTTAATTCTTAAAAAAATATTTTTTACATGTCAAGTTTGATAAAAAAACAATTGACTATTTTTTTGATTCTAAACTATTTGGAACTAAGATTTTTTGGAATGTTTTTTTGACACTCTATTGTCAAAAAAAGGTCAAAAAATGTGTCAATAACAACATTATCTCTTGTAAGTGTTGTCACTCCATGAGAATTCATTTTTAGTATACTTACAAGATTTTAAGAATTCAACAAATACAAGTTGTCAAAAAGAAAAAATCATTATTTATGAATTTAAATATAATAATATAATTTCATAATAAACAACACTTCATATTAATCAACATTTACTTTTTCAAAATGAACCTAAAGCCTTTAGAGCATCTCCACCGGTTGGCCATTTTGATGACGCGCCACATGGGTTTGCAAGGGCCCTCATTAGCGAAAGTGGCCGAGAAAGCTTCGTGATCTCCACCCATCCGCTTTACCTTCAACGTGCTAAAGAATCCAATGAGCGACGGTTGCTAGATTTAGGGTGATCCTCTGCCACATATGTTTGTGGGCCCCGAGGTGGTCAACGGTGGAGGATGATCTGGCAGGACTCGAGATAGGGCAATTGCTCATGGACTACTGGAGGTTTTGTGAGCCAGGGACATAGACAGAAGCCTTCCAAACTTTTATTGTGCACAACAAAAATCTGACTTACGAACTTTGCTTAAAATGAAATCAACTGTTCAATGAGAATGTACAATAAGAATATCAAGGAATACCATGGAAGCACACAAGTTTGGGACAATTTCCATAACACTTTGTGTGTCAAATTTTGGTTGTATATAAGAATGTCCACGTTGATTGTGAAATGATGTAAACTTAGTTCTAGATGCAGTTTATAAAAACTTTTTCCAAAAGTGATACATTCTTGAATTCCTTTCAGCAGTCACTACTGATTGGTTGATTGTACAAAAGTGCACAAGGGTGGCGCGCCCCAAATCTGTGTAGGCAAAAAACTCAAATAACAAAATTTTACAAATTCAATGGAGGTCGTAATGCCAAATTGACTTTACTTGTATTGGTCAAAGACCATTCAGCCAAGAAAGAGTTTATCTAATCTAAGAAATGCATGTATCAGCCATGTTGTGGCTGCCGCTACACTGCTCATTGTGATATTGCTAATCATCCTCCAACAAGATCTACCCTTGAGAACGCAACCTTGCCCTCCAAGCATAAGAAGCAATAGTAAATAAGGCCCAAGAATTGCTTAAATTCACTTGAACTTTGAATACTCAAAAAACAAGAGAAAAAGCTGCAGCATCATGTGTTAGGGTTAGAGCATCTCCACTAGCCAGCATTCACACAACTTAAAAAATAAACTCAAAAACCAAAGGTGCATTTGACCAAGTAAGCGCTTACAAAGAATTAATATATAAAATTCACCAAATTACTCCTCATCCAGGCATACAGCACATTATTTTCACTTTTGTCACAAAGTCCTACTTTTGCTTCAAGGTCAAGCATTTTTACTATAACTTCTGATAAGTGAGAACTTGAATGAGATGTCATTTCATCAAAACATATTGCATCTGAAACTAAGCTCACAACAAATATAGGAGTACCTCATTGAAGTCTTTCATGTAAGTGATATATTTCTTGAAGCTCTGCAGTAATAGGATGTGAAGGTCAAAAAAAGTGAAGAGTGCACATTAAAAGAATGGAATTTTACATCATTTTGCTACATTGTGAGTCCAGCATGTACTTTTTCTAAACATTGAGTTAGGGAATGAAGAGTGTTATGGAAAGAAAAGAAAGGGCATATCTTTTGCAAAGCTTTTTGAACACCAAATTTTGTGTTGAGATGAAGGACTCCAGCATCACACCATATCCACGTCGTCTACAATGACAAAATCTTGGAGGTGCATCCGTGCATGTGCCTTGGCCATTCAATTATGGACTGAATGTGTCTCATTGCTATTGGTACTCCTTCTCCAAATTGTGCATTCAACATTAAAGCTTGAGAAAGCAGAACAAAATATGTAAAGAAAACATAATCAACTTCACAACTCATGGCGGGATCAATCAGAGTCAAAACTTCATACCTTCAAACTCAAACCCTAAATTGCGCCCCCTTCCTCCTCTTGCAATGTTGCACTTTCAAAATCAGCTTGTGACTTGGAGCCCCTTCCTCCACTCTGCAGCAACAAATCACTGAAGTTGTCATTTTGCCAGCACCGCCTCCTCTGCGCCACATCCAGCAAACCGCACACTCCCAACATCAAGTCCGCAATAAATGCAAATTAAAAATTCTCCACTATTCCAGCTCGCTACAAGAAGTGTTTTTCTCGGGAGGTCCTCGTCCCCGGAGCTCAATTTGGCGAGGCCGCTGATAAAATTGCCCGGCTCGCATCACCAGTGGAGATCAGAACTATGAAAATGGCTCCACTGCCACGCCAGTTGCTCGAGTTGGAGTCACCAATGGAGATGCTCTTATATCATGAAATAGATTGACATCACATTGTTCAAAATTATGACTACATTATTCATTGAAAATAGGTAAATCAACTGAGTCAATGGAACTTGGTGGCTGCCAAGATCTCATTTCGTTGTTTGAAGGTTATTGATGAAACATATGACCTCTATAATCCTTTGCTTTAGAAATTTGTGTGAAGCATGAATTAAATACTCTACTTTAGCCAGCATCCTACCACTAAGGTAGCTACACCCATAACCATCACTATATCCATTACCATCACCTCTGAAATCTTAGAAAATCTATGGAAGTAAATAGATATAATGACAAGGACGTACAACAAGTGAACATGAAACCTTAGTGTTGGTTATGGGTGCAATAGCAATTTGCTCTTCAAAAATTCACAACTTATTCTCACAATATCCAAATAATACACTCAAAAGTGCAAACTCATTATTTTTCTATTGCTAATAGGATCCTTTTATTTGCTAGATGTTTATTAATAATCATCATGTTCAAAATCCTTAGTTTGATGGTTATGGGTGTTTCTACCTTAACCCCTAAGCACCCCACAGCCCCAAATATTGCCTCTCACAATTGCAAAAGTTCCAAATTTGACTATTATAATCTTTTCATCAATAAAGACAAACCATGTGTTCTTTTTTCCTGTACTTCTAGGCCTATGTCCCCTACTAATCAATACAGCCGGATTTTATGGATCTTGTTTGTCATGACAAATTAGTTAGATTGAGTGTGACTAAGTTTGTATTTTGGTGAATATGGCCTAGGCGCTCAAGGGTTAATACTACTTACTAAGGCATATTCAAACTACTTCCTTTGAATAGCGTCATTATCCTCAAGACCAAGCACTCATGTAATTGCTTCACTTATTGCCTTGTATGAATTGTTGAGATAAAATTGAAACCCACAATTGACTATTTTAGGAGTTTTCATAATATACAATGTGTTTGAATTACCACATGGTACAAAAGTAAGATCTTCCAACAACAATGTAATATTCTCTAGTTTTCTCTCATGCCTAGAATCATGTGCTTCATAGAAAACACATGTACTGTGATGCTTGGTTAATGTCAACCTTTGTAATAGAAACGATTGGATAGGATTACAATCCTACTCCCTTTTTCCCCAAAATGTGTATTATGAGCCTAATTAAGGTCAAGTGCTTGCATACAATCAACACTTGCTTTCTGACAATGCCCATTCTAACTCATCAACTAGAAAGCGTTTGGTTAGTGAATCAGAAACACCAGTGGGAAAACACCGGTAGTGTTGCAACCACCAAAATTAGGGGAAGTAATGCAAGTAAATTGTTTGTTTATGATCAATGTTTGGATATGGTTAACATTTTGTTCTAGCCCAAAATGTTGACCTTATTCAAGCACCTCTATATACATTCAACAATTTGCAATTGTGGAAGGTCTAATTCTTACTCTCCAAGTTTTTCCAACCATTACTACTATCTAAAAGAAAATGTTTTTTACAAATTATGTGGTTTATAAAAGGAAAATGGTTTAGGACAATCATGTGGTTGAGAAAAGAAGAATGTTTGTATTTGTTACTCAAAGCTTTTGAATGATTTTTTTTTCATTACATGGATGACACAACACCTATCTAATTAATGTCTCTAAGAAAAGAAAAGGAGTATTAATAATGATATTATCATAAGATCATTGGAGCCAAAAACAACATCCAAAGGTCCTTAATTTGATCCTTAATGGAGATTCTAATGGAATCTTTTGTTCCATAATGTCTTTGATTTAATTTGAATCAACTCTAAATTCAATCCATGTAATCATTAATAGTATGCTTTATATACAATATTAACAATATCAATAAAAGGTAAAAATGGATGGTTGCAATTCCAAATTTGGACCTTTAGGTGTTTAACTTTGAATCACAAGTCATTTAATATCATTAAGTAAGTCTACAAGCATGAAAACAATGACACATATTTTTGTTCATTATTTCAAAATGTTTTGATTGTGATGGTAAAGATTTCATGGAAAAATCCTTCAAAAGAACAAGTATTATTCCTTGAGTAGCTCCTACAATATGTGTGCTTAATAATAACATTCCAAGACACTTTTCCTATTGTAAAAAGTAAGAAACAAAGATTTCCACAATATTTACAAGGTTTTAACAATTATAGTGGTAATACTTAATGAGAGTCAATGCAATTGAAAGGTGTGGTTTGTAGGCAACATCTTACATGATGTGTTGCACAAGCCTACTACAATCTTTGCTAGCAGGAGCTTCATTCTATTTCTTTCTTTATTTGTATATGATTTGGTACAACAACGCACACAACCAAAAAGCCTTGAACTGCATTTTACAATAGGTGAAATATCTCTACAACTTCAAAATCTTGTTCCCTTTGAGATCTTGTAGAGCTCAAGAGTGTAATGGCAATCCTCAAAAAGAGGTTCAATTGCAACCTAAGGCACCACATAAACAACTTGTGCATGCAACAATGTTATTACCAAAAGTAGTACAAAGTACCAAGTGAAGGTTAAAATACACACCTCTGCATTGCTTCTAAGGGACACTTCACACTATGTCTCACATCCCAAGTTCCATTGAAATCTCAAAATCTCATTGGTATAAAGCCAAAAATTGGAAGTTAGTGCTTCATAGTACGTCTCAAGTCCCACATTCTGATTCCTTATATGGCATTTAAAAAAAAAGTTTGGGCAACTAATTAAGAAGGTAGGTAACTTCACTCAAGGTTTAGATTCACCACTTTGTTAAACCAAACCTTCAGCCAAAATCCCATTTCTAATTTTTGCAAAAAAAAATCACAATTTCTTTTTAATACTCCTTTTTGCCCTTAATAACCTAACCATATTGCAATTTGGTGGTGAGATGGAATTTACAAAGATAGGACATGGAATGCACTATACTAATAATGGTAGTTAATGTTTGCAACACTAATTATAAACCCCAACACTAAATGTCAACAATCCTCTTAACGTTACCAACACTAATTGTTAGCATATACACTATTTGTCAAGTATAGTAATTTTTGGGAATGTATATTTTTTCAAGTTTACATTTATTGTTAGAAATCAATTCCTTTTTATTACAAAAAATATATATGAATTAACTTTTGTGAGTTAACAAGTGTGAGCCCATTTAGCTAAACTAAATGAATAGCGGTGAGATTTTTAAGTGGAGGATTGAAGTAGGATTGTTGGAAGAAAGGGTTGGAACTGTGTCAAAAATTGTATTTGAAAAACAAAAAGGAAGAGAAATATATCAAAAAAGGAGGTAGCCCCATTTACCATAGCAAAGGTAAATGTAGTGTTTCCATTTAGCATAGGTAGATGAGTTGGTGGCTTTATTTAACATTTTTTTGTGAAATTTTAATTTGAAATTTTTAGTAGAAATTTAATTTTTCAAAAGAGATTGGTATTAACTCCTAAAGGACTGAGCCATTTTTTCAGTGAAAATCACTCAAAATTGCCACTTTTGGGAGGTTAGTAAGAAGGTGATTTTTTGGAAAATTTGGGAAATCCAACCGTAGGATCTTGCCCTAGACTAGATTGGGTACTTGCTGGAAAAAAATTAGGTCATTCCAGATGGACATGAGTGAGATATTTACATCTAAAGTGAAAAGAAAAGTTTTTTTTCATGCTGGCCCAAAATTCTAGAAGCCTTTGACCATTCTTACATGAAAATAATTGCTCTACGCAACTTTGCGCTTTATTTTTCCCATGTAGGAGATCAAATTAGCTATGTGTGGGAGAATTTTCAAATCAATTGGAACTACACAACACATGGGAAAAATCAGTAAGTAAAAAGAAGTAGAGAATGAGTCAAATCACTCAATTGTTAAGAATCTAATTATTAAAATGAAAATTGCAAATCTAAATGGTCAAAATGTTGTGATAAACAATCTACTTACTTTGGTTTAATTTTTTTTCCACAGTATTCAAAATTGAGTAAAATAAAGGACTTCAAAGTTTGTTTTAGAGTAGAGAATCCATAATTGCCCGCAAAAGAAAACTCCTCATAACTTTGATCTCACTGATTGAAACTGAATGGATCAAAGCTAATGACCTATAAAAAAAATCTAAAGAACCAATTTCAAATTTTAATTAAAAAAAAAACATTTTTAAAGAAGTTTTTGGGCTACCCGGGCGGGCAATCCTCCCCAACTTTTCAGAAATTCTTGCATAACTTCTTCAAAAATTGTTGGAATGAGGAAAAAATTAGATGCTCGGGTAGATCTTTGAATTCCCCACCTTTAATAAAAGTTCAGAAAACCACACAAAGTAGCTTATCCAAAGGTACATGCCCAAACTCCCACCTGTCCTCCAAAGGGACAACAGTCCTTTAGGGGTTAAATTAAACTCGTATAGCTGAATTGAAATAAACTAAATTGGGTCATTCTAATATGATTCTTCTAATAATTTGAGCTAATTATGATAATTATTTGAAATGAATTTAGTAACAAAAAATGCATGCCATTCATAAAAAGAGTAGAAAGAAATTAGATTTTGTTTGAAATCAAATTAAAAAATATCCAATGAGGCACTTTCTAATTCAAGTTAATACAAACATACCCTTTCATCTACCTCCTTCTTGTTTGAATTTGAATTTCAAGTTAAGTTGAGAATTATCCAATGGAGTTCATTAAATATGTCTTTTCATGTCAATCTATACCTCTTCCAATTTTAAATTACAAATTCATATTTAAAAGTATTCAAAGGGGTTCATTTAAATAGTCTTTTTGTGCCCCTCCCCACATCTTTGTATTCAATTTAAAATATAAATTAAGAGCTATCCAATAAGGTTCATTGAGAATGTCTTTTCATCTTCCAAATTTAAACTAATGCCCTTTGACCCTTGGCCAATCACTAATTATCAAACCAACACACAAAAAATACAAAGGGAAAAATAAGCATTTTGTTTAGGAAATTGATATGTGCACTTTGAAGGTTGATATATGTATGTCCCTTGGGGCAACTTATAGATTTCTACCATCAAAAAGCTGAAGTTGAGAACTTTGAGTTTAGATTTGGACTCAAAGTCCATAATTTAGTACATAACAATAAAAAAAGGTTGCAATTGAACAACACCCAATGAAAAAGCTAATTTTTTTACAAACAAAAAGTAAAAATAATACTTTTCACTCTAGCTAAGCTTTTTCATTGAGTGTTGTTCAGTTGCAACCTTCATTATGGTTATAGACTGAATCATGGTCTTTGAGTCCAAATCTAAATTCAAAATTCTCAAATTCAGCTTTTACATGATAGAGATCTAAAATTTGCCTTGGGGGTGTGCATATATCAACCCTGGTGTGCACATATCAATTCCCTTTTTTATATAGGATGGATATCTAGACCACTATTTGGTCCAAACTACAAACTTGGGCCGGATTGAGTTTGCCAATTAGATTAACACCATGTTATCATCCATTAATGGAAAATAAAATTAATAATCCAAAAAAATCCAAAAATCCCAACATCCCAAAAATAAAATAAAATAAAAATAGACTATTTATTCTTTAAGAAAGTTATAAGCTATATTTTATTTAAAAAAGTTAAACTTTTTATTTAATGTTATACTAATGATCCCAAAGTTCCCAATGACGTTCCCAAAGTGCCTATAGTTTGGGAACTTTTAGTCTTTGGCCCTACTAGCTTTGTACATGGTTGAGTTGGTTGCAAGGCTTGATGCTAGATTGAAGGCCCAAAGGTCTTCAAATTGGGTTGGCCTTCTAACTAGACCCAAACCATGTGTTATGTGGTCCCAATACAAATTCCCATATTTGTAGCCAAAATCCTAGTTATTGAAGCGGCATTGACAAAAAAACAACAATCTTGGTAAATCAAGGTGCTTGAGAAATAAGCAACCGATGAAGAAGCAATGGATATATTCCCATATTAATTGCACGAGAAGGGTCAAGGCCCATGGAAAGAGAGGGATTGTATTTACCTTCTAAACTTGATTAAACAAAAACGCTACACCCTTGAAACTTTGAAAAAACATACCAAAATTGAAAAAATTCAAGAAAATAATCATCTATTGAATGTTGAGGCTCTCAGGCAATATGGACAATATTAATGTAAGAAACGCAAATGGAGCACCGCAAAACAACAAGCATGCAAGAGACAGAACAAAGGCCAACCTTCTAAATCAGTGCAACAAACTAGCAAAGTCACGAGGGGAGCTACGCAACTGAAGCAAGCTAAAAGGAGAGAGAGACGCAACTAGGGTGGCATGCAATGAGGTTGAGTAGACTACATGGGGTTTAGGATAAGGAGAGGAGGCAACAAAGAGTGATATGCACAAAAGAAGGCAACTTTAAATGTAAACTAAGGTAGCAACACCCATCTGTGTCATGTTCCCATGGGCGTCACTTGACATTGTGAGGGAGTGACTAATATAAAATCAAACGGTTATGGGTGACAAAATGATGGTTGTGGGTGACGGAGTGATGGTTATGGGTGTTGAAGTGGTTATGGGTGTTGAAGTGGTTATGGGTGTTGAAGTGGTTATGGGTGTTGAAGTGGTTATGGGTGTTGAAGTGGTTATGGGTGTTGAAGTGGTTATGGGTGTTGAAGTGATTATGGGTGTTGAAGTGATTATGGGTGTTGAAGTGATGGTTATAGGAACACATTGGCTATTTTGGGTGACTGAAATGATAATTTTGAGTACCTCATTTCACTATTTAAGATCCATTAAGCATTGTTTTCAACATCTCTTACACAAAACTATACACTTTAAGTGGTTTTGGATTTTCAAAATTTTTTGTGAACAAATGCTTGCCATTGGAACTTTGAAATTGAAGACAAACTTTTTGATGTCCTCTTCCTAACTAGACAACATTACATTCAATGATCATCAATTGATTTTCTTATTCCAAAATTCTTAGTTTGACGCTTCTGAGTGCTCCTACCTTACATGAGATTAGAGTGAGTGAAGAAAAGGTGCAGGCAACACTATTGATAAAAAACGCTAAATACGATTATTAATGTAGGGAATGACTAGGTGGACACCCCCCAATTGCTACGCGGACACCCCCCAATTGCTACGCGGACACCCCCCATAGTCAAATCTATTAAACTTAAGATAATTATTACGCTAAAATGTGAGATAAATCAAAGTAATCCTTTAGCGTACATTTGAGTTTACAAGTATTGCAAACACACAACAAATTTGTTTGTGACACGATTAGGAGTTAAACTAGTTGCTCCCTTCATTTATTGATTTGACTTTTGACCGTGTCACAAATGAGGTAGATCTGTTGTATGTGTGGAGCGCTTGTAAACACAGATGTATACTAATATATTGCTTTGATTATACTTCATATTTGAGCATAATAATAATTTCAAGTTTAATAGATTTGGCTATAGGGGTGTGCACGTAGCAATTGGGGGGTGTCCACATAGTCGATCCCTTAATGTAGTGTGAACAGTGAAGCGCAGCTAGTATGCAGGTCCTAAACCCGCTGGTGTCCGGCTTGTCATGCGCGCGGTGACAGGAGCCTCGGGTGATAGGCAGTGCCCGGCGATAGGGACTGCGCATCTTGCACCCGACGCTCAACGCGGCTCAAGGTGCCAACGTTGCTCCCAAACTTGCGAACACGCCGCGATTTTCTTCTCCATCGCCATTTTACGTGGATCTGACCTCCGGAGCGCAAGCCTCGCTTCGATTTTCGAGTGCACCTGCCGGCACCGCAACCGCACTACTTCCTGAAATCCGTCGCTCTGGTGTTGCAGTGGGAAGCAGAGAATCTTTATCATGGCGACAGCCGGGGTGTTCAATGGCGATGAGGTCGCTCCCTTCTTTGGCTTCATCGGAGCCGCTGCTGCGCTCGTCTTCTCGTGTATGGATCTTCGAGAACGTGTTTTCTTTTGCTAGGTTGTGTTTGGGGATGGATGGAGCCGATTTAGGGTGACACAGGTTTTGGAGATGGCCCTAAAATATCCATTTAGGGTTTTCGGAGGGTAGTTTTGCAGTTGGTGTAGGTCACGAAACCGGTGAAGGTGTTTTGAGTATGGGTGATGTACTTCTCCGGTGCGTTGCGGAGATGGTTTGCAGACGTAGACAACGATTTGGCCTTTGTTGTCGAGCGTGCGTTGAGGCTTGGAATTGGGCGGAGTATGCTACGATGTTGTTGGTGGAGGGAAGCTGCTTTGAGTCCGCACGAGGCTACGGATTGGGCCGCGATTTGAAACACCCTGCCTGCGGAGTCGTGGGCGGTCCTGTGTCGGGAGCGATTTAGATTGAGCTGGAAAACGGAGTGGTGATCAGACCCTAACGTGTTCCAGAAGAGTTCAGTGAGTTGGCTGACCTTGTTTCCCGTGTGCTCACCGGAGGATGTGCGTGTGTGCAGGCATGGGCGCGGCGTACGGGACGGCGAAGAGCGGGGTGGGAGTGGCGTCGATGGGCGTGATGCGGCCGGAGCTGGTGATGAAGTCCATCGTGCCGGTGGTGATGGCGGGAGTGCTGGGCATCTACGGGCTCATCATCGCCGTGATCATCAGCACGGGCATCAACCCCAAGTCCAAGCCGTACTACGTCTTCGACGGGTACGCGCACCTGTCGTCGGGGCTGTCGTGCGGGCTGGCGGGGCTGTCGGCGGGCATGGCCATCGGCATCGTGGGCGACGCCGGCGTCAGGTACGACGAGTCCAGGCCCCTCCGATGGATTCTTGCCAGGGGGTGCGGTGGTTGTGCATGAGTATGGAGGCCCTGGTTTGGTCTGGTCTGTGAGGGTGGTTGGATGACGTGGGGGGCGGGGTGTGGTGTGGTGTGTGCAGGGCGAACGCGCAGCAGCCGAAGCTGTTCGTGGGGATGATTCTGATCCTGATTTTCGCAGAGGCGCTGGCGTTGTACGGGTTGATCGTGGGCATCATCCTGTCGTCGCGTGCCGGGCAGTCCCGGGCTGACTAGGCTAGCTAGCAGTGAAATGAAGATGATGTATCTTAGTGGCGGAAGGCACAGACGGGTACTTGGAATGGCTGCTCGACGAGCTTTCCTGTAGGATTTGTTATTTAGTTGAAACAAATAACTTCAGACACAGCTTTTGGGATTGGTGCCCAGTGCATAGGGTACTGGCAATTCTGTCCATTGTATAGTTGAATTTGAGAAAATGATTCTACTTTAAGATTTCAGCTGATTTGCTGTTCAACTGAGCCTGGAGTATGTTTACTCCTTCCGCAGTGATTGTTATTTGTGCCATACCGCTTATCCTGCTCCTGCCCCTGCTACAGGGTCTTCACGTACCTTAATTAAGGAGCTGAATTTTTGAGCGATGCAAATTTCTGTACACAAGTTTTGTTCTTTTCTCGCTTTGGAAGTCTAAAATCTACTGGCGTCGACCTTCCAATGGTAGAATGTTATCAAAAAGGGAGTATAATTAAGTCAACCCTCTCTCGACTTGTAAAGCTAACGCAACGCTGCCTAAAGAATTACCAAGACCTGTCACTCTTTTACTTGCTTTCAAGAATCCAAATATGCACGTGCCAAACTAAACTTAAAGCAAAGTGTACTCGACCGAGTGCAAAAAAAGGAAGTGTATTTAGGAATCTAGCTTTCGGAGAGTTTCAATCTTAACAGTTCACAATCGTAAGAGAAGTACTCAGGGCTGTTGTCGCTTCTCAAGCGCTTGTTCATCAACCATAATCTCTGCATTTTCTAGAATTCTATTTCACATTCTCTCTTCGTAGATAACATCTTGGGTTCTTACCAAGTAGGCAATATTGAATTTCTCCTATATATCATCAAGATTTTGATCAATTTCAAGTAGGGTTCTATCTTTTGAGTCTTTCCGAGGTGTGATATGTCTTCCTTTCAGTTTGTCTAAACCATCGTAAGCTAAGATTGTCACAGCTTCGGTGCTTTGAGTTGCCGTGGTTTTGACGACATATCTGGAACCTGCAGAGTATGAACCCTGACGACCTTCAACAAGGTAACACCCCCTTTCTCTGAATCCATCCTGCAATATACCTTGGTGTCACAGCCATGCACTTGCCAAGCGTTCCTTTCAGACTTTCTGATCTAGTACACTCGACTGTTGTGCATTCCGGGCAGCTGTTCTTTCGGCTTTCTCGGAGCTCCAAAAGACGGGGAAACTCCGGAACCTGTGGAACTGTGCGCACTTGCTGTACGCCGCGACTTCGTGGGGGTCTACGGCCCTGGGGTACGCATCTTCCCGAACTACCTGATTTCATAAAGAAGTCTCACTCGTGTCCGATCCGCCACACATTGTAATACAACACGGACCTGCATATGAATGTTCAGTGGGGCCTTTCATCTCTAAAACATCGAGCTCACAGTTGCTAGGTGGCAGTTCAGATGATTCACCTCCATCACGTCGGCTAGTTCGGTTTGTCACGACGAGTCAATCGATGATGGCTTGCATGTAGTGACTGGTGTTCAGGACGACTTTCATTTCTTGGACTACAAACCGTGAGCTCTCTAACTGACAAACAGACCTTGCTGAATGCATCAGGTTGTACAAGAATCCAGTCATCAGGCGTGCGGCATGGATGGCCGTGTATACCTCATGTTCCATCATCCTGCGCCTCTTCTCGTGACTGAGAACACCAGAACTCCCTCATCTTCACCGATTCTAAGCAAGCACAACCAAACAGCCCTCCCCACTGCCCAGGTTCTTCAGAATGATATCAAAGCCGGCCTGTGAACCACAGCTTGATTGCTGAGCTCAAACTCACCCCCCAACTCACAAGTCAAGCACAAAACCTCATGTGAACAAACGAAATCTGGTCCACACCACGCAGTGGTCATTCAAACGATGTACTTGTTGGCAACTGTGAGTTCAACACCTCTGAGTACAAAAGAATAGCCTTATGTATTACGGCCGGGGTTGTGAAGGAAATACACAGCTGGTGCTCCAGCTGAACTACTCAAACAATTATATCACAGATTCGGGTCAGCCCCTTCTCTGAAGAATCCTTGCAGTACGTAGACAGAGCTAATCAGACATAAGCAAACGCTAAATCTGCCGCTACTCTAGTCAGCTCGGGACTGCCCGGCACGCGACGACAGGATGATGCCCACGATCAGCCCGTACAACGCCAGCGCCTCTGCGAAAATCAGGATCAGAATCATCCCCACGAACAGCTTCGGCTGCTGCGCGTTCGCCCTGCACACACCACACCACACCCCGCCCCCCACGTCATCCAACCACCCTCACAGACCAGACCAAACCAGGGCCTCCATACTCATGCACAACCACCGCACCCCCTGGCAAGAATCCATCGGAGGGGCCTGGACTCGTCGTACCTGACGCCGGCGTCGCCCACGATGCCGATGGCCATGCCCGCCGACAGCCCCGCCAGCCCGCACGACAGCCCCGACGACAGGTGCGCGTACCCGTCGAAGACGTAGTACGGCTTGGACTTGGGGTTGATGCCCGTGCTGATGATCACGGCGATGATGAGCCCGTAGATGCCCAGCACTCCCGCCATCACCACCGGCACGATGGACTTCATCACCAGCTCCGGCCGCATCACGCCCATCGACGCCACCCCCACCCCGCTCTTCGCCGTCCCGTACGCCGCGCCCATGCCTGTTGTCTCAGCAAAGCAACAATAACAACAGCAGACACTTGTCAATGGACAGGGTCTGGTTTCTCAAGCCTTATAATCAGCAGAGCATTCCACTCTTGAATCTCGACACACAACTGTGAACCACTAGAATGGCAGACCGACCGCAAGAGAGACAGCATAGTAATATAGGTGTATCCGTAACCAAACTCTAAAAAGGAACTCGAAATGTTACTTAAGAGATATTGTTTCAGATGAGGTCAAGATACTTTCAAACATCTGCCTTCTCCGTACTGTATTTCACACAATACCACAGACATGTGACTCACACGACACACCAAAGTGGCAGAGGCTTCCGCGATTAAATATATAGAAAAAAGAACCAGCGAACGGATGGACATTCTTCGGAATACACTAAGGTTGTAACACTGCCTAATTATCGAGCTGGATATAATCGGGGAATGATGAAAGAAGTCAACCAAGATCCAAGAAGTGGACAGCGATCCAGTTAACTGAACTACAAGTTTACGCATATGATCAAAACAATGAGAATTCTGGTACAAATCAAGGATGTTCAAAACTACATCATCTTCGGTATCACATTCTCAGGATCTTAGATGATGTTTCAAAATATTCAAGAGCAGATCACTTCTCTGCTCTTGAGAACTAAGAATCTGGACATCTACCTTTTTAACGTCAATACTCAGTCATATCCTGTCCGATAGCAAGCTTGATTACCATGGCAAGTAGCTGCATCAAGCCGAATCATCGTCCACTGAAATTGCAAACCAAAGCCGCCGCAAATTCAGACTTGGACACTCAGAAAACCTTAACTAGTCTTGAACACGACATCTAAACACGAGTGCAAATTCCCCTCTGAAAACCCTAAATAAAACAATTTTAGGACCATTTCCAAAATTTGTATCACCTAAAGCGGCTCCATCTATCCCAAACACAACCTAGAAAAGGAGATTTTTTTTTTAACGATACTTACATGAAAAGACGAGCGCAGCAGCGGCTCCGATGAAGCCAAAGAAGGGAGCGACCTCATCGCCATTGAACACCCCGGCTGTCGCCATGATAAAGATTCTCTGCTTCCCACTGCAACACCAGAGCGACGGATTTCAGGAAGTAGTGCGGTTGCGGTGCCGGCAGGTGCACTCGAAAATCGAAGCGAGGCTTGCGCTCCGGAGGTCAGATCCACGTAAAATGGCGATGGAGAATAAAGGGCGGTGGTGGTGGGCCTTGCAGTCTGCACAATTTGTTGGACGATGGAACTCCCCACAAGTGTCGGTGCCGAAAAGACAGGCCGACCTGGTTATTATCACATTCTCTATTATCACTGATTTGTTCTTCCACCAACTATTTGCTGGCCCAGAACTCTAAAATTCAGAAATCAGAAACAATTTTGTAGTGTAAATTTGTTTGTTGTATTTGGACTTTGGATTTTGAAGTAGTAAAATGAGGGGACATATCACATTCTTCAATAGTGTATCTTCTCACCCAAGCATAAATGAATAGACGTTCCAATGTCATGTTTATTATTGTCACATATGTTGTACTACTGCCACATTTAAGAAATCACATGTCATGTTTTTTAATGTCACATATGTTGTACTCTTGCCACTTTTAAGAAATTAACAGGCTCATCACTTTGAAAATCACAAGAAGTGGCATACAAAATGTGCTAATAAAGAATTTGACAATTATGAAATGGGTTCACTAGACCACCCTCTTTGCATATGCATTCATAAACTATGCTCTAACAAATAAGGGGCAGAAGGTCTTTCCATTTTGAAATCTTGAAAAGTTCCATTGAAAAATGGAACGCAAGAAAAACATTTTGGTGTTGATGTTTGATTTGAGTTTTATAGATTTTGAAGAGTCAGTTCTATTCATATGGTTGGATATAACCCAAATACAGTACATTAATATAAAACCTATGAAACTCTAAATTCATGGTTCTTTCTAATTAAATTGTAAGTAAAATATAGATAGTTTTTATAATTTTTTTTGTTGAAATGAACGTGAAATGTGATGATCTTATTTCTATATAAAAATTAGATATTTTGGTTCCTATAATCTACAAAATCATTTTTCAAAGACACTTTTCAAGTAATGATAAACTAAAAAAATTACTCATATATTTGTGTTTACATTATTTTCCTAAAAGACACGTTCTAGCAGTGTTGGATCGCATTGCTACATTTACAACTACCTAATCGATAAAAATAATTGCATCAACTAGATTGTGAGTTACGTAGTTTTGAAAACATCCCCCAACCCATACCGGCGGTGGTGCTTGCGTTACAGGATTAATGTCTCATTTACATGCAACAATATATTGTTGCAATATTTACAAACTCTACTGTATGTGGTCACTCTAAATCTAATTTCAATAACAGAATTACTGAAAGAATCTGCGGGAATCCCCAGACCAGGCTCTACCAATTTCTTGCGGAAACATGAATCTTCTGTCCGTGTCAGTTCAAATCCAATTCGTAACAAAAAAAATCTATATGGACTTCATCTGCTTCGGAAATGCAATCTTCTACCCTTCAGTAGGATGATTGTGCACTAGATAATTGGGTCAAGCCATCATGTGGCCAACCGGATATGGGACATAACCTTCTCCAATTGAGACCAATTAATGGAAGAGAGGATTATGGCTCTGGCTCTTTCTCACTATCTCATTTTTCAATTGCTCTATGTCGTGTAACAATGAAAGTGACAAGAGACAGTAAGGGTTATGCAAAGGCAAGAGTAATTGGCATCCAAAGCAGCAAAAACAGGCCCAGTAATTTCCTGTCTTGTCTTGATAATGCGTGAGTGAGTTATAGATGTAATTGCGTTTCAGTTTATCAGCTTTGCATCTATGAAATTTTTGGAAAGCGCTGAGGTCACCACAGACTTCAAATTAGAGCAATACATGCCTGAGTTTACAGGTCGACTGCATCTCTAAGAACTTGCAGTGGGAATTTACAGGAATTTACTCCATTGAACGACGACAACGTATTAAAGACCAATGCATAGACGAAAGACAAATGAATTTGCTTTCGGCGAATGATCCTAAAACTATGTGGAGCCTCACCAAAAATTCAATTCACCAGCAAAAAAATTACTGCATCGCAAATCGTTTTCAAGAAATCTGAAACAGGAATTAAAAAGATGACCTAACACCATATTCAAAGCACTTTCTTCAAAAAGGTCATGTTACAAAGCTGGTCAAACTAAAGAATTTGGACTGCTGAATTATTTAGTCTGCACTCAGCCACAAGAAAATTTAATATAAGGGCTGTTCCTTGCCAAACAGATGTATGTACATATCCATGAAACCTACCCCGCATGTGCAAACAAACAAAGGTGCCCACCGGCACTGAAACTGCGAGTTTCTACCCGAAGGTAAAGATTCTTTGACATTATCTGCACAATCATGCTGTGCCATCATTGAGAACGAAGGTAACTCAAAGAAATGCACTACAAGTAATTCGACAAAAACAAACAAGAACTGAACACCACTACAGACTCCCATTGAAACAACATTGTTTCAACTGGCTTGGACTAGTAACAGAAACAATGATAAGTTATCCAACCCTCAGATGGTACGTCAGGAACCATTTCCGACCAGATTGCAAGTTGAGGTGAATTTGGCTACTTGCTGCAACATAATTTTCAGTCGCTCATTCTCAAGTTGCAGGCTTATGCTGCGTGCCTCTGATTGAGATAGCTCCTGTAGTAGGTCTAGTTTTTGCCCCTCGGATTTACAAAGCTTCTGTTGCAGGTCTAGTTTTTGCCTCTCGGACTCACAAAGCCTCTGCTGCAACTCGACCTTCCCTCCTGCAAGTTCCGTCAGATGCCTCTTCTGACAAGTCACGGGCTGTTGAAGCTGAGCCTGCCCAGGCACCGACTCCAGCTGGTGAAAAGTGACCATCGTGGCCGGCCTCAAAGGAGACTCCATAAGCTCCAAACCTTGTGCTCCGCCATCAAGTTGTGGGAGATTAGCAGCAAGCGCAGTCGTCGGGATGTGGAAGGCACTGAACTGGGGAAGTAATGGACTTACAGATTCAGAACCACAAACAAATGCTGTATTGAAGTCATCACTCGCAACCTTGCCATGATCAAATTCTGCTGCTGGAATGTCATTCTCTTTCCAGGACACAGGAACTGGTTCGTGGTCAGGGCTTGAGAGGAAGACCGAAAAGAGCTCTGCATCATCTGGAATCGACTCTATCGGTAACCAGTTGGATTCCGGAGCTGTGCTCTGCTCGACGCCATTGCCTCCATATGATGATGTGACACATGTCACCTCAACGGCAGTGCTGTAAGTGCCGGGAGAAGATGATGCATCTATCTGGGTGGACGGAGGGGAGTCACGACGAGTAGCATCCCTGTCATAGCCATCTTGAGAACCTGCTTCAAGAGCTGGATTCTCGAGTTGCACTGCTTCTCTTGCCTTCCCCTTCAAAAGGAATGCATACACTGCTTTGGCTTTGCATGCAACCCAATCTCTTTTCTCCTTACCAAAGGGAGGGCACTTCTCTTTCTCACTCACGGATGAAATAGAAAAGCAGAGCCCATCCTGAAGCTGCACAATATCCTCCCCTTTCCCATAGAAGAACGCTGCTATTTGACGCACAATCCTTGCCTCATCAAGGGTGCTGTACCTACCCAGGGAAAGGTAGTTCAACTTCAGGGCGGTGCAAGTCTCTAGCCTCTCTCTCGGAGGTTTAAATCTGGGTTCGTACATGTAACGTGTAACTGTGCCCGACTTGTCTTTCACGGCCCGGCGGTATACTCCTTCGTACGCTCCCTCAGGAATGTGCAAATCCTCTCCGGATTGTAACGCGCCTAATACTGACTTACAGAATTTTCGTTTGAGCGTGTTCTTCTCAGCATCTACGCCCAATATTGACTCAAAATAGATACTTGATTTATCCGATCTCGAGGACAATGGTATAGACAACGGAGGAAGTGGCCAGATTGCAGAGTCGAAAAGTGGTATATCAATAATAGTCGGTTTTTTTGGTATCGTGGCTACTACAAAACTCTGATTTGAACTAATAGTTGCGAATGGAAGAAACGGAGGACCATTTTATGACACGATCAAGTCCTTCCAAATTGAACATCGCCCAAGCCAAGTGTCGACACTTCTCCTCTACTTAAATTGTCAATTTCCTCAGTTGAAGCTGAAAGTTAAGAGCGCATTTCAACTGAGGCTATGTTCTTAAAAGCTGCTGGGAGACTTTGTATCCTCTTCCCTGCCTCACAATCGAGCGGAGACATTGAGACGTTTCCTACAGGCCAAGCTACAGCTACCTCAGAATTTCTCAAATTGTCGATTCTAAGTAAACCGCTTGGTCCTGGGGACGGAACTCCAACAGCCGAGAAGGCTGTTGGGGTTCAACTGCACTACAACTACCGATCTACCATGGTTCCGCAGAATTTCAATCCCTCCAAAATAAGGACTCCTACTGAGACTCCTAACAGCTGCAAGAGAAAAGTAAGCAGAGAGAAATCAGGAAGTGGCAACGATCAATACAGATAGAAGCTCTCTAAACCACTACCGTAACCAACCTGTAAAACCAAACACTTGATGAAAGTAAGGTCATCGCAGCAGCCTCCAATATTTGTAAGAGCTTGTCGCCGGGAGGGGAGTGGGAAAGGAGCGGGTGGGAGTGACACCACCCGTGGAAGGAAAATGGGTGGGGGTCAGTGGGGTCAGTATTGCTTGAGCCTTGAGGCTGTGTCGTGGCACCATCCGCGCAATAAGCTAAGAGTCGATCAGTGGAGTCGAGCTTTTTAGTCCGTGGACTTCGCTCCAAGACACAACTAAGTTCTGCTCATTTATCATCCACTCAGCCCTTTTGCATTCATCAATTGTCTGTACCGCTATACCATATCTTCTTTCGACAATATGGGGCTCGAAAACTCGAACTTTTGATTGATAAACTAGGTTCTCAAAAGCAAGTTTAAGGCTTAGGACAACCAACTATGTCACTGAAAATTCTTTCTTCTATTTATTCTGAAAGATCATGAGAATGGGTTGAACTACGAGAATCTTTTGGACTTTTGAAATACCTATTGTTAAATTTTTCCCATTTTTACTAAAGAAAAGACAAAATTGCATGTGATATAGTATGAACGACAAAGTTCTGTTCTAGTTATCATTCTTCATGCACCACTTGTTACCCGAAAGTCTACAATGTGACAAAAATACTAGTCCTAACACCCACCAATTTGTGCAAAGTTCTTGCAATATCTGTTTCACACTTCTAAGTTTACCCCAACTTATGTGACGATTAGTTTCATCGTATTACCTGGACCCTTTCTTGGAACTTACTAGACACCATGTCCATTCCCTGGTACTTCAAACTTGGACGAGCTAAGTTATTTATCCTATGTGTGTGTGTGACACATAATTCATAACACCCAGTGAAGGCTGAAACTTTTAATGTGTTACAATTGTGTATTAAATATACTGTATTGTACTGTATTGTACTGTATTTTTACATGCCTGGGGACAAATGGATTTCAGGCATGTACCTATAGCTAAACTATTTTATGTGATTTTTTGAAACTTTTATTGAAGGTGGGGAAGTCCAAGACTTACGCAGGCATCTAATTTTTTCTTCATTTTGACATTTGACAAAGAAGTTATGCAATATTTTTTGCAACCCAAGGGAGGGAGGGCAATCTGGGCAGCCCAAAAACTTCTTTAAAATAGTATTTTTTTTAAATAAAAATTTGAAATTGGTTCTTTAGATTTTTTTGATATGTGGGAAGCTTTGAATCATTCAATTTCAACCAATGAGATGAAAGTTATGAGATGTTTAAATTTGTGGGCAATTACGGATCTCTAGTCTAAAATAAACTTTGAAGTCCTTTATTTTCCACAATTTTCAAAATTTTGGAAAAAAAACTAAACCAGAGGAAGATAAATTTTTATTACAACATTATAACCGTTGGGATTTGCATTTTTCACTTCAATAATTAAATTCTTAACAATTTAGTGATTTGACTCATTCTCAACTTCTTTTTACTTACTACTTTTTTCCCATGTGTTGTATAGTTCCAATTGATTTCAAAATATTCCCACACATACCTAACTTGGTCTTCTACATGGAAAAAATAAACCTCAACTTTGTGTAGAGCAATTTTTTTCATATAAAAGTGGTCAAAGGCTTTTGAATTTTTTGGATAGCACGGAAAAAAACCTTCTTTTTCACTTCAAATATAAACATCTCCCTCCTCTCCATCTATAATGACCTCCCAATAGTACTCCTTTGAGTCTTAAACAAGGTCCTATGGTTGGATTTGTAAAACAAACTTTATTTCCTACTTTTCTACTCATTCCCCTACTCATTCCCCTCAAAGTGGCAGTTTTCAGTGAAAAAGGGCTTGGGCCTTTAGGGGTTGTTTTGGCAAACCTGTCACTTCTTTGTAGTCTGCTTCTTTGTGTGGAAGATCGCTTGACAATTTTAAAATCTCTGCTAATCTGGTAGGATCTTAAACATTAGATTGTCACTAAAAAGATGAATCAATGTAATCGTTTAGTTTACTCTTACCTCTAGACTGAAAGGGGAGGAGGCCAATTACCTCTAGACTGAAAGGGGAGGAGGCCAATTGTATATACATGTACAGTACATACGTAAAGTGCAGTATCTGTTGCTACGTGTTCGCATTAGGCTGCCCATTATAACATAGAAGGGGAAGAAATTGCTAGTTGTCGGGACTCAAAAAGCACAGTAGATCGAATACCAAAGCAGCAGATTGGTGAAAGAACTTCTTTATTGCAATCCCATACAATCGGATGAGTGTGAAAGATAGAACTCAACACCAAGTATGATTCATGTATTGATGTCGAATCACTTTCTTTATTTAAAAATACAACATTACTGATTCTTAGTGGTAGTGAAGGAGCAGAATCTAAATAGTAAGTTTTGGAGATTCATATATCAATAGTGCGTCCTACATCTCTCTATACATTGTAAATAATTAGCTTTAAAGCCTGAACCCATGTTGATAAAGACCAAATCGCCCCGACCATCAATCCAGAGACCAAATCGCCCTGACCTTCCATCCAGTATTCCTGGAAACAACCTACAATTCTACCCCAAACCTTCTTGCACTGCCTTTCTGTACTACCACAGAGAACTACGATACAAATTGTTCACAGTTTTTAACGCTCTCGGCAATGCCTGTTTCATCAAGGAAAAAAAACACCAAAAAGGCTAGTCGAGCAGCCATTCCAAGTACCCGTCTTTGCCTTCCGCCACTAAGATACATCATCTTCATTTCACTGCTAGCTAGCCTAGTCAGCCCGGGACTGCCCGGCACGCGACGACAGGATGATGCCCACGATCAGCCCGTACAACGCCAGCGCCTCTGCGAAAATCAGGATCAGAATCATCCCCACGAACAGCTTCGGCTGCTGCGCGTTCGCCCTGCACACACCACACCACACCCCGCCCCCCACGTCATCCAACCACCCTCACAGACCAGACCAAACCAGGGCCTCCATACTCATGCACAACCACCGCACCCCCTGGCAAGAATCCATCGGAGGGGCCTGGACTCGTCGTACCTGACGCCGGCGTCGCCCACGATGCCGATGGCCATGCCCGCCGACAGCCCCGCCAGCCCGCACGACAGCCCCGACGACAGGTGCGCGTACCCGTCGAAGACGTAGTACGGCTTGGACTTGGGGTTGATGCCCGTGCTGATGATCACGGCGATGATGAGCCCGTAGATGCCCAGCACTCCCGCCATCACCACCGGCACGATGGACTTCATCACCAGCTCCGGCCGCATCACGCCCATCGACGCCACTCCCACCCCGCTCTTCGCCGTCCCGTACGCCGCGCCCATGCCTGTTGTCTCAGCAAAGCAACAATAACAACAGCAGACACTTGTCAATGGACAGGGTCTGGTTTCTCAAGCCTTATAATCAGCAGAGCATTCCACTCTTGAATCTCGACACACAACTGTGAATCACTCGAATGGCAGACCGACCGCAAGAGAGGAGCTCAAAATAATACTTTCACAACATTGTTTCAAATGAGAGAAGGTCACATCAAACATCTATCTCCAGAGTGATATACTCCAAACCAGCCATACTTCTGTCAGTTTTTGTTTTTAAAGCTGGAATGGCTCCGAGGGCTAGGTTGTGGCTGTCGCTTCTAGCGAATTTTGCCAAATACACATTTGTAGAGATTTGGCTAAGCAAAGGCACTGTCCCCCCCTTCTCGCTTTAAATTTCCTGCAAACTTGGGGCTATCCCAACTTTTTTTACTAAAATCTGGCAATATTTAGCCAAAATTGACAGCTCCAAGCAACAGCGCAGACATGCGATTCCCAAGGCGCACCAAAAATGAAGATGGAGCTTCAAAATCTCGAGACATGTTTAAAGGAAACGAGCGATAGGCATAAAATATATCGTTGTAACCAGGAACACAAAAACCCTGAGCCACACTAATTCTTCACTTAAAATGCTATCAGGGAACAAGCAAATACACACCTACTGCGCCCAACCACGGTCAGAAAACGAAAGAATTCCTGGCTAAGTCTATTTTGTTACTGCCGAAACCTCCTTCAACACCAGAACAGCCAAACTCTCAGAGTAACCCTAACCTATTCAGAAGTCAAAATTTTCAACACCAACGGTGTGCAAAACCCAATAATCCTCACCATGAGACGAGTCCTGGTCTATAGAACAGATCCAACTCCCGGAATCGACGAATGAAACCCTAAACCGGAGACAGAATACCAACATCAAAATCAAAATTTCCCATGTGCATCTCATACGCGATTCAGGATGCCCAAACGAGTAGACGAACAAAAATCACGCGGATAAGATAAACCATCCCAGTCAAAAACAAGAATGAAACCCTAAATCAAAGGAAAGGATCCAGAGATAATACATGAGAAGACGAGGGCAGCTGCAGCGCCAATGAAGCCGAAGAAAGGAGCGACCTCGTCCCCGTTGAACACCGCGGCGGTCGACATGATTGGGCGCTTGGGGACTGCGTTGTGGAGAGCGAGGTGCGAGAAGGGGAACTGGGAAGAATGGGTCTGGGCTGCAACCGATTTGGCTTTGCAGCTCAAAAGACCAGGGACGCAGCAGCCCTGGACGTGGAGGAGACGCTTTTTGTAAGGGCGGTTCCTTGCATTAGACTCAAACGTCATGTGAGTTCCCTAGACCTCATAGAAAATCACAAAATATTCCACTCATCCTCAAAAGACTACATTGGTAAAAAAAGAGTAATTTGATGGTAAATTTATCAAAAATACTGTTTTGAATGGAGCAAATAAGAAGCACTTCAAATGTATCTAAGGTAGGAGGTTCTAAAAGCGCTCAGGCTCTAAAATTGCCCACTTTCTCAAATGTATTTCATTCGTACATGTTATTTTTTATAATCTTTAACAATGTACAAGCGGTGTATTTGAGGAGGTGGGCGGTTTTAGAGCCTTATGCCATTTCAACTTCAAAATTTCATAACTAAATCCACAAAGTTTCAAAAAATATGAAACAACTTGAATTAAATGACAGTTCCACTTGTCTTTCAAGGAAAATTTACTGAAAAATATTTCAAGAAGTTTCACCTCCCAAAATTCAATTTCAGCCCTTCAATGGTTGGTTTTTGAGCCTCCTACCTTACATATTTAAATTCATAAACAAAAATATTTCACTTCATCGTTGAGATGAAATTGAGGCACCCGTTATTGGCAACAAATGGATTTTTGATGTTTTATGGTTATGTGCTCCTTGTTCGATACCAAACCTTAGTTTTTTAATAATTGATATGTTTTTTGATAATATTTTACTCAAAATATAGTACACTGTAGTAATGGCTCATCTTATTTATTGCGATCCTCTGAACTTCTTCATGTTTGCTAAAAGAAAGTCCCTCTCCTAGTGGTCTATAACATCCATACTTTCTAGAACTAAACATTACCAAATTTAGAGAAATACTTTGGTTTGCTTAGAAGCTTAAAGGAAATTAAGGAAGTAATGTGTAAAAATTTATTTTTCCAATTATATTTTGAAATTCATTAAAAGGTTATTGTAACTTCCCATAAATTATCATTGCAACTACCTAAACATCAAACAATTGCAAGCAAAATTCAATATTGTACTTTCATGTTGAGATGTGTTTAGTGTTTTCCGACTATTTTTGTAAAAAGTTGATAATGAGGGCAAATGAAAATTTGTCAAGAAACTCTGGGGAGAATAATCTTGTTTAAAATTTGGCATGAAATAAGCAATTAATAGTATGATATTGGTTTTGTTCCGTATAAGTAGTTGATTCTACATCAAAAACGTTTAGTAATATATTCATAACAAAAATCCAAATAAAGCATATAAACAGCATATGATCATACAATTTGAAGATGGAAACAATTCAAAACCAATTTTTCAATTTAGTACCATTTAGTTTGCATATGTAAGGAATTGTTTTTCCTTGGGTTTTTCTCAAACTTTGTTTTGGTTACAACTTTTCTTGAAAATGAAGCAAATCAACGCCCATTTTTGCATCAAAACAAGATATAGATAAATATTGAAGAGAAGTAACAACAATCATGGGTTTTACAATATTGAATTTTGGGAGGGCTTCATCATTTGTTTCAATAGAGTTTCAAAGTTTAGAGGAAATCCTAGTGAAATAAAAAAAATTGAAACATCTATGTGAAATCATGATTCTTTTGCGGCATACAAAAAGAGGGCAAAGAACATTGCGTTAGAGAAATATGGTTTTGTGATAAAGCAATTGAGTCTTGAATCCCTTGAACCCCTAAAGGACTAAGCAACCATTGTACATAATATGTACAGTGCTATATAAGTGGTGTTTGGAATGCATCCACACCTCTACTACATTTGATATCAACACAAAAGTTAGAATATAGACAAATGCGGTTCTAGTGAGCTAGCCAAGATCCCAAATTAAAACTTTTAGTTGGTAGCAAATGCCAATTATACAATAGCGTACATCTACATACAATGGTGGCTTGGTCCTTTAGGGGTTAACACAAAAGTCCCTCACATCTTCCAATAGTGAATATTAGTTCATGTCAATATTGTGGGAAAAGACAAGAAACTCTTTTATTTCTAAAATGAGTTGGCAAAGCTTGTTCTTTTGTATCATCTTGCCATACTTACACTTTAGTAGTTTATATGGAAAATCCAATGAAAAATACATTTTTATAAAAAATAATATAGAATTGCACCAGTATGTCAAGTTTGACCAAGTATGGATTATTCAACACCTCATTGTGTTGATTTGCAAAATATTGGAAGATATATGCAAAACATCAAGAGATACATGTAAATATAAGGAGATTTGTAGATGTTCAAAGATATTGAAAATTCATAATCACACAAGTAGGTCACTGTTAGTTATGCACGTCACGTTAGCCATGAAAGACGTGGGTCCAGATTATGTTACCTTTGTCCTGGGTTTGCATAATTAGTTGTGATGGCCAAAATTTGCATTTTTTAAAGCTTCAAAGTACTTCCTTTGAAGCCAAATAGCTTTGAAACCTTGCAATTATAAAAATTAGATGTCTATTTGATGTTTTCTTTGAAGAATATGAACATTCTCATAGTCAGAAATAGAATGGTTTTATGCAATTAAGTTAGAAATTTCAAGTTTATCGAAAGGAGAAACAATTTTGGCCACAAAAATGAATCCTTATAGAATTAAAGAGCAAAAGAAAAGTAGAAATGATTTATTACAACAACTCATTTATAGTTAAACGTATAAATAGAGGCCCTTTTCACTTGAAAGAAAAAAGAAAAATCTTAGGGCACCTGCAATGCAACCAGCAAGCAGGCCCGACATATCATGTCTAGTCTTTTAATAGACAATTGATTTTAACATAATTTTATAACAATTTGAAGGGTATTGAAAATATTATTGTGAAAATATACTAAAATATGGGTTTGGAAATTGACTAATTTAGATACATCCTATCAAATGTTAGTTAGCCTCCAAAAAATTTAGAGGTCTCTCCAAATCAAGCCCAAACAAGGAAAATTCAGCCAAGGGGACCGTACAATAAAGTCTCAATATTGTCACCTAGGCTGAATTTTTCTTTTTTAGGCTTGATTAGGAGAGACCCCCAACTTTTTTTGGAAGCTAACTAACATTTGATGGGATGTATCTAAATCAATCAATGTCCAAAACCCAAATTTTATTACAATTTCTAGACGTTTTCACAATAATATTTTCAATGCCCTTCAAATCATAATTTTTTATGGTATACTTCACTGTCTTGAGTGCCCAGACTTTGATTGTCAGTAGTCTGGCTTTTTTGATTTCAAAGTGCATGTGTGGACTAAAAAATAAGATCCACTAGATAAGACCTTACAAATTGTTAGTGGAGAGCGTGTCCATCGTGTTGGACTCAATTGGAGGTGGTTTCATCAAAAGAGCAATGAGATTATACTAGTCAAAGATGCCTTGACCCAACTTTTTGAGAGACAGTAAGCTTATGCTATCTGTAGGGCGCCTAGGGGTTAAAAGACCAAACATAATATACTAGGCATGCTTGCTGGGTCCATTGCATATGCCAATAGTATGTGTCAAACCTTTGCGTTTTTATAGTTTTTAGATAACTCTGTCCGGAAATTTTATGAAAGTTATGGGGTGGTGGTTGAAGCACAATTTGCGAAGTTATCACCCTTGCAAAGTTTCACAAATCACTTGATAACTCTAAGTGCTTCTCCTTTGTAACTCCTTTGCACCGGTCGGTGTAAGTCCTGACAACAAGGATGACGACGAAGTTGCAAAAGTCTTGTAACTCTTATCAAACAGCACCAGAGGTGGGTCATAAAGTTATCAGAACTAATAATTCCAAAAAATGGTTGAATTACGAGGTAAGCCTACCCATTGTTGCAGGGAAGAAAACATGAGGTTTGACACCCACTAGCCGTGTTTCTTTTTAGGCAATGAAAAGCCAGTTGACCCTCTGTTTATTGGCCAATGGGAGAAGCCCGTTCCAAATCTGACGACACTGGAGGGATCAAAAAAAAATTCACTGCCCACTAGTGTTGTGACTTCTAATGACCACGGTACACCGTGTACCAAACTACCGACCGATGTTTGGTCTACAGAACCGGTCCGTCCAGTCCTAACTCCTAAGGATGTGGGAACTTGCGAAGGGAACTTGGGGAACGTAAGCAGGACGTGGGGAACATCGCCTCGCAGAGTTGGATAAGGCGCCTACTTCCGCTGTTTTCCAAGCCACACCCCCGCCCTCGCAAACAATTCTCCAGCAGATTTGATGTAAGCTTATCACTCACGGGCAATTTGGGCCAGCAGCATTTTTCGTTTCCCTTCCGAGGCCATTCAAGCTCAGCAATGGCAATGGCTGCCGCCACGGCGTCCATGGCGTCGCTGTCTCTGCGCGGCTCCCCATTCACGGAATTCAACGGCTTAGCTGCTGCCGGTTCCTCCTTCCGCCCTTCCATGCCGTCGTCCGCTCGCCCAGGTCAGTCATTCTCGCTTGAATTTGACGCCGACGTATTACTCAATGCAAGTGAATGCACACCTATACTCGCTCTGTAGAAGGCTGTAGCACCGTTCCCTAATTTTGGATGAACCCTTCCTTGCAGTTTTGACACTGACGATAGAAGCGTCGAGGCAGCCGACTCGGAGAGAAACCGTGAAAACTCGTCACAGGCGTTTGAGGAAGAAGGTAATTGAATCCCCTCGCCTTTGTCAGAAATGCACATCTTTTGCAACATGTTGATGAGGTTGTAGAGCTTTCACAGCATGATGAGTTGAACGGGGTAGTTTAAAGTCATGTATCCTTGGTCCTTTAGCGATGCGATGAGATCACATCTTGACAACTTGCTGGACTGGGACATGACCTGCAGCTGAATGGCACCACTGAGAGGCCCCGGTTGGCTGTCTTCCGCTCAAACCAACATGTTTATGCTCAAGTGATCGATGACACAAAACAACATACTTTGGCTGCAGCATCCACTCTTTCCAAGGAAATTCGTGAGGCTATTCAGGACTCTGCAGGTCCTACAATTGTAAGTCTCCTTCCTTTTTAATGATCACATGGTCACTCTTGCGACATTTTTCTTGTAAGGAATGTAAACCCTAAAATGCATTCAAACAAGAATCCTACAATTAAACTCCCTTCATTCTTGTTATTCTTGTTGATAATTGAAAGAGAGTACGAATGCTACTTGGATTGAAATTTCTGGACACCAAATCGGCTTTTATCATGTTGCTGAATTTCTGTCCACCGAAAATGGACCCTGGGCTTTCTAGAGAGGGGTCGCTTTTGGATAAGGGTATCATCTGTATGTTTCGAAATCTATGGTTACTATCATGAGTATGAATTGAATTTTAGGGTTTATGAATTGGGATTGTGTCGTCGTTATTCAAGCTTTCAGACTTTGTCCTGCAGCAACAATAGTTTGGGTTAGCCGTTGGGTAAATGTCACAATTAGGTGTGCATGCCTTACACGTTTTATATCTTGTCATCCTTATATAATGAATTGCATGACTACTATGGACCTTGGGGATGAACTTAATGGTTTGTGAACTGAAATGCTGTGGTAAATATTAGAGCTTTTAGACAGCTTCCAACAGCATCGATTTGTGTGCAGGACACTGCTAAGAAAGTGGGAGAGGCCATTGGAAAGCTCTGCTTGGAGAAAGGCATCAGCAAGGTGGCTTTTGACAGGGGAGGCTTTGTGTACCACGGGCGTATTAAGGCGTTGGCTGATGCAGCACGTGAAGCTGGACTAGAGTTTTAGAGGTACTGTAGTCACTTGTTAGAAAAATTGTAGGCAGTGCTCGTTAATCAATGCCCAGCCTTCATGTTTTCCGTTTCAACTCTGGAGCAGCTACTCAATTCTTTTACTCCTTTATTATCGCCCTGTTATAGTTTATTTGAATTTTATAGGCTCTTTTTTCAACTTTTCTCTGGGCTATCAATCTCATGAGTCGCTATTCGAACGGTCAGTTTTTTCTTAAGGACCAGGATCTTGCACGTCGGGTGTATATGATCGTGCTCAGTTGAAGTCGATGTTATTAACTCTACCAGGAAACAATTGAAATAGATTTCCGAAATTTTTAGAGTTATCTGGTATTCTGTTTAAGTATCTTAGTTGTTAGACAAACTACCTACCCACTTGAGGCTTAACATAGAAAAACATTAGAAGGTTTTAGGCAGGGATGGTCACGCGAGAAGAACTGCTTATATGGTAGTCTATTCTGCTCAAGTGGACCAATTGCCTACTTTTCTTGAAGAGTGCTGAAAAGTAGTTATTGAAATGGAGGGAAATTGGTTGAAATAGCTTACGAAGGAGCCTTGAATTGTACTCTATTGGCTGAAGTAGTCAACATGGCTTCACTCCAATTCTATTACGAGTTGAGTGGAGCCATTTCAACTCATCTTCAAATTATGATCCCAGAAATTCTCTTTGGGAAGTATCAGTTGCAGGTTTTGTACTTTCTTTTTAGAACGCGGAATCCTTCCCAAAGCCTTTTGAAATCAACGAAGTTTGTTGCCCTCATTGATCTTGGAGGCGTGCATCTCACCAATGATCGAAGAGATAAATGTATCACTACCTCCCGCGACCGAGGGAGATTGCATCAAATAGTCTTCAGGTTAACTGGAGCTCAATGAATTATAGGTGTAACCCACGTCTGCTTGGGTGAGTGTGCACACATCTTTACTGCCAGTTGCGTGATTTCAAAAGTGGATGCACTAGGTTTGTCATGGTAAGTACCAAAATCAGTGATCTCGTAAGGAAGCAAATGTAATAATTTCAGAGGTGTTTCTTTATATATTTGACTGCAAAGAGAATTTGGTTTTGTGCCTAAAGAGCCCTAGGTCCTCAACATTGACAAGAACATAGCATTCAAAGATGGGATATTTATTTTTGCTTGTTGCAAAAAAGAGATTTTTTTTCAAGGGCATCAACTCCAAGTCTTGTGCTCTTGTACCTAGTAACTTTTGGGATCATGCTGCACAAGTATGTTGAGGGTATGCATGAACAAAATTAGACCAAGGGTCTTAAAAAAGAATTCTCTTATTTTTTTGGAAGATCAAAACAACAAGCACCTAGCTTATACTCTAGTCTGTCAGTTAAGGAAATTGTGAAAAAAGTTATTAACTAATGCCTTAAACAATAGAAGCTTTTGTAATTGACCTTTAGTCTTTTGAATGCTTCTTAAAATCATAAAATGTGGCATCAAAAGCTCACAAATCCACTTCCACATTCTTGTGAGCATTGTAGCTCTTAGGAACATGTTACACAAGTATTAAGAGTATGTGGGAAAATTTTCAAACTAATTGGACTTCTTTTTTATTGCCCAATCTAAGAAGGAAAGCACTTATTCTATCATAACTTCTTGCCATTGTGTTGAATACTTTTGAAAACTACTGTACCCAAGAGGTACTCATTGCGCACAAGTTTAAAAATTATGCCCATTTCTGTTTACAATTGGATACCAGAAACCGTTATGTTGCCCAATATAAACACTTTTTGGTACTTTAGGAGTTAAGAATATACACTTTATCTTAAACTGATCGAGGGGTGATTCTGGAACATATACCAATACAATTTGGTTATTTATAAATTTTGCATATATTATCTAGGTAATGCATTCCTTGGTGCACTACCATTTTTTTTCATATGCCAAGAAGATAAAAGAACTGACCACTCTAATCATGGAAACTAGGGTTCATAAATGGCACAAAAATCTATCATGCTTATTCTGATTATCCGAGCCAGTTTAAACCACCGGTCACCCGCTAGTAGTATCGCTACAGCTATTCTCAGCTTCTAGGTCAGCATAGTGCAGAATTCATACTTGTCAAATTAGCATCTGAGATTAGGCCCATGAATTCTGGCGATGTTGATCTAATTTTCGAGAGAGCGTGGGCCAATTAGGTAGCCCAAACCTCATTCCCACCCGGAGAGCCCCCATCAAAATACCAAATTGCCATCTGACCATATAAACATAGTTTCATGAGTTTCAACTGCTTGAAAGAAGATAAATTCGTAAAACGAAGACAGGGTCACTTATGCACAATCCAACCGAACCGGCAACATGTTGACAAACGCCAATGTAAAGTATCGCAAAGATTACTAGACTGCGAATATGGAAATGTCAAATCCTGAGACTTAAGTAGGTTCCCTGAGAACAGGATGGCATTGATGCCTCAAAATATTCTGACGTGCGGAAAACTTTCATGAAGTAACCCAGTCGTATCTACATCTTTAACATTAGGCTCTTCCGAGAGTATGTCTTCGCAATCTTTACTGTAAAATCGATGCACAGACAATGCGGATTCCCCAAGTCATGTTCCAAAAACGTTCTTGTGGTGAGCTATAAACTCCACTGCCATGCCGCTACAAAAGCCCACATTATACAGTACCTCATTCCAGACTTTGAATCAGATCCTGAATACCTTCCAGGTTTGACTTGAGCACTTTCCACTGCAAGCCAAATCCACCTGTTAGCAAATGGCAAAACTTTTTTTTTTAACATGACAATAAGAACTCATCAAGATGCTACTTTATTCTCATTGAATATTTTTGCAATAGTGTAGATTACAGGAAGATGACACCATACCTGATCTAGTGGAAGCGAAATGCCTGTCACAGAGAAGAACTGATCAGATCAAATAATCATACAGATGATAATGTCTTCTCTAATAGAAAGGGCCCTTCAAAGCAGCAATGCAATTTAGATTTGCAAGTTCAATCTAGAACGATCGTGGCGTGACTCTTCATCAAGTAAGTCTTCATTTTGTGCACATGTAGCGATCCGACAGTGTAATGAAGCTTGCTCAGATACAGTCAATGTTCTAGAGAACACAAGATAGTTCGATATCAAACCTTTCTTTGATGGTAGATCCTCGCCACCTTTGTTGTAAAACTCCCTGATATCCACGTACACCTTCCCTTTGAATTTCCTCACCATCACTTTCCGATTCTTCGACAGCTGTTATTCCCATAAAAATAAAGACCAGTCAACAAACCTATTTACGTGTCTAAAGATGATGTACTGTACATCAAGGACGTTATTTAAGTAAAACCAAAAACTAGAGTGCCTCGTTAAAAAAAACTAAGGTAGCACCACCTATAACCATCAAATTAAGGGTTTTGAACATGATGATTAATAAACATCTAGCAAATCCTATTAGCAAGAGAAAAATGATTAGTTTGCACTTTCAAATGTACTATTTGGATACTGTAAGAATAAGTTGTGAATTTTTACAGAGCGAACTGCCATTGTACCCATAAACAACACTAAGGTTTCATGTTCACATATTGTACATTCTTGTAATTACATCTATTCACTTCCAGAGATTTTCCAAGATTTTAGAAGTAATGGTTATGGGTACAGTGATGGTTATAGGTGCTGCTACATTATCGTGCAAACCACACACTAGAGCATTATCACAGAAAGATTTTAAAACCCTAAACCAACCTCACAAACAACAGTACTGTCTTCGTCGCCTGAAGAAGCCTTCTTCTTGGTGGCGGGAACTTCTTCATCCTCATCTGAGTGTCCATTCTCCACGTCCGCCTTTCTCTTCGGCATGGCGAAAGTCACTGCCTCGGAAATAAACCCTTGCTTTCCAAATCTTGTTCTCACTTGTTACAACAACAAGGCAAGGTCTAGCTGCGGTCACACAAGCAGAAAAATAGTCAGACTCTACACAAAAACTGCAAAAAATAGCAGAAATCGACTGTGCCACGAGCTCAGAAAAGGTGCACACGAAATTCAATACTGAGTTACGGCCCTCTAATAACATCCAAATCGTCATACTCCGACCTAAAACAAGTCATATACCTAATAGACCTAAATTCCCTCTAAAGCACACAGTACCACAATGACAAGCTCATTTCAGACGGCATTACAGTCACGACGTCCAACATTGAAAGGAACTGAAACCAATTCCTTTATAATGCATGTCCATAGTTAGGTCAACCAGTTTTGTGTTTTGAAGTGAGCCATTTTAGGTGGAACTGTATACTCGCAGCACAAACAGTGCAGAGTCAGCAAAAATTTGAAAAGTGTATCACACAAACAAGCTCAATTCGGACGGCAACACCGTAAAAAGCCTACAACAGTAGAAAAAGTTGAAATCCAGAACGCTGTTAGTGCATGTGCATGGTTAGGTTTAAAACATAAAAGTTCACAGAGCAATAAAATGCAGAAATGGCAGAAATTTGGAAGGTTGAAGAAACGGAAACAGCTGTAAATCAATCTTTACAGAGACTCACCTTCTCGAAAGCAGCCAGGCTTCAGTGTAATCACGCTGTCTCCGTTTCCTATGAACACACTCCCTTAGCCCCCTGCAAACAAACATCAAAGAGGGAAGATTTGAAATCCAAAAGGAGCGGAAAGGCGGGTGCCCTTGACGATGGAAACTCGTCGTCGACCGCCGTCCTCTGGCAGGATGAAAATCGTTGGACAAGAGACGACGAGAGCCGACGAGAGCTCACCACGACCCTATCACATTAGATTGACAAAGTTTTAATTTATTGTTTTCACCAACTGACAAAAGTAAACGGAGTATGTTTGATGATTAATTTCATTTACTGAGCCAATCTATTTACATGTGTGAAGGGGGTTCACAATTGTAAACACAACACACTATATATTGGACAATGTAAGAAGGTAAAGAAAAACAAAGGAAATAACAAATTATACTGACTCAAAAGTACATGTGATTTTATTGTTATTGGGATGCAAAAAGAACATCCAAATGTTCAAATTTGTAGAGATTTTGAAAACCACTTAGAAAATACTCTCGTGCAACCATTTAAATTTTAAATCAACTACATTTGATGCAAATCATTTATAATGCTTGTGGAAGTTGCAAAAAAAAGAAAACATGTTTACGTTGTGAGATAAATAATGACTAATTGAATAAAGATTTTTTGGGTTTCAAGAGCATTGAGAAAAAAATGAAGTAAATGAAGGCATGGAGGTCTCATGTTATTATAACATATAACGTGCGCCAGGTTCCAACAAAATTATTGCTTTGAACATTGTGTAGCATTAAAAATACATGTAATGACAAATAATTATCAATAAAAAATTAAATCAACTTTAAGGAGTTAAAAGTACCTCTCCACCTTCATGTACTACTGTAGTACATTATAATGGATTAGACATTTATGTAAGAATATATTGAAAATTCATCAAATTCTTTGCTACATGATACAACTTTAGTTACAAATACAGATTAATTTCTTGAAATTTGGAAATCACCTTCGAATAAAATAAACAAATTTAATTAGTTCCATCCCAAAATTGCATATTAGTATTTAAATCATTTACATACTCATAGATGGAACTTTAAAGCCGGTTTCTAATACATTTTGAATTTGACAATCTATGTATATTGGTTTGAAATTGGCCACAGAGCTGTCAATTGGCAATTAAAAAGAAAAATCCACACCCACAAAACCAAATAAGGGTATTGATATGTGCACACCCAAGGTTTGACGTATGCACCCCTCAGATGCACCCCTAGTGGCGTAAATTTTAGATATTTATTATCAAAAAGTTGAATTTGAAAATTGTGCATTCAGATTTGGACTTAGAGACCTTGATTTTGTTTAGAATCATAAAGGAAGTTAGAATTGAACAACACCCAATGGAAAAGCTTAGGTAGGGTGCACACTATTACTTTTACTTTTGTTTGTAAAAAAAGGTAAGCTTTTTCATCAGGTGTTGTTCAATTATAACCTCCATTATGGTTTTAAACTAAATCAAGGTCTCTAAGTCCAAGTCTAAATTCAAAATTTTCAAATTCAACTTTTTGATGGTAAAAATCTAAAATTTACTGCGTGGGGTTTTCATATATCAAACCCCCAATATGCACATATCAATTCCCTTAAATAATGAAACACTAAAAAGAATTTATTGATTTACCATAACATTATTTCATAAGCCCAACATTGAATACTGATAAATATTATTGATTATTGATAGGAAACAACCAAGTGCTTCTATTTAGGCATCAAATAATTTATTATGAAATGTGTTACAATAACAGTAATAAATTTTATTATCATTATTATTTTAATATTGTCCTAATGTTGCTCTAGGTAACAATAAGTAATGCTAATTCTCATATTATTCTACATTATTTTTTTGGATTTCACCTCATGTTGCATACTAAAAATGCAATTTTGCTTTGTGATGTCAAAGACATTATTCTTTCTAATCAAAATTAAGTTACTTGGATTTCCAATGTTCTACATATTAATTGTATGCATATATGCCACCTCGTGTTAGATTTTTATGCAATGAATCTGTTAAAAATATTCTATTTGTTTTTCCATGTCATTTGCTATGAAACTGCGTACCGACCTTAACCCGTAAATGCCCAAGGCCTTCTTGAACTTCCTAGCATTATCCTGAAACTGAACAATCAATCGACATTTTCATAAATTTGATCAATGTAAAAATTTAAACCAAACATGTTAGAGATTACGTGGAAAAAGAAAACATAACAATATCAATTATAATTTGAAAGATTATAATATATATGAACATGAGGGTGTTAAAACCTCGATTAAAATTACAAAATTGACTTAAAGGTTTCTATTCCTCATTTCATATGTCAAATTTAAAAATTTGGTCACCAAAACAACATGAGGTTTAAGATCATGACATGTTTAGCTTTAATCAAGTTATGGCTTTAAAAATCTACTATTATATATATTTTAAATGGATTTTTTAATGTGGATTTTTCTCCAAGCTCTACTAAATTTGAGGCTCATTTTCAAGATCTTCCAACATTAGAAAACTCAAGATTGCAGTGGACACCCTTGTACAAAATCTTGAGTAGAAAAATCATCAATTTTCATTTTCAAAATTAGATTTTTGATGCTGAAAGTAGAATTCAAAACAAACTTATAATGAAAAAATAATTATGAAAATAGTAATTTGATAAGGTTTTATTCATCTTCAAAATTTTGTCAAGACCCAAATTTGGTAGCTTGGGCATATAGGGGTTAATGGTCACCTAAGACATAAACTTGATACATTTTATATTTTATATTTTATGTTTTAAAAAATGATTAAATATCTAACATTTATTTAAGAAAATGCCCCCTCTTACCTGTCCGTTGGGTAATTATGACTGGTCAATTTGCAACATAACCAAAAAACAAAAAAACATTTGGTGTATTGTGAGTGCTTTACCTCACATTTGGAAGGTGAAAGGACATTTTCAATAAACCTTATTAGTTAACTCTTATTTTGTATTTTAAATTGAATACAAAGGGCTAGGGAGGGAGACAAAAAGATAATTGAAATGAACTTCTTTGAACATTTTTTAAATTTAAATCTGAAATTTAAAACTAAAAAAGGTATAGATTGACAAGAAAAGACATATGCATTGAATCCCCACCTAAAATCTCACCACTATTCATTTACCTTGGTAAATGAGTTTACAAGACTCGTATAGTTATAAAATTGCAAGGGTGAGATGGTTGTCAACTTTGAGGCCACAACTGCTGTACTGTACAGTCATTGATCTGAATTGCCATGAACGACCATTGTAACTACGTAATTACCACTTCAGAGGTTTAGTGATTGTAAGAAAAACCTTTGAAATTTGTATATGTTGCAATTTTTACTTCACAATGTCTTTTTTATCTAAGATTTCAAAACCCACAATAATAAAAAGACTAGTGTCCTCTTAATTTGAATCATACAAAGCAACTCATTAACAAATAATTAGTTTGAAAGCGTACCGTGAAATCCTCTTTAAATAGGGGATTAATTCATCCAGTAAGTTTGTAGTCATTTGCATGTAGGAATTAATGAAAAATTTATTAGCTACAACTGATTACAGTAAATGAAGATGTTAATCTACTTATTAATGTACTGTACAGTACAGCATTTAAGTTTTTGGTTGTAAATTTTTAAAGAACATTGTCATGTAGTATACTACTGTACTTTTGTTTAAAAACATATGCTTCTGAATAGTGATTTTTTAGATTTACCTCAATTCATTCCCTATATCAGTAGATGCATTATCAAATTTTAATTTGAAATGTATAGTCTTTTAAACGTAATTATTAACTGGATCTTGAGTGTACAAAGTTCATCAATAAGATATTTTTCATTAGTTTTTTATGATTGGATGAAATTTAATTGCTTATAAAGTTTCATCATCGTGCTTTAGACAATGAGTTTAGTCCACAGTTTCAATGTTGACATGGAAGGAATGATCAAACCTACTCAAAATACAAAAAATATTGTTGTTATTGTAGAGCATGTTGGAAGAAAAGAAATAAAGTTGAAGACACTAGCAAATAACAACTTGAACAGTGAAGACGCAGTGATTCAATTGTACTCAAATGATTCAACTAAAGCAATTGAAAATGGTACGTTGTTTACCAAATATTTTGATATGTTTTAATTATGAATTATGATTTCAATCCAAAACTTGAACCCTACTATTTTGTTAAGCACATATAGCTTATTGAACATGTACAATTTTAATTTGAAGTGTGAACCCCGACATTACAAAAAACCAAATCAATTATTTATTGGAATTTAGAAATCACATCTACACATAAAATTGTGCCAAATTAGCTTGCATTTAATTTCAACAAAAAAAACACATTAGTTTTAGTTTTTCCAGTTTATTCTTTGAATACCAGTGTTATGTTGTATACGGTTTATAAAAAAAAAGATCATTCAAAATGTAAAGTTTTGTTTTAGATTTACGTATGATAGGTCCATTTATTATTGTCAATTCGAAAGATTTGGAATTATATGTAATCATCAATTATCAGTGTTCTTTAATGGAACTTGTTCACCTATTATTCTCAATACAAGAATTGCTGAGAAAAATTAATCTTGACTCAAGTGACGATTAGTATCAAAAAATTGAGGCAACAAATTTTAGCTCAGAAATATTAATTTGAATATTTCAAGAAATTCAATGAGTTTCACAATAAAACTTACACTCTAATTTAAGACAATTCAACATGACACTTTGTACTTTTTATCATGCAATACATTATTCATTTCTAAGCAGGTCTGGTTATTTTCAGATTCAATTTACAATTTTGTAATTACATAGTTTGTTTTTATGATCAAACTTCCGGTAAAGATATTTAGGCAATAATCAATATCAAGAGATTTCAATCAGGAGAGGTTTCAATCAGGATTTTTATTGGTTTTAGGGAAAACCATCATTACAACACTTTGAAAAAATAAAATGCTCACATATCCATTTTTTGTTGCAAATAAATTAGCTTATAACTTATTTTACAAAATTATTGTACTCTTTTATCATGTTTGACAAATTTTACTCTAAAATTTACATGATATCTTTTACAAAAGGGTTTGATTAACCACATGATAGCACATGGCATTTTTGGCCAAGTTTAATTTATTTTGTATCATGTGTGATCACACCAAATGATAACAATAAATATTGTCATTTATTGAGTTGTATTGATACCTATGTTTCTTCACTTAACAAGTGAATCCATGATTAAAAATGGATTTAATAAATGCACTACAAATAATATTTGAAATAAAATTTGATTCTTTATTGCTTTTAATGATTATACAACTTAATGTTATATATTGAAATCCTAGAATGTCACAAGCTAAAAACCAAAACCATATAGTCTCAAACTAAAAGAAATCTCCAAGATGAAAACATGAGATAGGATTGAAAGGTTTAGATGTTTGATCCTCTGTTTGATCAAGATGAAATTAGAAATTTTAATGCAATTTGGAACAATTTAATTCTGCTTATGCAAATCAAATCTAAATGTACTGTTGTGGGAAGGAAATAAGGTTAAAAGAAATAACATGTAGAGTGGGGTTGAAGAAGTAATTGTCCTTTCCCACTAGACAAAAAAGGACAATTACTTCTTTGACCCCACTGTACAACTATCAAAAAAATTGTTCTATCTCAAGCCTCCTTTGCAAGATTCATGAAAACAAATTTACAAATGTGATTTCTTCTAAAACCTAGTAGATGTAAGGCTCTTCTTTAAGTGCTCTTAATTTCTTTATGAGTTGATTTGTAGTAGTCCACTTTGAACAGTAACTAGAATAGATGAATATAAATAATTTTATATAAATTTGATTTTGACACAAAACTAAACTTGAACAATAGTTCAAATGCATTTCTCTAGTGACACCACAACATGGTGATTGAGCATTTGGTGGTTAAGGGCTTAAATAGTTTATAGTCTATATTTTATGTTAATTTTTAGGTCAATGTTATATGGTAAAAACAAAACTTAAGCATTACAAATTCAAAATGCAAAGCTCAATTCTTGTTTTAAACTACTATATTAGTATCACACTAGTTGTTGGCGCTTGCTATGCTACTCATCACCAATAGAATTTTATTTGAATTTATATACATTAAATAGAATGCAAAGTAAAAATTTCAATAAGTTTTCAAATAAAAATTAGAAATGTGAAGTAAAGAAATGCATTAAAAGTGTGACCTCCTTAATACCACTATGTGCACTCTCTCTAATATCATCTTAATCTTACCAACTATCTCCTTCTTTCTTGTAATACAGTAGGGAGTGAAGATGTGATATTATAGAGGAACAATGTGATATTAGAGGTCCTTGTGATTTTAGTAGTATGATATCAAAGGAGATGTGATATCATAAAGGTCCATATGTGATTGTACCTATACTATTATAAAGACTAGAGATGTGAGATTATAGAGGTTATTGTGATCTTACTAGTATAATACTCTAACAGTCGACCAAACAATGTTTATCAACCTAAACATGTCTATCAATCTAACAACATGTTGTAGCCAACAAATTTTTAGTACAATGATTTGGAGTAACTTGGTTGCTTTGCCATTAACTTGGATGATTTGCCACTTCCTTGGATGATTTTTCACTTCCTTGGATGACTTGCCACTTCCTTGGATAACTAGCCACTTCCTTGGATGACTTGCCACTAACTTGGATCATTCGGCACTTACTTGGATGATTTGTGTGAGAGATTTAGAGGATTTAATTTTCTGGCAAAAATTTGCCACCTCTGACAGATTTTCCTGAATAGTTTTCGTTCCCTTCCAAAATTCTCCAGTGTCGATGCGACACCGAAGCAGTCATTCGCCAGAAAATTTCTCCTCTGACAGAGGAGAGAAATCAAAGTGGATGTTTACAAGCGCATTGGATGACAATATCTGATTTTATATTCACAACAAACGCCACATCTAGAGATACTTTTGTGACACAAATTGCCATATATAAATGCAAAGTAGTCAAACTTATCATTCTTGAGTGGACCATGGGCGGAAATGGGAACTTCGTTGAAGCGGTGGTAGCGTGGCTGGTTGTTCAACCCTTAAACCCTAAATCTGGGGTCTCGGAAAATTCAACCCACCCACGCTCCTCGCTGCGACCTCCGATCTGCGTTCCTTCCCCCTTGGGAAGAAATGCATACATGTCTTGATCTCCACGCCATGTATTCTCGTACACGACAGCCCCTCCTTTCACTTCAGCTATCCATTTCCACTGCCGAATTTGCAGCTGGATTCTCTGATGTTGCTATAAATCCTTGTGCCTTGCACATCAAAATCAGCGCTCTCTCTGCTTAATTCGCAAGGTAGGGCAATTTAGACTTATGCACGAACCTCTCGGGATCCATTCAATTGTGTTTGTTGTCGTCGAGAATATCAGATTCTCAATGACATTAACAAGGTCTAACAGTCCAGAGTCGAATTCATATTCCATGATCGGTTTCAAATAACGACGAGCTAGGGTTTCAGAATTGGTTCACAGAGGATTGAGCCCGGGATTGAGATTGTTGTTGAGAATTGAAGAGCTGATTTGTAGTACATGTTGCGGAAGAAGGTGGTGATGAGAATTTGATGTTGAATGAATTTACGTGGACTTGTTTCTGAAAATACAGAGCAGCGTAGCGGGCAGATCGTCATGGCAAGCGAGAAGACTCCGCTGCTCAAGCCTGAGGATCGTGTAATACAAGTAAAGCTATCCCTTTTGGCTATTTCTTTGTAATGGATTCCTGTGTACTTTGCGCTTGACTATGCGTGAAATTGTTGCGACTATTGTAATTTTGAGACTGCGAACGAGGCTATGCCCTATTACATGGAATGAATTGTCCTTTTTTTTTCAATATATGCAGAATGGACAGAATGGACAGAATGGGAATGATTCGTCCTCCAATAGTAAAAGGCCAGCGGCAACAGATCTTGAGCTTGGTGATGCTGTCCAGGTGATCGATTGCTTAACAAAAATGTGAACAAAATGCAATTTGCATGCAGTTGTTGTGATGTCTGAACTTACTGTTATCTCTGCGGCCAAGGCCTTGCAATATATATTTTTTGGCTTATTTTATTGTGTCTGCTTAATTTACTTCCTCTGTTGCGTTTGTGCTTCTTTTAAAGGTTACGTTGTTGTTGGTGCAGGCTCAAAATGTGGGGTTTGGCCGGATCCTTAAATTGGTACGTGTGTTGATTTGAATGGATTCTTTTGCATTTTGACCGCAAATTCCTTAATAACGTGGCTTTTTTGTACAGTTATTAGAAACGTCTGATTTTTTTTAGAGAACGCTGTAAAATGATTTTTCCTGTGGCTCATGATTAATGTGGTCACAATGATCATACCCTTAGGGAGGCTTCTATATGGACACTCTAACATCAGGAGGCTTTCCTATGAATCATGGAGAAAATCTTCTCTAAAGTTTCTAGAATAATCTGATTTTTTTGAAAACCCTGTGCTATGTGATTTAAATACTCAATGCATAGAACTTCTCACACTTTTTGTAAATATCTGCCCACTGTTTATATCTTTTGCAGGCAAGACCGGAGGCTTTTGTGTTATGCCTGGCAACTGTGGCCTTGTTTGTGTCATCTCTTTCCAACGTCTTACTGGTATACATTGATCTCTCTCTTTGTCAAAAAACTTGTGACCATGGTCATTAAGTAACACATGCTATGATTAAGCTTTTGTTAAGATGCTTGTGAAGTTTTGAATTAATGGTGGACCCTTGTTATGCAAACGATGCACACTGATAGAGGAATATTGGTGGGACGTAAAGCCCACGTTTGCAGGCAAAGTAATTGACATAATTTCGACTAAACCCGATACTGACGAAGAGGTTCAGGCTGCTTTGAAGGCTGTTAACCAAACTATCATCTATATTGTTGCAGCAATTCTTATCGGGTACGTTTGCTCAGAAAATGAAACTGAGTTCGTTTAAAGTCATGTGCACATTTTTTGCCTTTTCTTTTCCACATTATTCCATTTCTTCTGTACAGCTTCCAGTATTGCATCCATTGCGCTTCTCGCATGAAAATTATTGCCTGAGGGGTAGATAGCTGGTCGTCCTCTTCTCAATGTTTGTAATGACCATTTTTGTGCGGATAAAAATGTATGCATAATGTGCAGTATTAGTTTATTCGCTGAATGATTGGAAATATCTTGGCGTTTCATGATGTGAATGTTTCGAAAGGAGTTTTCTGAGCTTGCACTTACGAGCTTGATGTGCAGATCTATTGCAACGATGATTCGAGCTTACCTTTTCTCAGCAGCTAGTGAACGTGTCGTTGCTAGGCTGAAAAAGGACTTATTTAACCATCTCATTGAACAGGCAAGTTGCTTTGATCGTCCCATACTCTGCCGTTTATGTGCAGATATAGTTGCCTCAAGTTACTTGATTGTGGTGCTGTTAGTACAGAAGAGTTTAATGACTTCGTTACAACCCATAGTCAGTTGATTTCTGGTTTTGTTGAGAATGTTGACGATTTGATGTGTAGTCTATTCCCGCTTTCATGAACCCTAAGCGTCCAAGACAAAAACAGAAAGTTCACTTTGCAATTTAACAGTCAATTTTTATAGCTTTGAAAATATGTTTCTATCGTCAAAAGTCGTAGGACACGACTTCTTTCTATTTGTGCATTTTGTTGCCTTTCGTGAAGCTTCCTCAATGATTTGTTTTGAATTACATGGAAGTGGTCATTTTTGGCCATTGTGCGCTTACGGATTGGCACAAGTTAGGGCAGTTGTTCTGAGGCTGGATTTTTACCAAAGTAAGATTTTTCTTTATATCACAATTCTGGATAACAGATCTTTCATTTTATTGATTTTACTGATCAATTTGGTGCAGGAAATAGCTTTTTTCGACGTGACAAGAACCGGGGAATTGTTGAACCGACTGTCCGAGGACAATCAGGTGATCAAGAATGCCGCTACAACCAATTTGTCAGAAGCTTTGCGAAGTCTGGCGACTTCTGTAATTGGCATTGGCTTCATGTTGCGAACCTCATTCCATCTTACCTGTGGGTGCTGTTTCTTCTTTTGATCTCTTGTCACGGGCACCCTCGTACTTTTTTTCTTACATTTCATGAAAATAGAAGTTGTTGTTAAAGCCACTTAACGCTGTGATTAAAAATTAGATTCTCGTAAGCTGGTTCGGGCAACACAGCATGTTAAAATTTGAGTGTGTGGGAGTTTCTGATATTCTGACTTCTGTGAATGAACTGTATGCAGTGCTGGCACTATTGATTGTTCCAGCAATATCGCTTGGCATTCGAGCTTTTGGGAGATATTTGCGTGAGCTTTCCCACAAGACACAGGCTGCGGCTGCAGTTGCAGCTTCCATTGCTGAGGTGAAGCCAAGTCCTTCGACTTGTGAATAAATTGAAAAGATCAGTCTGACTCTTTAGATTGGTTTGTGTTTGCTTGTATCTTAGTAATTATCTGTAATTGAATATAAATTACATGTGCAAATCCTTTTGTTGCAAACCGCAGGAATCTTTTGGTGCAGTGAGAACTGTGCGTTCTTTTGCAAATGAGGAATACGAGAGGTCCCGATATGCTGAAAAAGTGAATGTTACACTGCAACTGGGTATCAAACAAGCTGTACGTTTCTCGCTACTTGGAGTCAATTTTTTCTTAGAGTTCATGTCTTTACCACGAAGTTTAATTACCTCAAATTTTTTTAGAGGGAGTGCCAAGAATATACTGCACTTGGAATTCGCCACTTTCTGAATAATTATTGGAACCTAAATTTGTGCAAGTGTGTTTTCCAGATGGTTGTGGGTTTATTTTCTGGAGGTGTCTCAGCTGCAGCTACACTTTCCATTGTAGCTGTCGTAATCTATGGTGCCCGTTTGACAATCCTTGGGCAAATGACAACGGGAACCGTCACTGCTTTCATCCTTTACAGCTTAACAGGTTTGTGAAACTTCACTCTTACGTAATGTGAATTTGATTCAAGTAATAGTTATTCAGTTTAATGTCATGAAATTTTAAGGAATTGATGATATGAGGCATTGGATTTTCTTTGAATGTACCTGACAACCTGAAACCCATCGTTTTGTCCTAACTTAAGGAAGTGTTTGTTATATAGTTGGCCTCTCGCTGGCTTCACTTTCTGGGCTGTACACAACAGCCATGAAGGCTGCTGGAGCAAGTCGGCGGGTCTTCCAGTTGATGGACCGAGTTTCAGGCATGCCCAAGGCTGGTGACCTGAAGCCTCTTGGGTAAGTATCATCATCATTTTGTTATTTCTTAATCCTAAGTGCTCGAGGTAAACCTAAAAAACTCAGTTTGAAAGCTAATGATTGAAATATAGAAATTTCAAAACTTGCATCTCTCGGTTAAAAAATTTAGGATATTTCTCTTCCTTTGGTGCATGTTTTTACAATCTTTGAAACTTCCTTAATGATTTGTTGCAACCCTTAAAGATATGTGAGGCCGATCCTGGTCATTTGGGCACTCAGGGTTAAATAAGTATCATAAATGGTCTATAAATTTGTTCCATGATCTATTTGGAGTAACGTACAATCAGTTAAGATCACAACTTAGTAAGTATATTGGAGGAAGTCTTAAGGGCATTGACACTTTATTTGATGGGACTTCGCAATTCATGGCAACGTTGATTCTCCAGGGACGATGAAGAAGGGGAGGTGAAGCTGGAAAATGTGTGGTTCTCCTATCCTTCACGTCCTAAAGATACGATTTTGAAGGTAATATTCTGCCATTGGACTCACGCTCCTCTGGAGGTGTGAATTGATTAGTTGGTGTTGCTTCTGAAGGTTGCAAACTCTCAATGTCATAAGAGTATAGAACAAGACACAATTGACCAAGTTTTTTACATCACAATGTTTGATCAACTTGTGTAACAGTGCCACTATAGGCGCAAGTTTTTTGTAGTATTGAGCAAGCTTGTTGGCTGTTGTTATGCAGGGAGTGAATCTTACATTAAAACCTGGAGAAAAGGTCGCCCTTGTTGGTCCATCTGGAGGTGGTAAGGTATGATATCAACTCCTAGCTCAAGATTTTATCCTTTACTATGTCTTATGATATGTTAAAGATAATTTGCTTCCAATGTTTTTATTGGACATAAGGTACTACTTAGCTTCAGCTGGTACCGTAGTTGGTAACGCTTGTCTTTGCTTTGATGACAGACCACAATTGCAAATCTGGTGGAGAGATTTTACGATCCTGATGAAGGAGTTATTACACTCAATGGGATTCCTTTAAAAGATATTAACCATCGTCACTTACATGAGAAGGTATACACCCTTCTATGACGGTCTACTCTTGTTTTCTTCTAGAGGTATTCTACACATAAACTTCTGTGTAATCTACTTCTTTGTTGGTTTAAGAATCAATAACGCTTTGCCAGAGTTACAGGACGGGACTTGCAACTTCGTAAGAGTTTTGTACATATTGATGAAGTAGGTGTACCGTATGAGTCCAATAACCTAGTTCAATTGCTACAACTTCCACTAAACGGATCCAAATTTCTTTTGGTTTTAGGATGCTGATTGGATACTGTTCTTTGTTGATGGAGAATAGAGCAATACTTATTCATACTATTTTTGTTGCAGATAAGCATTGTGAGTCAAGAACCAACCTTGTTCAATTGCTCCATTGCTGAGAACATTTCATACGGACTGGAGAAAAATGTGACGACTGAGGACATTGAACGAGTCTCTGTAAGTCATACCACTTCTTGTGATTTACCTTAATTTTCCTTTAGGCTTGTCAGGTTTAATCTTTCTCCCGAAAACTGGAACATAACGTTTGCCAGGTCAAATGGAGAAGTTGTTTGCTATGAATTCACCAATCTGTCCTAGTCGAGGTTGAGTAAATATTGGATGCATTTCTGCTTGTAACTCTTAAATGGCCTTGATGGTCAATGCAGAGACTCATCGTTTTTTTGGCAGTATCACGTGACCCTAGATTGGGATCTCTGTTATCTAATTATCCAAAAAAGATTGTTAATGTTTTTTACCATCATGTGCAATGTTCTTCGTTGATTCTGGTGATGTAAAACTTAGTCTCACTTGCGCAAATTTATATACAATATGATAAATTAAATATGTCATTTGAAATCCACAAGGCTTGGTTTTTTGGGGTCAGTATTAAGACGTTAGACGAGAGCCTTATGTTTCATCTGCTTTTTTCGGGAAAATCAGAGGATGGCAAATGCTCATGAGTTTGTATCCAAATTCCCTGAGGGATATGAAACTCAAGTCGGCGAGCGTGGAGTGAGATTGTCCGGAGGTCAGAAGCAGCGCATAGCAATTGCAAGAGCCCTGCTCATGGATGCACGGGTTCTTCTACTGGATGAGGCTACAAGTGCTTTGGATGCCGAGAGCGAGTTCCTAGTGCAGGTGAGAAATTCGAGTTTGATTTTAATCAATTCTACTACCTTTGGGAGACACTAATGTTGAATGAGAGAGTCTAAACCCTAGAGTTTTCCCTGGTTTATTATTTGGAGCACTCCTACTCTAACTATCTACAGTCATGCACAATGGAACTCCACCTGTTTGCACTGCTTACCTAAGAGCAACCCCTGTAGATTTGAGCACAAAATGTACATGATCAATCTAAAGTCAATTATAGGTTCACCCATAATTAGTATTTCAACAATTCACAATTCCTTCAACCAAGAAGTACAAAATACATGCTAAGATGCATTGAATTTATCTTTGAGGAAGACGCGTTTAGGTGTAGATACCCGTATGCTTCGAGTACCTGTATTTAGGACCTATATCTTATAGGGGTTTTTCAACCTGAAGCTTGTACTATTATATCAATGTATTGAAGCACTGGCAATTTTCTGGAGTATTTGCTAATGGACTGACTATGAATGCTATCATTTCTGTAGGATGCCATGGACCGTTTGATGAAAGGTCGCACTGTGCTGGTGATAGCGCATCGCCTCTCAACGGTACAAAGTGCAGATGTGGTAGCAGTGATAGCGGAAGGGAAAGTTGCAGAGCAAGGCTCCCATCCTGAGCTCTTGAAAAGCAATGGCTTGTATGCTGCATTGGTGCGGCGCCAGCTGCAAGGAGCTGGCAGTTCTACGTAGGTAGAGAAGATCCATCCTTTGGTGAAGTGCTACAGAAGTTCTGAGGGAGGAAATCCCCGGATTATAATAAACTGTTATAGAGCTGGGGCAACTTGGTTAAGTAGTAGTATGAGATTTTAATGAATACCTGTTGTAACTATTGATTGATTAGGTCAAAAACATACACTTATAGTAACCAATTTCATTTTTCCAGATCATCTAGGAAAATGTTCCATTGTAGTTAGTAAATGAATCTGGCCTTTGCATGGCAGTTTCTCAATTGATATGGTGAAAATTAAAGTTTATTTCGTGCTTAGTTTCTTACCAACAATTTCTACAGTTTGTACTTGCAAGAGTTTGCACCATATCAAGAATAATGTATGATATTACGTTGTATATCGATTTATGCACAATCCATTGAATTTGGAACTGATTTGTTTGTAAGTACTCACGTGTAAATCCAATGGTTGTTAAACGATGTTGTGAAGTATGTAAATTGTTTCTTTTATATATCTTTACTATTGTGTCTTGCGTGATTTGACCCAGGAATTTTCATATCTGAGAAATTGTCAACTTTTATAAAAATCACTGCCTCAATATGCCAAAGTGCAAAAACGCTAAAGACTTTACAATTATTATAAAATGATGTTCAAATGGAACATGACAATTCGAGATAGGAGTGAGTGAGTGCAACAACAAGGAAGTAATATTTAACTTCCTTCTATAAAAAGAAAGATCAAATTCTTTCTACTCCTTGTTTGTTGTGTTTTATTACATTTTGAATTACAAGAATGCACGTTATCTATCCTCATAATCAGATGCTTTTAGAAAAAGCGTAGACTTACTTTACTCTTTGATGAAATTAGTCTTCATACTCAAATTAAGGCTTTACATTACAAATTTTTTGATTTTTGACTTGTTGACAATACTCAAGATGATGTATAATCAGTGATGTTGTCCAACCATTGTGAAGGGGTCATAGTAAATCCAAAAACAAAGTTAACCCTTAACCCTTGAGCACCCCAGCAACCAAAATCTGGTCGCTGCCTATTTCAAAGGCTAGTTTGAGGCCTTGGATCTAACTTTTTGATCTTGCTACAAACTACAATTATGAAGGCCTTCAAGTTGTCCATGCCAATGGAGTAATGGCAAGGAAAGCCAATTGTTGTACAAGTGTTGCAAGAGATTTGATTGGGTAAAACACCATATGGGGCGTGGTGGCAAGCAACGTTTTATAGGCTACAACCGGTCAATATCTCTTGCAAGCTTCCTTGTGTGTGCTTTGTGGTAGTGGGAAATTTGTTGGCAAGAGTTCAAGCATGTTCTAGACCCTTATTATGGCAACCATCACCAATTGTGCGAGTCATCATTTTCAGTGCAATAGCGATTTGAAGCCCTAAAACTTGACATAAAAAGAAGTGCAATCTTCAATAATTTACAAGTGTGTGCATTCACATCTAATCTTGCTGCTCACAAAATTCAAGATGAATCATAGGCTTATAGAATTTTGTAAAAATCATCAAATAGCAACTACCTACCAAAAAATGAGATTTTGCCATTGTATGTTGTTTGATCAAATGTTATAATCTCCCATCTCCCATGGTCAATTGTTCCCAAAATTTGCAAGCTATTTTCCAAGGAGATGTTCTACTATTTTCAATGGTCACTTTTTGTGGATCATTGAATTGATTGAGATACAATGCATCAAAGTTGTTGGTCTCCAAAAACCCAGATTTTGGTGAAAACAGCTTGGACACTTAGGGGTTAAACAACAAGGTGGATGGGAAATGTTGGCTGGTTATCAAATAATCTTTGTAGGATGGAGAAGAACTAAGTTTTATTTGATTTTTTTAGAAATGATCATGAAGACATGGTCTATAATGTAAAGCAAAAAACAACCTCACTAAATGTACACATATTTTAGGTAGATCAAATTGTGAGAAGATTTAAAGACATGGTGTTAGGTCCCATGCTTGTCTTGCAATTTTTATTAGGTTAGCATGCACTATTGACCTCTGCATCTTTTGGAAATAATAGTATAATGGGTGGGCACTTGCCACATCATTGTAGACATTGTATAGCAACGATAGAGGGACACTCACAATGACCAGCCTGGCAATTAGGGGTTAATGTGACAAATTATACAACTCCACTCTCAAATGCCTATATAGGCTCAAAATACAAACATTTGAAACAAGAGATGTGCATAATGTGGTGTTTTAGAAAGTACACCAAATGATAGTATCATCCTAAAGTGATCAACATGTTTAAAGTCTAAAAAATGATTAGAATTATCATTGGATTTGTATTAATCCAATAGTTTGGATACCTTTTTGTAAAGTTTGTAGGTACTAGGTTGAGTTGTAGTCAATTACTTTTGTAGTTTATTTTTATTGTACATATGGTGCAAGACAACATAAAGCAACAAAGAGCTATTCATAGCACTCCTCAATAAGTTGAATCTCTTTGTAGTTATAAGTAAGAAGGTCTTAGGATAAAAGTTACAAAATAAATTGGAATCATTATTTTCCCAAATTTTTTTATTGACATTCACAATTGACAACTATTTGACATCTTTGGCCAAGATTTTGTTGGTTTATGACGTCTTGCATTACGCTAGTATTTGAGTGCACTTACATAAAAAAAAAATTGTAAGAAATTGTTAAATGAAAACAAAGGCCACTTTTGATTAATTAAACAGATCTTATTATTGTTTTGTGTGAACTTTACGATTATGACATAATAGTAAAGGAAACTAGTTAAAAACAACATAATGAACAAGAGGCAAGCTAAGATCTAAGTGATCAATTCATTTAATACCTTTTCTTTGTTCCCTTGGTTTGGTTGAAAAAAATCGAGATCAAATACATAATGGGCCCAATGTTTATCACCTTGTATCAAATTTAATCGACTTGAGAAATACACAATGGAGAGATATATTGTTCTAAACATCTACATTACCTCTCAATCATCTCTTCCAATGTTTTGTACAGTACATTATATACGCATTCAAGTAACAACACCAACAAAAATAGTGCTGAGTATAGTATCCTACAATCTCTCAACTTATCACCTCCAAATCTTTACACAAAATATTGTAAAGAAGAAGACATATTTGTTGACACTTTTCAGAATACCTCAACCCCTAAACGCCCATGAGGACATTTTTTTGTCCTCTGGTCCAAAAAAAACAATCTATACTACAGAGAAAAGTCTATTTTCATCTATTTTTTTTCCAAAGTGACCATAAACACATGATCCATCATAGAAGGCAAATAACAATCTTATCAAATATACTCATATTTTAAGGTAACCCAAGTTGTGAGAAAATTCAAAATCACAGTGTTGGGTCCCAAGGTGTCCTTATTGCAATTTTTGTGAGGTCGGCATGCACTATTGACTTTTGAAACTTTTAGAAGCAATACTATTAGTGCCCATCAACCAAAAAGCTGTTGAAGCTACAGTGTGAGCAGGCCACGGCCACCCACTGGTCCTTTAAGAGTTGAAAACTAAATAATCTTGAAGACATAATCATTACTCAATATTTGTAAAAGATTAAGTACTTTATATCTCTCCTTTAGAAGGCTTCACTTTTGAGCCTATTATTTTTTAGAACTTTTGGCCTCACCAGTGGCCTCCATCACTTGTTAAAACAACAACATAATGGAGGACCTTTTTCCTAATGTCTATAGACCTTGAAGACAAAGGCTGAGGCCATAACTATAAGCCTTGAAATTTTCAAAGAGAATGAATGAGAAAATAAACCAAGTAGAGCTATTAGGATTTCAATTTCATCCTACAATATTCACTTTTTAAAAGCCTTTTTTAGTTTATTAAAAAGATTCGCTTTTTAATGAAATTTAACTACGGCCCTAAGGGCTAAGGCCATGAATGGGCAATTTGTTTATTTATTATAAATCTAGTATACGGGCTAGTTTCAAAAATTGAACCAGTAAATAACAAGAGTTAAGATTTGCTGCACTCCAAAAATGGCTTCAACTCCCAGAGTAAAGTGACATGTAGTCTCCTCTCTAATACATAAACTAAGTTGGAAATCTTTTCTCCTCACATCAAAATTTTGACAAGTCATAATCATGTTCCCTCTAAGATTTGCAACGATAGATAACTATAAAATTTTCTCTTAACCCCTGAGCGCCAAAGGGGCCAAAATAATTTGAAAAATTTCCTTGTTTGACCGTTATAATCTTTTCAATGGTATAGTGAAAGAATGTGTCTTTTACCTTGGAGCTATGCCTATGTTCACTACCAATCGGTACGGTTAGTTTTTGTGAATCTCTTTTAGGTGATAGTTTGATTGGAATGAGTTTCAAAGGGTTTGAATTTGAGTGAACTTGTGCTGGGCGCGCAGGGGTTAACCCCAGTGTCAAGTAGTTGTCATTTTCACTATCCAAGGTCAATCCTAAACCCCAATGGCACCAAGGGATTCCAAATTGGGCTGTGTTTCTCTTGGCAAGAATGAGTACATCATGTGGAGGTTCTCATTTGTTGGATTATTTTGTTTTTGCACCACCACATGCAGTGTACTAAGGTAGGAGCACCCATAAGCGTTACTGTCCCCATAACCGCCACTTCTAAAATCTTGAAAAATTTGTGGAAATGAATAGATGTAATGACAAGAATATACAACATGTGAACATGAATTTTTAAAAGTGCTCATGGGTGCAATGGCAATTTACTCTTTAAAAATTCATAACTTTTTTTCACAACATCCAGAAATACATTTGAAAGTGCAAACTCATTTTTTTTCTGTTCCTAATAGGATTCTATAACTCTATATGTTTATTAATAGTCATCATGTTCAAAACCCTTAGTTTGACGCTTATGGGTGCTCCTACCTTACCACTGGCTCTGGTGATAAAGAATCTGGCCTCATTTGCATCGTCATCTTATTCAAACTGATCAGTGGAATTGTCATTACATAAGATTTATGAATTTTTATAGTTTTAGGGATTGAACAGAAAAAAGTTGTTGCATGAAATGGCAGTGGACGAAGAAACCTTGCAAATGGCTGACATTCATGGAGCAGCATGCATGGCTTCATAGAAACCTAGTGTAGCTGGAAATCCCACCAAGGCAATGTCGTTTTAGGGTTTGGAGCTCACAGATGGGGTCATGCATTTGTGGCCATGAATGCGAGGGTGGGGCTGCTGCTGAAGCGAGGTTGCAGCACGAGCGTGGAGGTTGGTGAGCAGAGTCTGATTGCGTGGGTGAAGGAGCAGGGTGGTCGTGTGGGAGCGCTGCATCAGCACGGGGATCGAAGTGAAGGCTATGGATTGACCACCTCCGACGCAGTGCGAGCCGGGGACACGCTCATCGCCCTTCCTCCTCATCTCCCTTTGTCTGTGCACACCGAGCATCCCGTGGTTCTTGCATTGTTCGATCGCATTCCAGGTATCTGCTCCAATCCCTATTGCAACTGGTCTCTAACATTCGGAGCTGATCTCACTCTTGAATTTGATTTCCGGTGCTATCATGGCTCTCTGGTAATCGATTAGGTTTAGTTTTACAAGAATCACGCACAAGCAAAAAAATACTAAGACTACCGTAAAGTTATTTGCTTCTGGATCAACAAATTACCTGAGGCTTCCCTAGATGGGGAATGCTAAATCATGAGCGGTGAGCCTTGAGCCTAATTTTTTTGTCAAAATATTAAATTTCACCTATAAACGTGTACATAGGGCCTTATGATTGTGCATTATAAATGTTTATCTTCTGAAAAAGTTGCTTTTTGTTAAGTTTTTCTATTGAATTTGAGCTCTAAATTAATTCCCGCTCACAAAATCTTGGCTCACCGCTCATGGGCTTACCATTTTCACGAAATAGCGTCGTCCCCACTCAGGAAAAATCATGTATAATATTAGCAATTAATAAAATGCTGAAAGAATTCTACTGTTATGCATAATCTATCTTATAAATTTTCTATTTTAGTTGACTTTGAATGAAGTGCAAATAATTACATGTGGTTTTGGAAAGGTTTTCGGTGAACTGCCTGCTGTTTGAATTCCTTGCTCCTCTGATGTGTTTTGAAAGAGATTGATAAGAGATGGCTATGGCGATGGTGGATTTTTCCACAGCGAGGATGCTTGTTGAGGGTCTGAGTGTGACGTTTGGGCAGCGGAGTTATGGACTGTCAAGCTGGGACTCAAGCTGTTGGCCGAGCGCACCAGGCTCCAGACGTCGCAATGGCGACCTTACATTCAAAACCTTCCCAAAAGCTTCTCCGTGCCGATCTTTTTCACTGCAGAGGAAATTCAAGCTCTTCAATATCTACCTCTAACACACCAGGCAAGATGTTCAACCAAGCTTATAGGAAGAGATGAGTTGCTGTTGGACAAAGGGGGTCAGTGTAGGAGACAAGATCAGGTCCCAAACGGTTCTAGTATCCTCTCAGTTTCTAGAACAATCTACTTGCAGGGACACACACTTTGAAAGGTGGTTGTAAACACGCTTTTGGTGTGCAGGTGGAGAAGCGAATCAAGTTTCTGAAAGAATTTGCATCAGAGACCATGCCATCTGTAATCGGCAAGGTACCAAAGCTTGATCACCCGTTTATCAACCGTGATATACCGCCTCATGCGCTTGCTTGGTCGATGGCAGCTGTATCAAGCCGTGCATTTTCTGTGCACAACTCTGGAGGAGGATCATCACTTTTGCCTCTGGTGGACATGTGTAACCATAGCTTTGCACCCACTGGACGTCTTGTACAACATGCGTCTTCATCTCACTCTCTGCCTGTACTTGAGGTGAGCCAAATCATGGAACAACTGTCAGTTTTCAATCTCTGTATTTTTTTTATTAGACAAAATGGGGTTCCCAACTCTCTGTGGTGTTCAGTGTGCTGGTGATCTGGTACTCGTACAAATATTGCTCTTTTAACCCCTAAATGCCTGAGGCACCAAATTCTAGTGTAAAAACCACCAGAATTTGGTGCTTCAGGCATTTAGGGGTTAACGTGGATAGTAACCCCCTGAAATTCCATGAAGCTTAAATTAGAGCTCTATGTTTTTTCTTAGCATTTTGAGTAGGTCATAGAAGACGCTTTCTTTTGTTCAGTTTTACATGCAATGTCTTTCATTGATTCTGGTGATGTAAGAGTTGAATAGTATTTTCACAATGTGATCAACTGAGTCGGTTATTTTATATAAATCCTTGGTTTTCTATGGGCTAATGAATAGAAGCGCGTGGCAGGTAATAGCAGAGAAAGATCTGGAGAAAGGGGAGCATGTAGTTTTGAATTACGGCCCTCTGAGTAATGATATGTTGCTGCTGGATTATGGTTTTGTGATGCCCAACAACCCACATGATCGGGTGGAGCTCCGCTACGACGGTCAGCTGCTTGATTTGGCTTGCCTTGTGGCGAAAGTTGAAAGCTTTTGTTCGTTCAAGCATCCAGCTTCGTGGCAGCAAGAGCTTCTTGCACGATTGAACCTCTACGGACCTGGCTCTTCGCAATCGGTACACTTTCTTTTCATTTTTTTGTTACTTTCATAATAGTGTTACTCATAAAGTGGATGAGAGCAAGTAGGAGTGGTCATTGACGAGGCCATTTTGATGTGAGAGTAGTCACATTTTACCAAAACGTCTTTGTTATTGAAGAAGAGTTCCAACTGATTGTTTTTAAGGTAGCAGGATAGCGATTGAAACCTTAATTCTACGCCTCATTATTTGAGAATGTTTCTCCTTGAATCTGGAGTGTCTGATAAAGCAGTACACCAAGGTAGGACCCTTATTTTTTTGTCTTGTCCATATATGAAGTTCCTTCCATTTTAACGCCTCCAGGATAAAGAGGCCCAAACCGGGCTTCGTGTTTCTTTGGACTTTCATTTGTTCGTTTTCATTCATCTTTGTTTCGTTCGTTTCTGTTTTACCAATACATGCACTGTTCTTCACTGATTCTGGTGATTTAGAATTGGGATTTGAATTATACTTTTCACAATATGATGAATCAAATTGGCCATTCATGCGCATGAGATTTTGGGTGTTTACATGCAAGCTGAAGGGGGTTATCATTGCTTGCAGGTTACAATGGGCGGCACTGAGCTTGTGGAAGGTCGGCTGCTGGCGGCAGTTCGGTTGATGCATGCGCAAGATTCAAGGGACATTGATTTGGAGGCATTACAAGTTTGGCATCAAACCTCTGTGCTGGGTCTTGCGAATGAACGAAAGGCCGTTCGCACTCTTATAGGTCTCGGAACGCTGGCACTCACATCGTTTCCAACCGTGATCCAGGAAGATGAAAGTGACCTCGTAAAGGGTGGCAGTTCAGAGAACTATCGTCTAGCCATCCAGTTTCGGATGCTGAAGAAGCGCCTTCTGCTGGACACAATCAAGGCCTTGAAAGCCAGGTGTCCAACATGATTGTCATGGGTGATTGTCATGGGTAAGCCGGTACCGACCCCTGCCATTCTTTTGGGCTAGCGGAGAGATTTTGATGAGTTTAGACGGTGAGGATGTCACTACTGTATTCTTTTTTACAAGGACTTGTGAATATGTCGTGGCGAATCGTCAAATCTTTTGGACATGCACAAGCTGGTGTTAGCTTTTTGGCTCAGTGTACTTTTCAGTTCACCTTCATGGAGGTGTTATTTAACTCAATGTGCATCTAGTGTTTGCTACAGCCTGTTATCCTTATTATGTTTGCATGATACGTGCAATTCAAACATTTATTAAGTTATGTAATAGATGTGGTTTTGATCAATGGTAAAAGTAGGGAGCTCGCTCATCCCAAGTTGCAGGGTAAACTTTCGGTGGAACCTTTTGGCCGGCAGGTGCCATTTTGGAAGGATCACCGGGATAAAACTGCCACCCTCGGTCATGACCTGTAGCAAAAGAAACAGCCATCTCAAATTAGTACTCCAATTTAACCACGAGATGGATTTCTTTTCAACAATAGAGTTCCTCTCAAGAACGGCATCATTGTTTTTTTCTTCCTTGTGGTTCTGTGGATCTTGACGTTGTTTGCAAAGACGGTACTATTCATTTTATAGCTCTTTCCATCTTTAAAAACTGAGCAGAATTGGAGAAGAAAGAGGAGTGGTAACTAACCTTGCTTGAGGCCGCAATGCTTCTGATCCTTGGGCTCTGGCTCATATGCGTAATGAGTTGGGAATGGGACATAGGTTGCAGGTTCTCGAGGATATGAGATTATCTTCGGAGGGTACACCACTCGGCCGAAGTCACCGGCCGCAGCTTTTTTTGTGGGGTCTCCGGGATAGCACTGAACTTTTATCTTATGTCCTACACAATTAAGCTCCGAGATTAGTGGCACTGAAAAATTGCTGCTTTTTCAACCAAGGGCACGGAATTGCAGAGAAATCATCAGTTCTCAACTCGTAAAACTGAAAGTGTTGCAAGTTTTAGACAACTCGCATTTCATGCTAACGCAATTTCTCAAAACTGAAAAAATCTGACATGAGTTATAAAGAAATTTTCTTCTTTATATATTCCCGCCGTTGAAGCTTTGTTTTTAAAGCTATGCTATAAAAGCTGGAGGCTTTGAGCGGGTAGTGGGAAGTAAGCTTAGTACACATGTTACTTATGCTCTCTTCATTGTTGTCGTAACATTCAATAACCCAAAGATTCCCTCTCATAGACCTGATGTGACAAAAGATCAAACATCCTTCCCGTACTCTTCTTGAGAGGTATTTCAATTCAAGACAATAAGAACTCCCTACCAAAAAAATGTCTTAATCTATTGGCTTTGGATGTGGTGAAGGAGCTATTCATCGATGGCATTTTACAGTATTCAACTTCTTGGGTTTGGACCGAAGGGAGGACATAAGGGAGAGAGGCATTGTGTTAACAGAATTTACTTTTGAAGAAGTTTGAGGAGGACGTTACTCAACAAGTAAATAAAGCAATGCTACCACAATAGAGCAGTGATTTTGAGATATGTTTTGAATTGGTATTAATTACAGCATTATTAAAATGAATGCAATCTAACAAAGTGTCAAATTTCTTCTTGAGATCATTGCTAATACCATTCTTAACATCGAGGAAGTAAAGACCTTGCTACTTTCAATGAACGCATATAAATATCCTTCCTTGATGCTAGTGAACTAAGGTTTGACCCTTTTGAATTCATTTTCACCATGATCAATCTGAGTGTTCATTTTGAGGCCATAAATTTGGGACAAGTCTTAACTAAAAGAAGCACTGTAGCAAGCGAAGGAAGAAAATAAATACTTGCTTACCTTCCTTTAAATCACAATGCTGTTGGCCTTTTATTTTGAGCTCTTTGGCATGAGGAAATGGCCACGGCTCAAAAGTACTTGCGTCTCTAGGAAAACTCAAAAACCTCTGCATATTCTCAAGCACAGGAAGGATCCATGAGGAGCTAATCAAAGACTAGTATAAAATTATCCCACACAGCTAAATTACTATAATTTTGTGCCAATGACATTGAACTTGCAACTAGTATTGTTTTTTTGAAATGACTCACCCTAGGTAGTTTGCCCTGTGGGTCGTCCTCGTGTCGTTCAAAAGGCCAATGCGTTTCTACAAATGGCTTTGGCTGAAATTGGGACATAAACTTGTTAGTTAATGAAAATTCTTCCATAAAATTCACATACCTAGAATGGCAAATGGTTTTGTAAAACTTACACATCTTTGACGATGTCGTTCCAAGTTGTTGCATTGACTTGGCACACCCTCTCCATACTGCACACGATGTCACTTGGTGCTTTTGTAAGACATGATTTCCAAGGAAATTGAAGGCTCTGATCTTATTTTTTAGAAGCTAAGTCGAGCAATTCTAGAACAAAAGAGTTTAGTTGAAATCTAGCAACCATTGTTTGGAATTATGATTATATTAGCCATGTTTTGCATTATTTAAGTCATTCTAGGTTCAGTGGCACAAAAACAAGGTTATTGTCAAACACATCTAACTTAATGTTTATAATCTAGGAGATTCTCAACAAAGTCCTTTTATTTACTCATAGCAGTAGGTTATTGCTTGGTCTTCAAGCAAGAAATTGATTGTTACCTTGACAACAACTTGGTTGTGTTTTGTACCAAAGGGCGCTGCAAAGGCAGTGTTCTCAAGGATAATGGGAGGCTTAGGTGGTGGCGGACTCATTGGCCTATATTTGACATCTCCTGGTTTACGATTCCAAGGCTTTTCGTTCCACTTATTGTCTGGCTGTCAAGTCCAATCACTCCAATGCACATTAAACGTTAAAGCAAGTGAGGACTTTAATAGAAATCAACAAAACTACCACTTTCTATAAACCCATAAGGTTTTGTTCAAGCTTGGTAGTATCTCATCCAACTACACAGGCACGTTTTGAATCTCACGTTCTGATTATGGTCACTCCAAATATCTAACGATCTCAGTTGAATTGTATATCAGTTTCAACTTGCTGATGGTATGATACGTTGCATCAAAAGGAAAAAACATTACAACAACCTACTCAGTTGAGGAAATTAGTACGGGATTTTTGGTTGTAAACTATGATGTCAAAGTAATTGTATAACAAAACAAACTTCAAGAGTTGAACATGTTTCTCCTAAGAGGAACAAAAAAGAGGGAAAACATGGATGACATTCAAGGGTTAGCTAAGCATTTTTTTATGATTTGGTTGGGGGCTCAAAGTTCGAAAGGACTGTGCTTACGTATTTGGGGTCAAAGACGCGAGGCTCGCGGGCATGCGAGTGGGGGTCGAAGTCCAGCTCCCAGGGCAACTTGTGCACCTTCTTGAGCAACTCGGAGCCAGCGTCGACGTGGCCGAGGCAAAAGCCGTCGGACTTCATGTGCATGTGCTCGTCCTTCTCCCACGGCGGAACCACGATGGGCCTTGTCTACTGCCATCATCAACCCTTTGCCCTTTTCAATCAAAGCCTCTCTCTCTCACTCTCACTCTCACTCCTCTACCGACTCCTCACTGACGGTCTGTATGCAATCAGAACGATCCACAAGTGCTGCCAAACCAGTCACTTTTTCAGCAAAAAACATGCATCCCAACGCTGCAGTGCTTATCACACCAGCTGCTCAGCAACAGTCTTCATACCAACTCTTCTGTTCCATCGTTATAGAAGCAGCATGGACATTCAGAGATTCTTCAAATAAAATCCACATTTCAACAGGAGCACTTTGACGACCTCCGAACGGAAGAGCTCTCGTTTGATTCTACTCGACATTCGAGAGCCTTAGTCTGTACAAATCACAGCAGCAAGGCACGATTGCATGCTATCTAATGACATTAAGTTGTTTATGACCAAATTTAAAGTTTTGATCCTGCCCAGGATCAAACAAAGTATAGCAGCATCGGAAACATTCTAATTACACTGTCACTCGTTGCCATCTTTTACTAACTAAGGACTGTTCATATACATATTTATGGACTATGCTCAACATTGAGAGATCTCCTCATGTTTAGACAAAGTAAGATAAAAATCAGTGAAATTTCTTCATCTTTAAGCAGAGTATTGAAAAAACTCCCAATGTTTAGGCAATCCCAACCGGTAGGAAGATCTCTTGTTGTCTTTTGATAGTTATTTGTGGACTTTGCAAAGTCCGTATTTGGTTAAGGCCCGGTTCAGATTAGCGTCCGGCAGAAAATTTCTCAAACGTGATTGGTTGAAATTTGGCTTTTCTCCGCTGTTGGGTTCAGATGGCAAGTTTGTTCGGCACTTTTACATCCATCTTCACCAGCGTGGGGACCACCCTAAATAGCCACATCAGCGTACAAGATAGTGAATATTTGGAGCATGCTCCAAAGGTGGTACCAAACTTGTCCGACAGAGGCACACTCTTGGATGACACGCGATTACATGGAAAATTTTGGAAAATTTTATATTGGCAGAAACACCGGACGAGGTGACGACTTTCCTGTCTTGGCCGGACGCTAGTCTGAACCGGGCCTAAGTATGGCATAACTGGAAACATTGTTGATTTTCTATAAATGGGACATGAAAAAGAGTGCATTGTAACAACTGAAGATTGCATAATAACTTTCTGGAGCATATATAACTTAATGGATTGGAGAGCGTAGAGGATTCGACCTCTCCTTGGAGGGGCTCGTTGTCGTAGGTGGCCCAGGGAGCGTTGGCGGAGGTGGACAGCACCCACGGGTTGAAGTACCCCGGGGCTCGCATGGGCCGGGAGTGGAACAGCAGATCCTCGTGCTCCCACGGCCGAATGCCCGGCTCCCTCCACCACGTGCGGTGTCGGTAGTACGGGTCGGGGTTGTGCGGCGGAGGCTTGTACCGCAGCTCTCCGCGGATGTCGTCGTCCAGCCCATACGGCTCCTTGTAGATCCGGCTCTTCGCCAGATTCTGCTCATAGTTCCGGTAGTCCGACCGGTCGAAGCAGTATTTGTGGTGGTGGTGCCGCACGTGTGGGCCTTCCGGCTTCGACGTCGGCGACAACGTGATCTGCTTGGGGGTGCTGGCTTGTGGCATGCTTGCCAGAATGTTTGATGCGAAAACTCTACCCTTAGACAGTCGCTTTGCTCAGAACGTTATTCGTTTCTTCTCCTTCTACAAGTGCCACTTATCATGGTGTGTTCATCACAAGCATCCTGCTTTAATGGGGGATGTCGAAAAAACTCAGCAGATAATTAGCAGAGAATTGAATTTGGAGGTTGAGTTGAAGTTGGCAAAGAATGCAAGTAGCAGAGACTATCCAAATTCAATCTTTAAATTGGAGATGCGGCTCAAGCTCCTTCCAATCCAGAGTGCTGTAATTGTTTCAGTAGGACTATCTCTCCTGGCTTATTTCAGTTGCTTGCACTTTGTCATGGCAAGATCTACCCTCTTTTCTTTGTTACGAAACAACTCATCTGCACTGGCTGGGTTCATTTCTGAAAGGAGCTCCGGCTGGCCACAACGACGAGGTGGCCGCAGCCTTGGATTTGCACGAGGAAGATTCGAAAGGGCAAATGCCACGCGACGATTGGTTCTGGGCATGGCTTCGCTTGGGAAGGACCTCACCAAATCCGTAGACTTGGCCATTTCCCCAAATGATAAACTTATTGGTCGTGATTCTAAAGTACAATTAAAATAGGAAGTAGATGTTGCGTTTTAAATTAGGGGAAATTACAAATAGGAGCATGAAAACGTAAAATATTACAGATAGGGGCACAGTTTCAAAATAATTACAAATAAGGGCACAATTTTAAAAAAACTATAAATTTTTGTAATTTTTTAAGGTTTGGACATACGTCGATGTAGACACATCATATTAAACGTTAGTTAATTTCTAAGAGACTTAAAGATCTCTCCAAATCAAGCTTTAATTTAAAAAAATAGTAAAGAGGATGGCAATTTTTGGAAACTTTTAAATTATTTGGAAATTAGCTAACATCTAATGTGATTTATCTAACTCAACCAATGTTCAAACCAAAAAAAATTTACAAAAAATTGTAATTTTTTTTGAAAGTGTGCCCCTATTTGTAATATTTTACGTTTTCATGCCCCTATTTGTAATTTCCCCTTCAAATTACTATCTATGAATAGAAGTTAATTTTGTGTGATTATTTATATATTTTTAATTTTTAATTTATTACATTTAACATGGTTGGAGGTATATTTACGTATACTGAGCTCAACTTTTGAAGGTATGTTCTTATATTACTTGTTTTGTATGCTACAAAGGGCATATAAAAACAAAAGGTAAATAAACCTATCTTCTATTTTGGTTCTAAATTATCCTCCTTCGTGTGCACATTTTCGGGCTAAGAGCCGAAGGTGCAACAATTTTTTGGTGAAATTAATAAACAGAAGGTTTGTCAAAATGGTCAAAAATAGTTTATTTATTGTTTTCCCTTATTTATTATTTGTTGAATAATCATTGTTTCTGCATGAGTAGTAATTTTGTGTATCTAGTGGTTTTTGATACTTTGAATGTAATCTTATTTTGCTTCCCTCATCATGTATGAATCAAACAAATTCTCATCTCTTCCAAGTTCAATGTTGATGTAATGGAGGGAATTGCCACAAACAAAAATGGTGTATTTGAGAGAATTTTTTAAATTTTTTACTTTGTTTTTGAAATGATCAAAAACTCCTAATATTTAGAGAAATAAATTCCAATTCTTGCCAATAGCAACAAACAATATAAGTATTTCGAGCAAATACCCATGTGTTGAGTATCAAAATGTTTAAATGTTGATGCCTCTCCATGTTTCTTTTCATTCATCTATATATATAGCAGGGGATTCAAATATAGGGTAAAATGTTGTTTATCATGCAAGATCTATGCAAGAAATTAAAGAAGGGAGCTTGAAAAAAAGGAACACCATGTGACGTGATATATTAAGAAATTTATATCCACATTGAATACAAGTTCCATACAGGTTCCATATGTAGGCTTTAGGAGTGTGCACGTGTTGACAACTATTTCCCTCCAATATCTATGTTGAGGAAGGACAAACAACATGTTCACCACTACTAGATTGCTATTGTTCAACTACTAAATCTTAACCATTAACCGAACCTTATTCATAAACATGAAATGCATCAAATGTTGCCTTATTCTCTACCTTGAAACAAGATTTCTCATCTCAAACACATCCATGAATACAATTTATCAACACATTTTTGCGTAAAAAGAAGTTATATTTTTAAATACCATAAACACGTTCATCTACAAAATGAACACAACCATCAAGTTCATTCTTAAAAATCCGTGCCACTGAACAACAGAAAAAGAATTCTCCAACAAAATTGACAAATCCTCCACTCCACACACCCCAACCGCCAAGTTGCTTTTCCTTCGTCGCAGACAATCGTAAATCTACTATTTTCTTGAGGAAAATCTACCTTTTACAATCTGAATCTAGGAAAGAAATAAGAAATCTAAAGTTCAAGGTACCAATACGGAATCACCGGCTTTTCCATTTGAACATTTGAACATTTGAATATCTGGTGGGAGACCTTTGGCGCCAAAACCTTTTCCTGAAGATTCTCATCCAGGCTATCGTTCCGACTTCCGAATTTCGAAATCTCCTCGTAGCCCCTTCAAAATTCTTGGGAGACAAAAACAAGGAGAACGATTTCGGGTCGGCTCAAAAAAGGTACAGATCAGCCAAGATTTCTTTCCCTTCGTCATCTTACTCTGCATTGGAGTTGAAATTCGTTGCAATTTGGTCCTTTGGTGCGGTTGCCTGACCGTTGATCCAGTTTGGAGGCCATGTCAGTGCGTGGTACAGCATGCAAGGGCATTAGGAAAGGTGGAGCCGAGCGGCACCAAATGGTGTTGCTTTACAGCATCTAAGTTAGTGGATTACGAATTCTGCAATCAGGAGATTAGTGAAGAGGAGCATAATGAAGCGCACAAATTGACTGCCATTTGAGAGACTCGCCGCGTGTTGAAGCTTTAATTGAAAAAATATTATCCGGGATGCCTAACCCCAAACCGAGCCAAATAGAATGACTCATGGTTCTCTTGGAGAGTTCGTGTTCATTTGATCAAGCTTGTCAAGCGCAGGAAACAGACTTGGCTGCGTAGTACAGTACGTCAATCTTGTGGCCCTTCCAGTCATAATTACTAAAATTAGGACCTTATACAAGTGATGTCCAAGGTAAAGTTATAACCGTGTGTCTTACTAAGCGGTTACTAGAGCGGTTACATTTCTTGACCTAAGATCAAGTGAAGCATTCTAAATATATAGGAAGAGGTGGTGCAAGAGCTTTAGAAACTGCATCGAGCTCTCTACTGCAGCTCCCGAAGTTGATCATTGACTGAATTGAACACCTCTCAACCATGAGTCGAGGAGCAGGAGCTGGATATGATCGCCATATCACCATTTTCTCTCCCGAGGGTCGCCTATACCAAGTAGGTATGTCTTGTCACTTCCGCGCCAGCAAGTTTATTTTACGTGCCTTGAAGAGTAAGTAATTTGCTTATTTTTGAACGGAACTGGTATTCTCTTGGAGCAGAATATGCTTTCAAGGCAGTCAAAGCATCAGGTATCACCTCAATTGGAGTGCGAGGGAGAGACTCCGTATGCGTTGTCACTCAAAAGAAAGTTCCGGTAAATATGTGTTTTCCTTTGCTAAACTAATAGGGGCTTCAAACATAAAATCTGGTCTACGAGTTTCTCACCTCACATGGTCTCCATTCACTAGGGGATTATATTTGTTCATTCGCATGTTCAAAGTACATACCCATAAGTTTGCAACTAGGGTTTTGTGCACAAGTTTAAAGTTTGAGCGTCTCAAACACTTGTGAGGATGAGCCGCGCAAAAGTGAGTTTCTAAAGTTCACTCCTAAAGTGTAACACATTAGGAATGAATTTCAGAAGTGACTCACCTTAATATTCACTAATGAATTCACTGAGGTGAATCGTGACATGAGTTACCAAAAAAAATGATGTTTGGAGCCCCCTCATAATCATGTTAATGTGATTAACTACCAGTTTATTGAGTTTATTTATAGGTAATGAATTGATCAAACATTAGACATGACGTTGTGTCGACCTCTTTTTCAATCTTGAAGGACAAGCTTCTAGACCAAGCAAGCATCAGCCACCTCTTTGTTATCACCAAACGCATTGGACTTCTTGCAACTGGAATGACAGGTATGATGTAGAGCAATTTTTACTATGAATAATCTTTCACTCCAATACAAATGGTTTAGTATTTTTTTCTTGACGATTATCCACTAGTAAGAAAATTCCACATCCATCACCTGAGAATCAAAAAAATTGTTTTGAGTATATGCAGCGGATGCAAAGTCCTTGGTAGCACATGCTCGAGCAGAGGCTGCGGAGTTTCGTTTCAAATTGGGTTATGAGATACCTGTTGATTACCTCGCTAAGAGGTGACTTTTCTTGGGAGCTTAGGAAATTAGGGCACTCCTCAAAGACTTGTTTTTGTTGTTGGAGACTGCCTTAAGAGCCTCTTTAACATTAAAATCAATTTTGATTGAAAAAGATATTGTATTTGATAAGTTGGCACCTTCCATACTTTCAAAGTTGCATCACCTAAAATTAATTGTGGCATTAATTTAAATTAAGATTATATTTGTATTTATGATGTGTAGAGGTCTTTCGAGGTCTTTCATCAGCTTGCGTTACTTTTCATAATATTAAAAAAAACTCAAGAAACGAAAGGTACACAAGGTGCTAAATTAAAAAAAATTGAAGTCTCAAATTCATGCAGAAATGTCAATTTGATGAATGTAATGTTTTGAGCTTCATGATAGACTTGCAGATAAGTCACAGGTGTACACACAACATGCATATATGCGACCTCTTGGAGTTTGTAAGCTTCTTACGTACTTATGGTCTTCTATACATTAGTAAAATGATTTTGTCAAAGTCAAACCAACACGCATTGGTGAAAAATTAATTCCTTAATCAAATATTGGCATATACATTAGTGTATCATCTAGGTATGAGAGAACACTAAATCAAATGCATTTAATATGTACTTTAGTGATAATAGAAAGTAGTAGCACAAGCTTCCAGTGTAATGTTGGACAAAATATCACCTAGTCATATGTTGATATATGGGCAAGCATGCACTTGTGACTTTGGATTCTCAATTTCATGCATTGTCAAGAATGGACAGAGTAGCAAATTTTGAAATACATAAATTGTTTGAAACTCAAAAGATCGAATTTTTGAATGATTGCTTTACAGCTGCAATGTTTGTTGGGATGGACGATGAACATGGGCCTCGCCTATACAAGTGCGACCCTGCAGGCCATTTTGTGGGTTACAAGGCAACGAGCTCTGGGGCAAAAGAACAAGAGGCAGTGAACATCTTAGACAAGAAGATAAAAAACAATCCCGAGCTTTCCTACGATGAAACTGTGCAAGTAAGGATTATCAATCCCTAGCGGACTTGCATGATCAAAATGAAGTTTGCACCAACTTATTCATGCCATTTTTTCCCTAAATTGTTAATATTCATATAACTATGGGATTTGTGTATAAACATAGGGAGACCTCTTAAAATTAACCCCTAAATGTTTGAAAGGGTCTTTGTGACTAATATAATACAAGATTTATTTCTTGTATTTGGAATGGATCAATACCTTTACTACATTTGAGAACAACAAAGAAGTTGGAATATAGATCAATGCGATTTTACTCATTTTAGTGAACTATTTGAGATCCCAAATTAAAATTTCTTGTTGGTAGCAACTATCAATTATATGACATCATATCTATTAATTTCATGGGATGTTTACGGGTTAGAAGACATAAGTCTCTTAAAAATTTGCATAAATATCTCAATTTCTTGCATAATTCTTCCAATAATTTTTATATAATATATGCAAAACATTGGAGACCTCTAAATGTATTGCATATAAATTATAATTTTTGAACTTTGTGTTGTTCAAATTAGTTAAAATCATCATATTATTTCAATTATCAATGAGATATGCGTGCAAGTTTAATTGGTTAATTACCAAAAAAAAAATCATTTTTAGGCATTGTTTCATTCCAAGCATCTGATATAGGAGATGTATGTGTAGTAGGGAAACTTGCTTTTTAAAATTTAGTGTCAAATTCCTAAATTTGTATATTCAATTGTGTTACAGATCCTCAAAACTTCCTAGTGCAAAATCATTAGTTTCTGTAATAAAAACTAAAAAAATCATAATGAAGCTTAGAATGGCCACATGTCACGTTCATTGTATTCATACTGAATCACAGGGCTAGAAAAAACCCCATTTATGAAAGGCGTGATTAGTAGTCTGGTTTTTGTAACGATGGTATACTGGATTTTGAAGGGAATGTATCTACTAAAAAGTGCTTTGCTCATTAAGTTAGAGATGAATCTAACTTTTTATTATGTTGATTATGTTGTGAAATTTGTTATCCATCAAATTATGGCTACAGACAGCAATATGTGCATTGCAAAGTATCTTGTTAGAAGACTTCAAGCCTACAGAGATTGAGGTATATAACCTAGTACAAATTTGGATGCCTATGACTCACTTGACATACTTATCATTACTCAATTCCTTCCATATTTTATTTGAACTTGTTTGTAAGTAGATTGTACCATAACTGATGCCCTTTCAAATAAGTACCACCCTGAAATTTGCAGGTTGGAGTTGTTAGTAAAACTGATCCACATTTTCGAGTGTTGACAACAGAAGAGATTGACGACCACTTGACTTCTATCAGTGAGCGGGATTGATTGATCCGATTTTGGAAATACTGTTCAAATATAGTTGATGTTACAAGGGTTTGCCTTGTTGTCTAAACTTTCAAAATTTTCTTTGATTATCATTGAAAATTGGTTGAAAAAAAGGTTCCACACATCATTTGTAATGAAAAAAGAAAAAGCTGCACTAACTATTGTGCAAAGAGTAGTAGTATTCAGATTAAAAATGATGCATTCAATTAGTTATGGGTTAATCATGTAATTATGAGTTTTTTGTGTTCCTAAAACTTGAAGGATCTCTTAATCAACTCATAAATTTGGCATGGATTTCAATGTGGTTTGGGTATTTGTGTGTCTTGTGACACTTCCAAAAACTCAAAAGTTTCCCTTGTGACACTCAAAAATTCATAGATAGTGTTATTTTGACAGCTTCAAAAATAAAGAGGTGTTCTTCAATTGTACAATTCTTAAAATTAAGGTTACTACAAAAGAAAAAACTCATATATGTATAGATATATTTAGGACATCCAAAGCTCTAGAAAGGTGGCATATTGGACACTCAATAATTCTTCAAAGTAGTGTTTGATACCCTCAGTTTAAAAGAAACTATCTTCTAATTATTTTAGTCAAATTTATGTAGTACTCCCAATATTTGCATATAATTTTATAAATGTTTTGTATGTTTTTTGATTTGGATATATCTACCACTTTTTTGCAAACAAAAGCCCAACTCTAGATAAACAATAATTCGTTAAATGTGACATGATGGTGTTATAATGCAAGATGCTTCATTGGCCATTTTGATAACATTAGAATAATTGTTCTAAAAAACATTCCCAAGTTATTGTAAGAGGATACAATTTTCAAATTTTTATGGGTTGAAATGTTATGACTTTTATTATAAGAAATCACATCAAAATCCCAATCTACAAAGATACTTACAATTCATCCCACTATGTAGTAAGGTAGGAGCACCCATAAACGTCAAACTAAGGGTTTTGAACATGATGACTATTAACAAACAACTAGCAAATTATAGGATCTTATTAGGAAGAGAAAAAAATGAGTTTGCACTTTTGAATGTATTATTTGGATACTGTGAGAATAAGTTGTGAACTTTTAAAGAGCAAATTGGCATTGCACCCATAACCACTTTTAAGATTTCATGTTCACATGTTGTACATCTTTGTCATTACATCTATTCATTTCCACAGATTTTCCAAGACTTCAGAGGTGACAGTTCTGGGGACTATGACACTTATGGATGTTCCAACCTTAACTATACTTTGCTTGGCTAAATAGTAATGGTTTTTCTCTTAAACTTAACATATAAATAACTAGAATGAAGAGAATTCTAAAAAAGTAGGACTCTATAATGCCTTAATCGGATTTTGGATTTGTTAATGAATCCAAAGTGAGCAATTTCTCTCAAGGATATCAAGTGTAAATTGTTTATAATAGATGACAACATGAATATTTTCATTTTTAGATTTGAGAAATATAAGTTTAATTAAAAACTAGCTAAGGTTTTTGTATTCTTTTGTACATTTGAAATATTGAAACAACTCATTATTCAATTGAAAAAATTACATGATACTAAGTGCGATTCTTCCAATTTTTTACATAGATGAAAAATCCATCTTTAACCCTTTAACAACTAGGGTTTTGAAAATACACTAGAAATTAACCACATTTTGGTCACCTGGTCGTCAATGGGCATCAAATTGGGTTTTTTTTGGCAATATATTGATTTTGGGCACGCCAGTATTTACAAAATGGGAAATACAATTCCCACAAAATTTCTAGAGGATATGTGTCCAAGAAGTAGCTTTCCAATGCAACAATTTTCAAACCATTTTGATTTGTAGAAAAAAAAGTTATGATGAAATATGTACTTATGCTTGTTTGTTTGGCAACGCGGGCAAATATTTTTACACTACAGCTAAAATTTGGGATCTTGCCCAAAGGTTAAGGGGCAGAGAATCTTCCTTGCCAGATAGAACCCAACCTCTAAAGCTAGCCAAAAGCTAAAATCCTATTGTTCACATTTTGAAAAGATCATTGTATGATGTGAAAGTTAAAAATCGTTTAAAAATTGGTTTTATATGAGAATTTTCTTGAAACTAGTTTCCTAGTCTAATTTTTCAATATGTGTTCTCAAATTCAAAATGTTATGAATATTTTTGGACATAAGACCAGCTCTTTAACAAGAATCAATTCAAAGGAGTTCAAGCAAAATGTTAAAATTAGCTAGCGGAAAAGCCTTCCAAAATTAGAGCTGCCCACCAGATTTGAATGAGCTCTTGATATTTTACCCAAACATGATGATATCTTTGAATGTTTTGCTCTTTTTTAAAATGAAATAAAAAGTTCTAGAAACTCAAAACGACACGACTAGTTCAGAATTAAATAAATGTGGCGTGTGTGCAGACACTTGAATAATTTCCTTGTGACTTGTGTGGAGTGGCCTATTACGTATCAACAATCTATCAAAATTCGTTTTCAAGAATCTCAAGAAATCATTACCACAGAATCTAAAATTGTACTGTGAAGGAACATCTGACTGTTATAACAGATTTCTGAAACAAACCAATGCACATGCTGAGATAAAATACGAGGTTGCTGGAATTTTTAAAAAGTTTCTAGAATGTTAGTCTCTTGTACCGTACATCTCCATGAAACGACAAAATAATGAGTAGGTACGTGTCCACTTCGACGGAACTTACTACCGTCCAACTATAGCAGGTTTAAAGATAGGATATCTTACTACCACGCAGTCAGAGCTGCCATGGATTTGAAAACCTACCAGGCAGCCATCTCTCTGGACTCTGGAGCACCTCGTTCCACAGCAGCGCAAGAAGCTCACCGGCATCGAAGGCGCTGCGGATTCGGCTCCAGATTTCGGAGCTTTGTTTGGAGAATTCGTCTTCCCGGTGAGGTGACATCTGCAACTAAATTTTTTATGCATTTGTGCAATATGTTGTATATTTGGCAATTTTTCGGGATTGAAGTTGTGGCCGTGAAGAGTGCGGTGAAAGGCGCTTCTGAGGACGTGTGGTCAGCTTCTATGTCGAATCAGATAAGCGAAGGAAATTTACGGACGTTTTAGAGAATTTTGTTTGGCCCCTGGGACTCGGGGTTTGGAAAATGCCGTCAGAGCGTTTTTTTGAGTGTGCTAAGTAAATCTTCTAGCGGCTTCTTGACGAAGACAGGGAAATGTTGTCATCAGCTCATGAGGACGCGCTTACGAATTGAAGTAGGTCGTCAAACTAATTGAGTTTCGTAAGTTTTGGTTAAATTGCGGCAGAATAGTGTGCGTTGGGAGACTTTCTCGTAGCAGTAGCACGCATTTGTGGTCTCGTAAAACTGGTTTTTTATGCATTGCGCGACAGTAGAACCAATGCCAACGGACAACGGAATAAAATTGTTCTATTCCATTCTCTGATTTCTACTCTATCAGTAATTTAAACGTGTTGAACGTCTTTCTATCTTTGTTTATGCACTTACAGTTTAAGAACAGCGTTTTTGGAGACAGAGTTGAAAACACCAGAGTCTCAGGTAACCAAAATTGCACATAGAAATGGAATGAAACTGAAACGACTGGCGAGCTCAGCTCATTTTTTTGAAGAGGCAGCTCACAAGCCGCGGGCTTTAGTGAACAAACTTTGCCTGCTGAGGTATAGTGATGAAAGTCCTCGAAGCTGTGAGTGAAAATTTCAATGGTGTTTAAAAGCCATGAGTGAATGAGAAGTGATAATTGACTATTATAGTTGTGATTTGCTGGAAGCCTGCAGTTGTAGGGCTCGTACAGGAAATCTGCAACTGTACGCTGCAGAATGTGTTATATATACAAATTAAAATTTATAGTGCTGGATCGATATAAGTGAAAGTCGCCATTTCGGTAGCTGGATTGTGAAAGCCCATGGATTTAATCTTGAGTGGGCGTGGGTTGTGCAGCAGGTCCTTGATTGGACATATGACGGGGGTGGCCTTAGCAATAGTAGCGGCAATACGTATTTGCCAAAAGGCGCAAGCGACCTGTCAGTGGCGGACCTCGCTACTGCTCCACGGGCGGCTTGAATCTCGAGGATTCGTGTGTTTCTTTTGCTTGTGAGGAACCTTGATCAACATGGGGCGAAAAGTCGTGCCTTTCAGGGGTGTCCGGGAGGACCTGCGAGGACGCTTTGCTTGCTACAAGGAGGATTGGACTGGTGGCTTCAACTCAGGATACAGGTGTTCATTGATGAGCCATTTATCAGTTCTACTCAGGGAATCATTCTGTTGAGATCATTTCTTTATGCAACAATATCAAGGATAGACGTTATATTTTAGTGTGCAAGCTCAATTCGGCAGTCTGAGAATCATTGATATTGCCGTCGGTAATGACATTGGTGCTCGATTTAATTTGGAATGTGTTCATGATGAAGTCCTTCTGAAGATACGATATCAGATGTGTTGTTTGTTTTTGTGCTCAATTTATTGCTTTGGTATGCAAGTGAATACTCTTCTATGACCTATTATAAGAATGCATAGTTTACATTCTGTACTATCTAAAATACTGATTGGTTTTTTTGTTAGAAAATTGCAGGATTCTTGCTGCAACAGCATATATCTTTTTTGCATCGGCGCTGCCTGTGATCGCTTTTGGAGAGCAGCTTGGCAGGGATACAGGTGGGTGTGGAAATTCTAACTTTATTACATGAATTTTTATGTCACCGTTTGAGGGATCATTTTTATTGACTCCATTAGCTTTCTGTGTCTGAAGAATAGAGCGACTGGTTGGCACGCATTGTCACTTTGAGTTCTTGCAATTGTGATGGAAATTCTTGACATGCCATTACCAAATGAAGAAATGAAAATTGGAAGAAGATTCTGATATGCAGAAAGTGCTGAATAGGGCATTGTCCTTCTCTTGATGTAGACACTTATTGATACAAGAAGCTTTTTGCTTGGATAATTTGAATATTTTGTCAAGTAGCTTGGGTTAATGCTTCTTTCACTATACTGAGAATCTTCCCTCGGAATTTTAGATGGAATTATCATGGCAGTACAAACCTTGACATCAACAGCTATTTGTGGCATAATTCAGTCCATTATTGGAGGTCAACCACTTCTTATAGTTGGGGTATCGGAGCCAACCTCTTTGGTATATACATTTATGTACAATTTTGCAAAGAATAGGCCTGAGTTGGGATTTCGATTATTTCTAGGATGGGCGGCCTGGTATGTATTTCTTTTCTCATTACAAATTCTATTTTCTCATTTGCCCCTAATTGATTGAAGCATGGGTACTCAATATGTCCATCATTTCTTGAGGATTTTGTTGCCTTGCAAATATTCAGCTTATGGATGTATCAATTTGTTGTAATTGTCAAGCTGTTGGGTTTCTGCTTTCGCATTCTTTCTCAAATGAATTAAGAGAATTTATTTCTACCTATGAACTCTTTCCTGAAGCTATAACACTTATTCTGAAACAACATCCATTTGTATTCATATTGTTGATTCCATTTCTTATTTGTCTCCAGGGTTTGTGTTTGGTCAGCATTGATGTTAGTGACTCTTGCTATCCTTGGAGCTTGCTCTTTCATCAACAGATTTACGAGGGTGGCTGGCGAACTTTTTGGACTGCTTATTGCCTTGCTATTTGTTCAGCAGGCCGTGAAGGTTTGTACCTCTGAACAAGTCAAGATATTCATCTTAGTTGCTTCTTCTTTAGTTTCTAGTGGCCCTCTTCCAGAGGATGTTTGAAATTGGTGACACAATAACCTCATATTTGTTAAATGGCGGGATTCATGAAATTGGTGGGCAAAGTAAAGGCTAAGTTCTGTGGTGTTGGGGCAGTTTTTCGTGTCCTGACTGAAAACTGAAGCCCAGCTAAACCTCATATCCTTACTCGTCCTATATTTTAGAATTCAAGATATCTGTCAACCAATTCAAACCCGTCTCAGATGCGTCTCAGCATCTGAAAGTTCTAATTCTCAAAGGTTTAGGCAGTTCAAACTACTAGTTGTCAGAGTTTTAAGCACTTGAGTATCACATTTTTGGCACCCCGACATCTGCTATTTCAACGAACAGGATCACTTTGAATGATGCAGGTTGTACCTCATGCAGGAATTGCTCTTACATTATTTGAAGTGATTCATTTTCATTGACGAGCGCTTTTCGCAGGAGCATTCGTTATTAAGCTTATGACATAAGAAGCATCATTATTTATATTAGGTGTACTGCTTTGTTTTTGAAGCGAGCTTATTATTATTTTTGACTCAGGGAGCAGTTAACGAATTCCGTATCCCAAAGTCCGAAAATCCTACTGAGGAGCAGTTTCAGTTTTCTTGGCGCTTTGGAAACGGCATGTTTGGGTTGATTCTTACCTTTGGGCTACTCTGGACGGCCGTAAAGAGCAGGAATGCAAGGTCCTGGAGATATGGTCCAGGTAAATTTGATTGACAATTAATTTCAGTAATGAGGTTATGTCAGTTCGCTTGTCATGCAACAATGTATGTTTGTCGGACAGGTTTTCTTAATCGATAGTTGTTGATAGAATCAGTTTTGAGATGGACATTTATAGACTCGCAGCTGAGTCGACACGATTGATTGCATGCCATTTCCTCCAGGTTTTATTAGGGGCTTTATTGCAAACTATGGCGTTCCTATACTGGTAATTGTATGGAGTGCTGTCTCCTATGCACCAACAGGGTCTGTTCCAGAAGGTATACCAAGGCGCCTGACTAGCCCGAACCCATGGTCACCTTTAGCCACAAAGCATTGGGATGTAATTAGGGTAAGTACGATTTATGTTGATTTTGTGTTTTACCATATTTGTTCACTTGATAAATTGCTTGATCTATTACTATTCTTCTTTGTTACCCTTCGTACTTGTGTCTTTCTCTTTCGTCGACTGCCCTTACAAAATCTATGCATTGGGTGCGTAGAATATCATGATGTAGTGGCAGTGACCTGTATCTAATTTGTATTTCAGGACATGAACGACATCCCAGCAGTTTATGTGGTAGCCGCGATTGTTCCAGCCTTAATGATCGTTATTCTTTACTACTTTGACCATTCTGTATCTGCACAATTGGCTCAACAACCAGAGTTTAATCTACGAAAACCGTTTGCCTACCATTTCGACCTATTACTCCTTGGATTTATGGTGAGTTATGTGAATTTTTTTTTGAGTGTGTTATGCTTTTGGTTGCAAAATACAGAGTACCAATCTTTGTTTTGAATCATATGTGGATATTGTGCTATATTATTTAGGATCTTTGCAGCAGACTGAAGTTTTTCAACACATAATTTCAACTTGGATTTGAGTAATTGATGGAGTTTTTATTGTCTTCTGTTCTTGTAGGTTCTTCTATGTGGACTTCTCGGTCTACCACCTTCTCATGGAGTCCTTCCTCAATCACCTATGCATACTCGCGCACTTGCTTCTTTAAAGAAAGAGGTGAGCTTTCAAATGATTCAATTCCTATAGAGCTTTATCCAAATTATTGTTGTGAACCATGAGTGCCAGAGCGTTGAACTGCTGTGGTATTTTCAATCAGTACTCAAATTTTTCAGACGGTATTTTATTGAAATTATCTGCAAATCTTTTGGCAGCTTGTCCGCAACAAGTTGATGAAGCGAGCAAGAAGCAGCCTGGAACAACATCCTACTGCAATGAAGCTCCAGGATGATTTGCAAGATTCATATTGGCAAACTGAGACACCGCTTCCATCTCCATGTGCTCCGCGGGTAGGTGTTTGGAAATTTCCAAACTTCATTTTGTTATTTTTGAAGGTAATGAAACCTTTTGATTCACGATCCTTGTCTGGTATTGCAGGCTACGAAAGACCTTCATTTTCACAACACTCCTCTGGGCGATTTAGGGAGCCCTATGGATAAAGTGAACTTTGATCCCGAAAAGGACATTGATCGTCTTCTTCCAGTTGAAGTAAAAGAGCAGCGGCTGAGCAACTTACTGCAATCTCTATTAGTTGGAGCATCTATTGGTGCCATGCCTGCCTTGAGAAGGATCCCGTCCTCAGTATTGTGGGGCTACTTTGCTTTCATGGCTGTTGAGAGCTTGCCAGGCAACCAGTTTTGGGAAAGAATTTGCCTGCTTTTCGCCTCTTCGGCCCGACGATACAAGTAAGTAACTGACAATAGAGTGATATTTTTGATGTGCCAGCTATTCCAAAATATGCAAACAACTGTGGGCCAAACTAAATCTAATAGGTCTTTTTAACTGTTAGCTATACGTTTGAGGTAGAGGTATCATTTTCTATTTGATACAAAATGAGCTAGTTTACGAGGCCATATTTATGTAGTCCTTGATATACTATAGAACATGCAGAGGAACGACTACACCTAGATATAAAACTTATTGTAAATTCTGGTGTAGCTCGCAGTAATCGCATTGTTTGGTTCAGTTGTTTGTCATTGTAACCTCTTTGCAAATAAATTAGTAATTTAGTAATTTACTGTGGCTCGTCTTCTGAACATAAGACCTAATGCTGTGTAGTGTTCTCGAGTCAAGAATGTCCAAGAATGTTATGGTTCATAAAAGGGCTCTCATTGAACTCAGTGTTGTCGATTATAACCTTCTTCTCAACCAAATAAAAGAAAACTTGACACATCTGCGTTGACCGGTCAACTTAGCATTATGGAGCTAATTACCATGCTGGTGGATTTTTCAGTGCTTTGAGAAGTAGCCATCCAATGTTTATGCATACGGTGCCTTTCAAGGTGACAGCTACCTTCACGATTTTTCAACTGGTGTACTTGGTTAGCTGCTACGGCATCACATGGATTCCAATTGGTGGAGTTCTCTTTCCAGTCCTGATTATGCTTCTGATCCCTGTACGCCAATTTCTTCTACCTCGCTTTTTCAAGAAAAAATACCTGCAAGAGCTCGACTCCGCGGAATACGAAGAGGTGGCACCACTTCCTCCAACCGTGGCCGTGAAGGTATCATTCTCACCTATTGTTGTCGGCCATATTATTAGGATTTTCAAAACTCTGTCTCAACTATGGTAGAGCATACTATGTACGCCACTTTTTACATTTTAGGCAGGCGATTTACAGAGCGTGCAGAGATCACTTGGATACAAGTGCCAAAATTTTGTTGAGATAGAATTTTTGTCACCATGCATGAATTTTAATGCACTTTCAAAGTGGGAGGTTGCAACTTACAGTTGAAGGGACAGTAGTCATTTGCATTTCGTTCAAATATTAACGACCCTAGACATTTGGATAAATCATGCTTCCACACGCCTTGCTAACCGAATGCCAACCAAGTGTATGATTACATAAGTTTTTTATTGACAGTAGGATTCAGTATAAGAGACGGGATCAGGTCCCCAGCGGTTGTAGTATCCCTTACCTTACTTTGTGACTTGTACACATGTTCCACTATGGAGTCTTTTCCTGCAACAAAAGAAGTATAAAAGTGTCACGAACTGCAGATCCTGTGATATGCACTCAATTTCGTAGAGATCTCTCTTAAGATTTGGAATCGGTTGTTTGCAGGAAGCTGAAGGTAACGACCTTTCTGTGAATGCGGAAACATCTGATGACGAGTCATTGCACCACCTCGCAACTGTAGCTCGTGGGGAAATGAAACACCAACATAAATCTCCTCTGCACTATGATCGCCCAGGTATCTATCGTTATACGTTAGCACATTGGGCTTGTCACTATCCAATGATTATATACTTTCAACTTTTAAATTGTGCAATTCAAAAATATGCAGAAACTATGAAGTTGAACTCTTTTTTGAATCCAAAACTGCCCATGTACTACAGTATAATTTCTGCAAGCACAATATATATTAGTCAACATATACATGTTAGTTTCCACGCATGTTCAGAGCAATAGAACCATTTCTGTAAAAATGGTAACCAAGCGTTGGATACAAAGAGCATGGTTATCGTATCTCAGAATGATATCATTCCTTAGTGTTATGTTATTCTTTGCCTTGATTGAGCATAACTGAACTAGATTTAACTATTGAGGTTGTATCCAATAACGTGACAGTAGAGACTTGTTACGGAAATGAAACCTCTCACCACTTGGTGATAAGCATGGATTCACTCACAAAGAGGCTCTTCCTTTTATGTTAGCTATTCCATGGTAGACATTTCTTACAGATTGAGTAAATTCGTTTTATGAAACTTCCGTTTTGTTCGAGCAGTCGGTGTTTCTTTGTGCAAGAAAAATGTGTGTACTTCTTACAATTTAAGTGACCCCATTGGCATTGCTTGATTGCAGGAACCTCCAAATCTGCACCCGAAAATCAGTTGTGACAGCCCAAGTACTTGATTTTTTGCATCTGGAAGAACTTCTCGAAGGAGGAGTCCTTCCAAGATGGTTGGTTCCTCGGGCAGAGAGAATCTCAAATTCGAGCTACTCTTCCATGCGCAATCCAACTGACTACCATTGGCAAAGTTGTGCTCATAGCAGGTCCTTGAAGCAAGGATGCTTGCATCTTCATCTTTTTTCACAAGAGTGCAAGGTAAAGTCCGTTTGAACTTCCCAGGACATGAATTTATTGTTAGAGATTCGTCTTTGCTAGACAAAGTGGCATACGGATAAAGGCCTGAAGAGTGAGTTATAGGAGAATTATTCCTCTCGGTAGTTTCGTCCTGAGAACATTGATAGAGTAATTATTCAATACAGATGTTCGTTACCAATTGCTAGCCCAAACATGCTTGCAATAACGAGACATTCAACAGTACTTGATTTTGATCATGGTTAATTACTATGTCTTTGAAGTTGACACCATTTTTTCGACTAGTCCAACTGACGAAGCCGATGCTATTCTTCCTTTGGATGCACCATCTCTTCGGCAAGGAGCTTGTCCCATATATTGGTTGGTGGAGGAGAAAAATTCTGAGCCTTGTAGAGCTTGTAACAGTGGATTAATTGTGCCATATTCTTTGTAGGCGTAGAGAGAGGGCTGGAGGGGTACAAGAATGGCAGGTTTGGGCCCCTGTAGAATACTTTCCTCGGCCTTTTGGCTAAGATCAAGTGTAGTATCTGTTCTTATCAGTTTAATATCTGATACGAAGCTCATCGAGCCTCATGATATTAATCTAATTTTTCTGTGGGTGCGGGTCTATTCGGTAGCTTGCTGCCTTGACCTGCGTGCGTCGCCCCAATTTCCCTCCTGGTAGGGAGGGGCCCAATCCAGATTACACAATAATCATGAAGTTCAAATCCCAAGTGTCAAAACTGGAGACTAGATATTTGTGTCACCAAGCAACATCTCATTTCCTTGTAGCTTATTGTGACCCAACACTTTGGAAGAAATACATGAACCACTTTTTCATCCCTCAAAATAGTTTCAAAACAATTGTAAACAAGGAATAAAACTATTTTTTAACAAAAGGAAATATGTAATCCATCACACATATACAACAAGAATGCATTGGTTGAAACCTCAAATTGCTAAGGTAAAACAAGAACACTTGAAAACAAGTACCAAGACAAGTACATAGAGACCATAGATGATTTCAACTAGATCAATGAAGATTGAAGGCTACATCTAACCAAAAAATACTATAAAGCTAATAAAAAAACTCAATGAAAAGGTAACAATTCAAAGAACATGTAGTACATCAACTCAAAAATCTTGTTTAACCCCTACATGCCTAAGGCACCCAATTTGGGTGTTTGCAAAACTTTGAACACAAATTAAATCTTATCAAATCACTATTTTTGGTATTTTCTTTTGAATACAAGTTTGTTTTGAAGTCTACTATCAATATCAAAAATCTGATTTTAAAAACGAAAGTTCATGATTTTTCTATTCAAAATTTTGTACAAAGGTGTCCATTGCAATCTTGAGTTTTCTAGTGTTGGAAGATCTTGAAGCCTTAAATACACTAGAGCTTGGAGAAAAATCCGAATTAGAAATCCAATTAAAACTAATACATGAGTAGATTTTGAAAGTCATAAATTGGTTGAGTTTGAACATGTAATGACCTTAAACCTCATATTTTTTTGATGACTTAGTTTTTAGATTTGACATTTGAAATGAGGATTAGAAGACTTCAAGTCACTTTTATAGTTTTTACACCCTCATGTTCAAACATTATAATCTTTCAAACTATAAATGATATTGTTGTGTTTTCTTTTTCCATGTAATTTCTAACATGACAAGTTTAAATTTGTACGGTTATAGTTTAAAAAAACTTGATGAGATTTATGAAAAGGTTGGTTGATTCTTCACTTTTCTGAAAATGCCAAGAAGTTCAGCAAGGCCATGGGCATGTAGGGGTTAAACTTCAAACAAAATGCAACAAAATAATTTCTTGCAATAATTGTATTCACATCAATAAAATGGATTCAAAAATAAAATAATATACATATATACACACATATATACAAGAGCTCACTCCCTATTTTTGCGTGCCAAAAATTCATCTTAGTAACTTGTAAATATTTGAATTTTCATGATCTATCCTTAAATGGACATGATGTAAATGTCTTGAATATGCATAAATAACAAAACTTTGTCATTAAATTAGCAGGAAACTTTGATAAGATTTTGAATCTCTCTCAATACTTGTTCCTTCATCTTCATCCATAGACTCATCCATATACTCAACAAAAACAAAATGTTCTACTTCTACACCCTCTTCATCAACAAATTCATCTAAATAACAATAATCTTCACAAATTGCATCTGCAGCCTCTTTTTCTTCATTTGTCATCCTCCTCACTTTGAGCCCATTTTCATTCAATTTGCCTTTATCATCCAAGTTGCCTTCCATATTCGTATCGTCACTGTTGTAAAACCTCTCTTCAACATCCTCATCAAAAATGCCCTCAATATCCACATCAGCATTTTTGTCGATGCCCGCTTCCAAACTGTCATCCAAATGGCATTTCTCATCCATATACAATATGCCTTTGGTGGCCTCGTCACCAGCACCATTTCTATGTTCCAAACGTTCGTCTTCATTCAAACTGCTTTCATCGTTTGGATTGTCTTCATCATCATGTTCATCATCCAAACCACTTTCATCGTCCATACTTGTTTCGTCATCCGTGCTTGTTTTGTCATCTGTGCTTGTTTCGTCATCCGTGCTTGTTTCATCATCCGTACTTGTTTCGTCATCTGTACTATCTTGAGTATCACTCTCCCCAAAATCAAAGACTTCTAGAATGTCAAATGCTTCTTGTTCTTCAAGATTACTTGCTTCAGTTTCAATTATTGTGGTAACTTGGACTTTGTTAGCCAATGAGTAAAAGCTTGTGCTTTGCCAATCTTTGCTTGTAGTGTTCCTAGCATTTTTTCCTTTGGTTTTGCAAGGGCGGGAAATTCTAGTTAATTGGGTATCACTAACTTTCTTCTTTATAGGAAAGGTCTTGCCCCCAATAGTGTAGGCTTCTCTAGGGCAATCCTTGTTTAAGCATTTATAGCCAGGTTGAGATACACTTTTATTGACAAACATCCAAAAAGTGTGCAGTCCGGAATTGAAATCCGGACATTCTTTTGGCAATGACTTAATATGGTCACTTGTTGCACTTTCTGACCATTTGAGTATCCTCACATTTGTATTACCTTTCTTTCTCTTCATCTTTTCCTTACTTGTCTCCTTATCTTCAATAGCTCTCTTCTTTGGTGGCATCCCCATGGTAAATAATTGCGTGAATACACAAAAGCTCTTAAACAACTCTAAGTAAAACACAAGAGATGTAAACACAAGAGATGTAGTAATTTCAAAGAAACATGGGACATGAGAAGTGAATAGTAAAAGGAATGGTTGATAGTTTATATAGAAAATAGATTTAGGGAGGGAAAAGTAAAATGTCATTTCTTTTTCATCCCAAAGTATTGTTTTTTGACCTGGAAGGTGAAAAGTAAAAGGTAAAATATTCATCCATTGATCTTTGTGATTTGTATTGGTGGACTAAAAGTAAAAGAAAAATGCTTGATGAATGTAATGGTTGACATTGGTGGATGAAAAGTAAAAAAATAAATAACCTTTTATTTTAGATTGGTAAATGAGAAAACAAATACAAAAAGTTAACATTCATGAACCTTGCCATTAAAACAACCGGCATGTAGTGTTGTTGTTTGAGCATTCACTTGATTTAAAAAGAGACAAGTAATTTGTTAGGTTTGCCAATGGTGTGCGTAATGGCAACCATTTAATTTCATATAATAGTTCAACTTTTTCTCCAACAAGCTTGAGTACAAAAATGTTGGTCATTATAATTATCTTTGAGTACAAGAGTTAGACAAAGTGACCCTTCCACTTGAATTATAATATTTACTTTTTTTTACAAAAAATGATCATTATTATGGAGCTAGTGTGCTCAAGATGTTCAACCTTGCACGCTGCAAGTCTAGCTTGCAAGACCCTCATTGTTTGAGTTTGTTGTACAAACGATCTTTAGGAGTAAGTGTAACCTCTCTTAACCTTGTAGTGTCATATTCCATTTCTAAATTCTAGCATTTTTTTCAGGGATATTTTTACATACTTTCTCTAAAAGATATGAACAAAACTATCATTTACTTCAATTTCAACTTGTTGATTCAGTAAGACAAGTCACTATTTGAATATTCAAGCAAGCACTTTGTCCACCATCCAAAAAGGGACTATGAAACATTTAGACGGGTCTAAATTTTAATCACTTATACATTTGGTTGATAAATCTAATCAAATCTATACATAGAACTTAGTAACAAGGGTTAAAATTTAATTAAGTCTACCCAACCCCAATAAATTGTATAAATAAACCAAATGAGTAGATGAGTTAAAGTTATTGGATTAAAAGGTTCACTAAATCTATTCAACTCCAATCAAATCTATGAATTATGAACAAATGAGACAAGGGAGTTGGTAATACTGTAGTAAAAGGGGATGAGCTTTATAATATACATTTAGGAAATTGCTAAAACAACATCCCAAGGTGTACCACGAAATTTGGAATCATATAAAGCAAAAATACACATATTAAATAAGTAATGGTGCAATCAAGATTCAATAAAAATTTGTATTTGTTAAAAATTTGCATTTGTTCTTTTTTTAAGGAGGTGGTAATGCCATAATTAAAGGAATGATATGCCACTTGGATCAAGAATTCTCTAATTGGTGTTGCTTTAGCAATTTTAGGTGTTACTTTAACAATTCCCTATATTTGATTTTGAAGACGTCTGTGTAGCAATAGTATCCTTTGTCAACCGACCTAATTATGTTCTTCGGAATTGGTTCAAATTCGCCATTACACCTAACTCCGGGTTAACAACGAGAACACGAAACAACGAACTCTTTGACGTAAACTCCCTGTTCTCACTTGACCATGGATGTGAAACTTTAAAGGTGAAGGGCCTATAACAGTATCATCATGCAGAATAACAGTAGTTCGGATTATTGTAGTTCTATAATCGTGTAAATCTTGTCTCCCAACCATGAATGACACAATCAAAATAATTTCTGAAATAGGTGTTCGTATCCACTTATCATGTTCAGTGTAGGAAACATTCACACATGACACGGAACAAGTTATGCATCTCGGGGCGGAGTCTGTGTGCTGCACCCAGCCCTAACAATGGTGATTTACCTTCAAAACTTGAGCCACTTGAGATCAGAAGCATTCCACAGCATGAGTATCGATCTTCACAAATGCCTGTTATCAATATGACCTACCACGACAGCTTTCATAGGATGCTTATTGGCTGAAATCTCAACTTCTGCTGCAAGCACCTAGCGTCGTTAAGGATACAAATAATGACGCTACCTGTCAACCGTACCTGCATCTCAGTGAAGAGTGCCAAGGCACGAACCGTCGTTTCTCATATTTTCATCCGCTTGCCTATCTAACATACCAATTAAATCATTTGAACCCTCCACCTAAGTCTTATATATCTAGGAGCAAGCGTCTTGGATCCTCAACATTGTCTTTTACCGCACGCAGAAACAAGACCGCTTCTCGCCCGTCAATGAGACGGTGATCATAGGTTAGGGCCACATACATCATAGGTCTGGCAACAATGTCCTTTCCTACAACCATTGGGCGCTTCTTGGTGGCGTGCATTCCCAAAATTGCAGACTGCATTACAGCATGAACTCCATCAGTTCACAAAATTCATTGGAGTCATATTTTCTGACATATAATCGTATTGAGGAGCTGCTTAAGTATGCAAGACATCCGCGAGAATTGTCTCGAAATCACTTTCACTTGCCAGCAAAACATGGCAGTGGGAACATGTAAAGAGTACCTCACGAAAGAGGTTTGACTTACTTGTGGAGGATTAATGATAGGAGTGCTTATCAGACTTCCATACGTTCCTCCGTTGGAGATGGTAAAGGTTCCTCCCGCCATTTCATCAATTGACATGGTTCCATCATTAGCCTTCTTCCCAAGCATGTTGATTGTCTTCTCTATCTGTGCGAAGTTCATAGTATCTACCCCTCTAAGGACCGGCACCACGAGTCCCTGAACACAAAGACGCAAGAAATTACACTATGCCACAGAAGTACAGAAGCTATCAAATGAACAAAGAATTCTTAAAATACACAGGTCAAGTGCCTCCGTGCCCTCATACCTCATGTACCCCTACCTCATACCCTACATTTTCTACATAAAACATCAATAGAATGATAAGCCGCTGACATGCATCACTGAATCTGCTATCAAGTAATAAGTAAGAAGTAGATTTTCTTTCCGGTTCAAATACCAGGTACTTGTCAGTAACGTACTGGTAATTTAACATGGAACCTTACAACTCGAACATCCAATAAGATAACGGTCGCTCGCCTGACTACCATTTGGACAATGCGAATTATAATTTTGCTGACCTTTTTAGTTCCGACAGCAATGCTCACGTCAATGTAGTCCCTGTAAATGATATCATCCCCATCAATTACAGCGTTGACTGCAGGAAATTGTTGGAGTGCACTCACAGATGCCTGGATTTCACAGTAACGAACGTAAGGCTAGATAGTAAATTTCAAGTGTTCAGATCAAAAAAATCATCTGATGATGCTGCAGTAGAGGGAGCGGAAAGCAAAGAAATTACCTTCACATGAAAAATGTGCCTGATCTATACGTATGCCTCAAGAAACTTAGGAGGCAGTTTTATAAAACTACAACTTGAAATTGCATCGTGGGAAGAGCAACACTGAAAACTGCGGCGACTTTGACTGGACCTTTGAACTCTCAGAAACGGAAAGAAAGCCATCATTACCTTCACAAATCCCGACATGAATCCCAGTTTCACTCCATGCTTTTCCATAAACGCGTCCTTGTGTTGAGCACGCATCGCCATAATGGTACTCCTGAAGTCGTAAAATTCATCAATAATAAATTTGAATTCAACTTCGGGACATGGTAACAATGTAAAACATACAATTACGTGAAGAAAGGAGGTTATTACAGATTCTGAGCTAAGTTGAGCATGTGCAGGACAATAAACTTCAAAGCTAGAAACTCACATGTCGATTTCGTTGAAGGTCGTAAGCAGAGCAAATGTGTTTTGAGAGTCCTTCAACCGAGTAGCAACCCGTTTCCGTAACCTAGTCATTGCAACCTGTCACGAATTTCAGGAGATAAATGTTAACAAACACCAAAATTCTGACACTACTGACCCAATGTAACCTGCAAGATATATTTACTCAGAAAAATAATTAACGGAGAATTTACCCTACGCTCTCCACCCTGTGGTGGAAGTGGCGCTTGTGCTGCAGGTTTGGCGGCTGCAGGTTTAGGTGGAGGCGATGGAGAAGCAGCCTTTGCTGGTGTTTTTGGTGGAGAGGGTGGTGGCGGGGGTGGTGGTGCAGCTGCTTTTGCTGCTTCTTTTGGTGAAGGGGCTGGAGTAGAAGCTTTCGGGGCTGGAGTAGAGGCAGCCCCAGCTTCTCCAATAGCCACGATTGCAACTTTTGTTCCAGGAGTGACGGTGTCTCCCTCTTTGGCTAAAATCTGTTAAAATAGCAATTAATTTTCATTAACCTTCTGGGAATTCGTATTAGTTGCAGATACATAGGTACGCCAATACGAAAATATGACAGCTGAAATATCATCCATAAGTCACGGGACAAATTCCAGTGTGTTCAGATTTCAGACTGAATGATTTCTAATGCTTAATCGAAACGTTGTGTAAACGCCTGGATGAAGAATTATATCAGTCGATTATCCATTCGTGAAGGAATCCGGACGAAACATGACCCAAGTTGTGCAAGGCCAAGCCAAGATTAAAATTATCAAGACTAAACGAGAAATCAAATTGAGAAATATTGCTTTCTTCAGCCTGTTTTTAAAAATTATGCGAATTGGAAATACGATTTGAACTAGACTTCTGTCGATTGAGGGAACATTGGCTTTAGTAAGTGTTTTATACAAATGATATCTGCATGAAATTATCAAATGCAATGGCCAACAGAGGTGAACTTCAGTACCTGTTCGATCTTTCCAGCAACCGGGCTTCGCACATCAATTGTTACCTGGTAAACCAAGACAATCCTTTGATGAAAAAGACCTGAATTACCCATTTTGTTATAAAAAATGCCAAGTGAAGGACTAGTTACATAATATCGAGAATATTGTATTATATCACACAGATCGATGTCGTCAGCAGTATTGGAACGTAAAGAGTCCGATGTAAAAAGACCTTATCAGTCTCAATCTGAGCGACAATCTCATCAACAGCTACAGCATCCCCAACCTCTGAAATCCCACAATTGATGTAACTTCAAGCAAGGAAATGATTCATGAGAATGTGCACGCAAAAAATGCACTAACTGAAAAGACGACATATTTGAAAGCTGCTTCTGAAGAGAACGACCAGAATGTGTAACAAGAACTAAAGCTTATGTACAGAAGACTTGTGTTAGAATTATTGGGAGCACATGAATATTACAGCGCTCTGCTAATAATGCAGAGGAAAGAAGTGCCTGAAGCAGTATTCTAGCTTTAATCACTGCGAAATATTACATTGGCTAAGGACACAGACATCCATAGTTAGATTCCAAGCAACCAGCTGGCGAAAAGCACTCAACAACCGGGAGGGTTAGCAGGACACCGCAACTTACTCTTCAATGTTGAAGCAAGATTGCCATCTGGCACCGAGTCTCCCATGAAGGGAACAACAATTTCGTTTGGGGCACCTGCATTTCAGCAAACAAGAGACCATCACTATGAGTTTCGCCCTGACATGCAAATCTTTAGCGAAATACAATAGCCCCAAGGGTGACTACATCCTAAATCAACCTGTTCAAACTCTAGCCTTTACGATATCCGTTTACAGTTTCAATAGAATGCTTGCTGTGACTTTGGAAAAAATATGCAGATTTTCTACAAATCATTTTTAAACAGACGCTTTGTTAAGAAAAGTACTGTCAAATAAACACGATCTACGGATGGGTTTGTACTTTAAAAAATTCTGACATCTGACAGTCATCAATGTAGGTGGATGCACAATGGTTAGTTTTCCAACCGAAGAACCCAATGATTTCTAAAATGAAGCAATCTGGTTTTGTCGTTGTGTAAAATGGCTTATTACCCTTTACATCGGCAAAGCCTCTGCTCCAACCCTGCCAAGCTGGCAGCGTTTTAGCAGCATATAGATCTCTGCAAAATTTATCAGTAACATATTGGTCAGTCCTATGCACCAAAGTACTTACCAGAACCATTCATAAAATATATAGTTGTTATAAACAAATAGATCACAGTTGCGCTCCCAGATCTCAATAGAAGCTTTATTTAGTATGTTTAATCAAAATAAACATCAGCTATTGCTCCCATGGTTTTCCTAAATTACATACAAAATTCAACGAAACTCTAAGATCTTCACATGTTAAGGATTTAAGGTTTGGAATCCAAAAGAGGCAACTGTGGGCTACATATAACGGAGATCTGGACTCTGGACTAGGCATGCCGTCGTGAAAGGCAGACGCGAACACTCACAGAAATCAAGCACCCCAGGGTTTCTGAACGCTCTCTCAAACAGACATCCCAGTGATTTCGTTCCCCTCAATTTACAAATACCGATTCAAGTCCAAGCGCAACTACTTTAAAGCAGTGCTACAGACCATACCACCTAGAAAAACGCTGAACAAGCCACGCTACCGATACGAGACTAACTATTCACAACACGACAGCCTAAATTCTCATACGAGAAACAATTGTTTCCGAATCCTGCTGAAAAATAACAAGAACAGAGAGAAAAAAGAAGGCATCAGTAGATACGTACCGAAACACATTTCGTGAAAAGATATCTGCGAAGAACACGACACAATGGAAATGTAAGAGGAAAATTGATAAGCCCTTCGTTAAGTCTCAGCACAAGAGCAACATTGTATTTGTAATGCACTGTCCTCGTATTACTTGTCCACGGGCTAAACTCAGCACTTGCTTAATCTGCGTTGCTGGAAAACAGAACGTTCTTGTTCTCACAATTTTCAATTGCGATTATGATAGTCTTACACTACGGTTCTGTTGAATTTGTTTTAAAATACTATGTTCTTAAGCTGCGGTCAGAGCACATACAAGGATTGGAAAGCGTTGGAAGACGTTCACATTTTTGCTGATTAGTAGCCGAAGAGCGAGGATTTTCCATAGTCTCATAACCGAGGCATTAATCTCATGAATATGCAATACCGAGGCCGCAAAGAATGAAACCAAAACCTAACCCTATTTCAATCGTCGGTGGTCCATCACAACAGCTCGAGAAGGAGAAAATCACCTGGTGACGATCCAACAACGTAATGTCGCAGATTTTGCGACACTCTGAAAGCTCTCCTCTGCAATGACGAATGGACGATCAAAGATTGTAAAATCAAAAACCTCTCCCTCGTCAATCAGTCATCCACTACTTCCTAAAGAAATTGCAATGTAGTCGAATCTGTAACAAAGACTGCCAACTGAAAAAAATCTTCAAAGAATCATACTGATCCAGAAACAAAAACACGCGGACTCGATGGCAAAGAAGCAGATTCTGACCTGAAGAAACGTGCAGCGAAAAGCGCGCAAGCTGTGCGGACGGAGCAATCGCACGAGAGCGCGCTCCATGAGAGGGGCGCCGTAGATGGCAACACGAAGGTAACTAAGCCTCGGGTGTGCACCACGTCTCCAATGTCATGCGAAGGAATCAATGTCGGAAACAGGCAGAATGCAAACTTATGAAGAAAGGATCCAGAGACTGACGACGTTGGCACCGGTCTTAAGGGAAAAGGAGCGGCATGAGCAGGCTTTGAGAGGGATCGGTGTAAGCTTAGGTGCTGCAAGTGCGAGGGGCTTGAATGCAGCAGCAGCTGCTGGTGAAGGCGGCTCAAAGCGTGGCGGGGCCGTCCCCTTCGAGACTGTTTGCTTTCCTTTCCATTTGCCTTTGTGTCTGCGTCTCTCCTTTGACGGTCTGAACGCAATCGGATGAGCGGTTCACACCGTGGCCCACGTCCCACGTCCCATGATCCAGGTCCCAGGACTCGACGAAATTTTAGAATCTGATTGGTGGCGGCTGGACTTTCCCAGTCCCCAAGGCTTGGTTCACTTTAAAGTATACATGTAGTTGGGGCGCTAAGAAAGTGGTGCAGCAAAAAATGGAGCCCACTGACTGTATAACCAAGAGTTTACAATTGTTTTGTTTAACCCCTAATAGCTCACTATCCTTACAGGGGACAGGACAAAATGGGTTTTTAGGCAGGCTTGTTCTATTGGGATTTTTGATCATTTTTTGTTTTTTGTTTTTTTGAAATAGAGTTCTATAAGGATTACACGGGGTATAGTTTTTACTAAAATTAGATTTATGGTTCAAAATTTATTAGTGTTTTGTGTATTTTTATTCAAGGGGCAGGCTTAGCATGGTTGTTACTTTGGACAAGATTTGGTCAACAAACAAGATATGTGGACAAGAAAACAAGTAGTCTAAAGTCTAGACAATAGAAGCAAATGTGTTTGTTCAATATTGAGTTTTAGGGTTTTGACTTAAAAAAAGGGAGAATGAGATTACTAATTTTTAATTTTACTACGTGATATGGCTTTACATTTGCATTTTGACTTCATGCTGTCAATAATGTCAACAATGTGTGTAACTAGCATGTACAAGGTGAGCTATTTTTATCATTTTTGAAGTCAACTATGAGTTGATTACGTCAAACAATCAAGAACTCAATTGGGCGTTTTGAATCAACAAGCAAATAAACAATTTTTGTGGTGTGACAACCATAAGGCTTAGCATGCCATTTTTTCTTAACTTCTCCTAAGGGCAACCTATGAAGGCATGATCCATCATTGAAGTATATCCAAAGTAATAGTGTATTAGAGAAATACATTATTATATTTAAACTTATAAAAACATTTCTAACATAATCTAGTCCATGTTGGATAAATCTCTCTTGCATCCATAGTGAAAAAATGTCCATACCATGTAGTCAAAGCAACTTCAAATTTTGAACAAAAGTCAAATAAACTTTTGATACTAACTTCAAACACTTGTATCTCTCAATCCATATAGTCAAACTTCATGAAAAATTCACCATGTTTCCTTGCATAAGTCTAATGCAAGACCACATGGTTGAATTTGTAGAAAAAATAAAGGTTATGTTCTTGGGATCAAATGACTAAAAATGGCAGTTTTGAGTGTCTTTTCAAAAAAAATGGGCTTGGGTGTTTAGGTTAAAACTTTCAATTTTTTCTTAAATTTCTTTAAGCTTTCTACAATTGTATCACCAATGCTAAAATATAAGTTTTGAGCTAGAACTTTAAAGTTTGGACTTTCTTCTTGGTTACTATATACAATATACTTGAGAATTGCAAATTGCGTACATAAAATTGCAATCCACTGTTGTTGATGTCAAATTCTACTATTAGTCTAGTTTGTGCTATATGATTTACTAAAATGATTATGTAATAATCACATTTTTACAAGAGTTCACGCACAATGTTATCTCTCAATCTATATTGTCAAGCATCATGAAACTTTATGGCTCTTTACATAAGTCTAATTCAAGATCCTATTGTTAAATTTGTAAAAAGTAAAAATAAAACTTATTCATGGGATCAAATGATTAGAAATGAAAATTTTGAGTGTTTTTTAGAGAAAAAATGGGCTTCGTCCTCTAGAGGTTAATGCTTTGTAAATATAGAAGATTTTAGAACTCCTTTGCCATAGAAAAAGAGCATTAAAGAGACTTGGAAAGGCAACAAACGGATCTCTTTCATGTTAATTTTGAGTTTTGTACATGTTGGCAATGAGCCATTTATCATGCAAGATAGTTATCTTTGAAAAGTAAATGTGCCTTCAAGATCCAACTGTTGAAATGTTTTTCTATATTATTCATTAGTTCCATGGTTATTGTTTTTTTTGGATTGCTTAGTTTAATTACCAAACCTCATCCACATTAATTTTTTATCCATATGCAATCATGCATTAACCCCCAAAAGCCCAAGTAGTGTTTTTTTGGCAACATAGCGATTTTGGGCAGCTCACTAAAAATGGGATTTCAATTTTTTTCTTTGAAATTTTCATACATGATGTGCCCAACAAGTAGCTTTAAGGTCCCATAACTTTCATAACTTTTGACAACATGGATCAAAAGTTATTGCATGATATGTTGTTTCCTTTGTTTGGCAAGCAGTCTAGGCAAATAAAAAACTTCTCTAAAAATTACATTTTTTTAATTTTTCTTTTGGAACTGGTTCTTTAGATTTATGTACATGTGAGAAGCTTTAAATCATTCAATTTTGATATGTGAGATGAAAGTTATGAGACATTTTAGTTTGTGGGTAGGTATGGAGTCTCTCTAAAACCACACCTACCCACAAATTAAAATGTCTCATAACTTTCATCTCACAAATCAAAACTGAATGATTCAAAGCTTCTCACATATAAATAAATCTAAAGAACCAGTTCCAAAAAAAAATCAGAAAAATATAATTTTTAAAAAAGTTTTTCGGTCTACCCGGACTACCCGCCAAACAAAGAAAACAACATATCATGCAATAACTTTTGATCCATGTCGTCAAAAGTTATGAAAATTGTGAGACCTTAAAGCTACTTTTTGGGCACATCATGTGTGAAAATTTCAAAGAAAAAAATTGAAAATCCCATTTTTAGTGAGCTGCCCAAAATCTCTATGTTGCCAAAAAACACTGCTTAGGCCTTTAGGGGTTAACCAATACTATTTATGATTCATAATTATTCCTTAGCATGGTTTTACATGTGATCCTAGATAAACACTAATTGAAATGGAGACAAAAGAGTTTACAATTTTTTTTTGATGATATAGGTGTATATATCACCAATAGAACACCAAAAATAATCATTGAACATGAATATAATAGACTTTGAACGAAATTTCAATAAAAATTTGTTTTATGTGTTGATAGAAAATTGGACGCTTTTCTTTAATAACTTTTTGTGTCAATTTTTGATGAATGTACGTCAATCAAAGAATATTAACAAGGCATATTTAGACATAAATGATAATTGTGTAATTTTTATCCATTGAAATAAGATTTGAAAAAAAAGTAAGAGTAAATGTTTAGCATGGGAATAGGTGATCCCCAACACACGCAAAGAAATAATAATTCATGTATAAAACAAAATTTTGCTCTTGTATTCCAATATGTATTAAAATATTAACATCTATACTACTAAGTGAGAGCACTCACTTCATGCCCTTTTTTATAATCTTCTAGAACTCTTAAACTATGAAAGATCAACAGTCTTTGGGAAACCTCATGTTAAGGTTGTTGAGCTTCCTTTAAACAAACCGTTGAGCTTCTTTATACTAATCCTTGAGCTTCCTTCATAAATCTATCTATCTATACTACTAAGTGGGAGGATTTCTCTATGTGCGCCCTTTTCCAGAACCTTATAGAATTTTTTGTTGTAAGTTGGAGCAACAAAGGACGTCCAAGATAGAAAACACCAAGTGCCCTACAACCATGTCCATTTCCAAAATTTTGTAGAACTTTTGGTGGAAGTTGAAACAATAAAGGATGCCCCAAATATAGAGCACCAAATGCCCTCCAACCATGTGCTAGAAATCAATAAAATACCAAGTGCCTCCTAGCAAAACATAAAAGGGTAACATTGTGTTGAAAGCAATTGGTATTGTTGGTTTCAAAAAAGGACCAAAATGATGGTGCATGTGGATTAGATTCTCCACCAATTGTGAGATATTGATTTGTGTATTTGTGTAGTACATCAAAAGTAGGTTCTAGACCAACTGGTTTGTGAGATGTTAATTTTTTGTAAAATTAAATGTTAAATTACTCATACATGTTCTACTCACGCAAAGCGTGTGCCTATATACTAGTGTATGTTAATCCTCACTCTTAATATGAAGGCCTTGGGAATAATTGTGAGTTCAATTTAAACATTGCAAAATGGAGCCTTTAAACAATACCTTATACCATAAGAAGCCATTGAATCTAATTAAAGTAGAGAGAACATCCAATTAAAAAAGAGAGTAGAAGAGTGAAGAAGGGTAGGAAGGAAGGGAGGTTAGAGTAAAGAAGGGCAAGGCAAGCAAAGGGTGATGAGATGAGGGGTTGGAGCCCTAACAAAAATGCTCAAAATTTACTACTTCATGTACATTGTTAAGGTGCACATTAGTCCCAAGTTGGAAGTTTGGTTTGAGAAATTGATAGGTACATGTGTTTTGGGCTAAATGCATGAGAGTTTGACCCCAAATTGTTATCATATAGGTTTCATGTCCTTTTCACATTCTTGATTCCAATTCCTATTGAAAAGCCCTTAGAATTAGTCATGAACTAGTTTTTAGCTCTTTGCTAGCAAAATAGCTTTAGTAAGATTCCTCAATCTTTGAAATTTCTTGGTCATGTCTTCTAGTGTAAAGTGCTTCAATGCCCTTAGAAAGGCTTGAGGGTCAGCAATTTTTAGAAGTGTAGACACCACAATAGTGGAACTCTAGGGTAAGCTTATGGTACTTTGCTCAAGAGTTGGGTGTAGCTAAAATAGAAACACAACTTTGAAACCAAGTCCCACAATTTGTTTGCTTGAAATACTCAAAGCTTTATTCAGTATTTTATTTTGCCATTTTTATTGAATTTCAAACCTTGCAAGAATAGAATTGGCATTAAGGGTGATTGCAAGAAACACTTGTACTATTTCTTGTCCCCTTCACCTCCCGCAAGTGCTTATTTGCTTGTAACTTCTGCGCAGCAAGATCTTTTGAGCTGAAATTTAAGAAGAAGGTACATGTCATAGTTACAAACCTTCCATAATTTTTGAGGTTTTTTTAAAATTATTTTACTATTTTTAAACAGCCCCCAAATAGGTGTCTACCTTGGCCATTTTGGGGGTTTTTAGTACTATTTTGGGTCCAAAAAAGCTTTTCTAGGGCTATAAATCAGGGATGTTGTTTATAGAGCATGCCTACACGCATTTCTAGAAGGGTTTTGCAAAATTACAAATTCCATGGCATCTACATTGTCTCAAAGTGGGCATCCTATCTTCCTTCATTGGCAAAATACAAAAAAATTCCTCATCAAAGCAATTGTACCATGTGAATTTTTTTAATGGGTTCTCAAATGGCCAATTTTTATTTTATTTTATTGAGTTATTTTACTATTTTCTAAAAAGCAAGAAAGAATTTGGCTTTTTGTAGGTGATTTTGTTTTGTGCATAACTTTTAGTTCTAGGTCTGAATTTTCATGAGTATGCTATTTTAAGTGCTTTACAAATTTTCCATATTTTATTTTATTTTTTAAAAAATTATTCCAAAAGCTTGGTAGTACTACTAGTACTACTAGTACTAAGGGTGTTTGAGACAAAACAGTGAAGTGTTTCTTGCAAATACCCTTAAGCAAAGTTAAGATGTGGTACGAAGTGTGAACTTTCCCTTAGATGATTTTTTTTTATCACATTTACTAATGATTATAATCTGAAATTGTTCAAAAGCCATGTATTGGAAAAAAAAAAAAAAAAAAAGCTTTAAGTTTGGTTGTATTTGCCATCATATCAATCTACAACAAGCAATTGCACTATAGAAGGGTTAGTTTCTACAAGACAAGCTTGTTTTTGGAGAACAAAAATTTCTTTCCCATGAATCAACAGTCACTCACTTTCTAAAAGCTATCAAGCATATGAGTTTGGTGGAATATTTTTAACCCCTAAGCGCTCGATCAACCATTTTCTAGTTGCTGCCCGTTTTTTGCGGACTGCCTGAGATGAAAAAAAAAATTTTTGAAAATTTTAAAAAACTTGTAAATAGGAAATCAAGTCTACTTTTTAGCCCCACTTTAATCATGTCAATCCAAGTTAAATTCCATCAAGGAGATTTTTTCAAAGACAAACACTTCAATATTTGCTAGTGTTGTAAAATTTACTATTTTAGGAAACTAATGATGTTAAAAGCAGCGCATTTTGAAGTTTATTATAGAATGTATGTATTTAATCAATCATACCAAAATTTAAAATCTATGATTAAAATTTGTAGTTTTGGTGAATATTAAATGGTAAATGCCTTTAAATTCATTATGTAAAAATCTAAAACTTTTTTTGAATGTTTGACTATGTGGATAATAACTGAACATCATGATTTTTGTTTTCCCTTTTGAAGCAAACTTCATCAAAGTTACATAAATATCATTTAAAAATGCATCTATATTTTGCCCTTACCCCCTTGGGCGTTTAGGGGTTAAAATGACCAATAACTTTGAAGTAAAGTTTATACTCAAAGACAAGATCCAAGACAACGCAGCTTCAAGAATTGGTTTGTCTACAAAACAAAAATTTATTTATTTCATTGGGTTGATGACCCCTAAGTGTCTTGCTAAGAAAATTTAGCATATCTCCAATATGGAACCTTCAGCACATTCCCTCAATTTTTAGGAAGCTAAACAAGTATTCACACAATCCAAACCGGTCATTCTATACCCAACTATAAATCAAAAGTTTAAGGCTAATTTAATTTCAAATCCAAGTAAATTTGCAAAATCTCCACTGTTAAGAATCTCATATTTGTTAATTTGGGTAGCAATTCATAACATGGATTTTGGACTTTGATGTGATTTTTTCCCAAAAAAAATAATTACCTAATGGTTGATCCCATGAGACCGTGTCTAGCTATACTTGATGGAAAAAAAACTTCTTAGATGGGAAAAAACTCCAAAACTTATGGTCTTTCAAAGTAAGTGGATCTAGTTGGCTCACTACTTCAGAGCTACAAAAACCTTACCCAATCGAGAAAAAAAAAAAGTGACATGTCACCAACCTTCTCCCCTATCCATGGGAGTGTGGGATTCCAACCCATCCCATCCAAAATTCCTCCATCCACAATGCAATGTACAATGCCTATATACACTCCCACTAATAGTATTAATATTAAAAATAGTAAAATTCAAATGTTTGGGTGCAAAATCTAAAGGCTTCAAGAAACAATAAGCCAATCCAAAAGTTTTGTTGGACTTTTAGCTCCATTTGGACTTGAGATGCAAACCAAAACTCAAGCATGCAATGCCTTTTTTATCTACTTTTATACCTCCAAAAGCTCCATTTGGACTTGAGATGCAAACCAAAACTCAAGCATGCAATGCCTTTTTTATCTACTTTTATACCTCCAAAAACCCCATTTGGCCATATTGGGCTCTTTGGTGAGTTTGGTTCTTTAGGGGTAAACCCCTAAAATTCTTTTGTGTTTAGAGGCCCAAAACTGCTTCAAAACACTAGTCCCCAAACCAAGGTCAAAATCTTCATTGAAACTTACTTCTTAACAAATCCAACCGTAGGATCTTTTGGTTGACTTGCACAAGTACATTGCCCCAAAATTTCAAAATGAATATCCCCACCAATTGCAAGATCGATGTGCCTAAACTTCAAAATGTAGACTTTTCTAGTCCTTCCAAAAGGTGAAATATTGTTTTTCAAACTTTTTAGAGAAAAATTCGTATGTTGCATTTCTTGTGCAATTTTGGCAATATGTTGGAAAATGGGTTGAAAGCATATATTAAAAAACTTGACCAAAAAAGAATTTGGATTCATTTTTACAAAAATTGTAAAGTGAAAGGTATTGATGAATGAAAGATATAAATAATATGCTAATAAGTTTTGGAAGAATTTGAAAATTGTTAATCCCAATGGTGAGAATGCTCTAATAGACAATTTATAACTTTAATTTTTTCATTTTCATTTGAATGTTTTCAAAATTGAGAGTAAAAAATAACTTTATATGTTTTTTCTACCCTCTTCCTACCTTCATTGCCTGCAAAATAAAATTCCTTTTAACTCTAACCTGATTATTTGGAATTGAGTGATTCGACATTTATTGAGTAGGTATCAATCTATAAAATTCTACAAAAAATAAAAATAAGAATATAGAATATATTTTTTGCTGCCTGGTTTGACATTGAAATTGAAAAAACCTTATAACTTTTGCAATACTTATCAGAATGACATGAAATAAAGCTTCACATGTAGATTATGATGAGTAGCATCCATCCTAAAAACTTCATGAAAAAATTCCAAATTATGAAGTCAATAGAGCCTGCTCGAGTTCTCATAAAGCCCAAAGTGGGCTCCTTAGGCCATTAGGGGTTAATTGAAACACAATTATATTTAGTTAATTAAAATTACAAAACTCCTAGATTAATCATCACCAAAGCATGGAGCTAGATTTTTTGTTGGTCTCCTTCTCATTCCTTCAATTCTAACTTTTCAATACCAAAAGTTACTGCCTCAACTTTCATGAAAGTATCTAAAACAAATACTAGTAGTGCATTTAGGTTGCCTTAACAATTAGGTTTCCTTACCTTGGTAAAGTTTTCTCATGACTCACCCTTGGCCACTTGGAGGGGCATGCAATTCTTTTTGTGCTACAATCGTTTCTAATTTGGTCTAAACTTCCTTGCTCCTTGACTTTGACGCTTGTTGTTGTGCCTAACTTTTCTAGCTTCCTCCATTATTTATCACAATGACAAAAATTATTGTAATATGTATAAATATGTAAACAAAGTGAAATGTCAAAATAATTAGTATGGGGGAATTGATATGCATACCACACCTTCTTAACTATCCCACCACACCCTTGGGGTAAATTTAAGATTCCTATTCTCAAATAGTTGAATTTGAGAATTTGGAATTCAGATTTGGACTTAGAGACCTAGATTTTGTCTAGAACCATAAAAAAAATGTTGTGATTGAACAGCACTCAATGAAAAAACTTAGCTTGGGGGAAAAGTATTACTTTTACTTTTGTTTATAAAAAAGATAAGCTTTTTCATCGGATGTTGTTCAATTACAACTTCTTTTTCTAGTTCTAAACAAACTTCAAGTCTCTGAGTCCAAATCTGAATTCCAAATTCTCAAATTCAGGTTTTTGATGCTAGAAATCTAAAATTTACCTTGAGGTGTGGTGAGATAGTCAAAAAGGTGTGGTACGCATATCAATTCCCTTAGTATGGGGCAACCTAAATGCACTGTTTGGTGTACTAGACCATAATTATGCACTGAAATTTTGGGTCAAACAGCCTCAAGTTATGATGGTCTCAACTCGAAGTGCAATTCAATGGGTCCCTCAGGAGCAAGGAAGCAACGGGTGCAACATTTCTGTGAGGGATGCTTCCATGAAACCACAGAGGTTCGCCAGGGACCCGGTCTTCATCTCTCCGACACCGTTCGAGTAGGCATAGCCGCCTGTGACGTGTCAACATATTGCTCATGGATCGAGGGGTTGCCAATTGCCGACTGTGGGCCGTCTTCTTCCTAACTGTGTGGGCTGGGGGCAGTTCAAGTTTTTACCGTGAGTTTGTATTTTTGAGCTCCATTTATTATGTCAGTAGCGTTAGATGTTAGTGGTGTAGTACAGTTGGGGATCCGAGAGATGAAGCCTGGTCTGTGGAACGGCGATTGTAACTGTCGGTGAAGTCAGTTTGCTTGCTGCGATCGGGTACGTGTCTCGTGGAGACGACGTGCAGGAAGAGGGTGTGTGTGTGAGCGGAGGAGGAGTCGGAGTTAAGGCTTGAGGAGTGAAGATCTTCATATCTTGTTCGGAAGAGCAAGTGCGAAAAGCTTGAGGATGACACCCTCTGAGCTCGGTTGGACGCAGGGAGTCGTGTTCTTGTTTCTGGGCACCGTCACATCTGGCGTCGTGTCGCTTTGCGTTCGCAACTGTCGAACTAAACAAGGGGAAAGGTAAGGAGTGCTGTTGCTTCCGTCAACTCAAACATTCATATTTTACAACTCCACCGAACACAGATCACGCGAACTGTGTTGACAACCTTGTCAGAGCCAAAAATATTGGCTACAAGGAAGAAGCTTTTTCTGAGTTCATTCCATCTTTAACGTTGACGAAAGGAGCGGACTAGGTTTTTTATTATTTGGTTTCCAAATCTCCAACTCAGTTGTACTCGTTCAAAAAAATTTATGCTTTGAATTGAAGACTTCGTGACGAGTGACGAGCACGAGCTTTGTAGAAAATCATCTCTTAATTAATCAGGGTTGTTAAGAGCTATTTTGAACGAATCATTGTGCAGTGTGTAAACCTCTGAAGTGGTGACGGTTTGCGGTGCAGAGAGGTTGAGTTAGAAGGTATACTGATAGGCACTGATACCGGTACAGTTCCCTTCGAAGGTGAGCCACCTTCTGAGCTGGGTGCCCCGTTGCGAGGTGGCGATGATGAAGGAGGATCGACTTCGAATGATGCTCCCGAAGCCATTGTGTTCACAGCCCTCCCCTGTAGCTGGAGCTATGAGCGCAAGAGACGGCTGTCCAATGGCAGGACGTTGAAGCCTCCTAGCACGAAGAAGAGCCGCGGTGTGGATGTCGTGCCACAGACAGAGCCTCGGAGATTGCGCAGAAGAGCGCGGGGCAGCCATGGTGTTGCTGACCCTGCAACTCCACGGGTATCTTCAACAGTAGCGGGGCTGCCCCGACCTCCACGCCGACGCTTCGTTCCCAAACCGAAACCGCATGATGAGGGAATTCCACAGGTGGATCACCTCCAAGCCGAGACCTCCCGGGGCCTCCGCAGGCGAATTCCGTGGCTTGGAACGTTTGAGAATCGGGTACAAGCTGGACTTGGCCTTGATGTAGACAGCTACCTTCGGAAGTTGCCCAGCTTTCCAGTCTTTCCTAAAATACCATAGCAAATCGACCCGTACCAGCAGGTCTCGACGGCGAGTAAAAGAGAATGTTTGCGCAGAGAGAAGCGCAGCGGCTAAGCTTAGCCATTTCGACTATGACAAGTGACCTTCTTTTGCATCTCTAAGGGGTATGCACACTGCACCCTTTCTCATGGACATGGATACTGTCAGAACCAAACATCTGCACTTTCGTGCAGACTTTCTATAGACTAAAGTAGATATTGCTGATGGCCATCAGACATCAGAACAAGGTGCAATTAGCAGGTATTTCTGCCAATATACTTTTAAAAGCCATTGTGCTCTTTCATTCGGCACCCAAATGATGCATCTCAAAATATGCTAATAAGACCCAAATCACAATTATTGATAGTGAGCTTTTCGCTAATATGAATTTGTTTCCGATATAAGAGGTGGACTTTTTGCTAGAGTCTTGTCCACAACTTCTGAGTACCGCGATATTTGTTAACATGGGAAAAAACAGCAAAATTGAGACTCTTGGTTTTTATGTTTTTAAGAGGTTTTTGGTGATTTAGAATGAATATTATGATAATTTCTTCAAGACCTTACATTAATGATGAAATGCCTTGAAGGAGCTATCAAAAAAACCACTTCAAATCATTAAACTATTCTCACAAATGCAAAATTCGGTATCCTAAAATCGGTATTGGGAAAGACTTTTTCCCAAATTAATAAACATCGTGTTTGAGAGGATTATAGTGCATTAAAATATGTCTCATTCATTAGGAATCTAAATGAACCAACTGAAATCACAAATCTAGACTACAATTGGACCGTGTCTTTGACTGATTGAACCTAGAGAATCAAACGATCTAATTGCTTACTTGGCACGCGTTGGATGGCACTTATTTAACGGACCAGTCAAGGATTCGCAATGCTAACATAAACACGAAGCACTACCTCCTGCAGGATGAGACGTATGGTGAAGTTTTCATTGATCAAATGTGGGCTGCATGTAGGCAGCCCAAATTTACACTATCAAGTCACAAAGTGCAAGAGCACGGTTGTTTGTCAGTCAGCCACAGTACTGTACAGCGTTGACGGGGTAGTATACAAGAAAAGATCCTACGTAGAAGTGTTTTTGTTCCCGGCTCTTCGTCCAAAGCTGCTTGGAGATGAAACACAAATGCTAATTAAAGTGATGGCAAGAAAGACTGTAACTCGCATCATTGTGCTGCCAACCGAAGTAGTTCATTGTGTTCGTCGGACACAAAGGAATCCACTTTAAATTTCCGAGGGACCACTTTGTTCTTCCTATCTCTTGTTTGAGGTCTAGGCCACACAGGATCAGGTGACAAATGCTTGATTCCAATCAAAGTGTTCAAACCTGGCACAACATCAATAGGAAGTACATGAGTACGAGATACGAGTTTGATAATGCCCTTGGATTCTTCCAAGAGCCTCAAAATAAAGGACAACCCGATTAGAATAGCTCTACATATGTAGCTCTCACAAATAAGATGGATAGGTGAAGTAGGAACACCAAATAAAACGGGAAAATAACAACAGGCATCGTGGAAATAGCAAGAATTTAAGAAGTCGCTTACTGGAATGAACACGGCCATAAAGCATTCTCTCTCCCCTCCACCAATCCAAAGGTTTTGATCTTATACGTGTGCTCTGTCGCTTTCCATTCGACCATTTCGAACCAGCATCTGAAGATAAAAGCCAAGCTTCATTGTTCAGGACTTGTGACCTACTGAAGGCATGCTTGCCAAGGAGCTGATGGTAGATTAAATGAATACATAAACTTATGTCAGACCGCTACCCAGTCGAAGTGAGAATCTTACCCAAAGGACTATCAACTTTCTTAGTCCTCGTACTCTTTCTTGATCGTCTCGACTTCGTTTGTTTCTGCACAGGAGTACATTCATCTTGTGCCTCAGGTGAAGACTTGCTCTCCTTATTTCCAGGGGTGCTCTGCGCATATCAAACCATTTCAAAAAATCAAAATGTCACTACACAGCACTCACGAACGACCCATTAACTTCAGCTCATTCAAACAGATTTCATTACCAAATGAACCAGGAAGTATTTTTCTCAGAGACCAGTTTGTTTAATTCCGGAGCATTAATTAAAGGAAAATCATTTTGTGTAGTACCGACTGCGCACTACTGCATTGTCCGTCACATCATTCAAAGACCAAGTCTCCAGACAGGAAAAGTCTAATCACTAAGCAATTCAACCTTAGAAGTGACATCAAACATAGCTTTGGTGGTATAGTTACCAGCTCTTTGATTATACCGAGATGTCCACCGCTTCCGGCAGGAGCGTGACCGTTATAGCTGACCTTTGAAACGTCTTCACCTGAACCCACATTCACAAATAGTAAAGATGAAGGGCTATTGATGGAAAATTACAGCATGAGGGCATCTACTTCATAACCTGTGATCTTGAGTATTAATAATGTTTTCCAATGACGAAAACAAGCCCATCAACATACCACCTCTTATGAAAAAGCCAGACGGTTCTCAATTAACATACTCAGATGGTAAAGTACAAACATAAACATTAGTGAGCAAGAGCAGAGTCGATACCATTGATAGTTGGCCTTTCCACGCATGACTCGTCCACAATTGGCGTCACCTGAGGCATAACAGCAAATCGTCAAACGGTTGTCGATGAATTATAATTCAGGTATAAGGGATGTAAGTCATTAGATTCGCAAGCAGACTGAAGCCTTCCATGTGAACCTGATCTATAATGAACTGTCTTATGCAAGATAATCCTGCTACTTCATGCACAGGATAATTACCTGCAAAGAGCTCATAAACTGGTCGATATGCTCCTCCTCTAGATGGGTTAAAGAGTGCTCCTCAGCAGGGTCAATAATTGCCGCCACTGGATTGTTATCTGGAAAACATGTGAGACGCGATAGATGAATACCACTCTTCACCAGGTAAAAGATGACCACACAAAATATATACCTGTTTAATTAAGACGACACTTCCTGCTCCATCAAAGCAATGGAAGATATAAGAAACAATGCCTGCAGCTTTACATTGCCACAAATCTTTAAGAACACGAAAGAAACCATCACAATGAAGACCATAAGAGATACTCCTCAACACAGTGCCATAAGTAGAGTTCAATTGTTTCCAAAAATAGACGCAAAAAACAACAAATATAGAGATGGCGTCCTTTCGCAAACTTCAGCTACAGTATTTCTTTGAGCAAGTAAAAAGACTATAAAATTTGAGAAAGATCACTGAAACTGCAATCAAAGAGAACATCCATAAAACCACAGGTTACCTCTTAAGGGTGTCAAATTAAGAGAAAGCACGTCCTCGCCAAGCGGCACATCTTCCTGTGGACACTCTTTCAAGGCACTGGTTCCTTCTTGCTCATTGTAGGCAGTTGATGCTCCGGTTTGAATAATCTGAGTCGAATCATTACTCATATCATCGATATCATTTTCATAATCCATTACTCCTGCGATTCGTAAAATTATAGGTTAGAATAACACATCAATTGAATCATGTAGATGTACAACTTGCGTACAAAAGGGGAAACTATGTTGCCAGGTATTTTTGGAGAATATATAGCTGACATCGGAGCTAACTAGGAAATTTATGTTAACATTGTAACGCAGGTGGAGAGTACATGCAGGTAGCATGTACATAGACGTCTTACCATCGGAACTGTCACTACTTAAAGCCTCCTCTGTAGCATTTGGAAGCAAGTCTTCTTCGTGCGTTGATGTCTTCCGATCTAAACCGTCACTACTTACCTCCTCCTCTTCAGTGTTTGGAGGCACATCAGCCTCAACAGTTGTTTGTAATAACTGTCAGAAGAAGCACATCCACGATGTGAGAGGATTGACACCATGGCAGCAGGGTGTGATAGGCAGAACTCACGTTTTATATGGTCCAGTTCAGTACCAAAAGCATTTTCTTCCTAAAAAGATATAAACTATAAATTGCAACACTAAGCTCTAAAGCATAAGTGGGTCGTAAATTATTCAGAGCTACACCATAGGTGTGAGTTGTGCTTTCACTGCTGCTAAATGTTGCACACAAGTTTCCACTTTAAAAGAATTCCGTGAGCAACAGAGCCGATAGTATTTGTCCAATTTGAGATGTAAAAATAGGAAAAAAAAACACAAAAGCGCACCAAGTAACTAGAACACTGTAGCTCTATGAACCTCGCACTTCTGAATATAGAAAATCAAGGAAGAGAACTGCTCACCTGTTCGCTTGGAAAACTTGTAGTGGGGTCCAAACACGTGGGTTTAGTGAAAGGAGATTCACCTTTCCATATTTTTTTGTTTCTAGCTATGACATCTGAGAAAACAGAAGGAGAGGCGCAGAACTGCAACCATCTTCGGCTAAGTTCCTCACTACTCATCTGTCCAAAAGGATTCCCCAAATAAAGGCAGAAGTCCCTTGGAGGAGTTGGGGACATCCCAATTGTGTCGTAGGAAGCCTGTTCTAAAGGAGTAGTAGCCGTCACAGACTCCACTCTCCTAAGGAGTTCTGCTAATTGTAAGGATGGGGATTCAAGAGAGCTTTCGGATGGGTTCTCGTTGAAACTACCCATACATTGTGCGGATAAGTCAATAGGACGCACTGGGCTTTGATCTGGCCAGGAAGACCAGCTGCTTCTCAAGGTCGCTTTGCTATCCCTCCAAGTTCGCATTTCACGTTCATTCTCTATCAATGCAACGTGCATTTCATCCTCATTGATCGTAGCTTGATCAGGACGAGTTAACAATCCGCCATCAGTTATCCCTACATCCTCCTCTTTTCCGCTCTGGTCATTTCCTGAGGAAGGCAAATCGGTTGATTCGAACTCCCCTTCATAGGCCTCCTCCAGTTTCTTAGCTGGTACATTCATGTCTAACTGACTAAAATTTAAAGAAGACAACGGCACGCGGATATTGAGTTCAGAGGTCGTTCTCGACACGTCATTAGCAGAACCTGGCACCTGGTCGGCCGATCGAAGTGAGGAGCGGGCAAGCCCTTCTAGCCATGGGGAACGCCAGTTTCTGTAGTCCTCCATGAGCTCTCGTCTTCTGCGACTGGGATCCAACTCCACTGACCAGACTAGAACGTCTTTTACAGTCTGTGCAAGTTGAGATTCAACTGTTTGATAAAAAATACACACAAAGCAAACAGTATCAAAAAGACGCGGAACTGTCTTTGATCCCGAACACAACACGGACACGAAATACAACATCTCGAAAGAAAACGGTAGAATGCATTCAATTGCAAGAAGAAGACGATTAATATAGCATTGATCTGATGAAACATCAAAGAGCTCGCACATAATCAGCACTTCCAAGTACTGCAATATAAGCTCACTGAATAAGTACTAGCTGGACTGTTTTCTTGCTTGCGGTTGCATATCTAAATTCTCCAAGCATGACATGCCTTCACTGAAAATACTCAGTTATACCGTTTATCAACTAAGAAGTACGATACAAGTAAGCATAAAACTGAATGTGAATGGAATGTTATACTCACATTCTCCAGGGATTTGCTGAAGAGTATCTAAGTCTTGGTTGTTGCAACCAGAAAATGGGTGGCGTACTGGAGTCAGTCGCTTGATAGCTGTTGGACACCACATGTCAACTTATGTCAACAGATGATTAAACACTCGAAGTTTCAAGCTCACTTACTGCACACTGTTATATAGTTAAGTGCAATTGCAGACGAAGGCTAACAAAACAAACAAGTAAAAGAACCCGTATCAACCCAGGTAGTAGCAAACCAGCACTGGAACATTGCAACTGCCCCAAAGAGCATAACATCATACTCAATCCCATAATGAGCAGCCACAACCAACTACTGTATTTTAGAAGTCGGGAAGGTTTTTTACAGAGTATCGGAAGCAATAAATGTATCCAAGAGGCAATTTCAGTTACCTTTATCACCATCACATGTCTCAGGTGAAACTCCAAGCTCCAAAATAACAGGCGAGGGTCTTGGGACGGGTTCCTCCTGGTCCAGCCTAAGCTGAGGCGTGGTTAAATCTACGTTCGAAATTTCACCCTCGACTTCTAGCCCGCCAAACATCGGGTTTAAGAGTCCCCAGTCCTGACTGTTCAATGGTTCAGGCGCCACCTCACAAACAATTGCTTGCTCTCCCACATGTATCTCGACTGTGATCCAGAACTTGCAGTGTGAGAAATATGATCATAGCACCACGGCTAAGAGAATAGTATGGAAAGTAAACATCGGTTTAAAAACATTTTCAAACTAGTTAATCAAGGAGCATTTGCATTAAATGTGAACTAGCTGGAATATTTTTGGTCTTAAAAATGAGAATCACGTACCTGTCTCATGCGCCTCGCTGACTCTTGCAGAAACAGACAACTCTTCAATCTCTCGGTGAACTCTCTCTTGTGTCTCTTTAGCGAGGTCAAATTTGTCCATTTCCCCATCAAGTTCATTTTTGCGCAACTCCTCCCCCAGATCCTCTTCATCCATCTTTTTGAAAGCCTGCTCAATATCTTCAAGCTCGCCCATATCAAGTGAGCACTGGGTATACACTCTCACACCTCTTCCACGCAGCAACCTTCGTGGTTGACTTCCTAAAGGCATTCTTGAGCTTAACTCTTCCTGATTGGCAGCCTCCACTAGTGGAGCTACAGCTGGTGATCTTGACTTTACGGCAAACATAGCTGCGAGCCCAAAGTGTAGCACAGACATGTGAGCATTCTGATGGTGGCGGACTCAGAAACCTAAAGAGGTATCAATAAAATACTTGCAATATTGACTCTCAGGTGATAAGGCCAGAATTCTGAAGGCAGCCCTTTTCACTCCAGCAACAAGAAACGACGCCTGTTTCATGGGTAAGAAAACGAGAGCAGTGCCATTTAATCTCAAGTGTTTAGTATTCTGCAAAATATGGCTTGGAGTTTTTCATTCGGAAGAATGAGCTTAAATTCAGATAAATATGACCACATAGTTTCAACTCAATAGGAGCTTTAGTTTGCATGCGCAGATTAATCGTGCAGTGAAGTTTGAGATAGAATTCAGCATACCCTTGGCGCGAGCTCGAAAGGCTGTTACACTGTCCAGGGCGTGATATTTCCACTCCTGCTGGACTAATTCTCTGGAAACAGTCTGCTCTCCTGCGCCGCGTGGCATGAGCGTCCTGCATTTCCCCAGGGCAACATTCTTGGACCTGGCTCCCAGCGAAACCTTTTGCGTGGTCTCCACCTCAGGTGCAAGTTCTTTTGATTTAGAGCTCAACAACTCCACATCGTCCTCAAAAACCACAAATGACTTTCTCTTCTCTCCATCAGACCTGTATACCACGATTTTAGAGACTCTCAGACGAAACCATTGAGAAGGGAGAAATCCAATTTCCCGGTACTGATGAATGGAAATAATCAATCCCTTCCGTCCTACAGATGCTCGTTTATGACAGCCTATGCCAAAGTCATATGCCAATATATCTCGAGAATGAACTCCAGGGCGAAACTAAGTAGTTCTCGTGCAAATAATCGGAGTGATAATCCCTGTACTCTCTAAAGATATCATTCCAACTGCTGCGCCTCATATTCAGAATTCTGCACTTCAAATGTGCACCTCTCGAACGCAGTGAAACAGATGAACCAGCTTAGAGACATAATAGGAAGCCGCGATTCCGATCGAAGCTGCTCATATACAATGCACAAATGTGCCACAACAGGCAAACTCGCTAATAGCCTGAGGTGCAGCAGAAAAGAAAGAACCATACTGAATACACAATGATCATACCTGGAGTCGAATTCGAAGGGACTGTCATCAATACGAAGAGGACGATGCACAAGTATACGTCCCCGCCCCGCACCTCCCTTTCGCTTGAACCGGTTCGCAATTGCCCTCAGGTAATGCGCATGCGACTTCGACCCGTTGATACTTAATCTTCGCCCTACTCTTCTCGTTTCATTCCCTTTCTTCCCGTCACCCCGCACCGGCGTATTCTCCTTGTCGTCCACGACTAACCCCGCCATTCCGCCTTCCATCGCCCCCTCACATACCAATCATTTCCCCGTCAAAACCCTTGAACGTCTTCAACGTATTAAGTCTCAACTGAAACCATCGTCGAGAACATCCCTGTCCCCCTCATCTCCAGCACCGCAATGGCACCTTGCCACCTTTCATTTGAGAAGCAAAAAACCGGCTGCGACAAAACTAGCGCCCGTCGTCAAAATCACTAACAAACATCACACGACGTCGATCAAAGCGACGATCATACGAAAGAGAAAGCTATCAGAAGAGAAGAGCGAGATTCTTCGTGTTTTCGGATTGCTGCAACTAAGCTACGATTCCACTCCTGAGCCACAGAGCACATACGTTGGTTTGGAAAACCTGAAAAGGAAAATCGGAACAGAGGTGGGAGACTTGCGGGGAGGTGGAGCCCCGATCGAGGCGGGTTTGAATGCTCGTATTGGCGGGCTTTATGACCGTTGGCCCGCCTGTCATGTCTCCTTGCCAGCTCGACGTTTTGAAGGGATTCCGTGTCGTCAGAAAAGGGTTACGATGATGAGTTGGAAATCGTCGTGGCAAAATCCATGTGGCCAAATCGATGTGCCAAAATCCACGTAGCAAAATCCGAGTGGCGAAATCGATGGTGCAGGGAGAGAGCAGGTTTGCAGTGGATTTCGAACTTGCGATCCTCATTGACAAAATGAAACTAACTTACATATGTCCACATTATGGATGAAACTTAATTATTCATCTAAATGTATGCACCTAAATATTCATCAAGAACTTAGCAATATCATCCTATTTTGAAAATTTTAAGTGATATTTGGAAACGGAGAATTCTGTACAAAATATTTCATAGTATAAAAATAAAAGGGGATTGATATGTCTACCACACCCTTTTAGCTATTCTACCACACCCCTAGGGTAAATTTTAGATTTTCATCATCAAAAAGCTGAATTTGAAAATTTGGAATTCAAATTTGGACTTAGATACCGTGATTTAGTTTAGAATCATAAAAAGGTTCTAATTGAACAACACCCAATGAAAAAGCTATTTTTCTTTACAAGCAAAAGTAAAAGTAATACTTTTCTCCCAAGCTAAGCTTTTTCATTGGGTGTTGTACAATTACAACCTTGTTTTTATGACTCTAGACAAAATCAAGGTCTCTAAGTCCAAATCTAAATTCCAAATTCTCAAACTCAACTATTTGATGGTGGAAATCTAAAATTTACCTCGAGGTGTGGTAGAATAGCTGAAAGGGTGTGGTAGACATATCACTCCCAAAATAAAATTGACAGATTATAACATATTGTCACAAATTTGGTATTCTTCATTCAATTTTCATCCAATCACACTACATTCTCTAAAAAAATGATTACCCCAAAACAAAACAAAAACGGACAACATTCATTCATCCACGTGTTTTTGTTGAATAAGTCTAGATCTCTTTAACCCCTAAAGGTCTCTAATTATGTTACACCAAAAAACTCTAAAAATGGGTCGTTTTGATAGCAAAGGCAAAAAATAATAATTGAGAAATCAAATCTTGGCGCAATGAACCATAGGTTCTAGTATTAGACTATTTCCTTATGATAAAGTAAATAATCAAAAGATATTTACCTCAAAAATTGTAAGGTTATAAGTTTTGAACTGAAAAATAGTTTTTTTTATGGGGCATTCTTTTTTTTGGCAATTCTAGTTTGAAAAGGCATTTTGCACCAATCAGTATCACTTTTTATATTTGTAATTCTTTAGATTAACTTTTGCAATAGAGTTAGTCACATGCCTAAAAAATTTCATATTATTTTGAATTAGGGAAAAAACACTAAAAATTTAGAATAGGAAACTAGCTTTAAGAAAACTCTCATACAAAGTAATTTTTTTTTACAATTTTTGGCTTCCACATACAAAAATATTTTCAAAATATGTATGGTGGAGTTTCAGATTTTAGCTAGCTTTAGAGGAGGGAAAAAAAAAAAATTGGCCAAAAACTATGGCTTCAATGACAAGCTTGATCAAAATAGGGCCAGTTCCAACATAGGTGAAGTATAGTTCATTAACCCCTAGAGGACTAGGCCCCTTTCTTTAGGAAAAACATTGAAAACTGCAACTTTTGGGGGATGAAAGGAATGGTACTTTTTTTATTTTTATAAATCTATCTGTAAGATCTTGCTCTGCACAGTATGAGGTACTTGGGAATAAAAAATGAGCTTATTCCAAATGAAAAAGAGTGAGATATTTACATGTGAAGTGAAGAAAAAAGTTTTTTTTTGTACTGTCCAAAAATTTCAAAAGCTGTTGACCACTCCTATATCAAAAAAATTGCTCTATGCTAAGTTGAGGTTTTCTTTTCCCATGTAAGAGACCAAGTTAGGTATGTGTGGGAGAATTTTCAAATCAATTGAAACTATACAACACATGGGAAAAATTGGTAAGTACAAAGTAGAGAACGAGGGGGAGCGGCATTTTCTAGATTTTCATGCATAACTTCTTCAATAAATGTCGGAATGAAGAAAAAATTACATTCCCACTTAGATCTTTGAATTCCTCACCTTCAATAAAAGTTTCAAAAAATCATGCATAATAGTTTAGCCATAGATACATTCCCAAAATTTGATTTGTCCCTCAAAGGGACAATGGTCCTTTAGGGATTAAGCACTTGGGGAGGTCACTTATCGCATTTTAGAAACAACGTCCGGCAAAATATAGATAGCCTTTTATTCTTCTTGGGTAAAATTTATAAAAAGTTTAAAAATAAGATCAAGGCCATTAAATACCAAAATTCATTTATAAGTAATTTAGGTAGCTTTCAAATGTGGGTCATTTGTGTTTTGTACATAATTTAGTTTGTCATCTATTGGATCCTCTAAACTAAATTTACTATAGCATGTGTTTACAATTAGGTGCATAGTTGGGTCAAACATTTTTTTTTCTTTTTGGCAATTAAATGCCCAATTTCTTCAGATTCAAATGGGTAGCTTCAAGACTTTAGGAAGAAAAAAAGGGTTGTGTACTTCTTTGTCTAATTTTTCTCCTTTCAACTTGTTTTTCAATTCTAGGTTTTTCTTCATAAAGAATATAGTCTAGAATAAATTGTATTGAAATAGAAAGTATAAGTAATGATAGAGTTCCATCAAATAAGCCATTTTTCCAATTATAAGTAATTACAAGGATCCTTTAGTTCTTGCCCATGAGATTAATAGCCCTCCCAAAAAAAAACCCTTGCCGCACGGGGTACTCAAAATATACATAGAGTGACCTCCCCAAAATTAAGCAAAAGACAAATGCCTTCATGGAATGAGGTTGTGTTAGATCTAACAACAAAATGTCTCTGCCCGTCAACCTTTGGGCAAGATCCCAAAATTTCAATTGTAGTGTTAATAAATGTGCCCTTAGTACCCTTCTAGAGAAAAAAACAATCTATTAAACCATAACATTTTACTTGTAATTTTAAATGTCATGAAAACAAAGTGCATACAAAAGATACTCCTTATCTCCACCTTCTATTAAAATTTCAGCCCAAAATACAAAAAACCCCAATCACATGTACTTGCCCAAAATTGCTATGCTGCCAGAAAAAAAGCAGCTTGATCCTTTAGGAGTTAACGTGCTTTTTTAATTATTTGGCCTTGGCAATCAAAGTACAAGAAAGAGTACAAAACTATATGACATTCTTTTGAAAATTATCTACAACTTGGATTTGTAAGAATTTGTAATAAAGACTACAGGTACATCTTCCAATGGCTCAAGGGAACCTAGTGAGTCCTAGAATTTTCATGTTTGGTCCAGGATTTAATTTTATGAACACAGGTGTGCTGTTATGCAAATAAAGAAATGACTTTGCACATGAAAGTAATATTAAACAAAATACTTACAACTATTACAGTCACAAGGGTTATTTGCAAATCTTTCCTCACATATAATCCTCCTTATTATTACATTTGTATTCAGTCTCTTGTAAGAATTTGATGACCAAGTGTAATCTGAAAATCACAGTGTGCATTTTTGAATTAAAAAATCCATTGGGCTTTGGTGGGAGCAAAAAAGATGTGATACTAGAGAAGGTGGTAGCAAAAGTATAGTTCGGATGTGGTCTAATCTATGCATGTGACCTCATTAACAAATCTCAAATACAAATAATAAATCAAATTTCCTTCCTCGATATGAAACCATTGCCAAATAATAAAATTGCTGTATCATGGCAATGTCGTTTATCGAGGCTTTAAAAAAAACGAGTGTTCTATTACAATTTAAAGTTTTATATACAAGACAAAAATATATAAGAATTATATAACATTTACATTGAAGAATTTACATCGAAAATTTGAATAAGTTTTCTATATTACAAAAGTATAAATATATAGGTGAGTAATGAAGTCTATTAAGGTAAACAATAGACATTGTGCGAGACATTGTGTTGAATTGTTCATAAGATGTTGAAACTTCATTATAAATGTAATTGAAAATTGTGAAGAATTCCATGATACTAAATTGGATTACAATTGAGGATAATGACAAGCCTTAGTGAGCTTGACAGTAGGTGGTGGCACGTCATCAAAATTAACTCCAATTTGATTTTTCCTTGGTCAAATCAAGATTCAAAAACCTCATACCCAATGTTGTATCCACAATTTTAGCATTGGTGTATTTTGCCTCATTGAAACTCTTTCCCTTCTAATTGTACATAGTCGTATATGGACAATTATTCACTTCTAAGCATCAAGCTTAATATGAAATTTGGAAACTCATTTTATTATGATTTTTATGTTTCACTTTCATCATCCATGGCAATTTCTTCACTCCAATAGTCAAATATTGGGAGATATATACAAAAAGTAAGGAGATTTATATACTTTCAAGATTTTTTTTAGAAAGTCCGTGATCACATGAAGAATCTATTATGAGTTATGTACAATTTAATTTCAATTTAGTACCAAAATAAGTGATATAGAGTTCCTATGTAAGTCTATATTTTCTAATGTGCACTAGTATTTGTAAAGTGCATACAGAATCCCATCCACTAGATTTTGGACTTTCTAATTTGCATAACATAACTAACAAAAATCAAGTATTCTCATTATTGACAAGAAAGTCATACACACCATTGTCACCATTTTCTATTAAAAAATCATTATTTAGCAGTACTTTTAGTTACAAATTTTTGTCAAAATTTTACCTCATTTTGACATTAGCTACCTTGACACTTAAAAAAATATTGAGCAAGCGGATCTCAAAGAAACTAAATATTTGTTAAACTTTGGATGAAATGTATCAATACCAGTAGATTTCATGAATAAAAATGAACATATGGATGATTCTTTCTATCTTTTTATTACTTCCTTGCAATTCTAGGTGCGTGTTGTTGATCAACAAAAATAAATAGAAATATAATACATAACTTACATATAAAAAATTATAGCACTACAACATGCAATGGGAACAAAATCACATTCCTATGATTCCCATCATTCTCACGTCATATTGTTCCCACATTCACATTGTTCCCACAATCCCATCTTTCCCATGTTTCCTTTGTTCCCTAGTTTCCTCTGTTCCCACGTTTCACGCACACAGCGTTCCATAGTTTTTACGTTTCACGCACACAGCATTCCATAGTTTTAAAGTTTTCTACATTTGGAACTTTGCATCATCTCACATTCCCATTGTCCCCCATTCCCATTGTTCCCACTGTTCCCACTGTGTCCATTGATCCATGTTCTTGTTGTTCCCATAGTCCCCAACAAACATGTCCAATATTGTTGCCATTATGCACACCACTCGCAAACCTAACAACTTGCTTGTCTCTTTTTAAATCAAGTGAATGCCTAAACAACAACACTACATGTTAGTTGTTTTAACCCTTAAAAATTGCCATTTCTAGGGGATGAGTAAAAAGGTAGGTTTTTTTTTCTTTTTTGGGAACTCCAATCGTAAGATCTTGCCTTAGACTACACTATTAGAAAAATTAATGCAAAATCAACAGAAAATCAATTACAAACTCTTGATTTTTTTTATTGCTTTGGATGTGTTAGTTTGGATACTTTTTAACAAGGGTTTGTTGATTTCTGCTAATTTCTATTGTTTTGTGTTGATTTTTTGTTGTTTTTATGATACTTATTTGTTGTTTTTTTCAATAAGAATTTTTATTTTTAAAAATTTAGAAAAATTTGACAATATCAGCCCTTAGCCGGTGAAAAACCAGCCGAGGCTACCATCTAGAAACCACAAACTAGCCATGGTTGCCATCTGGAAACCCTCGGACCCATGGCGGCCTACCGGTGCAGCTGGTCATAGTCACCAAACCAACCGGTCAGACATGCTGGGATAGGGTTCAAACCCTCCACCTTGTGGGTGGGAGATCACAACCCCATCCACCACACCACCCCCAACGGGTTCATACATACATAGTCTTTGAAAACTTACTTGTATAGTTTTAACTTTTGTTTGAAGGCTATTTTGACATAGTAAAGGATTTTTTTTTCAAAAAACATAAAACTACAAAAAGTTGGAAAATGTAGTCTTCTGTCACCTCCAACAATTTTTCTCAACTTTCAGATCTTGAATCAAAAGTTATGAGCAAAAATCAAAGTGGGGGTTCAGAAATTTGTACAAAATTATTTATTTCCCCCACCATTTTGATATTACTTTATAACTTTTTGTTGGAATATATAAATCTCAAAATGATTGTTACAAGAGAAGGTTGGCTTCATTTCTTTAAAAAAATCTAAGTTTAATTTTTTGTGAAAACAAAACTCCTATTACGTGAAAATAGCCTCTATAGTTTGCTAGCTTTAAAAAACATCAAATTTTGAATAGTTACTGAAACAAAAACCTTGCAATTATACAATCAAAATTTCAAATGGATCCAAAAGATTAAATAAGATTCTATAATATTTTGAAGATATTTGAATCTTTTTTAGAGATTCCAAATATATTTCAGAAGGGATTAATTTTTTTGTTGATTTGGTTAATAATAGAATTGAAAATATCAAAAATACTCTTGCTTTTTGTAGGAATATCAACTACACCCCTAGCGTTTTGAGATAATACCAAAAATGCTCTTTTATTTTGAAATATAAAAAGTACTCTTGTGTTATTTCTAGTATAAAAACTACCTTTGGTTTTATGTAAGTATATCAGTTAAACTATATACCCTTGGTTATTTTTGAGGATTTTGGAAGTTCCCATAATTCACTGTTTTTTATTACCAGTATTTGTAATTACTAGAATGACAACAAAAATTACAAGAACTAGAATCAAGTTAAATGTAAACTCAATCTTATAGTCAAGTTGTTCAAACTCTTTGCAAAATTTTTGCATATAGATTTATCATTGCAAAAACTATTGCATTAACTTGCTTAGTGTTTTTTTTTTATAAATAATTAAAATAAAATTGCAATAATAAGGCAAAAGAAACCTAGAAATATTTATGGTATTTTCAAAATCCAAGAATAAAGATTAACTAGCATTTTTACACAAAACCAAAGGTAAAAAATATTTTTCAAATAAAACATGGATATATTTGATAAATCAAAATAGTTGAGGAGCATTTTTAATATTATCCAAAATATTAGGGGTACATTTAATATTTTTTCAAAAAGCCAAGGGTATTTTTGATAATTTAAATTGATCTTTGAGGGATGTATTTGATTCTTTCAACATATTGAATGGCATTTTTGTTTATTTTTTCATAAAAAATTGTGGTATCTAATACAATAAAATGTTGTATGTTCTATATGAAATTTTGTTGAATTAGTCAAGTTGTGTCCAAAAGTGTCCAAAATCAACAAGAAACTATTAATTTTGTGTTGTTTCGGTCATCACTAGTAGAAACTTGGGTTTCTTCTGTTATTTTGACTGCGTTGATTGAGTTCACTTTATTGTTGACTTGGACAAAAATCTAGTAATCTAAACAAAAACCTACTGATTTCAACAAAAAAGTGAACTCAATTAACACGACCAAAACAACATCAAAAAACCAAGTTTTCATAAACATGCATTTTTTAGTAGACTTTAAAGTCCACTAATTTCAAATCATGTCAAACTTTGAAAAGTGAAGAAAAAAAATTCAATATACAACAAGAACTCTAGAAGATTCTAAAAAGATTTGAAATATTCTTTCATTTTTTAAAATTTTAATATATTCCAATGAAGTTCAAAAAAACTCTAAAAAGATTATAAGGGTTTATACATATATGATTTTGAAGAATTTAAATAATTTTTAAAAGATTCTAAAAAGATTCTAGATGATTCTATTATTATAAAGATTTTGAAGTATTTGAATGAATTCCAAAAATATTAAAAAAATATTCTTAAAGATTTGAAGAATCTCAAGGATTCCAAAGATTCTCAAAGATTTTAAGAAGATTCTTGAAGGTTCTCAAAGATTCTCAAAAATCCTTGAAAGATTTTCAAAGATTCCTAAAAGAGTCAAAGATTCCAAGAAGATTCTAAGAAGAATCTCAAAGATTCTCAAAAATTCAAAGAAATTCCTAAATGATTTTCAAAGATTCTCAAATATTCTAAAAGAATCTCAATATATTTCAAAAGATTCTTAAAGATTTTCAAAAATTTTGAAAAAATTCTCAAAGATTTTCAAAGATTTCAAAAAGATTCTTTGAGATTCCCAAAAGATTTTCATTGATTCTTAGACTTTTGAAAAGATTCTCAAATAGTCTTGAAGATTCTCAAGATTCCAAAAAGATTCTCAAAAGATTTCCAAATTTTGAAAAGATTCTCAACCATTCTTTAAAATTCTCAAAGATTCCAAAAATATTCTTTAAGTTTCTCAAAAGATTTTCAAAGATTCCAAAAGAGACTTTGAAAGATTCTGATTTTTTTGTTGATTTAAACAATGGTGTCCAAATCAACATAACTTAAGTAGTTTTTTACAGAATTCTGTTAAACTAGTCAATTAGAATGTGCAAGTGCCCATAGCAACAAGAAATTGTTGCTTTTCTGTTGCTTTGGACAGAGTTTTCTACTAGAGCTAGAAGAGGTACTTGTGGGAAAAAAATCAAGTCATTCTAGATGGAGTGGAGGGAGATATCACTAGAAGAAAATTCAGCACAAAATCAACAAAATTTCAACCAAAAACTGTTGATTTTTTCTGTGAATTTGGTCAAGTTGATTTGGGTACTTTTTTGTTGATTTTATGTTGATTTTTTGTTCATTATTTACAATTTTTTGTTAATTTTTTAATGATTTTTGTTACGTATTTTATGTTGTTCAATTCTATTTCTTTTTAATTTTAAATTTCTTTTTTCATAGAATTTTATTTTATTTTATGAAAAAGTGAGCTTTTTAGGGGACGGGCAGCTGCCCCAACCGCCGGGTAGCTATCGACAGTGGGGTTTGAACCCCTCACCTCTATCCTCACACTCCACAACTCTATCACATTCTCAAAAACCACTAGAGAATGTGCAAATACACATGCACATAATAATATCATGATTCTATTTGAACATTAAATATTCATGTCTTTAATAATCTAGTAGACTTTAGAGACTATTTCCGTCCATTAAAGGACTCTTTTTCAAAAAACTTAGAACTAAAAAAAGTTGGTAAATGTGCTTTACTTTCACCTCCAACAATTTTTTTTGGATTTCAATCTTTTTATCAAAAGTTAGCTAAAATCAGAGAAGCTGTTTAGAAATTTTAAATAAATTGTTTATTTCCATCCTTTTGATTTTGTTTATAAACTTTTTTTGGAATTCACAAATCTCATAAGGATTGTTGCATGCAAAGGTTGGATTCATTAATAATCATTATTTAGTGCTAGTTTTTTTTGTAAAAAGAACCTTATTTTGTTAAAATTGCCTCCATAGTTTGATAGCTTCAAATAACATGAAGTTGTGAAAAGTTATGGAATTAAATCCTTGCAATTATAAAATCAAAATTCTATAGACTTTTGAATAGTTTTGGATATTTTTTAAGGGCATTAATATGTGAACCACACCCTTTGAACTACTGTACCACATCCCCGGAGTAAATTTTAGATTTCTACCATCAAAAATTTGAGTTTGAAAATTTTGAATTCAAATTTGGAGTTACAGACCATGATATTGTCTAGGACCATAGAAAAGGTTGCAATTCAATAACACCCAATGAAAAAGCTTATCTTTTTTTACAAACAAAAGTAAAATTAATAATTTTCTCCCTAACTAAACTTTTTCATTGGGTGTTGTTGAATTGCAACTTTTTTTATGGTTCTAGACAATACCATGGTCTCTAAGTCCAAATCTGAATTCAAAATTTTCAAATTCAACTTTTTGATGGTAGAAATCTAGAATTTATCCCGTGATGTGGTATAGTAATTGGAAAGGTGTGGTACACATATCAATTCCCATCTTTTAAAACTTATAAAAATATTTTATAAGATTGTTTTTTTTAGTTCATTTTGTTAGTAATAGAAGGAAAAATACTAAAAATACCCTTTAAGTCTTTCAAAATATCAAGTTTATGCCAAAAACATGTGAAACATAAAAAATATTCCTTATTTTTTGTAGGAATATCAATTATACTCCTGTTATTTTGGAAAATTAATAAAAAAACTCTTCTATTTTGAAATGTTAAATATATCCTTGTGTTATTTGAAATGTAAAAATCACCTTTGGTTTCTTGTAAGAATTTGCATTAAACTATACACTTGGTTATCATATAACACAAAGATATTTTTGGTACTTTTAATCCTTAAGGAACATATATGATTTCTTCAAAGAATTGAGGAGCATCTTTTATATTTGTTTGTAAAGAAATTTTGGCATTTAAAACAACAAAATGTTGTACTTTTTATATAAAATTTTGTTGAATTAGTGAAGTTGTGTCCAAAAGTGTCAAGATCAACAGAAAACTATTGATTTTTTTGTTATTATGGTCATGTTTTTACTTGACTTTAAAGGCTGCTAATTTTAAATCTTACCAAATTGTGAAAAGTAAAGAAAATAAAACCAGTCAATGTACACTCAAACTTCTAAAAGATTCTTTTTTTTTGAAAACTTCTTTTATTTTTTAAAACTTCAAAACATTTTAATGAGGTCCAAAAAGATTCTAGAAAGATTTCAAAAACAAACCTAAACTATTGTAATAGCTTTTTATTAAAAATATTTTAAAGTATTTTGATGAATTACAAAAAGATTCCTAAAGGACTCTAATTCAATCTAAGAGATTCTATTTCTATAAATATTTTGAAGTACTTTAACAAATTTCATAAAGATTTTAAAAAGATTCTCAAAGATTCTAAAAAGGTTCTTGAAAATTCTCAAAGATTTTCAAAGATTTTTTGGATTTCCAAAAAGATTCTCAAAAGATTTCCAAAGATTCCCAAAGATTCTTAAAGATTCTCAAAGCTTCTCAAAGCTTCCAGAGAGATTCCAAGATTATTCATAAAGATTTTCAAAAATTCTCAAAAAAATTCAAAATTCCTAGAACATTTCCAAAGATTCTCAAATATTCCAAACTCTTCTCAAAGATTCCCAAGAATTCTCAAATCTTCCTAAAAGATTCTCAAAGATTCCTAAAAGATTCTCAAAGATTCTCAATTGTTCTCAAACATTCTCAAAGATTCCAAAATAACTTGAAAAGATTCTCAAAGATTCTAAAAGATTCTCAAAGATTCCTAAAAGATTCTCAAAGATTCTCAATTGTTCTCAAACATTCTCAAAGATTCCAAAATAACTTGAAAAGATTCTCAAAGATTCCAAAAAAACTTGAAATGATTCCCAAATATTTCCAAACATTCTCAAAGATTCCAAAATAACTTGAAAAGATTCTCAAAGATTCTAAAATCTTGAAAAGATTCTTAAAAATTCTTAAAAATTCTTAAAAATTCTTAAAAGATTCTCAATGATTCCCAAAAGATTCTTGAAGATTCTTAAAGATTCACAAAAAATTCCCAAAAGATCCTCAAAAGATTCCAAAATTTTTGTTGATTTAGATAATGGTGTCCAAATCAATAGAACGTATTTAGTTTTTTACAGAATTTTGTTAAATTAATCAATTAGCGTGGGCAAGTGCCCAAATCAATAAGAAACTATTGGTTTTTTGTTGTTTTGGAAGGAGTTTTCTACTAGTGGTTCAATTTTCTTTCTTAGAAAATCATAAGAAATACAATATAATTTTTGTGACCCATTACTTTTTGAAGTACATAATAATCATGGTTCAAATCCCAAGTGTCAAAATTAGAGACTAGGTATTTGTGTCACCAAGCAACATCTCATTTCCTTGTATCTTATTGTGACCCAACACTTTGGAAGAAATACATGAATCACTTTTTTACCCCTCAAAATAGTTTCAAAATAATTGTAAACAAGGAACAAAACTAATTTTTAACAAAAATAAATACATAATCCATCACACATATACAAAAAGAATGTATTGGTTGAAACCTCAAAATCACAAGGTAAAACAAGAACACATGAAAACAAGTACCAGACAAATACATAGAGACCATAGATGATTTCAACTAGATCAATGAAGATTGAAGGCTACATCTAATCAAACAATACTATAAAGCTAATTAAAAAACTCAATGAAAAGGTAACAATTTAAAGAACATGTAGTATATCAACTCTAAAATCTTGTTTAAACTTCAAACAAAATGCAACAAAATAATTTCTTGCAATAATTGTATTCACATCAATAAAATGGATTCAAAAATAAAATAATATACATATATACACACATATATACAAGAGCTCACTCCCTATTTTTGCGTGCCAAAAATTCATCTTAGTAACTTGTAAATATTTGAATTTTCATGATCTATCCTTAAATGGACATGATGTAAATGTCTTGAATATGCATAAATAACAAAACTTTGTCATTAAATTAGCAGGAAACTTTGATAAGATTTTGAATCTCTCTCAATACTTGTTCCTTCATCTTCATCCATAGACTCATCCATATACTCAACAAAAACAAAATGTTCTACTTCTACACCCTCTTCATCAACAAATTCATCTAAATAACAATAATCTTCACAAATTGCATCTGCAGCCTCTTTTTCTTCATTTGTCATCCTCCTCACTTTGAGCCCATTTTCATTCAATTTGCCTTTATCATCCAAGTTGCCTTCCATATTCGTATCGTCACTGTTGTAAAACCTCTCTTCAACATCCTCATCAAAAATGCCCTCAATATCCACATCAGCATTTTTGTCGATGCCCGCTTCCAAACTGTCATCCAAATGGCATTTCTCATCCATATACAATATGCCTTTGGTGGCCTCGTCACCAGCACCATTTCTATGTTCCAAACGTTCGTCTTCATTCAAACTGCTTTCATCGTTTGGATTGTCTTCATCATCATGTTCATCATCCAAACCACTTTCATCGTCCATACTTGTTTCGTCATCCGTGCTTGTTTTGTCATCTGTGCTTGTTTCGTCATCCGTGCTTGTTTCATCATCCGTACTTGTTTCGTCATCTGTACTATCTTGAGTATCACTCTCCCCAAAATCAAAGACTTCTAGAATGTCAAATGCTTCTTGTTCTTCAAGATTACTTGCTTCAGTTTCAATTATTGTGGTAACTTGGACTTTGTTAGCCAATGAGTAAAAGCTTGTGCTTTGCCAATCTTTGCTTGTAGTGTTCCTAGCATTTTTTCCTTTGGTTTTGCAAGGGCGGGAAATTCTAGTTAATTGGGTATCACTAACTTTCTTCTTTATAGGAAAGGTCTTGCCCCCAATAGTGTAGGCTTCTCTAGGGCAATCCTTGTTTAAGCATTTATAGCCAGGTTGAGATACACTTTTATTGACAAACATCCAAAAAGTGTGCAGTCCGGAATTGAAATCCGGACATTCTTTTGGCAATGACTTAATATGGTCACTTGTTGCACTTTCTGACCATTTGAGTATCCTCACATTTGTATTACCTTTCTTTCTCTTCATCTTTTCCTTACTTGTCTCCTTATCTTCAATAGCTCTCTTCTTTGGTGGCATCCCCATGGTAAATAATTGCGTGAATACACAAAAGCTCTTAAACAACTCTAAGTAAAACACAAGAGATGTAAACACAAGAGATGTAGTAATTTGAAGGAAACATGGGACATGAGAAGTGAATAGTAAAAGGAATGGTTGATGGTTTATATAGAAAATAGATTTAGGGAGGGAAAAGTAAAATGTCATTTCTTTTTCATCCCAAAGTATTGTTTTTTGTCTTGGAAGATGAAAAGTAAAAGGTAAAATATTCATCCATTGATCTTTGTGATTTGTATTGGTGGACTAAAAGTAAAAGAAAAATGCTTGATGAATGTAATGGTTGACATTGCTAGATGAAAAGTAAAAGAACAATTAACCTTTTATTTTAGATTGGTAGATGAAAAATCAAATACAAAAAGTTATCGTTCATGAACCTTGCCTTCAACCGCTAGAGGACCGTTGTCCCTTTGGGGGACAATTTGGATTTTGAGCATGTACCTATGGCTAAACTACTTTGTGTAATTTTTTGAAACTTTTATGGAAGATGAGGAATTCAAAAATCTTTATGGGAATTTAATGTATTCTTCATTTTGACATTTGACAAAGAAGTTATGCAAGAATTTCTACTGCTTGAGGGTGGGAGGGCAATCCGGGTAGCCCAAAAACGTCTTTAAAATTTATATATTTTAAAATAAAAATCAGAATTTGGTTCTTTAGATATTTTCATATGTGGGGAGCTTTGAATCATTCCCCTTCAAGTAATGAGATGTTTTAGTTTGTGGGCATTTTTGGATCCTCTACTCTAAATTAAACTTTTAAGTCCTTTTTTTTCCACAGTTTTTAGTATTTTGGAAAAAAGAACTAAACGTAAGGAAGTAGATTGTTTATTACAACATTATAACGGTGGGGATTTGCATTTTTCATTCCTATAATTAAATTCTTAACAATTTAGTGTTTTGGCTCATTCTCTATTTCTTATTACTTACTATTTTTTCCCATGTGTTGTATAGTTCCAGTTGATTTCAAAATTTTTCCACACAACCCTAACTTGGTCTTCTACATGGAAAAATAAACCTCAACTTTGTGTAGAGCAATATTTTTCATGTAAGAGTGGTCAAATGCTTCTAAATTTTTTGGACACGAAAGAAACCTTTTTTTTCACTTCAAATGTAAATACACTAGTAGAAAACTCCTTCCAAAACAACAAAAAACCAATAGTTTCTTATTGATTTGGGCACTTGCCCACGCTAATTGATTAATTTAACAAAATTCTGTAAAAAACTAAATACGTTCTATTGATTTGGACACCATTATCTAAATCAACAAAAATTTTGGAATCTTTTGAGGATCTTTTGGGAATTTTTTGTGAATCTTTAAGAATCTTCAAGAATCTTTTGGGAATCATTGAGAATCTTTTAAGAATTTTTAAGAATTTTTAAGAATTTTTAAGAATCTTTTCAAGATTTTAGAATCTTTGAGAATCTTTTCAAGTTATTTTGGAATCTTTGAGAATGTTTGGAAATATTTGGGAATCATTTCAAGTTTTTTTGGAATCTTTGAGAATCTTTTCAAGTTATTTTGGAATCTTTGAGAATGTTTGAGAACAATTGAGAATCTTTGAGAATCTTTTAGGAATCTTTGAGAATCTTTTAGAATCTTTGAGAATCTTTTCAAGTTATTTTGGAATCTTTGAGAATGTTTGAGAACAATTGAGAATCTTTGAGAATCTTTTAGGAATCTTTGAGAATCTTTTAGGAAGATTTGAGAATTCTTGGGAATCTTTGAGAAGAGTTTGGAATATTTGAGAATCTTTGGAAATGTTCTAGGAATTTTGAATTTTTTTGAGAATTTTTGAAAATCTTTATGAATAATCTTGGAATCTCTCTGGAAGCTTTGAGAAGCTTTGAGAATCTTTAAGAATCTTTGGGAATCTTTGGAAATCTTTTGAGAATCTTTTTGGAAATCCAAAAAATCTTTGAAAATCTTTGAGAATTTTCAAGAACCTTTTTGGAATCTTTGAGAATCTTTTTAAAATCTTTATGAAATTTGTTAAAGTACTTCAAAATATTTATAGAAATAGAATCTCTTAGATTGAATTAGAGTCCTTTAGGAATCTTTTTGTAATTCATCAAAATACTTTAAAATATTTTTAATAAAAAGCTATTACAATAGTTTAGGTTTGTTTTTGAAATCTTTCTAGAATCTTTTTGGACCTCATTAAAATGTTTTGAAGTTTTAAAAAATAAAAGAAGTTTTCAAAAAAAAAGAATCTTTTAGAAGTTTGAGTGTACATTGACTGGTTTTATTTTCTTTACTTTTCACAATTTGGTAAGATTTAAAATTAGCAGCCTTTAAAGTCAAGTAAAAACATGACCATAATAACAAAAAAATCAATAGTTTTCTGTTGATCTTGACACTTTTGGACACAACTTCACTAATTCAACAAAATTTTATATAAAAAGTACAACATTTTGTTGTTTTAAATGCCAAAATTTCTTTACAAACAAATATAAAAGATGCTCCTCAATTCTTTGAAGAAATCATATATGTTCCTTAAGGATTAAAAGTACCAAAAATATCTTTGTGTTATATGATAACCAAGTGTATAGTTTAATGCAAATTCTTACAAGAAACCAAAGGTGATTTTTACATTTCAAATAACACAAGGATATATTTAACATTTCAAAATAGAAGAGTTTTTTTATTAATTTTCCAAAATAACAGGAGTATAATTGATATTCCTACAAAAAATAAGGAATATTTTTTATGTTTCACATGTTTTTGGCATAAACTTGATATTTTGAAAGACTTAAAGGGTATTTTTAGTATTTTTCCTTCTATTACTAACAAAATGAACTAAAAAAAACAATCTTATAAAATATTTTTATAAGTTTTAAAAGATGGGAATTGATATGTGTACCACACCTTTCCAATTACTATACCACATCACGGGATAAATTCTAGATTTCTACCATCAAAAAGTTGAATTTGAAAATTTTGAATTCAGATTTGGACTTAGAGACCATGGTATTGTCTAGAACCATAAAAAAAGTTGCAATTCAACAACACCCAATGAAAAAGTTTAGTTAGGGAGAAAATTATTAATTTTACTTTTGTTTGTAAAAAAAGATAAGCTTTTTCATTGGGTGTTATTGAATTGCAACCTTTTCTATGGTCCTAGACAATATCATGGTCTGTAACTCCAAATTTGAATTCAAAATTTTCAAACTCAAATTTTTGATGGTAGAAATCTAAAATTTACTCCAGTGTCGGGTTGAGAGGAGCGCGCCTTGGGAACACGCAGGGTGTCTTGCTGCGATCGTGCATTGCCGACTAAAATTATCATCAGTCTTGATCTTTTCTTCAAATCTTCAGTCTTCAGTATTTCGTTGGCCTATCCTGTGACTGGCTCTAAGGGTATAATGGTCAAGGTAGGGATAAGAGCCCATTGGATACGGGACGGGTAGATCGTGACAGCAGACACAAGCTGCCGTCCGTATGACGGGATACTAAAATCAAATTCACGATCTGCTTGCCAAAACTTCAGATCGTGAGAACAGAGCAAGTCTCGACCATGTGGGTGATCAATTCCACTTCGTCACCACAACAATGGGGTTAAATTCGATTTAACCCAAACTGCTTGCAACAAGGTTTACAAAACAGAATGGAAATGAATTGACAAACGAGCCTCCAAAACCGGCTAGGAATAACAAAGTCACATCCTACACATACATAAAAAATAAATCCAAAACATTCCTCTTGAAATCTTCATATCTTCAAACCTTCAAGTCTTCATATTTTCAGATCTTTAAGTCTTCATGTCTTCAAGTCTCCAAATCTTCATGTTTTAATAAAAACAATGAGGAAACTCACAAATAACAAGTTCTAGAAAAGCAGCGGCCTTCTATCTAGTGCCACAGATGGCTCAAAGATTCAAATGCTAAGTATAATAGCAATTTGAAAAGCTCTTCTAACCCTGTAACATCTCTCTAAATTTCAACTCAATATGAGATATCGTTCAAAAGTTATGCGGGTTCAAAGTAGAGGCTCTTCTTTCTTCTTACACACTAAACACTGCCTCTATAAACCTCTATAACTTTTGTTCTATACATCACCCATAAAAACGTGATATTAATTTAGAAAGATGATATCACTGGCTACAACCTATAAAATTTGCACTTCAAAATAAAACTCTGTCCGAAAGCTCTAGTCAATCAAAGTGTGGGTCTTAATTTTTTAGAGAGCATCCAAATCTCCAACTTCTACCCATTATAACTTCTTCAATAAAATTCCAAATGAAATGATTAAAGACAGTTAAGAAAGTTATAACAACAAACTATCACTCCTAAAAATTTGAGAAGAAAATCTCATACTGTCCAAAAGTTGTAGTTCTTCAAAGTTTTGGCCTTCTTCTAACAAAAGGGCAGCCACCTCCAAACCTTCACACTTCCATAACTTTATTTTCCAAGCTTTAAACCTCAAGTTTAAAGACTTTCTAGAAAGCCAAGACTAAGATAAACACTCTCTCCAAATCTTGTTGCAAAATGATATACAAATCATAAGTTATGGCCTGTCGAAGTCTCAGCCTTTCTTCATAGTTTGGCTTTTTGACTCCAAAATTCAAACATTCATAACTTTTGCATCACAACTCCAAATCAAACTTGCAAACTCATTTTGAAAAGGTAATCACACAAGGAACAACCTCCTCAAATTTCAATTCAAAATCATTCATACACAAAAAAAAATCTCACATTAAAGTTTTGGGATTTTTTCCCTTCTTCCCACCAATACTCATACACTAACTTTCAACAACTAAACGATCTTTCCTCCATAATTTTGATCCTATATAAGGTAGGGAGGTGGGGCACATCAGCCCATGCCCTCCCTATCCTAACTCCACCATAGATGCCAAATCCTTTTTCCTTTCACACCTTTCCCATTGACTTCTAAACTCTTAGTATTTTTATTCAAACAAAGGCAAAATATATGAGCCTTCCAAAACATCTAGATAAACATATGAAAATGATTAAATTGCAAAATAAATGCCATCGTAAAATGGCCACGTGCCCTTGCGAGCATATAATAGCGTCAAACGCTTGTCTTTAGTCGCTAAGTCGTGGACTTGGTTGGTTGGAGAAGCGGTCGTCTCTGGTCGCTCGCTAATCCGGGTTTGAATCTCATCGAACTCGTCAAGCGGTGATAGCGGCTCACGGCTTGGCAGCTAGTGAGGCAGGAAATTGGCCCAGCCAACCCGCTATTTACCCCCTTGAGCTGTACATGTGACAAGACGGCGCAGCGCACTGGAATCTATGGCCGCTGCGCTGTCACCAAACCGTGGTCCTCACCCGAACCACCCCTTTTGCCTCAACTGGTGATTTATTGAAATCAACACAAACATAAATATGTAACGAGTATCTACATGATGGAGATATTTCCATCAAGACACCGGGGGTGTGGTACAGTAGTTCAAAGGGTGTGGTTCACATATTAATGCCCTTAAAAAATATCCAAAACTATTCAAAAGTCTATAGAATTTTGATTTTATAATTGCAAGGATTTAATTCCATAACTTTTCACAACTTCATGTTATTTGAAGCTATCAAACTATGGAGGCAATTTTAACAAAATAAGGTTCTTTTTACAAAAAAAACTAGCACTAAATAATGATTATTAATGAATCCAACCTTTGCATGCAACAATCCTTATGAGATTTGTGAATTCCAAAAAAAGTTTATAAACAAAATCAAAAGGATGGAAATAAACAATTTATTTAAAATTTCTAAACAACTTCTCTGATTTTAGCTAACTTTTGATAAAAAGATTGAAATCCAAAAAAAATTGTTGGAGGTGAAAGTAAAGCACATTTACCAACTTTTTTTAGTTCTAAGTTTTTTGAAAAAGAGTCCTTTAATGGACGGAAATAGTCTCTAAAGTCTACTAGATTATTAAAGACATGAATATTTAATGTTCAAATAGAATCATGATATTATTATGTGCATGTGTATTTGCACATTCTCTAGTGGTTTTTGAGAATGTGATAGAGTTGTGGAGTGTGAGGATAGAGGTGAGGGGTTCAAACCCCACTGTCGATAGCTACCCGGCGGTTGGGGCAGCTGCCCGTCCCCTAAAAAGCTCACTTTTTCATAAAATAAAATAAAATTCTATGAAAAAAGAAATTTAAAATTAAAAAGAAATAGAATTGAACAACATAAAATACGTAACAAAAATCATTAAAAAATTAACAAAAAATTGTAAATAATGAACAAAAAATCAACATAAAATCAACAAAAAAGTACCCAAATCAACTTGACCAAATTCACAGAAAAAATCAACAGTTTTTGGTTGAAATTTTGTTGATTTTGTGCTGAATTTTCTTCTAGTGAACATTGTAATTGCAACCATGAAGGTTCTTTTTAATTGTGTAGAATTATCATTTTTTTGGGCCAAAATTTCAGTTTTTACATTTGAGTTCTTGCATGCAATTGTAGTATTGCTCACAACCAAAACATGCCTTCTGAACACAACGCACTTTAGTCCCCAAGCTATGTCAAACATTTATCACGCGAGGGGGTCCTTGCAAAATAATTAACATGACCTTCCTCATAATCACCTTCTTTGGGCTTCTTCTCCTTTCTCTTACAATGAGCTTACTTGTACTATGCCTACTTACACGCTTTGCCTCCTTATCTAGGCAACCACCTCCTATTCCCATGTATACCCTATTTCCAAGGATGACCATAACCGCCACATAACCAAAGAAATAAGAATATATAACCACCACATAACCGCCATTTAATCTTCTTGAAGCAACACCCAACTACACAACTAATAGAGATTTTATTCTATTATACTCACCCAACTACCCAACTAATGGAACCAAGCCTATTATAGAAGTAAGATAAGATTTAGTAATCATTGTTTGTTCATTTTTATAATATATTGTGTTTATAATATAAGGCCTTCTGGTTTATCATTACAATTTAAGTTACCTTTGTCTTAAAATTACTACACAACCCCTTCAAAGTTACAAAACCTTTTTTTTGTTTTAACTAAAACTTCAAATTGACATAAATGAAAACTAAAGCCTACACTACCAAATTGCAGTTGGCAAAGGTCAATGAATTACAACAACTCCCTATAATAGCCTCCAAAATTTTATTGTGCATTGACTATCAATGAAATTTCTGAATACAAAAAATTACAAGTTTAAAAAAAATTACAAAAGTTTTGAATGACACATATCACGTATACCCAAAAGAATAATCCACAAGGAAGGGAAATAGGAAGAATTAAAGAATTTTTTTGAAACCAAAAATATTTTAATGTATATTTAGAGCTTTAACAAAAAAATACTAAATCCTTTTTGACATTACATAAACATAAACAAACCTGGTACTTGATTGTTAAATCTATGAGCTTCTCTGATGAGTGTGTTTTACATTTTATGATTCAATGTTTGAAGCATTTAAGAATATTGTGGTATTTATGGTTGAGAAAAGGTGTTTATCAACTTTGTGTCCTCTTTACAATCTTTGGTTGGTTGCTTAGATATTGATTGACTCACTTGTAACCACTTTGATGATATAGTTTCACAAAATAAGGATGGGTGTTTGATAAATTTGTAACCACTAAAATTCTATAATAGCTCTAATATTTTGCTTTCATAGGAAAGTATCTTCAATGTCGAGAACAAAGGAATAGCAATTTTGATAGTGAATCAAGTGAACTCTTGAATTCAACTGAAAGCTAGTATTGTGCAAAGGAAATCACTTTTATATATATTTTGATTGTGGTATTATTCATGACTAGATAATGCATGACCCATTTTGCTATAAATAAAACAGAAAGGATAATTCTTACTAAAAAAAATTGAAAATGTAAAAGGTTCTTTTAAGAACTGCTGTAACCCATGAGAATCTAGTAAAACAGTGAAATTCAAGTGAAACAATTTTTTTATATTTTAATGTGAAGTATAAATTTCTTTTGTCCTTGTTGATGCAAAGTGTCATAAAGTGCACATCCATGATGTGATGATCTAGACCCTCAATTGTCAAATTCACTAAAACTGAACCAATTTGTGAAAAAAGAAATTTGAAAGTACAAATTTAAAGATTGTTTTTCTAAAGATGAAATTGGGTTTGCATTTCACAATATATTGTATTGTGCTTTCTTCATGGATTAAGGTAAGCGCACCCATAAGTGTGGTAATAAGGGTTTTTGGAGTAGGTAAAACAACTAAATAACTTTAAAAAAAATACTGTAAGTTAGGAAGTGGAAACCAAAAATATTGGCATCAATTTCAAGGTTCCAATTGCAAGCATTTGTTCACAAAGATTTTTCAAAGTCCAAAATCACTGAAATTGTAGGAACCGTGTGCATGAGATGCTAAAAATAAGGATTGTTGGTTCTTAAATAGTGAGATGGGTACTCAAAACCGTCATGCTAGTCACCCACAACCATCACTTTGTCACCCATACCTATCACTTATAACCACTTGATTTTCTATTTATTTGTCACTGACTTTGTCAGTGATGCCCACGGGGATGTGATGCCCACGGGTGCTCCTATCTTATATATATACCAAATAAAACAACAATCATGCCTTTAAGCTTGTGAACATTGTCAACCAATTTGCCTCTACATGTAAAAATTGCCAATGAATTGCTTTTGCAAAGGCTATCCAATGGCCATATTCACGGCACTCATATATAATATTACTAGTGGACTCGTGCACCCGCCGTTCCGACGGAAGGCAATTGTGTCCATGCCATGTCATCCCCTATTCACAAAAAATATTCAATGGGATAATGTAAACTCAAATTCAATTTTAGATTCATATCAATTTGCCTCTTCATCTCCCTCCCCACCCTTTTATATGTGATTTCCAAATTCAAGTTGGAAAAAGATTCAATGGGTTCCACCAAAGATGTCCTTTCACACACAACGCCCATGTTCATCACTTTGCCCCTTAGCCCTTTGCAATCACAAATTTTTCACTTTGACTCTTGGCCCTCGGCCAATCACAAAATTTTAAATCATACTTTGCTTGCGACTACCCAACTAATAGAGATAAGACTATTATAGACATAAGATGATTTGACATTTATGCATTAGCATTCATAAGCAGTGGAGGACATTAAGTATAATGCACACTTATAATGGTACTTTTTGAAATTTGCAAAAAATTTGCTTATGATGTTTTCACATGACATGTATTGTTTTCCCAAGTACTCACAACAAGTAATAATCACCTCTATTATATGACTATCTAGGCATTAAAAATGTTGTATTACATATATTGCAATCCTATTACCAAAATATGTTTGAAATTTTAGTTGACCAAAACATTGTTGTGTAACTGAGGTTGTTGTATTATTGAGGTTAGACTTTAACATTGGATCTCTTTATATCCTTGGTTATATTGCACTTTTTGAAAACAAACTCAATGTATAATAATAATATTTTCTTGCCCACAAAAGTACCACGCATCACCAAATTAACCAACACCCATAATAAGAGCAAACGTGAAGATTCAATGGAGCAAGGAAAATGCTAAAGCTGCTACCAATCAAAGTAGGGTAATTCATTTCCCATAGGCCTAGCAGCTTCTTCTTTTGCCTTTCGTAGATTACAGTTTTCTTGCAAATTAAATCCTTGCAAGCAAAAAAAGTTCATGAACACTACAGACACATTCAGATCTACAGATCTACTACGACCTAATCATCAAAAGTACTAATCCTGATTTTGGCAGAGGCACCTCAGTCAGGTCAAGCAGGAATGCAGGATACGATTTTGAAAGATTCGACAACCACAAACAGAAAATTTCACTAGAGCTGTAAGTGTAATTACAGTAAAAATGTAGTCATTGCTTGGTTCATCACGGAATCAATTTTTGTCCGAGAGTATCTTTTCACAAAATAAAATGATAACGCAGGTATAACTTAATGAAAAGGCCGGGAATGCAATTCAATGAAGAACTATCTTTGCCCAAGTTTTTGGTCTGGTAAGGGAGCCAACACATACTGTAGCCCAAAGAATAGTTTTTGTAAGAGAAGTAAACTAAAGATAACAGCACAGGCTACATACTTCAATCATCTAATCTGTGTCTCACAAGACATAACTTGTCGAAAGCATAATATTGTACACAATCACATGGCGTTGCGTCGGTTCATGAGCTCTTTTCCAGCCACCAAGAAATATGCTGTGTGTCTGCAGAGTGAGCAAATTCACATTGTAAAAGAATAAAAACTGAGAACTATTCAAATAACGATCCGAAACACTAGTAGCCAACATTCCCTCTTGGAAGTATTTGACACCAGGAAGGGAACTCTTGATGGAAAGAAATTGATATCAGCAGAATGACAACTATTACCCAGTGGAAGATTCATGTGAATTAAAGTAGAATGCTCATTAGCTGGAGGCCATTTCCTCGTGGATTGAAGTCACTCGTTTACAATATAGGCCCATTTAAACCAAGAACTGAAATGCTTCTATATTTGATCACAATCCAAGTCCCTTCCAGGTGATACCTCATAGAAGCAACGCTTTATGGTTCAAGGGTGGTGATCAGGATACTACTACTTCAAACTTCCACAATGTATAGCACAACAATATCCTAACATATTTAACTACTTCTAGACAATACGAAGTCCAAAAATATTAATCCATATGTAAAACATAGGGAGATCTCTTGATGTTTTACACATATTGTATCCATCGATGCAACTCACCATCAATAGATTTTCCAATGTTTTGCAAACAAAGTCCAAATTTATATGAATAGTAAGTTCAATAATTACATGAATAGTCTAAGTTAGTTAAATATGGCATTTATTGTTCTTTCCCACAAAAGATAAAAAAATCATACAAACTTGTGACAAATATTGAAAGTAAGAGAGCACTTACTTGAAGAAATCAGACATGCGCTTCTTAGAATCAGCATCAATTTCATCAACTTCGTTCAATGCAGCTTGCATGTGCGCTAGCCAAAGTTCAGCGGCTTGCTCGTTGACCGTAAAAGGACTATGCCGTCCAATCAAAGCAGGATGCCCTGAATGACATACATAAATGAATAAGCAAATAAATAAAGCCAGTAACTTATGTAGTCTTCGGCGTTGTAAAGACACAACCGATCCTCACTTGCTCACCAAATCGAAGTACTTAAACTTCTGCAGCTGAGAGTGTCTATTGTCTCCACAGAAATATTAAAGATATACATAAAACCCCAAAAGGATCAAGAGGCACAAATTGGGCATCCTGATTTTTAGCACGTTTAAGTAAGACATATGAGGACGTCTTGTCATTGAATTCTGTTTGTGTTTTTAACTAACACAAGCAATGCACTTCTCTGACTTTGTTGATATACAATGTAGCATGTAAATTATATTTTTACAATATGATGAATCACTTGAATAACTAAAAAAAACCTCTGTCCGTTGCAGGTTATAAAAAGCAGGGCGATTAAATTGGCCGAAAGGTTGGATTGTATAGCATTGAAAGGAAGTGCATGGAAGGTATTGATTTCATGAATAAGAAGAAATAAAAAATTGTTCACCTTTTCGTTGCGAATACAAAGGGGGCCCTCCCATACGCTGAACAAAGAATTCGTATTGGTTTCTTATTGCATCCTCTTTGGTAGAATTCGCAAAGATTTTGCGAAACCACTCGTGGTCATCGTCATAAACCCTGCATCAACAAAATCGCCTTCTTTACTGCTAAGCATAAAAACACATGGCAAAATACAGTTCAACAATTGTCTACACAAAGCTGCGTTGCAGTAGCATCCAAGGTAAGCGCATCCAAACTTGTCAGGAAACCAAAAGCTCCTAATTGTTCAGCTAGTGTACATATTCTTAAGCAATAGAAAATTTATTGTTGAAGAAGCTACTTCAGAAATCACCAATAGAAACTTTGACCCTAAGAGCTTAATAATACGAACTTGGCGATTTTGAATGCCAGAGTGCTGACTCCAAGAAAATCGTTGTGTAGTATTCTAGAAATACAAGAATTCTTGATCCGAAGTTACCAGACTAGTACGCTAGGTTTTCAGCGAATTAACAAAATCCTGCTAGAAGGACTTCGAAACAAACCTACCAGGTTATCTATCAACCTTGCTTTTATCTTACGGAAAGAAAACATAAGTCCAAAAGGAAAGTTGTGGTAAGCAACGAACGAGAGTATGAAGGCCAATTGCTTCACATACCGCGTGTAAAACTTGGTAGAGAGCTTGATGAAAGTGTCAAGGCCCAAGCGCTGGAACAAGTTCACCTCATCAATTGCAAATGCATCCTCCTGCTTCACACCGCTCCGCCTCGTGGCTTGGTCTTGCAACGACATTCTTCCCAAAAAATTCCGAAATATGCAAAATTCCCAGAGTACACCAAATTATTGTAAAGTATCTTAGTCTCTCAATTCCCTCCACAGGAAATTAACACACTAAACTTAAGTTGGAGAAACCCACTTTGGCGATGGCGGAGCTTCAAAAAAAACTAGTTTTGGGTGCGAACTCCGACATGCTTACGAGACACGGGAAAGACATGGATTCAGGCTCGGGATAGGTTCGGTGGCGGCTCTAGCGCTGCCGAGCATCGTCATCTGCCTAGCCTCCGAGATTCCATCCAGTTCGTAGGCTCGGAAGCGTGTGTCAGGCACATGTCCAGGCTCGGTTTTAGGTCTGTAGTGTGCTTTTCGAAGTGCTGAGTCAGAAGTGGATCCATGGTGAGCTCATGGACGTTTCTAGAGGCGTTCCCGATGTGGTGAACCTGTTCCCAAGCCATCTGGATGAAGAACGACATCCTAGTTCCTGCCTCATCGGTCTACATTCATCCGCCACCCTCTCCATCCAGGGTTCGGGGAGAAATTTTAGTTTCACCGGTTGAAATCCAGCAGTGTCCAGTTTCAACCGGATTTGCACTAAAATGGACTGGTTATTTTCTGTAAAATTTCTAAATTTTTATTGTAAAAGTACTATATTTAGATTAATTTGAAAATGGACATGGTTTTTTGCAATTTCAACCGGCTGCTACTACACTAACCGCCGGTTCTCCCCGAACCCTGTCTCCATCCAAGTTGTGCCTGTTGATTTACTACTGTAGCTTGTTGCTGAAGGGATGACCGTTGAGTTGCAGGATTCAGCTGGCGATGGCGAAGTTGTAGGGAAATCAGAACTGAAGGCCATTTTCTGAGTGACTTGCAGATGATTCCCAACTTTTTTTTTGACAAATTTCATGGAAATTGGAAGCTGAGGGGATGATTTTGAATCTCGTTGCGCCTTTTGCAATCTGGCCGGCTAACGGAATCCTCGCGCGTGTTCACATGCTGGCAACAACACAGCTCACCCTACGTGCAGTAGATCATCGATGTGTCCAAGATCGAGGCTCAGAAGCATGAATGGAGTGAGTACTTCACGTAATCGAAGAACGTTCATGGGGTTTAGGGTTTCAAGATTCGGCGATGTTGAGATCAAGTGTATCAGAACATTATTGAAAATCTGTGAGAGCCAGGAAGTCGAGGTGACAGCCGCAAAACGAAGCGCTGAAGGTCGTGGCGAGCCGGTGGTTGAGAATTAGGGTTTGTATGGAATGTCGACAGAGGCTTTGCGATGGGGAATAGCCGCGGCGTGCACAGTGTTGCTCCTGAAGAGCGACCCGGGGGCGCGGAAGCAGTGCTTTGTGATTATCCTCGCGTTGGAGTCGCCGAACGACCTCATCACCGGGATCAAGGGCGAATACGGCCTTTGGGTGGCCTGCATCGGCTTAGCGATGAAAGTGTTCTACCACATCCCCGGTCCGCTTGAGTTTCCGCTCACCGTGTACCTCTTCATCGCCACGGCGCCTGCCTCGGCCGTGAGCATTCGAGGCACGCTCGGTGGCACCACGGCGTCCACGGTGGTCGCCAGCATCTGTGCTTACCAGTATTTTTCATACATGGGCGGCTTCTTCAACGCTTTCAAACGAGAACGCCTTGTCGCGAGCTGCGCCATTTTGTTCACCACCGTCGCCTGTATCTTCTTCTTCGGCATGCATGCTACGTGAGCTCTCTTTCTACACTTGTGTGCGTGCTTTCCAATCTTGTATCTACATCAAGAAAGTCCCATTACATTAAATTCAGTATTCAACAGTCCTGACCCATTAAATTATGGATTCCAGCATCCTTTCTTTACTGACACAAAGACAATACTGAAACAGTATTGAAATCCACTTGGATCTCTATTAACAGTAATGCTGGAACAATTGATCCAACTCATAGTCAAAGCTGGTAATCATTATTTGTCTCCTAGAGAATACCTTCATTGGATGTATCCCATGGGAAAACCTCAGCAATGGTTCAAGAATATACTACAGTGCCCAATGAAAAGGAGACATGCATACCAGCAAATAGGAGTATGTTGTGGTCATCATTCCAAAGAATGGTTTTTGCATAACGGCATTCTAAGATTGTTGAATAGGTTATTTTGACTTTTTCAATCAATGAGGATTATCCAGAAGATTGTAGTATCTGCAGAAAATTTATACATTAAAATTTTGGAGTCAAGACATTTGTGATTAATGGCTTCGTTTCTTCAGTTAATACTCTGTGCAGATCAAATATAAACAGTACATGATTTGTGCTCCTGAATTTAACCTGATTCTCTCTTGTTTCTGCAGGGGAAAAGGTGGAGGTAAATCTGGGTAACGAGGTTGCTAAACTTGACAACGTGCGTATATCGATGTGGCGTGCTTGCTACGACATGTCCTCCAGTTTTTTCCGCTTCGATCTCCTCTAGCATTAGATTTCATCTCAGGATTATACCAAAGGTTGGAATTTGGAGTAGGTTTATTGGATGGAGATTTGGTTTGTGTTTTGGAATTTACAAGTTTCGTTATCAATACAATCTATTGGAAAAATGCTCATTCCCTAAACCGGACATCACCTTTCCCAGGATCAGTCACTTGAACGGAGTGGATCTAGTAAGAGGTTGAAGTGTGGTTACAGAACCTGATTCATCTTGAGCTCACTAGTAAAGAGGGTTTGTGCTTTTGAACTATGTTAGCTCATAGTTTAAAAACTGTTCGTTCAGCTAAGACAATGTCATTGAGAGTTTGCAGAGCGTTACCATTGAAGTCCACAAACCCACTCATGAAAAACGAAAGTGGAAGCCATTGTCAAATTCCAAGTATCGAGGCGATTATGGCATGTCTTATTGGCTAGTCACATGAAAGCTACCCATAAGCTTGCTGATGAATGTGAGCTCTTCAATTAACCAAAAGTTACAATTGTAGATATTCAAGTGGTATCATGTTTACTGCCTCTTCAGGATCATCTAATTATGTCCATCAAAAAACATAGGTGATTCCCTTTGTAAAATAGTGATGATTGAAAATTGATTCTAAACTACAAATCTAAGGCTACTAGGTAAGGGCACCTTCAATTGCAACTTTTGATATTGAGCTAATGTATTCTTTGAACACTGTACGCAAAAGGTTATGATGAACTGAAGTTTATTGAAAAATGTTCAAAATTTGCTTCTGAAACGATAAGTGCATATTAATTCTTAGGATATGCATTACTGTAGTTGAGCATCTCAAGCAGGTCTTGAATCTCTTGATCGCAAGTTAGATAACACGAGCATTTTGTATTTAAAAGGGAAAAAAATTTGGACCATTTCTCGATTTGTGCGTGTCATCCTTGCGCAGGGGCCATGCTAATCTTCTCTGTATCGTTCCAATTTTATCAGATGTCTCCGAAGAGACAAATGAGATGCAGCTTCTACAAGCCTATATAGCTAGGCATTCAGTCCTAGGTCCTTATGGGATATAGTTCCAGAAGGCATGCAATGATGACGATGACAATTACTGGTGCACGAACGCCTACACTTTCCTCGGCATAGACACAACCTAGATGTACACAACTTCTGAAGTTTGATGTTTAATTGAAGCATGAGACATTTGTCAGAATCATGTGTTTGGATGCTGCTGACCTCAGTGGAATGGAGCACCCACGTGAGGGGAAGCATCGAACATGTGCAAGGCATCCACAACCTCCACCATGAGGGCGTGCAAGAGAGCAATCAGAGCCTTGGGTCTGTCCAACGTCACCAGCCCCACCATCCCATCGCCCATAACGGTCGCATGAATACACTCGTACTGTCGCGATTACAGTCTCCATAACACCGTTCACGTTTGCTATTACGTTGATGCAATGGAGTTGCTCTAACTGTTGGAGTATTTTCAAGCAGCAAGTTGAAGTTCTGCCAAGCATTCTCCAGGAAGATCCTGGCAAGCACCTTCTTCGGAAACTCGTACATTTACCCTGAGAGAGTTCACTTCGAGCATTGCCCAGTGCGACGAAGTTGGGAGGTTCTTTCATTTTCTGAGGATCTATGATTGCTTCGTAGCGTCTCAATACGGGACGAGTCTCTGGGTTGAGGACAGAAAGCTCAAGATTCTGGCAAGTATTCTGTGTTAATGGATTGGGAGTGAATGTTTCGTGTATATAATTCTTTTCAAGAAATGCTCGTGCCAATTGAGGGCGGTCTTGTGGTGCGGCAATCGACGCATTCTCTTTTCAAGTACGTTTGCTATTCTCTTCCTCACACCCCCTGTTTTTTTGGGTGTTAGGAGTTTTGAAAGGGTTTGCTACGGGTTTGATCAGTACACCAATTGGCCTGAAGGCGCCGTCAAGGTTGGACGCTTGTTCTTTCCGTTTCAGATAATCTGTAAGCACATGTTCATGTTGCTGGTATTGCGGGAACTCAGTGGGGAACAAGGACCTCGATCATATTCACCAGGGTTTGGAGCACGATCGTTAGGGCATCGCTGCCTATTGGTGCCTCTTCACCAGAAGCAAATCGGAAGCGCATACACCGCGAATACGCAATGTGCACGTGCAATCCATGGGACCCAAGCTGTAAAGCAAGAGAGAGGGTCGATGGCTGAGGCGGAAGAGGCGAAACTGGAAGGGATTCAGGAAGCTCCCCGCTTCTCACGGCACCTTCCCACCGCATGCACGCTTCACGCGGACATGTGAGAACATGATAGAATGAATCTTTCACAATCAGAAGATTTGGGTAGTCATGGAAGCTCTTGCGTGCTCGGTAACGAGCTTCAAAGTATGCATGCACGTAGCCTTATACAATAGTGCATGGTTAACATGAAGGCATCCGGACAGAATTTCTTTTCATCTTACGGAAGCATCCACTGTAGTAAAGCCATGCTTCTAGACTTCCTCCCTGCATGTGGGGTGCCATAAAGGCAAATTTCTCTTACGTAGACACTTTTTGTTCATAAAGCAGCCCCTGGACATTAATGCAAGAGGTGCTTTTTTCTTATGGAAACATTTTTTCTAACCCAGGCAAAGAACATATGTTCCTGGCCTGATTGAGACAAGGATAGTCATGTTAGGGAAGCATTTTTGTTACATAGGTTAATCCTATGGAGGCACCACTGTAGCGTTGCCCGAGAAAGCTGGAAGTTGTTTAGCAAGAATGCAATAGAGGCTTAAAGCATTGTATGCACGCTTAAGTTCCGATTAAGTGAGCGATTGAGTGCACGGTGGAGATGCTCTTACCTCCCAAAGGTAAAGACGCCCATTCCCAAGCGGGGTTCTATTCCCAACCACTAGGGTGTTTTGGGTCCAACCAGCCTATTTCTAAACATTGGAATGTCAAATTTTTCCCTTTAAGACAAATGAAGTCATGACATGTGTCTCAAAAGAAGGAAAGAAGTAGTAAACGAGAAGTGTTTTGGCTATGATTGAGATCAAGATTGTCTTGTGATTGGGTATGGGTTCCAAACACTTTATGCACTTCAGAAGTTGTATAAAACTCAATTTTGCATGAAAATTCTGAAAAAATTTGTGTCGCAATGTTTTGTATGAAACCACCCAAAAAAAAATACCCCACATTGTTGCTCTAATGTGCTGTCTTGTAGGAGCTTAAATGACCGGGTATGGGCGGCTCTACCTTAGCTGTCTCACTACAATTTCTTTGCCATCTCCAAAAGGGATTTGGCATTGGAACACGCCATCTTGTGGTAGGAACCAATTTCCACAAGTCGTAAGCAATTTTGATTAACCCTAAAGGATGTTGTTGTTTTGTACACGAACTCCCGTGTTGTATATAAATGGGGTATTTGGATAGCATGTGAATCCCATTGAAGTTGTAAATTTCAAACCAAATCAAAAACATAATACTAGTCAACTAGGATTTTTTGGGGAAATTTTGACATTTGTTGTAAAATTTTCTTTTCAAGTACTAAATGGTTCTCCTACAAATACATACAACACTTTTGGTAGGCACATCCTTTAGGGGTTAAGCACCCTTATCAGCCGCAGCCAAGTTTGTATAGGATAAGGCCATTGCATTCTCACGTTCTAATGGCAGGATTGACGTTACGCACCGTCCGTGACACACTCAGCAATTTCCGTCATTAAGTCATTCCAGTTACGCAGAGTAGCATCACTCAGTAATTTCCATTGCAATTTCCGTCGTTGTGTTTACAACTATAAGCGCAACCGAAAATACAAAGGATTTTGTTCATGCGACGTTTACGTATTGGATTGTGGTCGAGGTTTCGAGAACTACCATCAGGAAGAATTTGCAAACAAGATTGCGGCGCAAGCAGAGTCGCTGACTGTGGTAAGTCGATCGTCGAATTTCGTATTCTCAAATGCTTTCATGCGCCATGTTGAGCGTTGATAAATCGAATCTCTTTGCTTGAGAGGAAGAGACTAGAGTCTTGGAGGATTTCTGACAAAATGTGGACTCCCGTATCTCAATGTGACTTAGGTTTAAGGTTTGCGGTAGCGATTGAAGCGCAATTGTGGTTACAGCTGCGTGTACGTGGGGAGGAGAAGCGGGAACTCGTGCGTTTGGAGTGGCTCTCTGGTTTGACATGATTAAGAATTTTGCGTTGCAGCACATCGTGTGTGCAAATTCTGTGCAAGTGGGGCAACATTCTTATTCCAATCCAAGGTACATTCCTTCTGAAAGTTGTTTTGCATCCTCTCAATGACGCGTACGTCACCAGATAAGTTCGACCATCAGGCATGGCTTTGTGTACTCCGCTGTGGGCAAAGGCTTCGAATTTCATATTCAACTCGCATGCTTGACCTAATTTCGTGCCGATGTGAGCTGATCAACATGGTTGTGTCTTTCAGGGTTTTAGCTTGTGCGAGGAGAGTAGCTTGTCGTTTTTATTCAAGGAATAGAATGCTACACAACCCGAACGTCTCCTATCCGGTTAGTATTTCGGTACTTCGTAGTTTTCTCTGAATTGTCGCCTTTTTCAATTACTTCTTCTGTGCTCGTTGTCTCTTCACTTACATACTGATTTCCATCAGATGTGCTGAGTGAGGCGGATGTTTGATTGCTCCTTTCTGGACCATTGTACGATCTGGATACAAGAGAGTCTTGCACGAACCTTTTGTTCTTCCAGGTTATTAGGTAGAGGATGCTCTTGCCGTCACTTTAAGACCATCAAATTTTCTCACTTACTGCATGATGACTTCTTTTCCGTTTCCACTTCCATTCAAAAATTACTGGGCTGCGGACATTTTTCAAGTTATGTTCACACCCAATTTGCTCATTAATTTAGATTGAAAGTCACCCCAGAGGGAGTTGGTGTTGGTATCAAGGGTCAATATAAAAGATGGTATTAGGGTTTTAGGCACTTCCAGTTACGTTAATTTTCAAGCGACTATGTATCCATTGGGGTTCTCTTCCCCGAAGGCCTGGTATGAAAACATTGGTGTTCTTATCGTGTTCAGGCGAAACCTTTTTATACGACACAGTCAGCAATTCTGAATTCCACAAACCAGGACGCAACCCCGATGGAGCCACCACCGAGGTCTGTCCAGGTATCTCGAATGCGTGACATAGTAGGAACGCAACCCCTGGAGAAGGCGTGGGAGCAGCTATGGAAGGAGGGGGTCACGCCCTGGGACGCGAAAGGCGTGACTCCCGCAGTCTCCCACCTGCTGAAAACGAACCAGCTCCGCGACGGCAGGGTTCTGGTCCCCGGTTGTGGCTCCGGGTATGATGTGGTGGCCATGGGCAGCCCCACCCGCACCGTCACCGGCCTCGACATCTCCGCCACCGCCGTCCAGCAAGCGCAGCTGTTGGCGCAGAAATCCCCGCAGGCCGGGTTTGTGCAGTTTCAGAATGCAGATTTCTTTTCCTTCAGTCCCCCGTTCAAGTTCGACGTGGTGTTTGATTATACCTTTTTCTGCGCGCTGGAGCCGAGCATGAGGCCGCGGTGGGCGGCGAAGATGGCGGAGCTGCTTGCGTTGGATGGGGAGCTGTTGACGCTGATGTTCCCGTTGGATGAGCATGACGGCGGACCCCCGTTCTCGGTCTCCGTAGAGGCGTACGAGAAGGTGTTGAGTCCTTGGGGGTTCCGCCTCGTCAGCTGCGATGTCGATGTTCCCACCTCGGACGCACGGCGAGGTCTGGAGAAGCTCTCTCGCTGGGAGAGAGCCATTTCCAAAGCCTAAATAAGGGAGGGTACTAGGCTCACCCATTTCAACTGGTCACATTCTTTCTGATGCGCTTGTTGGCAAATGCAAGGACCAAAGAATGTATCACATTCTTCGGATACTCTAGTTTGTTGGTAAATGTCCTATGGAGATGGTCCTTCACGTCCTCATTGTGATAGAATCCAATATAAAGGTACGTGCAGAAGTTTTCAATGTGTGAACGAAATGCTCTGGGGTCCTATGTTGTTACAATGTCAAATATTCATGACTAATTCCAAAAGAGTTCAGAAAACATGAATTAAAGTTAGTAGTATGCAAGAAAATTTTGTTGAAAATTTGTTTCAAGGTTCTTATCCTTTCCAAAAAAGCAAGGATGCTTCTTGACAGTAGATACACACTAATGAAGAGGATGTACGTTGCCCGAACTTCTGAGCTAGTGGCACTTCTGGGTCCCTTGGCAATGAGCTGTCCCAAGGTATTCACTTCCATATTCAGATCGCCTAATTTGCAGTATGTATTTGTGAGTGAACAGGATTCCTTGTAGTGCCCACGAGTACTGTTTACTAACTAAAATATAATGAATGAAAATTCTTCTGAGGGATTGAATTGTTTTAAATTTGCAGTTGTCATGACAAGTGCTAAATTTACCTTGTTCCACAATCCAGCTTTCACAACCAGGTTTTCTGATAAACCCCTCAACGGATCCTAGGGTTATCTGAGACAGCATTTGCTTATTGTTTTGGAACTGTTCATCGTCGTGAATCACAGACACAGACTTCCATTCTGGGTGAGAGAGAGAGGGAACAAACAGGCGCATCTTTTATAGACCTTCACCGAATGGATTCAGAAGCATTTACTTTGAAAAATACAGAAAACAGAACTTACTTGTAAACTTTGGTACTTGATAAAATAAAAATGGGTACCTGCTTAACATCATACTTGAGTGTTTTCTTTTTCTTTTTAAACCTGTCAAAGTTGACTGTGAAAACAATCCCATGAGATCCCAAAGTAATTAGGTTGTTAAGGGCAAAAAGGAGCACTAAAGAATGTCACGAATATTTCATGCAAAAATAATAGGGAGACTTGGGTTGGAAGTTGGATTTAGCAAAATGGTCAACCCAACCTTGAGTGAAGTTCCATTTTTTTTCGCACCAAAATTTTCAAAATGTGTTACCATATAAGCAACCAAAAAGTGGACTTGGGACGTAATATGAAATGTCAAATTTCAACTTTTGGCTCTAAACCAATCAAATTCTTAAATGGGACTTGGAATATGTAGGACATTGTATGAACAATCCTAAATTTAAAGAGTTAAAAAAAATTCATTTAACCCCTAAAGAATTGTTATCTCCTTGAGGGACAAATGGGACTTCAGGCATGTACTTATGGCTAAATCAATTTTTATAAAAAATTTGAAACTTTTGAGGAAGTTGAGGAATTCAAAGATGTACATGCAAATCTATTTTTTTCTTCCTTCTAACATTAATTGAAGAAGTTATGCATGAATTTATGGAAAACAAGAGAGAGTGGGTAGCCTAAAACTTCTTTAAAAATTGCATTTTATTTAACCCTTAAAGGACCAAGCCCTTTTTTCTTTGAAAATCACTGAAAATTGCCACTTTTGGGGGAATGAGTAGAAAGGTAGGAAAAAAGTTCTTTTGAAAATTTAACCATAAGATCTTGCCCTAGACTATGGGAGGTACTAGTGGGAAAAATTTTAGCTCATTCTAGAAGTAAGGTAGGAGCACCCATAAGTGTCAGTTTAAGGGTTTTGAACATGATGAGTATTAATAAACATCTAGCAAATTATAGGATCCTATTAGCAACAGAAAAATAATGAGTTTGCACCTTCAAATGTATTATTTGGATATTGTGAGAAAAGTTGTGAATTTTTAAAAAGCGAACTGCCTGTGCACCCATAACTAGCACTAAGGTTTCATGTTCACATGTTGTACATCCTTGTAATTACATCTATTCATTTCCACATATTTTCCAAGATTTCAAAGGTGACGGTTATGGGGACACTAACACTTATGGGTGTTCCTACCTTAGAGGAGTGAGATGTTGACATTTGAAGTGAAAAAAAGTTTCTTTCCCTGCTACCCAAAAAATTTCAGAAGCCTTTGATGGGTTCTATATCAAAAACATTGCTGTACGCAAAGTTGAGGTTTATTTTTCCCATGTAGATGACCAAGTTAGGTAAATGTGGGAGAATTTTCAAATGAATTGGAGGTGTGAATCATACTTTGTAAAATCTTGGAATGCCATAAGGCCATGAAATTTGCATATACACTAGGCAAAGTTGGAGGATTTATGTAAAATTTAGAAATCTAAATTACTTTCATCTAAATGGTAAAATCCAAGGAATCTTAGTCTACTACAACTTGGAAAAAAAAGTCAAAAAAAAAAACACAAAGAACTCAAAAAAGTAAAGTAACAAAGTTTACAAGGGGCAAAATAATGGAGGTTGGGAGTCCTACAACTACCTACAAACTAAAACTTCTCATAACTTTCATATCATCAATCAAAATTGAATGATTCAAAGGTTTCCACGTATTTAAAAATCTAAAGAACCAATTTCAGATTTTTATTTTTTTAAAATACAATTTTTTGATTTTTTTTTTGGGCTACCTGCCCTCCTCCTTTTTCAGAAATTCATGCATAACTTCTTCAATAAATGTCAAAATGAAGAAAAAATTAGATGCCCACATAGATCTTTGAATTTCCCACCTTCCATAAAAGTCTCAAAAAATCACAAAAAGTAAATTAGCTATAGGTACATGCCCAAAATCCGTTTGTCCCCCAAGGGGATAGTTGGTCCTTTAGGGGTTAAATTAAAATCTGAAATTTGTTCTTTAGACTTTATTATATGTGGGAAGCTTTGAATCATTCAATTTTGATTGATGACATGAAAGTTATGAGAAGTTTTAGTTTGCGGGTAGGTATGGAACTCCCAAACCTCTGTTCCTTTTGCCCCATGTAAAATTTGGTGCTTTAAATTTTTGAGCTCTTTGTGTTTTTTTTTTTACATATACTTTTTTTTCCAAGTTGTAGTAGACTAAGATTCCTTGATTTTTCCCATTTGGATCAAAATAATTCAGATTTCTAAATTTTACATAAATCCTCCAACTTTGCTTATATGCAAATTTCATGACCTTACGGCATTGCAAGATTTTACAAAGTATGATTTACACCTCCCATTGATTTGAAAACTCTCCCACACTTACCTAACTTGGTCTTCTACATGGAAAAAATAAACCTCAACTTTACGTAGAGCAATTTTTTGATACAAGAGAGGTCAAAGGCTTCTAAAAATTTTGGGCAATAGAGAAAAAACTTTTTTTTGCACTTCTAGATGTCAATATCTCACTCCACATCTAAACTGAGCTAATTGTTTTCCCACAAGTACCTCCCATAGTCTAGGGCATGATCCTATGGTTGGATTTTCAAAAAAAGAAAAATCTACTTTTCCATTCACTGCCCTAAAAGTGGCAGTTTTCAATGACTTTTGCAGAAAAAAGGACTCAATCCTTTACGGGTTAATGTAAATTTTGCTCATATTCTATTTCAACCTTCACCTATTAAAATTTGGAACCTTTTTTGTTATGCCTACAAAACTTCCCATTTTACAAACATTTGCAAATGTGCAAACATTCTTCTTCTTTTTCTCTTACATACCCATGGTGCCACAAAGCTTACATAGCCACTATGAGGTGGAGTTACCTTACGACCAAGTCCACTAACACTTTTCGAAAAAAATTAAGCTCCAGTTCTTGTCCAAACATTCAATGATTGTGATACTGATATAAGTGAGGGAACCTGGACATCCTTTGAGTTTGACCAAGAATGTGATACTACAGTAAGTTAGAGAAGGTGACACTAAAAAACTTAAGTGAACAAACCAGCATCTTCCCAACCTAATCCGCCCGAAATACAGTCAGCTGTACAATGTACAATTAGGCCTCGATATTTCTATGCCACGTGTCGTCTGCTGATTCGAGGAATGTGACGTGTACACGGATCTTCCACCCACCATAGACACGTGTCGAATCTTCATTGGTCCCACCCGCTGCAGTTTCTAGCGACGCCGCCAACTCTACCTCCCATTTGATGCTGCTCGCCTGCCCCTTGCTCCCCTCAAAGATCAACAAAAACTACGACCCAGCAATTCGAGGTCAGTTCCAAGTCGAGAGTTTGCCTTCATCTGAATTTGCATATCGACCAAGTACGTGTCTCATTTCTCAGATTTTTGCCTCGTTCCTTTGAATTCTACTCCTTTTTTTGTTGTTCTTGTTGAGGCGATTACACTTGTAGACCGTGGGTGGAGTTGTGGGATCGGCTGTGTCAGGTGCGAATTTTCTGATAATAGTTAACAACGCAATTGCGAACGATTGAAATTTTTGTTTACTATTGTACAAGAGATTTACTAGTAGTTTTCTAAAGAATGGACACCCTGATTGAAGCTTTAATTCAGTTTTGTTTGAACCTCAATCTCCTTCGCAACTTTGGAATCCTTTTCGTGCCAGCACAAAAAACCGGGTTGTGAAGGATTTAAGCGAAAATTTGAGCATTTTGATCTTCTTGTAAATCTGTTTTTTGTACCTTTAGTGTTTTGTCGGTGATGTAGGTAGGTAATTGGGTTAGGAGTAGCGTAGAAAATCCGCCGTGCAGACCCAGTGCTCGCCTGCCATGAATTCTTAATTGAAGTATAGAGAACACCCTAACCCCTAGAGTCGTTGTAAATCTAAATGGCCAATAAGCTCACCCTTTAACATTTTAAGGATGTTGTCTATCAAAAAAGTTGGCTGTATTCATACAAAGACCATTTAGCACTTGAAGGAAATGAAGGAAATGGCTTTATGACAAATGTCAAAAACTCTCTAAAAATACTAATTTACAACTACAATGGAATTCACGTGATACCCAAGTGCTCCATCCGTATACAACACAGGAGAGCTGTGTACAAAACAGCAACATCCGTACGGGGTTAAGATCCTCCCGTTTTGTATGTGTTGAATGTATACAAGACATCTTGCACGGCCTAGCCAGCTGATCTGGCCTTATCATAGATCCTTCTTAGTTAGCTCCTTGGATTTTTTATTTATGAAAGACTTCAATGAGCAGCCTGAGGTTGGTGTCGTCATCTGCAGGGTCTTTGAGCCTGGAGGAAAGCAACCCTGCTGTATGCTCGGGTTCCCTCCTCTCTAGATCTTTAATAACACAAGCCAGGTGGGCTCCAATAATTAGGGTTTATTTGATTTTCAGGACTTGACGCTGGTTCTCTGGAAGGCTCGGTTCTCATATGGCCAAGGAAGAAGCTCCAGGCTCTAGTGAGCCGCAGACGAAGGAGGAAACGCCGTTGAAAGAGGAGAAGGATGAAGTTACGAAGGAAATCACAGAAGAGGCTCCATCCAAGAGGGAAACACCCCACACCACAGTGATGATCGCCGTGAGCCACAGCAGCAAAGGCTACCCAAAACCGTCCGTCAGCAGCCGTCACGCATTTGAGTGGATTTGCAAGAACCTCATCAAGCCCTGCTGTGCGAATCAATACAAACTGCTCATGCTGCATGTCCAAGTGATCGATGAAGACGGTGAGCCTCACTCCAGCTGCCCTGTCTGCAACCTTTCTACAGTATTATACATCTTGCCCCTCTTTACTACTTTCTTTCTAAGGTCACACTCTGTAATTGCACATTTGTTTTATATCCTTAGAGTACCCTTAGGATGTGTTGAGTTGTGCACACATGTAAATAGACAACTTCCACTTGTCAACTTGTGGCACGGCAGTGCAATTAGGGGCCCGTTTGCTCTCATTGTCGTAACTACAGAGGGCTGAGTGTATAGCACGGAAGTAACTTGAAACACAAATATTAGAGTTCAGGATTTGATCCCGCTAATCCAACATTCAATACAGTAGCCTTCTGCTTAGCTTTGCCATGTTGACCTCCCCACATTAGTAATCATCATCATCCTTGTATTTACTATAACTTCATCTCTGCCCGGAGCTGTACAAACAATTAGGTCATCCAAAGTAATTTTTATTAATTTGCGCCAATTATTGTGATATACATAATCACATAGGTCTAATTCCAGTTTAAAAACTAGGACAGGTGTAGATTTTTGGCTTTTAATTGTGCGGCTTGAACTGTGCCAAAGTAATGGCATATTGTCAATTTGATGAGCTTATCTATTTGTAGCAGCTTTTGATGACCAGTTTGGTGATTGCAGGATTGGAAGAATTGGACAGCGTGTATGCAAGTCCGAGCGATTTCCAGCATTCGAGGCATAAAGAGCGAGTCAAAGGAAGGGCCCTGATTCAGACATTTGTTAAAAAATGCCATGACGCCCAGGTACTTTCGTTCTCTTCAGGAAGTCTATACAGTAGTTTCAACCGTCTCTAATTGCACGCTCTGTAATTGCATTTTCCTGTCAAACCCTTCAAGAGTTTCTCTCTTTTGTTGTGCTGATAGAGTAACTTCCACGTGTCAAGTTGTGAACACATAGTAGAATGCATTTACACGCTCATTTGTCCCCCCAGGTAACACAATTGCAGAGGCTTGGGTGTGTTCTTGGTCCCTTTTAAAGGAAAATGCTATTCTGTTAATTTGTGTGTGTCTTCGTCGTGAGTCTGGATTTGACTGGCAACTCTTTTCATATAATTCTCAACTGTAACAATAACTGAATGGAATGACTGCAGATTGATTGTGAAGGATGGATAAAAAAGGGAGATCCGAAGTACATTATTTGCCAGGAAGTTAAACGGAAAAATCCCGACCTCCTTGTCTTGGGCAGTCGCGGCCTTGGAACTATGCAAAGGTAAGTTACAAATTTATGAATATTTCCTTGCAGCATTGGAGTCCCAATTGATGGCCTGTCTAGTGCAATCTTGTGTATCTATGTATAACGTTTGTTTTATTTGTATCTATCTTGGAGAATTATGTAAACTAAACACTAATAATTACTAAACATGGACTTAAAAAGCGTTCATCAGTCATCACACAAACAAAAAGATGTGGAGAGAATCAAGAACTTTATTAAATCAGTAATAAAAAAAATTAAATTACTAAAAGCTTGTTACAGTATACACTAGCATGTCTAGTAGTACATTACTATGTTTGATGTACCACTTATTATACACATTGAGTTGTTTTAGGATTATATTGGGTGGTTCGTTTTCAACACACTAGAAAACACTGAAAAAAAAATAGTAATTTTTAAGTTATAAAAACTTCAATTTTGATTGTGCATTAAAAAGTTAGTTTTTCATCTTTTTCATTTGTTGTTGGTTTTACGGTTGTCGGAGTAACTTCAAAAACTTTGAACTAGGCAAATCTGACTAGAATTGGACTTACTTGTTGTGCAGCATGTTTGTGGCTGGAGTGAGCTCCTATGTGACAAAAAACGTTGATTGTCCTGTAATTGTCATCAAGCGAGATCCTAAAGAAATTCCTGATGACCCCATGGATGATTAAACTCCGTGCTTAGAGTCCAGGTGTATTATTTTGCTAATTGTAATTACTGATAATTTGTATATTGAATTACTCCTTTGCCCATATTAGCTACTGCGACCATCTCTAACATTTCTGCAGTGTATGATTCTGGTGTTCTAGTAGAAAGAACCTAGGAGAGCAATGTTGATTGTAAGACTATTATGAATAAAAAGAGTTTTCGTTGGGGCTGGTCTTGTGAAAAATCCTGAAAATTATGATTCGCAATTGATTGTTACTGTAGTGATTTTTTTTCTTTTTAGTTTTACTTTTCCAGTTTCTCAAGGTAGGGCAACTTGTAATCTTCATTAGAAATGATGAAGCTTTTTGCATCCAGTCTTGGAAGAAATTGGGGTGTAATATCTTCTGTTCCTGTAAATGTCGTATACAGATTCAAATTACGCACTAATTTCACCATATATTGTGAAGCATGTTAATTATGGAAAAGAAGAGTAATGTACATTTTTCAGATTCAATGTAATGCGTATAACCACTATGTAAAGATGGGGATACAAAGCACCATTCCTCAGTCACACCACCTTCCAAGCAATCCATACGTAACTAAGTCCAAAACTTAAAATTATATATCATGAAAGCTCTCATATTAGAAGGAGAATGTATTGGTTTTATGTTGATGGTAGATTTGTAGTGATTTTAATAACATTTCCATCTTTTATTTAGTGTTTTTTAATGTTTTTTATGAATACTTTTTCTTAATTGGTTTAATATCAAACTTTAGTGCATTGTGTCGATTACGAGGAAATCATGGCTGAGTTTACAAAAAGTTGACAAAGATTGTGACCTAATCTATAGTATACTATAGATTAGGTCACAATCTTTGTCAACATTTTGTAAACTCAATTATGGTTTCCTTGTGGTGCAATCCCTCTTTCTATTTACAAGAGGTTGACTTGAGTTGAGGCAATTTCAAAATCTTACATATGGTTAAGAGCTAAAAGATTGTTGGTGGAAGATTAGAAATTTGACAAATACAACATATGTGATAGTACAAAATTGCACTTGGCATGAAATAAAGGCAAGGAGTTGAAATAGGGTCTCCTCTTCAAATTTTAATGCATATTGTTCCCTTTCAAGGTTTGGGGAGAACTAGTAGCTAGTGTAGTGGCAGCTAGTTGAAATTGCAAAAAACCCGGTTGAAGTTTGAATGTGCTAAATAAAAAATAGGCTCTTTTCTCCAAAAATTCTAAATATAGTATATTACAATAGCAATTTAGAAGTTTTATAGAAAATAACTAAGGCATGTTAGTACTTGTTAGCGTTGAGGCACAGTAAGGTAGGAGGCTTGAAAAGCGACCCTTTAAGGACTGATTTGCTTTTTCATGGTCTTCCCTAAACCAAAAGATTTTTGAGCAATTTTCAAATAAAGAGAAATGGATGTTACATGTAACCCAATAATTATTTTATTTTTTGAGACATTATTGAATTATTGATAAATTTTCAAAAAAAATTGGAGTAGATACCTATTTAGGATTCTAGATTTCTCATAAACTGTCCCCCTATAATGTATAAAGAGATTAGTTGAGTCCAAAACTTGTGATTGACTCTTGTAATAAAAAACAACTTTTTTTGAAAAACTTGAGAGGATCCATTCAAAAACCACCTCATATTCATTCTTGAGTTACTTATGTGACTTATGTGACTTGTTAACTGACAGGGTCGCTTTTTGAGCGTCCTACCTTACTTGAACTAATTTGCGTACCTTACCGTATCTTCAGAGTGCTTGATGATGGTCAGTGGGCCATTGCACTGGTTTGAGAATTCATTGAGTAAAATTAAGTTACTGCTTATACTCAAGTGAACTGATGCTTTCATTTTCCCAAAGTCCCATTTTTCAGGGAAAGGACAAACTAATGTACAAGTCTGCAAGCATCCAAGCAGGACCAGCAGTACAGCACTGTTCCCTACTTCCCCAACCCCACAAGGAAAGGAGGACTCTAGATTCTTAGCCCTTCACTGTCCACACTGAAATCGAGAAAATGAGGACAAGGGGATCATGCTAGGAAACATTGTACGCCTTGAGTTGTAAACTTAGATTGAGGAGGATTCACCACTAAAATAACAAAAAGGGTGCTTGCTGCACCTGACTAGAAATTTGCAGAACTTTTGACCGCACCATTTTGGAGATTATAATAATCAAAGTACAGTTGACTATGAAGCAATTGGTCAATTTTGGGGGAGTCTGTGGCTATGGATGCAAAAATTCATGTCTTAGAGGAGGCTTCTTTTGATGGAATTTAGGCATGGAATGCAATTTACAAGTATCTCGCTTGCTACCAAATTTGGTGATGTTTTGACATCTGCAAGGTGCTTTTTAGAGGCCCAAAGTTGCAAGGCTCACACGGCATAGTGGACAATAGACAAGGTATAGGGAGGGCTCCTAGTGGTATAGCTGCAAAACCCTTCTCTAGTCTCAGCCATGCGTGCCAAAACACCCCTAACGGTATGGAACCGGCCATAGCCACTGATCTCTATCCTTGCACCTAAACCCTAAACCACATGAAATGAAGTTTTGGCATACGATTGTCATACTTGACTTGCACAATCCATGCTTGTACAAGTGGTGAAACCCCCATTGCCCATTATATGACATGAGAGTAGTACCATACCCTAAACCCAAGTACAATTCTAGGACAGTACACCTAGGATTTGGACTCCATCTCCTCAATTTCTGATTTTGGGAGGCCACATTTGGGCTGGTGGGGCGCTCAAGGGTTAAAATTGTGAAGATGTGTTGTAAAGAGTAATCTAGACTATCAAATACGGTAGCTAAGGGTCTCTTTCCACAAGTAACCAAGAGGATGTTCATATTTATTTATTGGTTGTAGCTCTTAGTCAAGGGTAATGACCAAGAACAAATTTTCTCATTCATTGGTCACCTCCAAGAGTGTAAAGTGAACTTAGAGACTTGATCATTTATTCTATTGCAGTCCTTGTTTTCCTTTTTTTACTCTCTCCTCTCTCTTTTCTTTTCATCTCTTTAAAAAAAACCATAAATTTGGATGCCAAGAAATGAAGGAGGAGACTTATAACCAAGAAGACCACAAATTTTTGCTATCAAAACTTTAGTCTAATGTACAAAGTGGAAAATACAAAACAAATGACCATGCCATTTTTTAGATGTGTATTTACAATGGAATTATTTTGGTGTGTTTTTACAATGGAATTAGTTCTAAGAGAACACAATAAAAGTCATTTGTTACAAGAAAAACTTGACTAGATTTTAATTATTGTAAAAAAACTAAAATAATTGCAACCAAAATGCATTCCTTGTAGTAAAACAACATTTCAAATAAAAATTGTGTTCATAGCAATAAAACTATACTCATGCCGGTAGTAAAACAATGGTAAAACAACATTCTCAATAGTTAGTAGCAAAAAAGCTTCACAAAACCAAATCAATCAAAAATTTTGGAATGGCTTGGTCACCCTTAAAACTCGGCCACAAAACCTCTTGAGAGATTCTCAACACAAAATCCAGGTGATCATGAAATCTTATCCATTTTATGACATGTAGGATTTTGTGTCATTTTATCATCTATTTTTAGTATTGGTCACTTTTCAATTTTGAGGCTAATGTAAAGTGAACTTGGACCATCTCCTTCTCCTCCTTCAATCACAATAGTCTAAAAGCTTTGATCATGGCCCTTGGTCACTAATGTAAAGAGGCCCTAAGTTGTCAAGTTGTTCATGTCACCCTATCTTGGTTTCCTAGTAAGGTATCAGTAATCAAAATCAAACTTCTAAAGGGTAGCTTTATTTATACATAAAGCTTCCTCCTTAGCCAATAATTGAGTAACAGCCTTTAATAAAAACAACAATGAAATATGATTCATGGATTGTGTATGTACAACTAGGTGTGCAACTAAACTCACAAATGCTCATCAATATATTTTGAAACAAACAATTCCAAATTTTGTTCCGAAAGGTAACTCTAATTTGAAAATCAATGACCTTTAGCAACATTATTGTTTTCTCTAAGGTTTAATAATGTTGAGTTTGATTGTAGTGATGTTTCAAAGTTTTTCATATGATGCTTGTTTTTGAAGTTAGTTTTAAAAAGCCAATATAAACTCAAAATGTTAATTCTTAAGGTGAAAAGTGTTTCTATTTGTAAAATTTTAAATTATTTGTGATAAAAGTTTGGAGATTTTTATATAAAAGAAATTCATGTTTTTTATAACATATTTTTTTGGACGTCTACTTCTTTTCATGTTAACAATGACATCAAATGTGACATCAAACGTGACATCAAGAAATTAGTTTTAGCATATGTTATAACATAATTTGAGCAGACATCAAAAAAATTTGTTCTAAAAAAACACAAATTTCTTCTAGTGATAGCGTGCAAACAACGTAAATCTAATATAAGAATGTAAATCTGATATAAGAATCTAGTATCATACAAATACAGGAAAAAACTAAAGTTTCTTTATGTAAGGGATTGATTTACACTCAATGATTAAATGTTGAACATTTGATCCTTAAGTTAAGAAACCTCATCTGAGTATCCATATGTATGTTTTTTTGGTTTTTGACTTAGTTTTTCAACGTATATAAGCAATACAAAATTTCAAAACCTGTATTACAGTTATTTTATAATTCAATTTGTAAACACTACCTTTTCTAGTTCAAGTTAATTTGGTCCTTCAAGTATGACTTGAAAATTTAGATGAGACAAAAAGAATCTTGAAAAGCCGTCACAATTTCAACCAGCCATTTAAAACTTGAAAGAAATAATTCTAGCAAAAATAATTAATTTTCAACATATGATGATTTAATATAAAAAATTTGAATTATCACTTTCAAATTTTGTTGATGACTAGTGTTGAGTGCAATAATAAATCCAAACACATTGATGTGATAATTGATCATAATTTAAGACTTGTGTTTCAAAGTCGTCATTCAATTATTCTTCAGAACACATTGTTTTGGAGATTTGGGCCTTTGAGGTACCCTTGGTTGTGGTTGTTGAGGGGTTAAATGACCTCATACAAATGGATTGCTCATAACTATATAAATTACTACAAAAAAATAATGTTCAAATTGACATTTCTGAATTGACGAAACATGATCAAATTGATAAAAAGTGTTTAAATTGACAAAAAAACGTCCAAACTAACATGTCCAAATCTACAAAAAAAATAATCAAATTGACAAAATTTTCTTGTAGTTAACTCTCAATAACACTCAAAATTTTCAAAAATTCTTAGGAGCTAATTCTATTTCATTTATTTTGGTAAACTTGATTCTTAAATACAACAATGAGACATCAAATTTGTCACTTCAAAACAAAGCATTTAAAGTATGGGAAGGACTAGGGAGACACCCCCAATTGTTAGGGAGACACCCCCTATAGTCCAACCTATTAAATTTGAGATTATTACTATGTTGAAATATGAAATAAAATCAAACAATGCTTTAGCGCACATCTGCATTTGCAAGAGTTGTAAACATACATCAAATATGTCTCATTTGCAACATGCTCAAGAGTTTAAACTTACAATGAAGGGAACAACTAGTTTAACTCTTAACCATTTCACAAATGAGACATACTTGTTATATGTTCTCAACGCTTGCAGATGTAAATGTACGCTAAAGTATTGTTTTGATTTTATTTCATATTTCCATTTAATAATAATCTCAAATTTAATAGGTTGGACTATAGGGGGTGTCTCCCTAGTCCCTCCTTTAAATATTTATCATGTCAAATTCTTCACACATAATAACCAATGGGATGACAACATGTGCCACATGTCTCAAATCTTACTCAAATGTGATAATTTCCATGGTAATAACTCAAAAATTAAGATTTTGGTAAAGCACCAAAGGTTACATATGCAAACCAAAATGAATGTACCAATGCATCAATACAAACATCTAGAACAATTGACTTGTAATTGCCCATGTTCAAATGGTATGAAATGTTTCTCCATGGAAACTTGGATAATGTTCAAGTATAATATTATGTCATTATCTACTATTACTCATTATATGTTTGATTTACTAAAATTGACAAGATCTTGTACACACTAACTCAAGTATCACCTTCATTTTAGCACTTTGTTCTTATTGATGGGAAAATCCTTGGATGTATTCAATATGACATCCAAACCATCTTTAAAAACTATGGTTTGGAGGCACATGTGGATTTCCAAATGCACTTACATGTATTCATAGCTTGACATGAGGAAGTTTGTCATGTACACATTACAACTATTCATACTCAAAAATATTAGAAGGAAGATGTAAAATGATGATACTCCCTCCAACCCAAAATGATCTTCTTGTTACACAAAAAGTTATAGATTAAGCTCAAAAAGAACCATTTTTCAAATTTTTTCAATCTATGAGTAGAGTTTGATGTCCTTCTATTGTTCTGAAATTTTGAGTTTCAAATTAGTTTTCAAAGTGTGGTTTCAAAGTGCTTGATAATTAAATTTTTGAGACATTTTTGAATAGCAGTGGTGGCCACTCACTTGATGGCATGGGATTGGTTAGCATGCCCATGCTTTTGGACTATGTGCATGTGTCACTAGCTCCCTTTCTCCTCCAACAAGAAGATCATTTTGGGACACTAAATAAAGGTCAATAGGAAGATCATTTTGGGACAGAGGGAGTATTAATTAGAAGAAATTGAGCATAATTTGTTAAGGAAAATTACCAAGAAGGACAAAAGAATTTCAAAATCTTGTAACTACATCACTAAAAGTGGTACCTACGCATTATCTAGCCAAGTACATTTCTAGCCAAATAATTTGGCTTTTTTACAGTGCTTTGCATTGTTTTTTTTTCTAGGACATATTATGGATTGGGTTTTTGCTATGACTCTTTGTTAAGTGATTTTTAAATAACAAGTCAAAATGTCGATGTGAAGTACTGGAGTGACTATTGCGTTAGAATTTTAGAAAGAAATCTGCTTTTTTAAAACATTTGAATTTGATTTTTAAGCATACGATTACGATTCATTAATGAAATTTTTGTTGTTGTGCTCCGCGGCCTTATTTTAATTACTTTTAGCGTGAGTATCTCAATGAACATGAAGCTGGAATTGTAATTTGAGCGGTGATAGGCTTGTGTATTCTAACTGATAGTGGCTCGATGGATGAGCTCATGACCCTCATGATGCCCCATGTCCTCAGGATCCCATAATCCCATGCTCAAAAAGCATGACAATGATGGCATAATGGGCATGCCTGGCCACTTGAAAGGCAGCCAGAAGACGCTCAGGATCTGACGGGCAGACTGCGCACTGCCCGCTGCCCAAAACCCGGCGATCTATTCCGGCGGGGGGACCTTCAGAGGGTTCTTCCGTTTTTGCGACATTCGTGCTAGTTTGATCTGCTTCTGTCACTCGCTCCATCGTCTCGCCCCCCTTCGTCACTTGTCGATCGAGTCGGCAGTTTTCGAGCGCAGAAAATGGTCGCAATCATCTCTTGCAGTATCAATTCCGATAACATCCACCTCGACGTTTTCTTGCACGCTCATCAAGCAGGATGAGGTCGCCGTGTCCGCAACCGAGAGCAGTGCGCAGTGTATCTCCTGCTGGAGGTTGTCATGGAGCAAATCCTGTGACGAGGAAGCGGGCACCTTCATATAATGTGTCTAGCAGGGCGAATTCCATGGCAGAATTTTTCTGAAATTTTCCAGATGTTTTACCCTTTTCTTCTCTCAAATTTTGACATTTCTAGTTGATGATTGTGAAATGAGGTAGAGGGGAGTTGATGGAAGTCTGAGGTTGAGTTGGAGGAATTCAGGTTCTGTGGAATTTGAAGGGGGTAGAGATCATGTTTCTCGGTATGGGAGGATCGCGTCGGAGGGCCGCCCATGCGCAGCAGCAGGGCAATGTGCAACTGCAAGGGAGCTTGTGGACGGGATTGTTGAAGCAGGAGTTGGGTCACCAAGGGTTGCTTAGAGAGGATCCTCTTCAAGCGCTGGCGACGGGGAAGTATGCGCCCTTACGGACGAGCATGCCTTTCTGTGAGGATGATTTGTCGTCTCCTGTTACAGCAGGTTGCCGTTTCAGCAGCCCTGAGCTGCCACTGCAATTGAGTTTGCCGTGCTCGCCGAAGTCCACACTGTCGTATAGCGTGCCGAATGTGCCGTCGTTGTCAAAGGACATGAGTAGCGACAGTGGAGTCTCGCTGCCCGGGGGAGAGGAGGCGATGTCGCGGGATTGCACTTCGTTCGAGCCGACACGGCGGTCGCAGGCGCTGGATTTGGCCAAAAAGTTGCGGAGCTCGCTCGGGAGCAAGTTCGCCGACAGCTTGCGGGAGACCATCAAGGAGGTCGCGATGAAGCACGACACGAATGCGTGGCTGCAGGCGCCACCTGCACAACGCCTTTCGGAAGATACCGACATCGCCACTACCGTCGAGCCTGTCTCGCAATCTAACGGATGGACGAACAACGACATCGTCAGCCATTCCGGCGTGTTGCCATTCGAAGGTCTGACTGCTCTCGATGCCTCTGAGAGCTCGTTGAAGCAGAGGCGCCTTGGAACCGAGCATTCCGAACGCTTGAGCTGGTTCTCGCACGAAAATTTATCTCAAACGGCCATGGCTGAGCTTTCCTGGGGCAGGTCGGCACAGGGGGGTTCCACCCCAAGCACCAGCTCGGACACCGAGTTTTTCACATCCGGCCATTCTGATATGATGAGCTTGCGTGCAGTTCTCAAAGAACCAGGTGCAAAAGAAATCTGGACGGACTGCTCTACCATGTCTCGACTTCGGTCAGCACTTACCAGAAGGTATGTCTTTCCAGAATCGGCAGCATCAGACACACGCAGGCCGGACTCCGTCAGCCTTGGAGAAAGTAACCCTAATTTTCGGCCGAGAGGAGAATCAAAGCCGAGCTTGAACAAGAAGGATTACGGAGTGGAGGACCTGTCATCGTTTTTAGATTTGTCGAAAGGATTTGTTATGGATAGTGATTTCCTTCAGGAGTTGCTGAATCCAGTCCCCCCTTCCAAACAGCGATTGTCTGCGAAAGTAGGTGCTGCAAAAAGCTCTGAGGAATCGTGGCATGAAGATGCTTCCACTTGCTGCTACGACGCCGGTGTGTTGGAGCTCCCAGAGGTGGGGATTGAGCCCTCCAAAGGCGTGAAGAGGCCTCGTGACGATGCTTACAGTTTGCAATCTGCGAAGCGAGAGTGCTTGCTGGATGCTCCCGTTCTTGACGATGATGAGGTTGAAGTGAAAGCTGATGCCGCTGTTGTAGTTGGTGGGTTTGAAGAGTATTTGGCCGACCTCGCAGCAACTGCGACGGTACCGTCTTTTGAGCTTCCTGGCTCCCCCTTAAGCAATTTGCTGGAGGATTTTAGTCAAGACTCCATTGTCCCCATTCATCTGCCTTAGGTGAAGGTTGTTCAGACAAGTTTGTGAGGTTGGGACAGCTGGCCAAACATCTATCCTTGGTATTAATTAACGAAGCACCCAATGTTCCAACATACAAAAGAATGTGTTCTTTGCTTGTGGTATGCATTAGTTTCAAAGGCTCAAAATTACCCAAAAGAATTTGTTCTTTGAATATTGTTTGCAATAGTTTCAAAGGCTCAATATTACCAGCATTGCTTCCCTTCGTTTATAAGCTTACAGCGGAATTAGTAGTAAGAACTGCTCCCAACGAACTTTTGTCCATGTTGAGATTTTAGATTTGAAGTTATCCATCTTTTAGATTACATTTAGACCTTTTTTAAGGTATTTTTTATACAATGTAGTTTCAAGAGTCTAAGACAATCTTAATCTTGCAAGTAGTGTCTCTTTGTCAAATTTGTAAGAGGAGCATAGTAGGTTATGCATTTGTAAAAGTACATTGAGTCTTATGTGTGCATGACAAACTTAATGTTTCATTGAAATTGTGCAAGCTGGATTAGTTCCATTCCACAATAATATTTCTTGTAAAAAGACACCTATTGTAACATTTGAAAACTAAAAAGTTTGGAAAGTAAAATTTTTGCCTCACCAAGTTGGTTGCCACTAGACTTGACTTTTCTATCACAATCATGTTCTTACAAAGAATAAAACTACTACACCACTGACATTATCCTTAGAAAGTTCTGTCCATGAGATATTTCCACATGTCCATAAGATACTCTCACAAGTGCATGACACACACAAAAGGCGATATGGAGTAATTTGCAATGCTTTGCCTCTATATTTTTAGGAATATTGATGAATCTCATTATCAACGTATTCCAAAATAATTTAAATTGAAGTAGTTTTACACATATTTGATATGTTTTTTTATTAATTGAATATTTTTATATTATTAGTTAAAGAAATCTGTTATATGTATGTATATATATATATATATATATATATATATATAAATAATTTAGGGAAGGGAATTACTACAGCGACACCCTAAATTGTTAATGGTACACCCCCTTTGAGCATGAAATTCGATAATTTAGTGCTATTTTTGATTTATTTAGTGGTCCATCATTCATTCTATCACAACATTATCACCTCCTTGAAAGAAATCATGACAAATAAAATAAAATAAAAATTATTGCACCAATACTATTTTTTGATATATATTTGCTTTATGTAACTCAAAAGTCTTATATTCAATTTGAAATTTAAGTACACCTATTTTTTTCAATATAGTCTTAGAATGATAAAGGCGAAGCAAAACTTTTTATCCAAATTAAAAAATCAACAAAATCATCATTAAAAATCATATTTTCATGCTTAAAGGGGATGTCCCATTAACAATTTAAGGTGTTGCTATAGTAATTCCTTATTTTTATATATATATATATATATATATATATATATATATATATATATATAAAATTTCTGCTGTAAATTCCCATGTAGGGCAATTTCAACAAAGCCTTCAGTTACACTAGTTTTCTATTAATTGCAATGAACCCTCAATATTTGAGGTGAACTGGCAATTTATGTGTTGTTAGCCAGTGAAAAACATTAGTGGGTTGTTAGCCTTTTGTTGTAACAACTCGAAATAAGCCTGTTGAGTTTCAAATTTACTAAGTAAAAAAGGGTAGAGTTTCAAAAATAAATCTAATCTTCTATGAATACGGAAAATACATACAGAGAATACATAGGCAAAATCTGGTGTAGTCACGTGAAAAAGCGGTTAAAATGGGAAATGGAAGGATATTTGATGGTGAAGTCGAAAACCTCCTCCAACTTTGGTTCATTAAGAACATCTCTCGCCACCCGCCAAATGAGCCCTTTGCGGTCCCACCGTAGTTGCTCTTACAATTCAAGTCTACAACAACATTGAACTCGTCAATGTGTAGGAGTGGGGTTGTGCAGGTTTAGCCACTTTCACGTCAAATTCAAGGTTTCTCTAAGCCCCCTTCATGGTCCTTGCCAAGCACTGTTCACACTGCATAGCCCAATGTACCAATGCAATTTCTTATAACACAAGTGCAAGCCCTGAAACCTTCCGGACTGCAAGAGAACTTCACACCCTGTTGCGCTACTTGCTGCTCCCATCCCCTCGAAACCTAATTTCTAGGGACTTCATCTGGCGAGTGGCAGGAAATGCTCTAAGACCCAACAAATTTGGTAAGTACAAGAGGATCACAAGGGTGTCACAAACCCCTTGCCTCTATGACTGGAGAAATGTTTTTAGAGAAAATATTGAAAATGACCTTGAGAATTGCCCATATTTTGAAAATAACCTTGACAATCAAAAAATATCAAAAGTAACCCACATCATATATCAAAGGTAGGCCTTGCAACTAAGGTGGCCAAAATTTTGTACATGTTTATTTATGGGAATTGATATATGCACAAAGGGGGGGGGTAAATTTTAGATATAAACCAAAAAAAAGCTGAAGTTGGAAAATTTGAATTCAAATTTGGATTTAAAGACCTAGATTTAGCCTAGAACTACAATAGAGGTTACAATTGAATAGTGTCCATTGGAAGAGCTTAGCTAGGGGGCAAATTATTACTTTTACCTTTGTTTGTAAGAAAAAGCTTAACTTTTCCATTGGGCATTATTCAATTGTAACCGCAGTTGTGGTTCTAGGCTAAAAATAGGTCTCTAAATCCAAATTTGAATTCAGATTTTGGATGATTGCAAGAAACACTTGTACTATTTCTTGTCCCCTTCACTTCCTGCAGGTGCTTTTAGGCTTGTAACTTTTGCGCAGCAAGTTCTTTTGAGCTGAAACTTTAGAAGAAGGTACATGTCATAGTTACGGACCTTCCGTAATTTTTGCAATTTTTTTAAAATTATTTTGCTATTTTTGAACAGCCCCGAGTAGGTGTCTACCTTGGCCATTTTGGGGGGTTTTAGTACTATTTTGGGTCCAAAAAAGCTTTTCTAGGGCTATAAATTAGGGATGTTGTTTATGGAGCCTACTTACACATACTTGTAGAAGGGTTTTGCAAAATTATAAATTCCATGGCATCTACATTGTCTCAAAGTGGGCATCCTATCTCCCTTCATTGGCAAAACACAAAGAAATTCCTCAGCAAAGCAATTGTGCCATGTGAATGTATTTAATGGGTTCTCAAATGGCCAGTTTTTATTTTATTTTTTTGAATTATTTTACTATTTTCTAAAAAGCAAGAAAGAAATTGGCTTTTTGTAGGTGATTTTGTTTTGCGCATAAATTTTAGAATAAAATTTTTCTAGGTTTAAATTTTCACAAATGTGCTATTTTAAGTGCTTTACAAATTGTCCATATTTTATTTTATTTTGAAGAAAATTATTCCAAAAGCTTGGTAGTACTACTAGTACTACCAATACTAAGGCTGTCTGAGACAAAACAGTGAAGTGTTTCTTGCAACTACCATTTTCCAAGTTCAACTTTTTGATGGTTTATATCTAAAATTTATCCCCCTAGTGTGCATATATCGATTCCCATAAATAAACATGCACAAAATTTTGGTCACCTTAGTTGCAAGGCTACTTTTAATATATGATGAGGGTTATTTTTGATATTTTTTAGTTGTTAGGATTATTTTCAAAATATGACCAATTGTTAGGGTCATTTTCAATATTTTTCCATGTTTTTACTAGCACTAATGACCAATGTTTGTGGGAAAACTGGCAGATGATGAATTGTTAGGAGGTGAGAATGCAAGAAATAGTTAAATTTTACCAATATAAGATAAAACTTTGGCAAAATTTCTAAAAAATGTCTAATCAACATATGAGTGTAGGGGATGCCCAATATGGAAACTGAAAAACATGTTGGGGATAGAAAATGGCAAATATTAGAGCATCATTACTCCTACACTAGAAATTGCATTGCACCTATATGTAACTGTCACTAAATGAAAGTTTCCTCTCTTTACTTCACTCAACACAACTTGTAAAGCCCTCCTCATCTCTTTTGTTGATGCAAACAAGCCTTCTCTTCTAACATATTGCTAGTCTATACAGTGCCCTTGAAGAGCCTTGGTACAGTATTGCAAAATCTTGACACAATGGCAACATCCAAAGTGCGCAAGGTGCAAACCAAAGCAAAATGCCAACATGGCTCACACCTCTTGTTCTTAGAACCATAGGTCATCTTTAATGTTGAGGTTATATGATATTTTTTGGCAAACAATGTTAATTCTTTACAATCCTTTTCCTTGAGCAACCAGATACCATTGCAATGTGTCTTACATTGGGTAGCATAAATGATGTGTTTAGTAAGTGAAACTCAATATCTTCCCAAACATTGGTAGTTACTACTCCCTCTGTCCCATTATAAAGCTCCAAAAAACACTCCATGAGGGATTAACTATATTTTTAATCATTATGCTAGCGACAAATACATTCTAGAATCAATATACCACCTACCAAAAATCTGCAAAATCTTGAGTTTTTATGTTGCTATTTAGACACCCTAATTCCATGCAAAAAGTACCATTTTTGTGTTTTGTTTGTGAAAAATGTTGTCTCCTCATTATTTTAGTTTTTGTAATGATGACACATGCATTCTAGAATCAATGTACCATCTACCAAATGTGTGTAAAATCTCCGGCTTTGATGTTGCCGTTTGGTCACCCAAATTCCATGCAAAAAGTACCATATTTGTACATGTTGCTAGCTTCTCATTATTAATGATTTAAAGATTAGTAGCAACAATGGTACCTCATATGGGCAAGGCCAAGCTTGTCAAGAGAGGAATGCTCTCTAATTACTTAATTTGCCCCCATGAGATCATTGGACATGACAAATGCTTTCTCAACAATTGAAATTAGCAAAAGGAAGCTTTTTAGTGGGACAAGAACTATGCCTGATTTGGAGCTTTATATTGGGACAGAGGGAGTACAAGAGTGAGTGGACAATCTCATCACTTGCATTTAGAGAGACAAATTGTTCAACTTTTACTGCGTCTTGGTGACATTACTTTATCTTATCACTTTATTTACTTACGTTTTTTAAGCTATTTTTTCAATGTTACATTCACGTTCATTTTTACTTTTTACTTTTTGAACACAAATGAATCCAAAATTCCATTACAAGGTAAAGTACAACGACCTCAACCAAGAACAGCATGGGCCGATAAAGGTGAAAAGATAGTCAAATAGTAAAAGAAAGAGGAAAAACAAATGGAGAAAGTTTTCGGCGACGTTATCAAGACTCGCTCACCAAGCGTCTCCGCCCCTCGTCAGTTCGGAGGCAGTGTGGTGCAGGGCAACATTGAAGGAGGCCGACGTCACAGCTACGTCATGCCGGCTTGGGCTTCCGTCATCCTGTCTGGCTTGTGGGCACCAGCCACGACCAGGGTTTGTGCCGTACAAGACGGAAGCAACACGTGTATTCTCTTTAACAATATTATAATTTCATTAACATTATTATAATACCGTCTCGGTCCTGAAGTCTTCAGCATTTTTATGTCCGCAGAAGAGTTGCCCACTTGCCCCGGTACCAGACTTGGCAAGTTGGCATTGATCTGGGTCAGGCACTCAGGCCTTGGACATGGCACGCTGCCCCCTTTACTGTGGTTCCTTAATTTGCTCAAGTTGTTCCAGTTAATGCTAAAGGTATTAAAAACCAAAATTGAACACTGGACTCTGGTGTTCATAACATTCAGTAACCTGAAGAGAGGCCGCCTTTCCCTCTCTTCAGGTATCATCCATGAACTTTATCATGACACACAAAGAATAAAAATAAAGTTTCTTTTTATTTTTCTTTTTCTTTTTCTTTTTCCTTTTTCTTTTTCTTTTTCTTTTTCTGACATGGTTGGCCCCCACATTGACGTATGTGCACTAAACTGAGCCTCTTTTTCATAAACTCTTTAACAAATTCAGCCAAGTGTCCTCTTAGCTACTGATGGGTGTGGAATATTCCACACTCTTTGGTTGGAGGGAGAGCAGGCCTGCTGAGTGCTATTGAATGTTATGTTCACAATTATTGGTGTTCACATCAAAAGTATTGTGTTACTTTCTAGGTAGAGTACTTACTAAATTTAGCCATATTTGTGACCATTGGTTTTTGACAAACTAATTGGTCTCACTCAAAGCTACATTTGGCCATCATCCTCCAAGATTAAGGGCGGCTTCACACTATGGCCGAAGGTGGAGAGGCAGTTTTCACCAATCGGATTACAAAGGAATCAAGATTTTGGCCTCTCAACCATTGTATTCTTTTGGATTTTTGTTGGTAGAGTGACATGCACCCCACCATGCAAGCAGGTAAGGACAATTTGGATAGAATTGGATAGAATCATCAACGTTTGCTTATTCATCCATAAATCTACTAATTTTAGTCACTTTCATCTAAAATTGGGTAAATCTGCTACAAACTTGGGGAGGGGTTAGGCAAATTCATTCATTTTTTTAGAGATTATTTCCCATGTTATGATTGCCAGGCTAGTTTCCAGGTAAGATTTAGGCAAATTTTTGCCAAGAAAATTTACGTTGCTATCAACCTTTCACTCAAACTTCAAAGGCCATCATCCTCCAAATGTTTACATGGTGGCACTTTATCATCCAAGGTTGAGAGGCTCTGGGCAATAGTTTGGGTCAAGTAAAAAATGAGACCCAAACTATGGTTGAGAGGCTATCAATTGTCTTCATAAAATAATCAAAAGCTTACAAGATTTTGGCCATTGGATTTGGAAGGTCTAATAAATGCTATGACTTTGGACTTTGGGCTTGGCCTATGGAGGCTTCACACTAAGGGTGGCCAAAGGTGTCAAAAACAATATTTTATTACCTATTTTCAGCCCATTTCGTGGACCTCTCACCAAAGTTTGGCCACTCAATCCCACAGCCTTTTGACTTGGTCGGTCATAGTGTGAAGTGGCCCTAAGCTTACATCAAAGGGGAAAAAAATGAAATCTATGAGGTTGAGATTTCAAACTCTTGCTATTCAAACTCTTGTTATAGGGCATCCAAATTGGAACTTTTGTTGAAAGGCTAAAAACCCAAGTTTTCAAGAAGTAGATTAGAAATTTGAACACCATATTTGTTATAATGAGAGTTTTCCAATGAAGTAAGAGGTAGTATAATTGAAATTAAAAAAAAATTAAGTCAAATTGGCAAAAGGTTTTAGGTCAATTCCGCTGAGTTGACATAAAACTTTTCAAATTTGACCTAAAACCAAAAGGCTTTATGTCGATCCAATTGAGCTAAAACTCTCATTCTAATGGAAATTGGTGATTTTGGTCAAAATCAACATGTTTATTTTTAGAGGTCCCCATTCTCTCATTATAACAAATATGGTGTTTTTGGAATTATCTCAAAAAATCAAGGATACGGTTGGATTTGAAATTCTTCTTGATTTTTGGAATCCCTTTTGTTAATCCACTTCTTATCATTAAAAAAACAACAACAACCAAATGCAAGTTTAAATTATTTTTTGATTTTCTTTTTAGATATGATATGTGTGTCACCCAAGAGTTCTATCTTTCAACGCAAGTCCTAATTTTTCTACATGTTGTTGAGTGTTTAAATAGGCACATCATCACCCTCATTTGATGTGGCACATGATATGGTAATTGAGTTGTATTTTAAAGTAATGAAGGTTACAATTTGCTTCCATGGCATTATAACACCATGTTCATTAATTTGGGAAAAACGGTACATTTTGGGATTTTCAAATTTTGAAGTGAAGGTTTTAGGTGATCACTTAAAATCAAACTCAGTTTTTTTTTTGTACATGTGTCTTCACATGAGAAGAGGAATTTGCAAGGGAATAAATCTTAGTGGCTCAGACTAAATTTGATACCTTCAAATCCAATTTAAGGTAAATTTTTGGGTTTAAGGTGGAGTACAAAGTAGGACACTTGTTTTTCCCAAATTAACAAATATGGTGTTTTATACACTTTTCAAAATGTTTAGGTATTGGAAGGAAACAATGAGAGTGTTTAATCCTTAAATGTCCAAAGCACCCAATTGGGGTGTTCAAAAAGTTTCAAGAAACTTTGAAATTCTTTTGAAGGCACAAATTTGATTGTTTAGAGGGTTTTTTTAGGAGAAGTTGTGGGTTGAAATCAGCTTCAGCATTCAATTTCAATTTCCTCCAAATCTTGTTTCAACTATTTTTGGTGGAAGCTAAACATCAAGCATATAACACCATATTAGGTAAATTGGGAGAAATGGAGAGACCGTTTTGTACTCCACCTTAATCTTACATATAGTAAATGTGGGCATAGCTATAGCTCAAAGTTATAATTTTTTGAAATTCTTGGAGGCAATCACTAAGACTTCACTATTTTACAAGAAAGTGCACCCTTGTTTTTTTAATATGCTAAACTTTACATGATATAGTGAAAGTCCGAGAATGTGTTGCTTTTTCCAAATTACCTAATATGGTGTTATACCTATTGTGTTGTGAATAGTGTCATGAATAGTATCATGAATACTATCACAGAATCTATGACAAGCTGCCACATTGAAAAGATAAGCATCAAGTTGAGAAAAAAGTTAAGATTTCCCTTGGGTAGTAAGCGCCTTGTTACTGAAATTTTGTCACCTAACAAAGTCAAAAAGTGCTTTTGGACTAATTTCATTTGGAATGTCTTTGCATGTTATACAATTTAGAATACATTCACCATTGAAGCCTCTTTGATTCATAACAAATTTTGGTCAATAATAGGAGCTAAAATAGTTCTTTGTATTAGGCGGTTGCGCTTTAACAATTGCATTGCAAGCTCATTTGTGAAACTGTGGTCATGGAGCAAGGCAGCTTGGTAAAATGAAAATATTTTTGGTAGAAAGTCAAAGAAGAGATAGTTATGTGGCCGTTTAAATTGAATTTTTTTGAGTTGGTATGAATTAACTACAATTTATCAAAGCAAAAGGTGCATAGGTAGTTATTTTTGATCATAGGTGGTAGCATTATTTATTTAAAGGCGGTTTGTAAATAGTGCACATGAGTCCAGAAATCAACCACTACAAATTTGAGAATGCTTCAATAAGGCCCTTAAAGCGTGCAAGCAATCAATCCATATTCAAATACTCATATTATTATTGAATGCAGTTTCATTTATTTTAGTATGATTTGTTTTCATTTTTTTTGTTTGACGTATATCTACATTATATTCAAGAACAAATCTCAACACGAGTATGACCAATAAGCACACTAAGTAGTGGCTCATGTCACTCTCTTATGTTCTTAAAATTGTGCATGCGCAATGTCTGAACATAGAAAATGAAATCCATTTAACCCTTGAACGACAAGAAGGCCCTTTGTGGCCAGTACAATACAGGGTATTTTTCTTATATTTGGAATGGATCCACACCTCTACTACATTTAAGATCAACAAAGAAGTTGGAGAATAGGTCAATGCGGTTCTAATGAGCTACTTGAGATCCAAAATTTAAAAAAAAACTATTGGTAGCAAATGACAATTATACATCGGCGTATATACTATGCCCTATCCCTATCGTCGTTCAAGGGTTAAGAAGCTCTGTGGATTGATTTCACCAACCCTACCCAAGCAATTCAAAATGTATGAGCGAAATTCAAGTAGACTGCCTCAGCAGACTCCCATGTAAAGCTCTTTTTTGTAGAGTCCACAAAAGATAAATAGCAAACTAATATTCATGCGTATTGGTAATAGATGAAATGGTAAACTTGACAGACATTCTTCTAGGAAGAAGCATGGTTCATTTGGAATACATGTTGACTAATAACTTATGATCCATTCGCACTCGTTATTAACAAAGAGTGGTGTAAAACGATAAAGTGGAACATTGTTACCACAAATTCAGGGACAACAGGCTTTAGTAGGAAAGTGTGTAACAATACAGAGGGAGCAGGTTCTTTGGTACAAGGTGTTCACACTTGTGCTTATAGGGTTTCAATTTTAAGGTGTCGGAAGTGCCAGCGTGGCGTAAGTACTCATGTCAAATTGAGGTGTTCACTTATTCCCTCATCTTTTGCAAAACCTCTTGTCCATCACCACAATCTCGTATCTTCCGCTGTCATCTTTTTTGTCTGCGCTCCTTCTTCATAAAGGCGCTATAGTTCCATGTAGTGACGCAGTTTGTTTCTCACTGTTGTTGCGTTGGGAAAGCTTGGATTCTCCTCGTCATTGTTGCTGGGGATTGGTGGCAGTGCGGAAAGAAGTGTTTGATCCGTCATTTGAGATTGCGATGGAGTTCTCAGAGGGATTCTATGGCCGTGGTGATTGGAAGTGGATCGCGGGCCTAAATGCCATTGCGACTATAGTTGCTGTGCGATACTTATTAAAAAGTACGCAGATTCTTGGGACCTCTTTGTTATTAGGTTTCTATGCAGGTTAAGGGTTGCGTGAAATTGTGTTAAGGTTGAATTCAAAGATACAATTTCAATTTTGTTACGGGTGAAAGGAAGTAGAGAGTTTTGGTTCAAGGAAGTATTTTTCAAATAGACAAGGTGAGGTACAAGAAGGGTGGATTTTAGTAAAGGAGGTCGGGTTTGTGCAATTGCAGCCACTGGGCGTTGCTTGTGGTGTATGAACATGAATTGAAATAATTATTAGGAAATGCCCACTTGGATGTTTTTCTGTCTCCGATATTTTAAATCAACGTTTTTACGTTGTGATTGTTTGAAAATCTAGGGTTCAGATGATAGATTCTTACTCTCGTTTCATTTGCTTGATATGGAATGTTCAGGGGTTTTGCTACTATGGATAGCATCTTTGACCCTGAGTTGGCTGTAACTCTGGCGATGCGACTGGTGATTTAGCTTTTGAGTGCTCAGGATACTATGATCATGCCTCCTGCGGATGTTGGCGCACTAGAATCCATGGTGCAGTTGGAGGAAATTCTGGAAACGATTGGAGAGCCTGTGCAGGATCCACTTGCAAATTTGCACCTTGGCATGCATGCTTCTCAATGTTGTGCTCTGGCTTTTGTCTTTGATGATGACCTAGGATTTTGGGTCAAACCATGATCCACAACTTGGTTCACCTGTTTCCTTATGGAGGAATATGACAACATGAGGTGGGTGGAGTTGTTTTGGATGCCAAAACAAAGTGTCTTTGCATTGGCTGCTAAGCTGGAGCCGCACATTGGTCAAAAGGACACAAAGTACTACCTAGCTATCCCTAGGGTTGTTAGGGTTGCATGTACGTTGTATAAGTTGACGTATGGTGAGTCCTTGCTCACATGTTCAGAGATGTTTGCTATTGGAAAGAGCACCGTCTTAGGTGTCCTTCGCGACGTAGTGCACGCAATTAATATCACATTGCAACACAATATTAGTTTGCCCATCGATGACAGATTGGGATTGACGCAAGAAAAATTATGTGGTCTATGTGGTCTATGTGGTCTACCCTCTCTGGTGGGTGCCATAAATGGTACGTATGTCGCCATTGCAAAACCTCAGTATGTCCCCTTCGACTATTACTACTTCGAGTCAAAGGGGTACATCTTAAATTGTCAGGCTGTGGTAGATAGTGACAAACAATTCCTAAACTTGTATCTAGATATGCCTGGTTCTATTAATGACTCACGCGTGCTTAGGAGATCCTCCTTATATGACTTGGCGACACATAGTGACTTCTTCAATAACTAGGATGGTGTTGATGGCATGAGTCTTTACCTATTGGGTGATCAAGGTTACTTGGTGTTGCCATGGCTAATGGTCTTGCACCGCCATAATGTGCATTTGTCATTGGCAGAGTCTCTCTTCAATAGCAAACTCCAAAAGGGGTGTTGCGTGGTAGAAAATGCGTTTGGTATTTTGAAATAGACTTTTAGAGAATTGCTCAACAAGTCTGACTTGAATGTCAGTTTCTTGTCAGATGTGATCCTCTACTGTGCCATACTGTACAATATCTTGTTAAGCTAGTCTAAGGAAGATGTCAAGCATTTGTTTGGAATGCTAAGGAATGAGGGGCTTCATGGCAATGTGGTGGACGATGCTGCATTAGACGTTGATGCCGCACATGCAAATGACATTGGAGAACAACTTGTTGAAACTATAGCTACTAGGGCAGGCATGGAGAAGTGACGGCTTTTGGGTTTACAGTTGAGCGCTGAACGGCCGCCTCCTTAGTAGAACAGAAGGTAATCCAATTCCTAACTACTCAATCCCTTTAGAATTTTAGTTTATTATAATTTCAGTTCATTTCTGATGTAATGACATGAACATTCACAAAGTTCAATCAATTAGTCAAACACATTCTATATTTGAACATGTCATTCTTCTTCAAAACATGAGGGGATCATGCAATAGACATTTAAGGTATAATAGCACTCACAGCAATTGGAGAATTGAAAAAAATTCATTCAACGTGGCTGTCTTTACAATTCCAATGCCAATCTAGAACTGAATGTACCCTCCATTTTCTACTAACTTTTATGTGTCTTCATGCAGGGACGTTGTTACTGCATATGAACAGCAACGCAACCAGTCATGGCAGGAGAAGTGTCCTATGCCAAAGACCTTACTATGTCATCTCCAAATGGTGGGCATTGCCGCATGCCATGACAACCGTTGTCGCCTCTCTCACGGTGGTGAAGTCTGCGGCTGATCTCCGGTGGTCTGATCATGAGCCTCAACGTCAATTGCTTGAAGTGCCGGTGGCTGATGGAGAAGGTTATTGTCAGCCTCCCTGTTTGTTATGTTGTCATCTTTGGGTTGTTCTGGCGGGGTATCTTGTGTCAGGTTCAACTGACCTCCGCTTTAGCCCTGGAATGCCAGAGAAGGAGAAGGGTCTTCCGCTTGGTCACCAGATTGGTTGCCTTGCTGGAATGCTCTATTCTAAAGTGGTGGCTATACTATTTGTAGCTGAACCCCTGCCAAAGCAAACGCTAAGGACATTGGTGAGGTCAAATAGGCACCCAACGATTTCCCCTTGTTTGTGGATTGCCGCTTTCGCAATCTCATTCACTGTAGCTACATTCGAGTAGAAGCAGTGGTCCTTCTCACGCTGGAATGCCATGTTCTTGTCAAACAAACTGAATTGAACATCTATTCTTTCACGTTCCATATGTTGCTATGATTCTGCTGTTTCTTGCATCTGCCTGACGAATGTGAACCCTGACTCTTTTGTTGCTTTGGCAATCAAGGTATGTCCTAAAGAACTCTTCCTCTTCACACTTGTGTTTCCCGCATGTTGTCCAATGGAGTATGCTGACGTTCTAGATGAACTAATGAGTAGGGGGGTGGTTCCAGGTGGAACACCACCTTTTGCCCTGGAATGTGGTGTTGCTGGTGACTGCAAAGGTCAAGTGGATGGGTCGGCAATAGATGCAAAGCTCCACGGAGGTGAAGATGAAGTCCTTGGAGACTCAAGCGGTGGGACACCGTGGCTGTTGAGTCCTTCAACCTTTGAACCTGCCATGCCAATGGGATCGTGAGACCCTTACATTCCTATATCGTCTCCCTGACCCTCTTGTGCTTGTTCATGTTCCTTGAAGTTTGAGTCAACTGGAGAGAGAGTGTCTTACATGTGGGAGGTTGTATAATTGGCCAAGAGCCAAACCACTCATGTATAGACTGGTAAATCTCCTATAAAAATAGTCTTGGGAGCCCCTCATCTTTGCATTGACTAGCGCTTAGGTCCCAATAGTTAGGGACGTGCCTCCTTGTCTGTCCGAGGTAGTCCGATATCCTCTTATAGTTTGAGATGATAAGGTTCCACTTTGCCTTGCAGGCAAGCCCATCCCGATTGACAGGAGATACGTTAGTGCACATTACCTGCTATGAAATTTTGAGCCACTTGCTTGTCTCAAACTGCATCAGGTCGCGGCCATCAATGGTATTGAGCTCATCAATGAATAAGTCCCGCTTGGCGGTTATGAGTGCAACAATCTCCATGTGGCTCCAATTAGGATTTTTGTCCTTCCTTGACTTCTTGTTGCTGTTGATGTTCTGTGAGTCTAATGCGATTGCAAGTGCATGGCTCCTGAAAGGTGCCACATGAGAACTCAGGGTGCTGTTGGATGCCGCTAACCGCATACCTCTAGGGCTGCTCACCAAAGCCACATTCGCAGGTGTTGCAATCATGGTTACAGGTCTGGTGACTAGGCTGCGCACAATTAGAGGACGTCGATTGTATGCAGGTAGAGGGACTCCACCTAGACCTGCAGAAGCACAAAGGTCATCAGTGTGCACATGTAGTACATCAAAATAGCAATGTCGAACAAGTAATATTTTACATCCACCCTCACCTGAACCCTTATTTTCTTGGTTTTCACGCAGTACTCATTAGAGCGTCGGAGGGGGTGTGAGTCAATTTTGTACAAGGAGGCTGGACTTCAGGAGAGAACAATGTTATTATCTTGAACATGATCATGTCAACCACATCTAGCAAGTACCCTACACTCAGCCATGCTAAACATTGTTTGTATACAAACTAGAGCATTCCGTGATTGAAACATGTTTACAAATGCGTCTCTTCCTCTCTGAAGATTTCAATGTTTAAATTTACTTGCTTTGTTGTGTATGTATAGATGGTGCAGCTCATGCATAGTTTACCTACTGAAAAGCACTGAAAAAGTAAAGAGTGGCACTTACCATGAATTGGAATCCCATGAGGAGGTTTTGACGTTGGAGCCGGACGAGCAGGAGCATTATACGATGACGAATGAAGGTGATTCTCCATGGTTTGAAACAGAGTATTCCTACGAACCACATCAAACCACAACCTTGTCAGAGACGTACAAGTCATTCGACACTCTAGGACTAGATTAGAATATGTGCAGACAGTACAGAATGGAACTCGTAAGACAATAAACGTTGTGACCTCAAGCCGTTTGGAAATTGTAAGGCACCCTATTTAAATGACAATGCAGAGGCAATTGGCTCTCACCTGAAGCCCCTTCATAATGTAGACCTCTAAAAAAAAAAAAAAACAACAACAACAAAACAAATTGACATTGCCACAAGAATCACATACCTCCTGAAGCGCCTGTGGATACTCCGATGTTGCTGATCTTGTTGACAATACTCAATATTGTGCAGCTCTTATGGGCAAGCAAAACCATGCAAGTGCCGTCATTGGCTACTTTACAAAAGTAGGCCTACAATGAAAGTCTCGCTCATACTTACTTAAAACAATGCTATGTAATTGACCCCTAAAGATGACGTTATGTAAAAGCCCTCACAGCCGGTTGATAATTCCTAAAATGTACATTAAAACAAAGACTTTGCGCTATAGTGATTTTGCTAAAACTGCCTTAATCTACGGGCACTTTTCCAATTCTTTCTCCAAATGCCGATGTGATAGAACCATCGCCAAGGCTGCCAAGTAGGATTGGGCACTGATATTGCCATCAGGTGTGAACATCCACTTAACTAAGTACCTCAAGCATCGCTAAAACCAAAATCAAAAGTCCAAGTGCGAATGGACCATTAGTAAAATATAATAACTAAAGTTGACTTTATGTAGAAGGTCACTACAAGTATGCAACTTGCCATGACATGGAGTAGAAACTATAAAATTTGTTCCAAGTGGGGCATATAACATACCACTGGAAAGATATTGTTGAGAACTTTCCAACTTTATATTATGTATCTGTTATGGATTAAAAAAGAATCTCACTCTTGGATTTTGTTGAATATTTGATGTCAATGCATTGTGAATTTCAACACCAACAAGGCAATTTTAAATTTTCACTTATTTTTCTTGCTACTAGGGTTTATCCTTTGCACGGTTTTTGCTAAAAAATAAAGGAATTGATATATGCACACCAAGGGTTGATTGCACACCCTCCTTGTGGTAAATTTTAGATTTCTACCATCATAAAGCTAAATTTGAGAATTTTGAATTCAGATTTGGACTTAGAGACCATGATTTAGTCTAGGACCATCAAAAAAGTTGCAATTCAACAACATCCAATGAAAAAGTTTAGCTAGGGGAAAAGTGTTATTTTTACTTTTGTTTGTAAAAAGAACAAGCTTTTCCATTGGATGTTGTTGAATTGCAACTTATTTTACAATTCTGTACAAAATCATAGTCTTTGAGTCCAAATCTAAACTCAAAATTCTCAAATTCAGCTTTATGATGGTAGAAATCTAAAATTTACACCAAGGGGTGTGCAAGTATCAACCCCTTGTGTGCATATATCAATTCCCAAAAATGATACAATCTTTTTAGGAGAACACTTAGCGCTTCTATTTTAGTGGATGAAAATGTTTATTTGCTCTACAATCTTGAGATGATATTGCTCTATTTTGGATCATTGCGGGCCATTTTTAATGGAAAAATGAAATTTCATCCATATTTTGCATATATCATCCATATTTGTGGATGAAGGCAACTTTGTCACTTTGGCAAGAATTTATTTTTGCAGTGCCCAAGTTAATTTTTAAAAAAATCCTTGGTCCCTACCCAAATGAAAGTGATTGGAAATATGTTATACCAATATTGATAAACAGGAATTTACAAGTAGGGGCACAAAAACAAAAAAAATTACAAACAGTGAATAGTTTTGAAATAATTACAAACAAGGGTACAATTTTAACCCCTAAATGCCCAAGCGACCAAATTTGGTTCTCTACAAAACTTTGAAGGTTAATAAAACCTTATCAAATTATTATTTTTAGTGTTTTCTTTTCAATATGAGTTTGTTTTGGAATCTACTTTCAACATCAAAAATCTAATTTTGAAAATGAAAGTTGATGATTTTTCTACTTAGGATTTTGTACAAGGATATCCATTGCAATCTTGAGCTTTCTAGTGATGGAAGATATTGAAAGTGAGCCTCAAATACACTAGATCTTGGAGAAAAATCCGCATTAGCAATCCATTTGAAAAAACACATGAGTAGATTTTGGAAGCTCTAAATTGACTAAAGTTAAACATGTAATGACCTTAAACCTCATATTTTTTTGGTGACCATATTTTTAGATTTGACATGTGAAATGAGGATTAGAAAAGTTTAAGCCACTTTTGCAGTTTTAACACCCTCATGTTCAAAAGTTATAATCTTTCAAACTATAAGTGATATTGTTGTGTTTTTTTTTTCCATGTAATCTCTAACATGTCTAGTTTAAATTTGTACAATTAAAATTGAAAAAAACTTGATAGAATTTATGAAAAGGTTGATTGATTGTTCAGTTTCATAGAAAGTCTAAGAAGCTCAGCTAGGGCTTGGGCATTTAGGGGTTAAGACTCTTTTACAAAAATTTCCATATTTAGGTTTGTCTTGGAGAGGCCTTTAAGTTTTTTAGAAATTAGCTAACATTTACTTTGGTGTATCTATAACAATCAATGACTAGAACTTTATTGGGATATACAAATTATTTTTTGAGATTGTGCCCTTGTTTGTAAATATTTTTTGGTTTATTGCCCCTATTTATAAAGGGATTTGGTATAAGCACACTTGGGGTTTGTTATATGTACATTGGGGGGTAAATTTTAGATGTTTACCTTCAACAAGTTGAACTTGAAAATTTGGAATTCAAATTTGGATTTTGAGACCTTAATTTGGCCTAGAACCACAAAGAAGGTTATAATTGAACAACATCCAATAGGAAAGCTTAGATTCTTTTTTCAAATAAAAATATAAATAAAAATTTACCCTCTAGCTAAGCTTTTCCCCTAGACCTTGTTCAATTATAACCTAATTCTAGACTAAATCAAGGTCTCTAAACCCAATTCTGAATTTAGAGTTTTAGAATTCAACTTGTTGAGAATAAACATCTAAAATTTACCCCCTTTTAATACATATGACAATCCTCGTATATGCCAATACCAATTCTATTCATAATTTCCCCACTAATATATGTTTTGGATTTTTGCCAACTCGACCGACACACAGAAGTCTGCTTTTAATTATGCCATTAGACGTCACAAACATACAATAGAAGCTTGTAGAATTATCTAGAAGTTTGTAGAAGCTTATAGAACTTTCTGGAAGCTTGTAGAACTCTTTGGAAGCTTGTAGAAGTTTATAGAACCTTTTAAAAGAATATAGAAATTACTTAGGATAACAACTCATAAATAGGTGGAAGCTTCTCAAGAAACTTCCTAGATAGAAATAGCTTGCACGAGAAGTTAGAGTATTCCAAGAAACCTTTAGTAGAAGTTGCTAGAAGGGTTCATACTTAGAAGTATATATAGAAGTCGAGACTACAAAATTCCTTAGTCTCGACAATGCAACTCTTGGAGCGTATAGCTCATCTCTTTGGAGTTACTCTTGTATTTTCTTGACTTATCAATTCTAGTCTCGTTTCTCATACATCTTGTCATGCACTCTACCTCATACTTCTTTGGAAACAAGTATTTTATGTTTTGTGTTTAGTACGTCCGTAACACTAGAGCATCTAGACGGAGAGTTTGTACAGATTTACCGACAGGACTGAAAGGCTGTTGGTGCTACCACATTCACGTGACCTGGATTGTTTGGATGCTATTGGAGATTATGAGCATGGTCCGCTGCCCGCTCTAATTGGCATTGCTGAGCAGAGTGTCAGACTACCGTAGCTGCCCATTGCCTATAATGCGGCTCAGCATCTTTACCAACCGGGCCAGCAGCAAAGGGGGAAACCTGAAACTCTAAGGTCAAGAGCATCTCCAGCGTTGCGCTTCAAACTTGACACTTCAAGTGATTACATTCTTTTGAAGGGCCTTGAAAGTTCTCATTTTTCACCCTTGCACTTCAAAAATGCTTCATAATTAGTCATTTGATTATTTAACCTCTAAATGCTCAAGGCCTTTCTTAACTTCTTCGCATTTTCATGGAACTGAACAATCAATCAACATTTTCATAAGTTTCATCAAGTTTTTTTGAATTGTAATTGTACAAATTCAAACTAAACATGTTAGAGAACACATGGAAAAGGAAAATACAAAAATATCACTTACAATTTGAAATATTATAATATTTAAAGATGAGGGTGTTAAAGTTGCAAAAGTGACTTGAAGTTTTCCAATCCTCATTTCACATGTCAAACCTAAAAAGTTGGTCTCCAAAAAAATATGACATTTAAGGTCATTACATTTCTAATTGAATCAATTTACAGCTTTCAAAATTTACTCCTACCTTTTTTTTAATGGATTTCTAATGTGGAGTTTTCTCCAAGCTCTAGTGTATTTCAGGCTCATTTTCAAGATCTTCCAACACTAAAAAACTCAAGATTGCAGTGGACACCCTTGTATAAAATCTTGAGTAGAAAAACCATCAACAATCATTTTCAAAATCAAATTTATAATGTTGAAAATTGACTTCAAAACCAACCCCCATTGGAAAAAAATCACTACAAATAATGATTTGATAAGGTTTTATTCATCTTCAAAATTTTGTAAACACCCAAATTGGGTGCCTTGGGCATTTAGGGATTAACCCAGACCACCTTAAAAGTGGTAAATTCACTTTTGTCCAAAACTAGCTTACAAGTGGTACATGGCTAGAGTTAAAAGTGCCTATATCCACTTATAAACATTTTATCCAATTTTTTGGGTGTCTAAGAGCCTATTTGAGTCAAAAGCACAAATTTCTTTGACTGCAAAACACCTTCTAAGGATAAATTGGTAATGGACTCACGGTATTAGTCTTTCTCCCATCCAAGGATGGAGAAGTCAAACTCCATAACACCTTCCAAGGAAAATTGGTAATGGATTTGAGGTTTCAATCTTTCTCCCATCCAAGGATAGAGAATCAGATTCTATAGATGTAGTATTTGGAAACGATGTAGCAACACCTCTTGCCCAATCACGTAGCAATTTGTATTGCTAACCAACATGGAGAGCATGGCTAGGCAGAAGTCCAGCACAAGATTGTTTGGCAGATGTCATCTTCAACTGAAAAAATCTACAAAATACTGGAGAATGATAGACTAGAGAATGGTTTGTTAAAGTGATCTTCAAAATACTAGATAGTAGTAGAATGGAGAATGGTATGTAATGTAGCGGTCAACAAAAAACCTCAATCACAAGTCACAAATGACATATCGATCATATCCTTCCTTGGCTTCAATGACTTCCCTCCTATTGATGCCTTCCAATTGGCCCTTAAAAGTGAGAAATGACTAGTCTCAAAAGTTATAAAAGTGGCGTCTATTAATAGATTTCCACTTTTAAAGTGCCTTGGGTTAATCCCTAAAGGACTGTTGTCCCTTTGGAGGACAAATGGGATTTTGGGCATGTACCTTTGGATAAGTTACTTTATAAGATTTTTTGAAACTTATATCAAAGGTGGGGAATTTAGAGATCTACATGGGCATCTAATTTTTTCTTCATTTTGACATTTGACAAAGAAGTTATGCATGAATTTATTGAAACTAGGGAAGGAGGGGCAGTTTGGGTAGCCCAAAAAATTCTCTAGAAGTTGCACTTTTAAAAAATAAAATTGGAATTGGCTCTTTAGATTTTTTTATATGTGAGAAGCTTTGAATCATTCAATTTCAATCAATGACATGAAAGTTATGAGGAGTTTTTGTTTGCGGGTAGTTATGGATTCTCTACTCTAAAATAAACTTTGAAGTCCTTTATTTTACTGGATTTCAATATTTTGGAAAAAAAGTAAACCAAAGGAAGTAGATTGTTTATCACAACATTAAAAAATTGGGATTTGCATTTCTCATTTCAATAATTCAATTCTCCACAATTTAGTTTTTTAACTCATTCTCTACTTCTTTTTACTTATTAAATTTTCCCATGTGTTGTATAGTTCAAATTGATTTGAAAATTCTCCCACATATAACTAGCTTGATCTCCTACATGGAAAAATAAAAGCACAACTTTGGGTAGAGCAATTTTTTTCATATAAAAGTGGTCAAAGGCTTTTGAAATTTATTGGCAACAACGAAAAAAACTTTTTCCCTTCACTTTAGATGTAAATATCTCCCTCCTCTCCATCTAGAATGACTTGATGTTTTCCCCACAAGTACCTCTTCTAGTTTAAGGCAGGATCCTACGGTTGAATTTCCAAAAATTAAAATTAAAATCTGCCTTCTTACTCATCCCCTAGAAGTGGCACTTCTCAATGATTTTGGCAGGAAAAATGGCTTGGTCCTTTAGGTGTTTTTTAAGAGTTATTGCTTGACACTTTAGGATGGAGTGCCATAAGAGAATTGTAAGGGACCCATAACTCTTATCATCCATGCTTGAAGTGCGTTGGACCTTAGGAGAGCAACACATGAGATGCTCTAAGATTTCAAACTCTCATTGAGTGTTTGAAACCAAAGGGTCTAATTTTAGTCTTGATCCAATGTGGCATATGACAAGGTAGGACCAATGGGTTAGATCTTAAACCCATGAGGTTATGATTTTCTCCCATGGAATTACAATTTGAAAAGAGTATTTATGATACTGATAGGAAAAATGAATGTATTTTAACCACATTGAGAAGGTGGGGTCTCTTTTTCCGTGCTTACACCTTGAGGGTTGTATTTCTTGCTTATATGAGCTCTATATTGCGGAGAGGGGGGAGGGGACATATTTATTGTCTTACTAGTGGACCCATGTTCTGCCGGTCCGGCGGAGGGCCATAGAGAATACTCGCGTTAAAATTTGACGTAAACAGAATTTGATTCAAGAACCATCTCATTCTAGCTGCTTTCCAAGATTGAGCACGGAGCTTGAGTGCAAACGTCCAAGAATGATTGATATCCCTCATTCATTCTTTTTATCCCACAAAGACGTCCCAGCAAAATTCCCATACACTATTGCCACTATCTGTATATCAAAAAGTTTTAAGTGATTATTTGACCTAATCAAACGCATAAAGCACTTCGAGCATTCACTAGAATTCCCAAACTGAAAACTACAATAATCCTAACTCCAGTCCACATAATACCTCTAAGCATATTCCCTGCCTAGATATGCAGCCCAAATCGCCCAAATCCACTTTATCATTCAAACATGCAACCTGAAGAACTGAGCAAAAGGTTTCGTAACAGTTGAATGTCGTAGCCGTGTGATCCCCTTTGAAGACCATATTGCCTTTCCTCAACTTCTTCTTCTTCAGCACCTCCACAATCAAGTGATTCCAACTTAGCTTCAGCATCCAGTGGAAATCCTTTCTTATCAAGACTTAGTAAGTTTTCTTTTGGGCTAGAAAGCCTTCAGCCCACTGGCACCCGCTCCATCCAATTTAGGGCTTTGAATGCAAACTCACCAAGTTGCCGTCCTTGTTCATTTTGTCTTTCTTCTTCAAGGCCTAAACCTAGCGACAACTTCGACAGCTTCCACAGCTTCTCCAGAAGAAGACATGCATTCTCTTGCGCCTCCTTCTGCCCTATGCACAAACCCTAACAAACAAACAAAACATCAAACAGCATGTTGCTACTCTTCCAAATTGGAAGAGAGATTTCTGACCTTGGGCACCAAACCTTTGAGCAACCACAACAAAAAAAGCAACACTGGTTGCATTTGTCGGGAGAGGCCATTGTGCAGCGTGATGATCACCAAACCCTAATTTTGCAATCCATTCACTCATAGCCCGCATTCGTGCACCTGCAGCAGCATGATGATCCGAGCGATTCAATACCAAACCCACCATCCACAAAATTGATGAGAAAGCAAAGAAGAGAGAAGCTTGGCTCATAATCTCTGCAAATGTGCACCTGCTTTTGCATTTGTGGAATCGTTCTAACCAGTGATCCGTCTACGACCTTGCACCAGTCGCCTCCATTCACATCTTGTCCATGTCTTGCATCATGAAGTAGAGCATTGAAGAGTGTAATCTGCTGGTTCTCCACTCGCAGGTTGTCGGACAGCTACATCACTTCCTTGAATGCTGCCTGGATTTGTTCCACTAGCCTCGGCTCGCTGGTGAAAGCTCGTGAACTATAGACATGCAGAGAGCAAAGCAAACCAGAAGCGGGCCCGTGGCCTTGGATGCCGACTGCTGATGCGGCCATGTCGCTAATGTTCGGGAAACTACACAAATTCAAGACCACATTAACCAATGTTATCAGTTTGTACACACAACAAACTCTTGCCAATATATCTGGTCATTCATAGCTTGCGCCATCGCTCTGTTGCAACTCACTCCTGCCATCGCAGCCTAGCTCTCGCCATTGCGCTACCGCTATGTAGGAACAACACCAATTGCACACAAAAACCTCAAAGCTGGTCATGTTCCTCATCCCCAATCATAGAATCAAATCATGTTTTGTAAAGATCAATCTCACACACCTCGCAATGCCAACATTCCCCTCTCATCACTCCTCCAATTCCTTGACCCCCTCCCACAAATTCTTGGTAAACCTACCTCTTGCTTGACTCTCTCAATCCTAACAGATTTCAATCTTTTACCAGCCAGTTCAATGATGAAGGCCGTGAGTACAAGTTTGCAGGTGCCTATGGTTAAGGTTGGTTCAAAAAACCTTAAGATTGCAAATCCCTTGAGTCTTGACAGCTTGAGGAAGATCAGATCTGATCAGCCCACAACGCCTCATCATGAGATGAGTAAGACAGCTTATCAATAACATTAGTGAATAACATCTTCAGTCACGTAGTGGCCATGTAGGCACTCACAGCAGCCACATAGGAAAAACATGCTTGACCGACAGACACTCCAAAAACCCAGTTCTATTATATAAAGTATTATATAAGTAGATAGATTATGTTTTAAATTCCTCTAAAATCCGCAAGATTGAATTTTATACTTCACATTTTCATTACTTTTGGTGTAAATGCACCTTATGGGGTAATTTTGCACTCTAGAGTGATGATGTACGCTTAAATTTGAAACTATCCATTATTAGAGAAAAGTGTCCCCTATTTCTTTTAGTGTATAGTGGTGCTTGGATAAGGTCAACCTTTGTAAGAGAAACATTTGAATAGTGTCAAGGTTCTCACTTTTTTTTGTGTGTTATAGATTAGTAGATTGGAGTGTTTTTTAAACTCCTAAATGCCTAAGGTACCACATTATGGTGTTGATGATACTTTGAACTTCTATAAAATCTAACTAAGTTGCTTATTTAGTATATTCTATTTTTTAACTATTCTTTTTGAAGTCTATTTCTAGCATAAAAAAATGATTTTGTAAATGATTGATTATGATTTTTCAATTCAAGATTTTGTGTAAGGGTGCCCATTGTAGACTTTTTTTAATGTTGCAAGCTCTTGAAAATGAGCCTCAAATACACTAGACCTTGGAGAAAAATTTACACTTGAAATTCCATAAAAAAAATCTTTGAGGAGATTTTTAAAAAGCTGTAAATTGACTGGAGTTATGTATGTTATGTCCCGTGTTATGTCTTCTGACCCCATATTTTTCATGTGACCATTTTTTTAGATTTGACATGTGAAAAGATGACTATTTTCACTATATTAACACCCTTTTGATCAAACATTATAATCTTTCAATCCATAAATGATATTGTTCTATTTTCTTTTCCCATGTGATCTCTAACATATGTAGTTTGATTTTGTACGGTTACAATTTAAAAAAACTAATACAACTTATCAAAATTTTGACTTTTTATTCAACTTAGAGAAAATTCCTAGAAGCTCAAAAAGTCCCTTAGGCATTTAGGGGTTAAAGTCAGTGCTAAGATATTATCAACCATTTTTTTTCTCCCAAGTTCCAAAGCATTGACCTTATCCAAGCACAATTTTAGTGTCAAATTTATACCTTCAACAAGATTTGCACTTATGTTTTGGTTGGGTTGCTTGGGTGCAGTGTTTTTTTTCTTGGCAAAAAAAAAGCCATATTTTTTTTATGAAAACCCAAGTTCTCTTTGCCTTAAGGAACTAACACAAAGTGTAAAATTTTATCATCAAATTTTTTGTGGATGAAGTATGTAGATAGCTTGATATCATGACACCAAGTGGGCTATGTTGCCAAGTGTCAGTTTAGTGATTAAAAGATAATTGTGATTATGTTGCCATGTGGCAACAACCAATGACCTTCCAGAAAAACATGGCGCTAATTATATGATCATATGGTTAATTGCCTATTGGTTTGTCTTCTTTTTCTCTCACTTTGAGGTTGAGCAATCAAAGAAAAAATTAGGTGAAAGTGTATTGAAAAAGCTAAGTTCATTTCTGAAAACTTAAGAAGGATTGTTTAATTACTTATAGATTTCTATGTCTTGAGAATAGTGTTGTTAAATGCTTGATTTTTGTACAAGTTCTATATTGTAAAGTGTTTCAAAGTTATTTCACTTTGCATGTTGTTGTATGATGCTTAGAAGTTTACCATACATTAAGATTTAGCTTTTAAATTTTGAATCTTCTATGCCCTGTACAACATAACTCCTCTAAACTAATATCCCCGAAGCTAATATTTGGTATGTCATAACACTACCCACCCCCTTCTCAGGCCACTATTTGAACTAGTAACTCCAGTCCCAAGTATATTAGTATAAAAGGAGTTCTATTGTACCCAAAATGTGACTTTTTAAACTCAAGGTATGTCTAAGTTAGGATGTCAAAATTCATTGTGTTTCTTGTGTTATGTAGCTACTTTCAATTGAAATATATTGCTTTGTTGTAGGAACTTGGTTGAGAAGAAAATTCTTGTGTCCCTTATATTAAGTTGTTAAATTCATGTGTGGAGCCATATTTCTTCATCCCAACAACCCTCATCACCTAAGTATTTTGTGATGAAAAATACTCTAGAAGCCTAAAAAAACATGGTTTGTGCAAACATGGTACCACCTTGACTACTGCCATACTTAATACAAAAAACGCTGCTTGAGTGGTACACTACTCCCTCTTTGCAGTCGAATCTTTTCTTCATGCAGCTAAATCTCCTTCTTTTTTCACTGTGCTTCAAAATGTCACATTGCCCCTACAATGTCACTAAGAGTAAATTTTATGTCAGCCTTAGAATGGGAAATCAATTGTTTGTTGTTTCTGGGGTTTTTAATTTTGGGTCAGCATGAAAGATTTCCAAAGTTTTTGTTATGTTCATCCATTAATGAAGACTTCAGAAAATCCATTGTAAAGTGTAATGTGGAAGAATATTTGAAAGCTGATATGTGAATAAAGGCTACAATATGTGGAGCTTAGGCTGCCTCCATTTTTTCAAATTTTATTACTACTACCGTTTTCAAGAGTAAAGTTGACTTTAAAAAACGACTCAAAAACTTCATGAAAAGGTTTTTAGAGAATTTAATGTAGAAAACAAGACAAAATAATATGGTAGAAGTAATGATATTAGGTAATGTTTGAGAGTATTTTACAAATGTTTTATCTACCAAATGTTGGTTGCCTGAAGAAAAATACTTATTTGATAGGGAAATGCAAACACTACTGTGAGGTAGATTTATATTAACCCCTAAAATTTCTTTGCTTATTGAGCAATTTTTTTGAAGAAAGTTGTGAAATTGGGGTTGTCAATTGTGTAAAGAAGTTAACCTAACAAGGTAAAAAAGGAACTATATGGGCTTCCGTTTATCTCCATGCAAAATATGTACAAAAAGTTTGAAACTCAAATTTCTCATCTTCTTCAAGATCCCTGCATTCAAAGTAGTTTTGTTTTATTTTTTTTGTTGCATGTCCAAGTGTTCCTTTCTAAGTCAGAATTCAATGAAAAATAAGGGGATGTGGAAATTGGCTTGCACTTGCGTACATGTATGAGTTTACAAGAAGTAAGGTAGGTAGCTCAAAAGCAACACTTTAAGGGTTGACCTGCCTTCTCATGCCCGTTTTGAGCCAAAAAGATTTTTATCTAATTTTCAAACAAAGAGAAATAGATGCCAAATTTAACACAATTTTTTTCATATTTTTTGAAGATTTGTTGAATTGGTGATGAATTTTCAATTTTTTGTGTGGTGGGCACCTATTTGTGATTCTAGGTCTCCCATAAACCATTCCCTTGCATCTTGTAAAGAGATGAGATGAAATCAAGGAGTATGATTGGCTCTTGCAATAGAATATACCTTTTCTTCTATGACTAAAGAGGGTCCATTCAAGAACCACCTCATATCCATCCATGGACTACCTATGAGACGCATTTCAAGAGAGGGGACGCAATTTGCACTACCTAACTTACCTTACACCAAAAACAACAACTTTATTTTACTTTACTCAATTATTGTGGAATTTGCACAATGGTGATTTCGTGAAAAACATTGCCATAGCTAATAGTGTAATACATTTTTACAAAATCCATAGAAAGTACATCTTTTCAATTTCAACAATGGATTTTGAATTTCTTGATCACACTAACAAAACTGTATAAAAACAATTGATAAAATAAATGAACAAAAGAAGACATGGCTAGGTTTATGAAAATTTTAGTTCATGAATAAAACACTATCCACAGCGTTGCTGGGAAGGAACCATCAATTTGTGGTTTTTTACAAGCCCCTGATAAATCACAAGAAATGCCATTCCTAGCACAAAATGTTAAATTTTACTTCAAAATGCATTTGAAGTTAAATTTCAAAACAAACGACGTTCACATATCTGCATTGTAAATTGTCATTCTTAAAAAAATAGTAAGCGCTTCCATTGTTGATAATACAACTTGCATGAGCTGCCCAGTAGGGTTTTTTTTTTTTTTTTTTTTCATTTTTTAAGAAGTGCAAAATTTAAAATATTATAGCGGTGCTCTAAATTTCAACAATCATTCACATATTGAATAGAAAATATCACATTAGTACATATTAGATGTCTATAATTTGGTTTGCATCCACAATTTGACAATTTCATCTAGGCTTTTCTTTAATTTGAAACCTTTTTGGCAATTTCATCCAAGTTTTTTGGCATTTTTTTGATATTTTTTAGCCTGACTGTTTTATGGGTGCAATTTGGCACCAAAAAGCCAAAAAAATAGCCCTGAGTGCCCACGAGCTAGAAAGTCCATTTTGGGTTTTAAAAAACTTTAGGGACTAACGTACAATTTGAAGTTCAAAATTTGAAACTCTTTTCTAAATTTGTTTGCAAACAAAAAATATGTATATTTTGAATGAGATTAATCAAAATGGCCTCGAAATGTGATGATTTGATTGTAAAAAAGAATTGGTATTTTTTTATTATTTCTTTGTGACAATTTTGAACTATATGTCAACCCTTCAATCAATCATAGACTGTAAAATTCTAAAAATAAGAATCCATATGCAAAGCAGGAACTTCCATTGCTTTAGATATATTATATGCAAATATTGGGAGATTTATGCAAAATCTATAGAAATCTATGCAAAACACTAGGTGATATATGCAACACATTGCGTGATTTCTGCAAAACGTTAAAGATCACATTGGGAGATCCCTTATGTTTTATTGAAAAAATCCAAAATTACACAAACAATCCATGTTTAGTTGAATGTGGCATGCTTAGTAAAAATATTGGTAACGTCTTTTTTGTAATTCTACTACAGTGCTTATTTAATAATATTTGATGACTTTGATTTGGTTGTTACATAAAACAATTACCTCATCCAAGGTATTTCCAAGAAAAATAATTACCAAACAAGAAGCTTTTGATTGTGCAACAAAAGTTTGGAAACATTCATCTATACTAATAATAGGCTTGGTTTCATTAGTTGGGTAGTTTAGTGTTTGTAATAGAATAAAATCTTGATTAGTTGGATAGTTGGGTGTTGCTCCAAGAAGATTAGATGGTGGTTATGAGGGCGGTTATTCTTATTTCTACGGTTATGTGGCGGTTATGGTCGTTCTTGGGGATGGGGTATACACGGGAATAGGGGGTGGACGCATAGAGAAGGAGGCAAAGCGCGTGGGTAGGCATAGTACAATTAAGCTCATTGTAATGGAAAGGAGAAGAAGCTTGAAGAAGGTGATTATGAGGAAGGTCATGTTAATATTTTTGCAAGAACCCCCTCCCATGATGGCCTTCTGCCAGAACGGCGGGTACAAGGGTCCACTAATTGATCAAAAATAGATTGTTTGGATGTTAGACAATTAAAGGCCCATTCACCCATTGTCCTACAAGGGACAAAGTGGATTTTGGGTAGGCTTATTCCAATAGAAAATTTTATCAACTTTTTTTGAATATTTTTGCTAAAATAGTTTTGCAAGCACTACATGGGGATATAATTTTTTATTGGAATTAAATTTATGGTTCAAAAGTTATTGGTTTTTGTAGGGTTTTTTTTGTTCAACTAGCAAGTTGAACATACCATTTCCATTGGCTTCTCCAAAGGCAACCAATTAAGGAATGACCCTTCATTGGAGTATATCCAAAGCAACAATACACTTGATAAATACATTTTTGTATTAGGTAAACACATTAGCTTTTGAAATGCAATAGCTAATAAAGATTTTTGATTTTTTTCAATATTTTATTTTTGTGATTATCAAGAAAGGTAAATTCTTTTAGCCCACCATTTAATTTTGTATATTTCAAAATTAGCCTTCAAAAATTTGGTTTACAAAAAACCCCAATGTAGTGTGAATTTCAAGCACATGTATGCAATGGAGGCTCATGTATAGAATGTTCCAAGTCTCTATTGGCCATGAATACTTGTGCAAGTATGCCTAAATAACATGATTTAGAACATGTTGAAAAGTTCATTATAGCACATATAGTGCTAAAATTTCCACAACATATGATATGTCAAAGGGACCTAAAAAGTGTGAGTAGAGGTCAAAAAAACTTCTACATTAACTTCAAATGGTCATATCTCTCAATGTTTAGGGTCAAACCTCACAAAAATTTCACCATATCCTTTGGCATAAATCTAATGCAAGATACTAAGGTTAGATTTGTGAAAAATAGGTTTCTTTTTAACTTAGGATCATGTGACTACAAATGACAAATTTGAGGGTTTTTTGAAAAAATATGGGCTTGGTTATTTAGGGGTTAACAATATGATTTTTATGTTGAAGTAATACAAGGTTTAGCCACATTTAGAAACACTAGAAGGATGAGACAAATTTATGATGTCAACTTTGATCAAATTGGAGTTCTTCCAACAAGACTAGAGTGTAAATTGATATAATTGGTGGTTTGGGATGCTTTTTGGTTTACTAACACACTCTCTCTCTCATATATATATATATATATATATATATATAGGTAGGGAATTGCTAATGAGACACCCTAAATTGCTAACGGGACACCCCTTGTGAGCATAAAATGTAAATTTTAATGCTAATTTTTTATTTGGATAAAAAAATGTGTTTCATGTTTATCATTCTAAGGCTATACTCAAAAAAAAAGTATGCTTAAATTTGAAACTAAAAATATAAGACTTTTGGGTTAATTAAAGCAAAAATATATCAAAAAAACAATATTGGTGCAATAATATTTCAATAACAATTTATACTTGTCATGTTTTCTTTCAAAGAGGTGGTAATGTCATGATTGAATGAATGATGGACCACTTGGATAAATAATATATAGCAATGAATTATCAAATTTCATGCTCACAAGGGTGTCATGTTAGCAATTTAGGGTGTTTCTTTGACTTATTTCAACTGTGAATGTTAGATTTTATCAACATTTTGACACCATCATAACTTAATTCTATTTGATTACAACTATCACAATAGTTCTAATTAAATAAAATACTTATTACAACATCATAATATTAATCCAACTTTCTTTACCTAACCTTCAACGGGACCAAACAATTCCAACGTTGCATGAATCATGTCAACCTTGTGGGATGAACTCCCTTGAATGTAAATTCACTTGCTTCATATATAAGGAACCTACATAATTAGTTCGTTGATTCACCTTTCGACCATCTTCCAATTCCACCTCATGAAACCATGATACCAAGTTCTATATAACTGCGCTAGTATTTGGTGGAAGATCCTGAAACCCATAATACTTAGAAAAGTAAAGTAAGAAAAAACTTCTTTCAAATCCTTTGCACCAAAAAACAAGGACATAATCAAATATACTCCGTGCACTAGAACCTATGCTCTGGTGAGTTTGGGTCTATCTCAGTATTTCCCCAACTTCTCTCTCTCCTTTTATGTGGACCCCAAGGTGGAAAAGTTCCATTTATTCTTCTTACAAAAAAATTGCACTTACTTTGTATATGTTTTTTTTCACCCGTTTAAATTGTTTTTTTTCACCCGTAGAATAGTTGAGGATATTTGAATTTAAATATGGATTCAAAATTTCCAAATTTTGGTCTAAAATAGTGAATTCCTAAATTGCTATGTTTTGCTTAAGTGAAAATTCTGAAATTTTTCATCCCTCCTTCACCTGAAAGATTTTTTTTAAAGAAAGATGAAGGCAAGCTTTGCATTTACTAAAACAACTCACCTTTGTGCAGTCAACATACCCACCAAATTACGTAGTGACCTCATCAGATAATATTCATACACAAAGTGTATTCTAGGCCTTTGATTTACTCCACTCAATACAACTTCTTAATAAGTCATGAATATCAATTGTTGTAACTTCCCCAGTCCTTTGCACTAAAAGAACTACTCCATCTATTGACTTCACCAACATAAAGGAACTTGAAATTCATTTTTTTGGTTTTTGAGCAATGTTGCCTTACTTTCATTGGTCTATCACAATGGACTATTAAGAGTTTTGCTTCTTTGTCAATACTATACTCAGCATATTTTGGTTTGTAGGCTAACCGAGGGACACCAATGTAAACATAAGGCCCACAATAGTTTGAAAATTTTGCTGATATCTACCTTAGGATATTTTCAGCGTAATCACTATCCCACAAGCAATGAAAAGTCCTACTGTTACTTGCTTGAGATTCGTTATTTTCAAAAGTACAATCCCCTATTTTTCAAGTCCAATAATAAACTCCCATGACATTGTAACGCTCGATATTGAGATATTCAAATAACATTAAATCAGCGAATCAACATGTGCCTATGACAACGCATGTGAAGGGCAAAAAGCCAACAATTGAACTGGTTATAGCCCAAAAAGGTGCCATCAGTCAGTTCCTTAATCTCTCCATTGTACAATACGTTGTTGCATGAAAAGATAGAAAAAGCTATCTTGTTCACTTGACAGTGTCCATACAGGGAGTTTTCAGCTTTCAAATTGGCCTTCAAAAGATGTCAAACTCAAAATTTGGTTGTGCATGAGTTGCATGCCAAGTTTCTGTTTAAAAGTCCTTAAAAAGGTAAAATCGTTGTTTCATTTTTCGGCCACCAAAAGAAAGTGTCGCCTATTTAACCCCTAAGCGCACCAAAAGTAGGGTTTCGAGAGACCTACCACTTTGATGCATCGTATGTCAGTCAATCGGATGATCCACAGAAAGTGATCATCGAAAAAAGTGGAATACCTACTTAAATTTTGAGAAAAATTGACCATGAGAGATGGAAGATTATAACATTGGATCAAACAAAATACAATAGTAAAATCTTATTTTTTGGCAAAGAGTTGCTATTTAATGATTTTTATAAAAATTCTATAAGCCCCTATTTTATCTCAGTTTATGTGAATAGCAAGATTAGATGTGAATGCACACAATGGTAAATTATTGAAGATTGTAATTATTTTTATGTTAAAATCTAGGGCTTCCAACTCTTGTTGTGCAAAAAACAATGAGCAACATAGTCAATGAGGGTTGCCATGACAAGGGTCTAGAACATGCTTGAACCCTTGTTGGGAAATTTTTTGCTGTCACAAAGCACAAGCAAGAAAGCTTACAAGGGGTATTGACCAGTTGCAACTTGTAAGACTTTACTTGTCACCACGTCCCATATTGTGTTACGCCCTCTCCACACTTGTATTACATTTGACTAGCCTTGGCATCACTCCACTTGCATGAACCACTTGAATGCCGCCTTGATAATTGTAGTTTATAGCAAGGTCAATAAATTAGATCCACTACCTCTCAAAGAGGCCTATGAAATCATGTGAGGACCGTTTTGATCCTTTGAGGCGTTCAGGAGTTAATATGCTAACACCTGCTTCTTGATAGCCACTAAACAATACAGTACTTTAGTACAAAGTAGAATACTCTACAAACAACTACACCAACGTTTAACGTGAATCATAACACCATGTCCATGGATGCAAACTTAGATAGTCATTAGTGCTCACCAATACAAAACAATTGGGGAACTAAAATCTCTAACTAGAAAAGTCACATTGCAAAATAGATAGACAAAGGAAAACCTCAGAACAGAAGACAAAATCATTGTACAAAGGTCAACATTTGATAGGTTAGAGTAATCTGCAAGGAAGTTATTCGTACACTTCAAAGCATGCATTAAGCATTTGAGCAAATTTAGCCATAGCAGCGAATGGGGTCAGTGCAGCCCTTGGCTGCGGACTGTCGAAATCCCATTCTGCCACCCTTGGCTAAGTAGTGCTGGTGGTAGGACTCCGCCTTATAGAACTTCTTTGCTGGGAGCAGCTCTGTCACAATCTTTCGGTGCAGAGATGTTTGGTGATTTTCAAGAGATTTCTTGGCTGCTCTCTCTTGCTCGGGCGTGTAGAAGTAGATGCCAGATCGATATTGTGTTCCAGAATCGCCGCCCTGTGCAAACAAATAGCACTGTCATATCTAATCTCACCAAAGCAAAAGCACATCAAAGATATCCTTTAAATTCAGGATCCCTTCAGACTTATGCTTTAAACACCCCAAAAAAATGGATTGTAAACACATATTCATGGCGTTGCTTGTTTTTATCAGTATTTATATTCACTCCCTACAACAAGTTTACTGCCCTTGCTTTGAATGACTTGAAAGAGGTGTATAGTGAGTGAAAAACATAGAGTATCTTATATTGCATCACAAGAAAAGTGAAAACACCAATAGGTATAGTATGGTCAGTACATCTCAATCAGACCTTTACCCAAAGCCAGATTCAAGTGTAAAACTTACATATTTGAACATAACAAGTTAAGGTTAGGTGCATCTCTAATCAGCACTTTAAAAATGTATCCACGTGGCAGTTGTATTTCAACTGCCAAACAAGATTGAAGAGACATTAAGAAAGTGTAACAATACGAACTCAAGAACCATGCTTTAATGCTTATTTGATTACTGGGATGCATCAAGAGATGGGTAGATGAAATACCTGGCGATTGAGAGTTGTAGGATCATGACGGTTCCAAAATACATTAAGGAGTTTGTCATAGTTGACTTCTGTTGGGTTATACTCTACCCTCACAACTTCCGAATGTCCTGTTTCAAGCAAAACACATATTGTCAGATTCTGAGGCAGTACAGCCACCCTCCTAAGCAATACGTCAGTAGTTGCATCACGTTAGACAAACAAGCGGAACCCCTTGCCGCTCATGAAAATTGTAGTCCATGGAAATCCAGTATCAAGTCTGACCCAAACAAAACCTCAAATAATCAACAAAAACCTACACTCCTACAGGGAACGTAGTCACTAAAACCATTAGACACCCGATCCCATCACCTATACTTACCCTTGTTATCAAAGCAACTCCTCTTCGACTTATTAGCACATAATGTAAGCAAGATTTGGTTAAATGTCTATGAAATGAACACAGATCTATGGATGAAAACGAGATTGTCTAATGGTAATGTCACTTGTTGTAGTCTACTCTCTCCCACTTCGAAATTTCATAAGGAATTCATACCTGGCGATAAAAAAAAAAATTACAAGAAAATTCAGCTATATTAAACAAAGAGTTTCACATATCTTGCAAAAACAACTTCTAATTATTGTACAAAGAGTACACTGAAACAGATAATATCCCTTACCCTTACTCTGCCACTATGCAGAACTCAACAGAGACGTGCGCATGTACCCAAAAAAAGACCCGTAAAAAAAATCTTTGCTAAACTTGACGTAACCCTAGATTCCATGCACACGACCAAATCGGCAAGAATCCAAGGAACAGTAGTACCTCATGAAACGAAGACAAAAAAAAAAGAATCCATTATCTGAACTTTGGAAACAAGAGCACAGTTTTGTAATTTATCACCAACTGCATACCAAGCTGAAATCCACACCATCGAAAAGCAACCCAAATATCCCAGAATTCATCGAATTTCCAAGCGCTGACTTGCACCCACCTGCAAAGCTAATTAAAACACTTTGAAAGCAGGTTCACTGAAATCCATTCAGTGTTTCAAGAGCTCTCTTACACCAATTTACAGATCAACCATGTCGAGTTACGGCCTTAATGGAAAATTAGAGAATTATTATGACTCACCGGTGTTACCCGAGCAGACAGCCTCGTACGTAGGCAAGTGCAGCTGCCCTTGTGTGTACCCAACCTCCGTGTTGGTCACGCCCGGCAAGCGCTGGAACGCGAGCTCCACGCCCCAGAAACAGCCAGCTCCAAAGCAAGCGAATTCACGCCCCGCCGCAGGTGAATCGGTGTCCGGGCCTTGCGCAATTGCGACGTCAGCGGGGTTGTAGGAGGGCGGAGCGCGCGAGCCGAATCCCAGCATGTTGAACAACCTATCCATGGCTTGCAGAGAATTCACCAGCGGCGTTGTGGACGTAGCGAGAATCCAGTTGAAGGCGGGGGTGGAAGCGGAAGCGGAGACGAATTGGGGAGAGGATTGCAGAAGCAGAGACAGAAGAGCGACAACCGCGGACGCTGCCAAGGCGGCGGCGGTGGCCTTCCACCGCGTTGCCATCTGCTTCGCTTTGCTCGCTGCCTCGCAAAAGCTCTCAAAAGCTTCGTGCGGAGTATTTCCCCCCACAAATCTAGCTCGGGTAGGAGCAGTAGGCGCACCTTCACCGCACACTTATTTGAGATCCAAGGGCTGCAAAAACACTTTGAGAAATAATTATCATTCAAGGTGTTTCAAAGTTCAAACGGGAGTAAGGTAGTGTGCTCATAAACCGTCCATCTAAGGGCTGAAACTGAATTTTGGGGACGTGAAACTTATTGAACTATTTTTCAGTAAATTTTCCAAGTTGTTTCATATTTTTTGGAGCTTTGTAAACTTAGTTATAACATTTTGAAGTGACAAGACCATAGGGCTCTAAAACAGTTCACTTCCTCAAATGTATTCTGCTTCTACATTTTTGAAACTTATGAAAACATCATGTACACAAGAAACAGATTTGAGAGGGTGGACAATTTTAGAGCCTGAGCGGAATGTGAGCCTCCTACCTTAACCCCTAAAGGACCAGGGATGTTTTTTGATAAAAAATCTCAGAAATTGTCAACTTTTAGTGCATTGCCCAAAATTTAAAATAGAAAGCTTTTTTCTCAATTCCAACCATACAAAAGTGTGTCAAATAGATAATTAATGTGTGCAAAAAAATTCAGCCCATTTGACCACAAGGATTGTAAGATTATAACATTTGAAGTGAGAAAAATAGATTTTTTTCATTCCAACAAAACAAGGTCAGCAGACTTTGACCCTTCCTAGAGTAAATTTTTTTTATTTACAAAAATTTGAGCTTTTTGACCATTCACAAGTATATGATGTTAGGTTCCCTCATGAAATTTTTCAGATGCAAATATAGAGTTTAGCTTATTCTAAATCACCCTCCAATGCAAGGAGGTTTAGTGAATTGGCAATACATTAGTCATTCTTTCATGATTTCTTGTGCAATGTGGAAGTTTTTTATTTGAAATTTGAAACGTGAAAAGTTGGAGACAAATATTTGGAATATGTGAAAAAAAGTTTCAAGAATTTTAGATTTATAAATTGAAAGATAATAGGGCTTGAAGTTAGAGGAATTTTTTTTTCTTGAAGCTGCCCAAACATAGTTAACAAAGTTTGACTCCCTTTAGAATGTGATGTGAGTCCTCAATTTGTTTATTTTTCTGACTATTATATACCATGATTTTTTAGTTACATACTTGCCAAATTTCAAAAGTTAATGAGAGTTTTAGCATAAGATTCTCCAAAGATGCCCAAAGTGCCCGAGGTGCCCAAATTCTTGTGAGCAACATAACTTTTGAACCAGGCATCTGATAGGGGAAAAATTTACATTTCCACTTGGGGGATACATATTTGTACCTTGCCTAACAATTTTGAGAACATCCAATAAAAATTAACTCCATAATGACCCTACCCGAGTTCTCAAGTGGCTGTTGAATAGCCACTTGGTCCTTTAGGGGCTAATTGCGCTTGATTTGAGAATTTGTAGAGTGCATTTCTAAAAGATGAGATCATAGAAAAACATTGTTCTTGGTACTAAACTATCCTCAATATGACACCTATGATATGACACTTGTAAACTATAAAACGATTCAATTTCTATTGGTTGACCCTAGAGCACCCAAAGTTATTTTGGGATTTAGGAGAAAATGGGGGGTTTAATGGACACCATAGCTTGGAAAATTACATCAAGAAAAAGTGACCATAAGATTTGAAAAAGGACTACCTTCTCTGTTAATGAGGACTAGCCATGACTGTTTTCACCATACAAATCAAGAGAAAAATGAGATAAAGTTGTGGGCCTCAACAACAGGATCATGTCGCTAGGGCGCTTAAGGGTTAACCTCTAAACGCCCGTGAGGATGAATTTTGTCCTCTTGCCTTGAAAAAGCATTCTAAACAATACAACATAAAAAGTTGTTTTCCATTTGTTTTTTTTCCAAAGTGACTGTGAACACATGATCTATCATAGTAGTAAATAACAATCTTATCAAATATACTCATATTTTTAGGTAACCCAGATTGTGAGAAAATTCAAAATCATGGTATTAGGTCCCAAGCTGCCTTTATTGCAATTTTCATGAGGTCGCCATGCACTATTGACTTTTGAAACTTTTAGAAACAATACTATTGGTGCCCATCAATCAAAGCACTATTGAAGCTACAAAATGGGCAAGCCACGGCCACCAACTAGACGTTTAAGGGTTAAGATGAGAAATAGGGCATTTTTATTTCTAACAAAATGGAATCAGATTAGCAAAATTCTAGCAGATTTGGACCAATGTGAGCGGGTCCCTCCATTTAATACCAAATGGACAATAGAATCTAGCAAACAAAAAAATTACGCTAATGAGGAACTCTTAAAAAAGTTTAATAATTGATTTTGAAAACTTGAGTTAGAAGTTTAAGGACCGAGGGCCCTTTTGGGGGACAAATGGGATTTTGGGCATGTAACTATGGCTAAACTACTTTGCATGATTTTTTGAAGCTTTTATTGAAGGTGAGGAATTCAAAGATCTATGTGGGAATGTAATTTTTTCCTCATTCTGACATTTATTGAAGAGGTTAAAAATGATTTTCTAGAAAATGCTGCTCCCTCGGCAGCCAAAAACTTCTTTAAAAATTTCAGTTTTTTCAAATAAAAATCTGAAATAGGTTCTTTAGACTTATATAGATGTGGGGAGCTTTGAATCATTTGATTCTAATAGATGAGATGAAAGTTATGAGAAGTTTTAGTCTGCAAGTAGGCATAGTTTTGAGCTAAACCACACCTACCCGCAAATTAAAACTTCTCATAAATTTCATCTCATCTATCAAAATCAAATGATTCAAAGCTCCCCACATCTATATAAGTTTGAAGAACCTATTTCAGATTTTTGTTTGAAAAAACTGAAATTTTAAAAGAAGTTTTTGGCTGCCGAGGGAGCAACTTTTTCTAGATATTCATTTTTGACTTCCTCAATAAATGTCAAAATGAAGAAAAAATTACATTCCCACGTAGATCTATGGATTCCTCACCTTCAATAAAAGTTTCAAAAAATCACGCAAAGTAGTTTAGCCATAAGTATATGCCTGAAATCCCAAATGTCCCCAAATTGACAATGGTCCTTTAGGGGTTAAATATTTGCCTTGTTGGATATTACCAATAGCTAGCTTCTTTGTTCCTCTTTGCTAATTCATTGAACAATTTGTAGTTTTGTGAAGAGTGTCCAAATCTTAAATGAATTCTGTATGCATTACTTGAATGCTAAAATAATCTTTGTTCACCTATGTATACGAGGTATCATTGGTAGGAATGGTGTGTCAAGACAAATATAGCTTTATGATTTCTATTCCATTTAAGCTTTTCAAAATGGCATTTGTAAAACGTTCTACCCCTAATTGCTTATTTTTTTCAAATAATCGTTCAATAACTTAATAAATGACTTTGTAAAGACTAACCACTTGGTTTTAGAGAATGGTCCTTATACAAAAAACTCATTCAAGATTTCTTTTAATGTCTTACAATTTAGCAAAATAATTGTAGGATATTGGAGAAGTTTCAATTTTGCATGAGTTTAGAAAATTTCATACCAAATTTTTTCAAAGACTTTGAAGCCATAGTGTAAAAGATATATATTTTTGGATAACAAAAGAACTTGGCTACAGTTGATTGAGGGTAAAGGAGGAAAGCTCTATAAAATGTCCTACTTAAAACTTTTTGTACAGATTTGAAATTGCACATCTCACATGAGAAGCTCTTGATTCATTTTAGAGCAAGCCAAAAAATAATCTATTTTACTCAATTCTCTCTCAACTTTTTTGCGATACATTGTGCTTGTAATCAAAACAATCTAGTCTTGTGTAATATTAAGATGCTTAAGAAATTTGTACAAAAAGAATGCTATTTTAAAAACTTCACAAATTGCTTACATTTGGGTAATACATTATAGAATGAACATTTTGATGAAGTACTTAATTAATTTTGGATTATACAAAGTCCAAAATTAATAATTCATGCCCAAATTATTAGATATTTTTTTAATATTTTACATGTAGTATATGCAAAATATTTGGAGATTTATGCAAAACATTAGGTGATCTATGTTCCTCAATATCTAGAAATCTCTCCTATATTTTGGTGTCAAAATCTACAACTACATAAATAATTCAAGTTAAGTTAAATATGGAAAGACTTATCTAGTATGCATACAAAACTTTTAATTTTGATAACATAAGGCTTGTCAAGTTTACTTTACTTTCTACTCCATTTTCAAAAATTCTGGAAAAAAGTTCAATGAACTATTTGTAATCGCAAGCTTTAAATATTAAATTACAAACAACATTAAAGTGCATGTTGCTAGTCTATTATATTTTATTTAAGAAACATCTTTTCTGTTTTAACTGATACACTTTTCTTTTAAATCAGTTTGACGAGTTTATTCTGTTGAAATAATTTTCCTTTGACAACACTATTATGTTGATCACAATAATTTAATAATTGGTTTTTACATCAAACACTAAACTAACATGCAAAAACCTCCAAAAGCAACAAATAACTTGTAGGTGATCCAAACGTATTTTTTGATTGCTTTCAATTAGCAAAATATCCCTAATAAGTGATATGTGGAAAGTCAACATAACAATCTTAAACAACATTAAAGAAATGTTTATCAACTCAAAAAATATATAGAACCAAATATACTTTCCAACTCATTACCAACTCAATACATAAGTATGACCATTGAAACTTACGAAGAAGTTGAAAGTTGCACCCTCTTTGAAATGCTTGAAAAATTTCTACAAGGTCGGTAATTGCAAAATCTTTTATAGACAAACACTAAAAAGGAATAATTTAGTGCCTCCGAATAATCGATTTTACTTATTGAATCTAATGATTTTGTAAATTGTACAAGATATATGTTTTTGCAAATCAAATTCCTAAAATTAAAAAAAATTAACCAAAACATTAGCAAATGCCAATTCATCAACAAAAAGGGTGGCTTATAGGACAGTGGAAACTGCTAATGCCTCTTTTGCAATGTTTTGTTATTTCAAGGATACCCGTAAGGTTTGCCATATTTTCAAAGATACCCGTGCTTTTCCAGAAATTTCACAAATACCTTAGGATCAAAATTTTCAAGTGTTTGTTTAGTTGTGCATGTCACTTCCTTCTCCCATTGTGTGCACATTACTTCTATTTTATTATGTGAACGCACAAAGGATGAAGGGAAGTGGGATGTACAACAAAACAAATATCTGAAAATTTTGGTCTAGTTATTAGTGACTTTTTTGAGAAAACAAGGTTATCAACAAATCTACAACAAACTTCAAGAGTTTAAATGAATTTATCCCAAAAGAAAAATAAAAACCTCCAACTCCATTCCAAGATCACTGGATTCAAAATGCATTGTAAACCCAATTTTGTTGGTTTTATGGCAACCCCATTAGTGGCTCAAAGATGCTGAAAGTGTATGAAAAGTGTTGAGGGCCCTCCCAAAACCCTCTCAAGACACTTTGTCCTACCACGTCACACAAGGGCCTTTCAATATACTAATCATTTTAGGTTTAGTGAACTTAAAAAAATACTTCATGTGATGCCTAATAAATCAACATATTACTTACAAGGTAAAGTGGAGAGTGATGCCAACTTTTCAAAAAACATGAGCAAATATCAAGATGCTTGGAAGGAACCACCAACAGATGAAAGGTTCAAAAGAGCCCTACCAAATAAAGAAAATTAAGGTTCCTAAAAACTAATACGATTTGATGGGCACTTCCATGTCCTATTGGTTAACATGAGTTTGTTGCTAATATATTGATTTGCGTATTTTTGGTAGTTCGTTTGTTTGCATGTTTGTGAGCATGAGGTCCAAGGAAATTTGTGTTATGACTTGTGTGGGTCTCTCTTGGAGCAGGAGCGGGAACATGAAATTGCGTGTTAGAACTCAATGCCGTGACATGGGGTACCCTAGGATTCACTGGTGCAACGTGTATCAAGGCTAAAACTTTGGAAGTGCCCATGGCATGTCCAAAGATAGGCAAACATCCGGCAAACAATGAAAAGGAAGAATAGGCCTAGGGAGAGAAATACAACTAACAAAAATCCAAAAAAACCCCCAAAATTTGGGATTTCTGAAAACAATAGTACTTGCGATGCCCAAGAGCGTGGCCCGGGGGCCGTATGTCGTGATGCAACTAGACCACGCGGCTACTACACCAAATCCCATCAAAACTCTGAAGTTAAGCGCCTTTGGGCTAGAATAGAATTGGGTTGGGTGACCTCCCAAGAAGTTCCGGCGTCGCATCCACAACTCCCCCACTTTTTCTTTCTTTTAAAAAAAACGCCTTTTATTTCTTTGGTTTTTTTTTAATGGTTGAGTTTGCTGGATGTGCTCCTACACCAATAAAACAAAATCAAAAAGAGCAAAAGAAAAAGAAAAAGCAGAAAAAGAAGAAGAGGGCAATGTGTCCTTTTGGTTTACCTAGGTTTGTTGCTAATACTTTGATTTGCATGTTTGTGGTAGTTTCTTTGTTTGCATGTTTGTGAGCATGAGGTCCAAGGAAATTTGTGTTATGACTTGTGTGGGTCTCTCTTGGAACAGGAGCGGGAACGTGAAATTGCGTGTTAGAGCCTAATGCCGTGGCATGGGGTACCCTAGGATTCACTGGTGCAACATGTATCAAGGCTAAAACTTTGGAAGTGCCCATGGCATGTCCAAAGATAAGCAAACATCCAGCAAACAACGAAAAGGAAGAATAGGCCTAGGGAGAGAAATACAACTAACAAAAATCCAAAAAAACCCCCAAAATTTGGGATTTCTGAAAACAATCACATGTTTATTATATTCATGTTGTTTTGCTCTGCGATTTTTGGTGTGGTTTTAGTATCACCAGTTTTTAGGTTTTTGAGATTTGGGGTTTAGTTTTCTTAGAGGATATTGTTTGTTGAGGCTTATTCTAATAGTTCATTGCTTACTTGCTGCTATGTTTTGTTGTTACATGCCATTTTTTTCTATTTTGAGTCCCTATTTGCAGTGGTTTTGCACCAGGTGCTGATTTTCGGCCTTGTGTTTGGTTGCTTCTAGGTGTTTTTTAGGATTTGTTTCTTTTTTTACTTTTGTTTTGAACCTCATGGAACATAGATTTAAATGTTGGGTGCGGATTGGGATGTTTCATTGATTGAAATTTGTATTGTTTTGTGGCTAATTTGTAATCTTTTGCAATATTGGATTATTTTAGTCTTGGATGTGCTTTTGAGTTTTTTTTGTTTCGCTTTTGAATGTAGGCATTTATAAATTGGTAGATTTTCTGTGTTTTTTGTGTTTTGAAATGGTGCAGACGCGTCTTTTTAATTATGGTTTTTGTCTTTGTGGTGTTTAGGGCACTAGCAATTGGACATTTGAGTGCTGTTTCGTAGTTGAGACTTGGTTATTGGCCTATTTGGGCTCCATTATGTCTAATTTAGTGTATTTTTCAATATATGGACCTGTATGATGGCAAAAGATAGGAGTTCTTTGGATAGCATCATCTGCCATTAGTTGCTTAAACGGTTTTTTCAGGTTGTGATGTTTTTTTTGGCCACTTTGTTGAACAAATTGATGTGTAAAGATTTTGTTTTTGAATTCATTAAGTATATTCTTGTTGTGTTCAAGTATTGTTTTTGGAGGTATCGAATGTTGTCTTATTTTGTGTTTGTGTGAACATTGTTCCTTTATTAGGCTTACTTTGGTGGTGAGGTCAAATTAATCAGTGTCCACCATTTTGTGTAAGTAACGCTTTGCAAATTGCAATTTTCATGATGTTTAAGGCTCACATTTTTTTAATTTTTTTTTTTTTCCAAAGCAAATCAGAGGCACGCACATAGTTGTTTTTGATGTAAACAAACAACTAATATCATTGATGCTTGATACCATACTACATAGAGGGTGGCCATCTTAAGGTCTTTCAAGTAGTGCCATATCAAGTTCTTTCAAATTGTTATATACGTGAAATACTAGTTGTAGGCTTTGGTTTTTTAGTGTGGTTATATGGGTTACATGCATGATGGTCATTCCAATATGAATAGACCATGCATATATGATTTGAGACATGGAAGAGGCATTCTTCCCCAATTGGAATCTCTTATTCCAAATATGGATGAAGAAAATTTTCATAGATTGTGTAGTTTAAGAAATTAATATGCCTTAGCATTGTTGCCACAAAAATTGGCATTTGATTCCCTTTAAATATATGATATGTGTAGTGGACAAAAGAACATTTGCTCCAATTGCATGCAAAAGAATGCCTCTACATTGAATATTGCATTTAGGTTGTCTTGGCAATTAGGTTGCCTTACCCAAGTTATCTCATGACTCATCACTTGGCCACTTGGAGGCACATGCAACTCACTAAATATTTAGATTTCACATGGTTTGTGACTTGGAAGCCACTAGTTTGTCTTTTGGTTGCTTCATTGTTATTGATAGGCTATCTAAAAATGGTTTGTTGCAATGATTTTTGATGAAAGATAATATAACAGCAATAAATATTTATATAGTGTAAAATGTTGAGAAATTATTGTGGGGCAACCTAAACGCAATATTCAATGTAGAAGAATTGTACAAATATTGACAAATGATCGACATGTTGACTATGTCTAAGAATTTATAACTAAAAACTTGTTTGAAATAGTCAAAAAGAGTCATGAAATGCCATTTTATCTTTTTGCAATGGTGATCTAAAATAGGAGAATAACTACACAAGTCTAATTGATGAAATCCTAATTTTTTATTTGTTGAGAATGTCAACATCTCTTTTCCAACAAAAACTACAATGAGGGTTGTAGTTGCAATTGTGAAAATTGAAAGATGATGCATGTAGGTAAGTTGCAAGATTTGAGGGATTGGCTTGCAAGAATGTTGCTTGCTTGATTAGAAGGCTTATTCTTGGTGGTATTTTTCTTGTTGTTGACATGCTTGTTTGATTCCTATTTAGTTTGGAGATACCAAGTGTGGAGCAATTCAAGGACATTGGCTTTGCTTAGGAACTTCAACCTAGTTGACAATGTGTGTTTTGAGATTGTGGTTGCAACTTCACCTTTAGTGTTGTTGTTGTTGACAATTGAGAGTTGAGGGAGTGAGCAGCAATGCAAAGTCATAGAGCCAAGGTTGAAGTATTATGTCATTTGAAGAGGGTCAGTGTGAAGATTGTATTTTTCTTGGACATATTGTTTTAAGCAAGTGACAGGGTTTAGAAGAATTATACAAAGGTCTTTTTGTTTCTTGCAAGCTAAGGACTATCTGATTGAAGGTTTTTATGATAGATTAGAATTTCTATTTTTATTTTCTAACGCTAAGCTTTGTAGGGGGGAGTTGTCATTGTAATTGTAGGTTAGCAAGGGTGTAGAGATATAATATAGTTTGATATTATTTGATTTTTTCATTTAAATCTAGTTGTTTTGTGAGAGCATTTGTTGATTGGGCGTGTGTCTTGTTATATTTTAACTTTATTTCTCTTTCCATGAGCCCTTTTTACATAAAACAGTAATGAATTTCATTGTGTTTGAAATATGTATGAAATACAAAATTGTGAGACATTTTCATTGTTGCTTGATTATCACCATGGATTTGTATGGCAACTTTAGATTTAAGGACAAAACTTTAAAAAAATGATGAAGAAAATTTGACAACTTAGTTGATGGCACCTAAAGTTCAAAGGGGAGTTGACAAATGCCAACAACATTGGCACATGGTATGTTTGATTTTGCTCTTATTTGGTTTGCCTTAAGGAGACTAAACTTATCATTGTTGTAGGAAATTTTCAAGTCATTTTATGTCCACAAAAATAGCACTAACAATATGTTGAGATCAAACTTTTTGGGTTTATGATGACAATGTTGCCTTCTTTATTGACTACATATTAAGTTTGTAGTGTGCAAGATTGAAACATCTTAGAGATTAAACAAGAAACTTGCAATCTAAGACTCATCAAAGGCTATTAAGAATAGGGGTCACATTTACATCTAGCCTATCATCTCTTATTCACTTTTCATGATGCCTACTTGACATGATTGTTAATAGCCCTCAACGAGTTATTAGTTAAATTGGGAAAAACTGAGGTACCATTTTGTACTCCACCTTAACCCCTAAAGGACTGTCGTCCTTTTGGGAGACAGGTGGGAGTTTGGGCATGTACCTTTGGGTAAGCTACTTTGTGTGATTTTTTGAAACTTTTATTGAAGGTGTGGAATTCAAAGATCTACGTAGGCATATAATGTTTTCCTCATTCCAACAATAATTGAAGAAGTTACGCAAGAATTTCTGAAAATTTGGGGAAGACTGCCTGCCTGGGCAGCCTAAAAGCTTCTTTAAGAATTAATCTTTTTTAAAATTAAAATTTGAAATTGGTTCTTTAGATTTTTTTTATAGGTGAGAAGCTTTGAATCATTCAATTTCAATTAATGAGATCAAAGTTATGAGGAGTTTATGTTTGCTGGTAGTTATGAATTCTCTATTCTAAAATAAACTTTGAAGTCCTTTAATTTACTCAATTTTCACTATTTTGGAAAAAAATTATACCAAAGGAAGTAGATTGTTTATCACAACATTTTGACCATTAGGATTTGCAATTTTCATTTTAATAATTAAATTCTTAACAATTTAGTGATTTGACTCATTCTCTACTTCTTTTTACTTACTGATTTTTCCCATGTGTTGTGTAGTTCCATTTGATTTGAAAATTCTCCCACACATAGCTAACTTGATCTCCTACATGGGAAAAATAAAGCGCAAAGTTCCATAGAGCAATTATTTTCATGTAAGAATGGTCAAAGGCTTCTGTAAATTTTGGGGCAGCATGAAAAAAAAACTTTTCTTTTCACTTTAGATGTAAATATCTCACTCATGTCCATTTGGAATGAACTCATTTTTTTTCCACAAGTACCTAATCTAGTTTAGGGCAAGATCCTATGTTTGGATTTCCCAAAAAAAAAAACTACCTTCTTACTAACCCCCCCAAAAGTGGCAATTTTGAGTAATTTTCCTGAAAAAATGACTTAGTCCTTTAGGGGTTAAACCCAAAAAGTTACTTTAAACCAAATTTGAAGGTATCAAATTCAATTTGAGACACTAAGATTTTTTCCCTTGCAAATTCCTCCTCTTAGATGAGGGCATGGGTACCAAAAAAACAATGAGAGCTTGGTTTCAGGGGTCACCTGAAACCTTGAAGTCCCAAATTGTATTGTTTTTCCCAATTTAACGAATAACGCTTTCCTCAAAGTCAACCTAAACATAAACAGATGTGAGATGTCCTATGCACTTTCATCTTGATCTTTGAATCTAGTTGTACTTCTTCTATAGTCCTAGGTGATTAGCAAGGCTCTCATTATCGACTATGGGGCATTTTAAAATGAATATAAAACGCATTTTAGATTGGATTCTTCTTTAGTATTTGACATTAACACTAACAACTAGATGTGTTGTGTATGACAATTTATATTCACACAACAACTAATATGTTATGTGACATCTAAGCTATGCCAAATCAAACTCATAGTTTTATTTCACATGAACAATATGATTTTCTTGTTGATTTGGAAATGCTTGGAATTGTTGAAACTTTGTTTTAGTTGTCACTTCATTTTGGACCAACTAGAATTTAGGTGATTGTGGAAACACTCTCTTTGGCTTGGCATTTTTTGACAACTCAAATTTTGTGAGTACTTGCAAAATAGTTGTTTTGTGCTATAATCATGATTTTGATTTATAAATTATCTTTCTCAAATTTACTTGCACTCTTGGATTTTCTTGTGAATTGGAAATGAGAACTAGCTTGTCTTCATGGCATGTTAAAAGTTCTCAATTCAGTCCTTGAAAGTGTGTTTGTGATGCACTCAAGGTGATGCATTTTGGTAGTTGCAAGAATGACCTCTTTGTTTTGTCTCAAACACTCTTAGTACTTGTAATACTAATAATACTATCGAGCTTTTGGAATAATTTTTTTTAAATAAAATAAAATATGGGAAATTTGTAAAGCACTTAAAATAGCATACTTGTGAAAATTCAGGTTTAGAAAAAATTTATTCTAAAAGTTATGTGCAAAACAAAATCACCTTTAAAAGCCAATTTCTTTCTTGCTTTTTAGAAAATAGTAAAATAATTCAAAAAAGTAAAATAAAAACTAGCCATTTGAGAACCCATCTAACACATTCACATGCCACAATTGCTTTGCTAAGGAATTTCTTTGTATTTTGCCAATGAAGGGAGATAGGATGCCCACTTTGAGACAACATAGATGCCATGGAATTTATAGTTTTGCAAAACCCTTTTATAAATGCATGTAAGCATGCTTCATAAACAACATCCTAGATTTATATCCCTAAAAAAGTTTTTTTGGACCCAAAATAGTACTAAAAACCCCCAAAATGACCATGGTAGACACCCATTTGGGGGTTGCTTAAAAATAGCAAAATAATTTTAAAAAACACTAAAAAATTATTGAATGTCAATAACTTGCATGTTCACTTTTACTCTAAAAGGACAAGTCAATATGACTTCTTTTGCAAAAGTTACAAGCAAAAAACAAGCCGCACAAGGTGAGGGGGACAGAATGTAATACAAGTCATTCTTGCAATTACCCATCTACATTGGATTTATTTTCTTAAATTTGATGTTGATGCTAGGTGTTCAATGTGTTGTGTATGATAATACATATTTACACAACACATTGTTGAATAGTAAATAATGTCATGCATAATAGGTATTCTAATGAAGTCATTTTCAGAGATAGTGCAAATTATCACCATATCACAAGACAGGCACGCCAGCATTGATTTGAAAATAGAGACATACAAAGGAAGTGGAAGTGGATTACAAACTTCTCAATGAATGTGATACAAAATACAAGTATAGCGACATCCCTGGACCACCATAGTTGTGATTTTCACAAATTTAATAGTGCCCATGCATTTGTTGTGCTTCACCCTCCCAAGGTCCCACCCTGATTTGCAAATTTTGATGTTCCATATAAATTTGAAGGCACATTTTGAGAGAAATCCATTTACTTGCTGGCATGTCTGAACAATTACACGTGAACTTGAAGCTGATTCGATGATGAAGTGGTTTTAGACTTTTAGGGATCTGATTCACCACAGATTCATCCAAAATAGGCACGATTATGAATTTATAATCAAATAGACATTTGCAAACTCATTAGAACTTAATACCAGAGGTCCGAACTCTAGATGAGAAGTTTAGCAAGAGAATTTTATTTGTGTATTTTAAAGTTTTAATTTTATAAAAATGACAATGTAATAGTACCACTTTTACATGGGCTAAAAGAAAGTGATAAAAGAAGAGGGATCAAGCAATGGTTTGATGTAAAAGATTTATCTATAGTTTCATTCGACATGCACTACTGCAAAGATATCCACTCTAATACCATTGCCCGAGCTTCCAAAAGTAAAAAGTTATTTCCCTCTATGTTTCTATGTCATAATATTGCCGTTCTTACAAAATTGAAATTTTAAACATTTTAACATCTGTAAGAATGTGGGCGATAACTAAAGAGACATGGATATATCTTCATGTGCAAGCCAAATTTGTCAAGATCAAATTTTATCACGGCCGCAAATGACTCTTTAATGTAATTTTAACACGGGAAGTTGTCAAAAGTGACAGTATTTAGTGACTCATTCACTACCAGTATTAGTGACAGTAGATATGCTGTTAAAAATAATACACTAGAAGTGGAAATAGATGTTTAACAACTCCATGGCTTACGCCACTTTGGGCCAGTTCAGACTTGAAGTGGACATCTTAATGGACAAAATGCTTTGTTCATCTTCGTTTGGTGGGAAACTATCATGTCATCATTAATTTTGTTCATTTGTTGAAAGGTTTCAAGGTAGAAATCAAATGTTTAGTGGAGTTATAGTTGTGTTTTCATATGACATGATTTTGTCTTGACTTCACATGAAGTGAGAGGGAGTGTTTTGTCCAATCAACAAGATTTGGAGTCACCTTGAGATGTCACCCCAAATCTTGTGCACTACTAGAAAAATCCTTATCAATTTTGACGGGAGTGGGTGATGACATGGTGTTAACACCTACCAATCATCCGCTTCACTCTTAAAGCTCCACTAAACAAAACCCTCCACCAATGAGAAGTTCCTAAATCTTGTCCACTTCCCAATCTGAACCGGCCCTTACCAACAAGTAAAGTCCAATCATGTGTACAAACAGATGAGTTGCTGTTAACAAGCCCAATCTACTGAGTGAATGTGTGGATGAGTTGCAGTCGATTACAGAGACTTGCGGTATTGGAGACAGGGTCCGGTCCGTAATGGTTTCATTAGCATCCTCTTCAAGCAGAGCGAGTGCTTGAGAGGCAGTGCAGTACCTTTCGATAGAAGCAGACATGAGGAGGGAGAAAGAGCAGGGGAGGAATCATCCAAGCGCAATTGCAATGAAAAATACCGGACAAACCTGCCTTCCAGTTCTCTTAGTTTTATGTTTCTTCAAAATGCTGATCTTAGGTTCTGTGGTTGCTTCGGAGCTGGAGTACGCGTGCAATCCAAAGAACCCAGAAGTAAGCTCTTTCCCATTTTGTGACACGAGACTTTCTGACCGGGAGCGTGTGGAAGATCTCGTGTCCAGGATGACGCTGGAAGAAAAGCTACAGCAGCTGGTGAACAAGGCAGCCAATGTGTCGAGGTTGGGGATCCCCACTTACCAATGGTGGAACGAAGCCTTGCATGGCATTGGAACGAGCCCTGGTGTCGATTTCAATGGCAGCGTCGGTCACGCCACCAGCTTTCCAGCTCCCATTTTGACAGCGGCCGCCTTCAACACCACGCTCTGGAACCTTATCGGCCAGGTATCACAACCTTTCCATTACTCACGTACTTTGCTAATTTTTGTCAAAGCGTTGGGTACATTCACTTCTACAAAACACCTCCTCCAACAACACTAATTTTTATAGGGAACTGTTAAAACCACACCCAAAATGGCTAATAACTCGATATTTGTTAAATTGGGAAAAAGGAGGTACCATTTTGTACTCCACCTGAAACCCAAACAGTTACCTCAAACCAAATTTGAAGGTATTAGATTCAGTTTGAACCACTAAGATTCTTTCCCTCGCAAATTTCTTCTCTCAAGTGAGGGCACATGTACCAAAAAATGTTGCGGGCTCAGTTTTAGGTGATCACCTAAAATATTAAAAAGTCTCAAAATGTACTCTTTTTCCCAATTTAATGAATATCGCGTTTAATGTCAAAGCTGTGCTTTGAGCATGAAATGTGAGAATTTAATGTTCATTTTTTTTGATTTGGATTAATATATTTGTTTCACTTCTATTGTTCTAACTTCTAAAGCTCTATTCAAAAAAATTGGAGGTACTTGAATTTGAAACTAAAAATAAAGAACTTTTGAATTACTTAAAGTAAAATTATATCAAAATAATACCAATGGTGCAATACCAATGGTGCAATAAAAGTTCACCAAAAATTTGTATTTGTTCTTTTATTTTCAAGTAAGTGATAAATGCCATAATTGAATGAATGACAAACCAATTGAATAAAAAGCACAACACTAAATTCTCAAATTATATGCTCACAAGGGTGTGGCATTAGCACTCTTGGGTGTGGCTTTAGCAATTCCCTTTTTATATTGCTAATAAAATTAGTATCACTCATTTCACAATTACAAACTCAATAATTTTTCTATTTTTAATATTGAAGGGTATCATAAGTGTATAATGTTTGTTTTTTATCTTGAGAGAATTGGTAACATCAATGTTTGACATGTCGACACACAATCATAATGACTTCCTTATTTTAGAGGGTTTAGAGGGTTATTTTTGGTTTATTCCAAAGAGGTGAATAAAACGTTGCTTTTGCATGCATCAAAAGTTTCAAATTTTGGTTCAGTAGGAAAAATAAAATTGCAAACCCTCCTAAGTATATATGGCAATCTTCCTAATCAAACCAATTCTTTAGAGGGAAAATTTCTCTGAAGTTTGCCATATTTGTATATATACATCTAATTTTTCAGAAATTGCACAAATATCCTTGAACCAGTATATATTTTGAGGCATTTTTTTGGTGTGCACATCTGCATACAACTTCCCTCATGACCAATGATAAAGCAAGAAATGCAATAGAACATAAAAGAAGCCGCATGAGCACAAGGTAGAAAGAAAGTGGCATACACTTGCAAACAAACGCCTGAAAATATGGTCCAACTGGGTGTTTGTGCAATTCTTGAAAAACCAAAGATATATATACAATGATGAAAAACTTTAGAGGTACCCATAAACTTTTCCCTTATTAGGAAGCCATTCTTAATTATGCCACCCTAAATTGACAAGTTTGGAATGACCAAGTCTACTAGTCTAGTCAAGTTAAATGAGTTTATTGATTATAAGAAGGCATGAGTTTTTTATTTATTTAATTTATTCCATTACTGTCATTACCAAGAAGTCTTCTTTTGGATACTACTCATACTAGAGCTATGATCAACATGTTCATTAAATTGGGATTTGGTGATTCCCAAACTGAACTGCACCTTAAACCCAAAAGGTTAATTTAAACCAAATTCGAAACTATCAGATTCAATTTGACCCACTAAGATTTTTTCCCTTGCAAATTCCTCCTCTCAAGTGAGGGCACAAGTACCCAAAAAAACACTGCAAACATGGTTTTAGGGGATTGACTAAAACCTTCAAAAGTCCCAAAATGTCCAAAAATTCCCAAATTAACAAATATGGTGTTTACGGTTACATTTAACCTACACTAACTCAAATATGTTATAAAGTACCGAGAGTTTGATAAGACTTACATGCACAAGTAGTGCACAAATAATGCTCAATCATTGTGTTGACTCCCTTCATTATAATATATATTTTTGATTAGTTTTTCAAATCTTGTTTTTGTTTCCACTTAAATAATCAACAATCCCAACATCTTCCTTGAGCTTTATACAGTTATACTAAATAACCATATTAGATTTTCACCTTAAATGTGGAAAAAGGTTCATCCGCTTTTTCTTCATGCACCTTAACATATGTATAAAAATAGGAAATTGATATAGGCACACCCAGAGTTTGTTACATGTACATCATGGGGGTTAGTTTAGATATTCACCATCAACAAGTTGGATTTGGAAAATTTGAATTCAAATTTGGATTTAGAGACCTTGATTCAATCTACAACCACAAGTGAGGATATATAATTAAACAACCTCCAATAGAAAAGCTTTACTAGGGGACAAATTATCACTTTTACCCTTAGCTTGTTTTAAAAAAAGGCTAAGCTTTTCCACTAGAATTTATTCAATTGTAACCTCCTTTGAGGTTCTAGAATAAATCAAGGTCTCTAAATCCAAATCTGAATTTAATATTCCAAATTCAACTTGTTCATAATAAATATCTAAAATCTACCCCTGTGTACATATAACAAACCTGGGGTATGCCTATATCAAACTAAATATAGACTATTGTTTCAACAACTATCTATATTTGAAGTACCTATTACATTATTGCCTCTACTATTAAACCTTCTCCTTCCAAGCACCTTCTTTGCTGAAAAGCCACTATAATCAAGTGAGAGCTCAACTCGGAGCTCAAGTGTTTAGAACAGCATGATTGGTTCCCACAACGTCAATGTAAAATCCATATTGAATTGACATATCATTGTTATTCCAACGTATCACAATAACTCACATGATTAGTGACATAAAAACAAATTTATACTTGAACGTGAAATGCCTTCAAGCCAATTATACTCAACCATATATGCAATGGATCCATTCATTCTTATACGGAACTACTCATTATTTATGTTAATGGATAACCTCAAGTCTAAACATGCTTTTTTGTAAATCAAAACTGCATTTCACATTACATTTTTAATGCCATAGAGTGAGACCAACACTTCTGAAACTTTCAAAATAAACAAGAACGTTTGACAGTTTCACATTCCATGTGAAGTTCTCTTAAATATAGCTTTTAACGTTTTTTTCAACATGGTTTGAACAACGATCCAAGGTTGTTACAAACGTTGATATTGTGTAATTTCAATGTTTGGCTCTGGTGAAAAAACACGTTCACATGACTATTGACTTTATCCACAATGACTGTAAGTGAGTCAATCTGGACAACCACTGTGGAGATTTTTTATGGTTTTCGGACATGCGGTTTCTACTAGGAGAAAGTGCTCAATATGTGTTGGATGTCATGGAGGAGCCATTCTGTGTGAAATGATTCTAGAAACCGGCGTGCTTGGCAGGTGGTGTCCACAGAAGCACGGGCCATGTACAACGAAGGGAGGGCGCATCTGACGTTCTGGGCGCCCAACATCAACATTGTGCGGGATCCCCGGTGGGGGCGAGCCATGGAAACCTCCGGCGAAGACCCTCTCCTCGCCACTGCCTACGCCGTTTCCTTCGTGCGAGGCATGCAAGACAACGACGAAGAAGAAGCTGCCGTGGCAGCAGCGGGGACGCAAAACTTCAACATTCCACGACTAGGACCTCACAGGCTGAAGGTGTCTGCCTGTTGCAAGCACTACATTGCTTACGACTTGGAAAATTGGGAGGGCATCGACAGGCACCATCACAATGCAGAGGTAATCACGGGGCAGGGAATAAAATAATTTGGCAAACTTTGCCTCCATCTTACCTCATGTTTTACACTAGCTAACGTAATTCAAAAAGATTGGGTGAAAAGATTGGGAGGAAAAGTGGGTGAAAAAATGGATGAAATTGCCAAACTCTTCTCAAAGAAACATGAGGTGTGCAGCCAAAATTTGGATGAAAGTTGTTAATACTAGTTGACTTTTTTTAACGAACGTGCACATATGGATGGCTCTATCCATTTTTCCTCTTTTCTGAGGTGTGTGTTGCTTGACCAATGAAAAACCCAAAAGAATTCCTTGTGAATGGATGTGCTAAACTCGCCTCTAATCTATAACTGTCTGACATAGAGATACGTATCAGAGATTTCAAGACGGGGACAATTTTGGAGTTCCCCAGTTCCAAGTAATTCAACATTAATTCAATGAGGGGCAAAAAAATTAGAAAACAATGTGCGTTGCACACGTCTTCATTTCTTCTTTCAAGAAAACGGACTAAATAATGTTTTGAGGCGTGCTTCAGAGGGCGTTTTGTGGACACTCCATCTTCTGGCCGCTTGATCATGAATTTTATGCAGAAATGCATCTTCTCCATTCCGTAACTTGGTGCTGGGCAAGAATTAAACTGACTCATTAATTCTGTCAATCAGAGGAGAGAACGGTTTTAATGATGATGTGAGGTGACACAGCTCATTAGCAGTGAAGTAGGCTACTTTTAGAATTGGGTTTCAAAAGTTTAGGTCGGTACTTTGTGCTCAACATTACATTATTAAACAAGTCAAGAAGTTCTCCTTTGGAAATGGTCAGAGGGAGGCTATTGTGCAATTGTTAGGCTCTTATCCTTCAGAAAGTAGAAAGTAGCAAGGTATACTTGTCTTAGCTGTAGTGTTCACCAAAATCACCCCATTTGGTTTCTTGCGTGAGTAAATGACACAATTTAGAGCTAGAATTCATCTAAAATGATAACCTACAAACAAATCACAGAATGAACACCATATTCATTAATTTGGGAAAAACAGGTGTCCCACTTTGTAATCCACCTTAAACCCAAAAAGTTATTTTGAACTAGATCCAAAGGTATCAAATTCAGTTTGAGCCACTAAGATTTTTTCCCTTGCAAATTCTTCCTCTTAGGTGAGGACATGTGTACAAAAAAAAAAGCTGAGCTTGGTTTTAGGTGATCACCTAAAACTTTCATCTCAAAATTTGAAAATCCCATAATGTACCGCCAAATTAATGAATATGGTGTTAATGGGAATTGCAAAGTTGAATTTGGCCAATGAATGTGTCCTTTTCTCATGCAGGTGACACTTCAAGACCTAGAGGACAGTTACAATCCTCCGTTCCAAGGGTGTGTTGAAGAGGGCAAAGCAAGTAGCGTCATGTGTTCGTACAACCGCGTTAACGGTGTTCCTTCTTGTGCAAGTTATGAGCTTCTCACCAGTACTGTTCGAGAGCAGTGGAACTTGGATGGGTAGTCCTCAAACCCAGGAATGGCCCCATTATAACATGTCTCCAATCCATGCACCCTCAAGGCAAACCTCTCGCTAAAACATATTCACAAGGAAATAAGAGCAACGTCTGGGTTGAACAAAATAGAGTTTGTAGGCTTTGTGAGCTGAGAGACTTAAGAAGGTCACTCAACATAACGCTAAATTATACTTGGTTCACTAGAGACTAATATTTGGGAGGTGGAAGTCAATGAAAATTTTATGATATTTGAATCTATTGTTATTATAGCAAGAATTTAAATAACATGACATGGTTTGCTTGGATTGACTTCAAGCAAGTACATTGTCAACTGTAAGTGATGTCCTTTGTGTGGTGCATCATTACATGCTCACATATAGTCACTTTTTAATTGGACTAGGATGATAAATTATCACTACTCACTTTTAGCTCTTGGCTAGTTATGAATAGTAATGACCACAATGTGAGCTAGCATGAAATGGTATTGAGCCCTCTCATTGCTAAGCAATCCAAAAGTAGCTCAATTACAAACAGAATTGGCTCACACTGTGACCATTACAAAATCCTTAAGGTGTTTGGAAGCGTGGAATTTGTATATCAATATGAGTTCTAAAGACAAAGGAAGATCCTGAAATGGATTGGATGTCTTTAATAATTGCACTTATATAACATACTAAAGTGGAAATGTTTCACTTTGTACTTACAGGCAGGCTTTTTATGACCTTGGTGGAATTTTATACGAAGTTCATCATATATTTCCACTGTGAATGAGCAGGTACATTGTGACAGATTGTGGAGCGGTGTTGAGAATGTATCGAGATATTGCGTATGCACCAACTCCAGAGGACGCAGTTGCTAATGCTTTCCAAGCAGGTGAGTTCTATCACATATGCCTCCATATCAGGATAAGTTGGTCCATGGTCCTTGTCTCCAACAGATGTTAGAATTCTCCATTAGTCATTGCAACAAATTTTGTGTCCCGAAATGGTGAATATTGTAAGACTTACATATTTGACTAAATATGGGCTTTGCAAAGTCCATTGGTGATAATCCGCAACAAAAACAATGGGAGATCTCTTGTTATTTTTTCTGAAAATTGGGAGATTTCCTATGATTTTGCTTCAGCATTGGGAGATATTTCAATGTTTTGAACAATTCAAAAAAATATGAATCATCCATATTTAATTAAATACAGCATAAGCTGTGATATTTTGACTTTCCTCCAATTTATTCTTCAACCTATTCTCAAACCACTGTTGTGAAACTGTACTTTATTGCCTTATTGGTACCATGAACTCACAAAAAAATGCTCAACTAAAAAAGAGAGCATGCTTTCTAGATAAGAAGGGTAATTCACTTTAAATCCAACACTAGTTTGAGGCTTGCAAAGTTGTAATGAGATAAATAGTTGTTATTGCAAGTATTGGAATTCTCTATGCATCCAATTGTGGAATCACAAATTAATAAAATGACATTCTAGAGTAGTCTATTATGAAAGACCAATAATCAAATCAGTGCTTTATACCTTGATCATAATGAATATACCAATGCAACATTAATAGATATGATGATAAACACTAGATGCTATAAAATGATGACCCTCATTGAACTTTCCCTATCTCATTGGCAATGCAATAGAGAGATATTTATTCCTATTACCCAGGCTTCACTCATGTCACACAAATAGTCCTGTAAAGTTGACTTACCACAATCATCCAAAACCGTCAACTTTACTTTCATTGCAATATGGTCGAAATGTAATAGAGCCTTGAGTAGATGGTTGTAAATGCTACCATATGACACATTGATGGTATCTTCATGTCCAGATTCACAACACATTCTCAAAAAGTGTAAAAAATTGTTCAAATATTGAAAGAGTGTGAGAGAGAAAGTGCATGATTTACTGATTTCCAGCTTCCAATAATTATATGTACAATTGCAAGTGTTTTATTCAAAGGGACAAATGCATGGCAGTACTGTGTAACCTAATTTGGTGAAGGGGAGCAAATGTGTGGTTGTGGCCAGGTGTAGATGTGGAGTGTGGGTCATATGCTGCATCACATGGACTAGAAGCAGTTAAGCAAGGAAAACTAGATGTGACCACAATTGATACATCTTTGATTAACCAATATCTAGTGCGAATGCGCCTGGGCTTGTTTGATGGTGACCCCAAAACTCAACAATACGGGAACCTGGGACCGTTTGACGTGTGCACGCAAGCAAATCAAGAGCTGGCTTTGGAGGCTGCAAGACAAGGGATAGTGCTACTCAAGAATGACGATCACATGCTGCCTCTGACACGGTCACAGAACCTCTTGCTTGCGGTAGTTGGGCCTCATGCAACTTCTACCGTTGATTTACTTGGCAACTACCATGGTATGTGATTTTCCAATTAAATTAGAGGATACTATTTGTGTCACCTTTAAGCATCCTATCATACAGAAGTGTGAGATTTTTAGAAGTTGTGGAGAGACCAGATCTTATAATAGTAGATTACCCTTTTCTAAGCAATGAAAACACTACAAGATAACCATGGTCAAATCTACAAAAAGTTGACAAAGATTGTGACCTAATCTACAATATGTTGTAGATTAGGTCACAATTTTTGTCAACTTTTTATAGATTTGACCATGGTTTTCTTGTATATAAGTGATTATGTAGATATTTAAACAAGTGATGTGCATCAAATTGGTAAAAACACCATATTTATTAGGTAAATTGGGAAAAAACAGAGGGGCCATTTTTTACTTTACCTTAATCCCACATCTATAAATGTAAGCATAGCTATTTCTCAAAAGTTGTTATTATTGAAGTTCTTGGAGGCAATCACTAAGACGTCACTATTGTACAAGAAAATGCACGCTTGTTTTTTTGTGATATACTAATATATATATAATGACAGAAATAGTGAAAGTCCCAAAATGTACCATTTTTCCCAATTTACCTAACATGGTGTTTAAACAATTAAATTGATGTTTGAATACATGAATTGCTTTGTTGATAAAGGGATTTGTATAACAAATGGGATCATGTCCATAATATTTGAGTATCCCCTACCTTTCTCTTCAACTTCTGAGCTCCATGAGAAGAAACCAGTTTTATGGCAATAGATATAACTTGTCATAGAATGCATCATGTTGAGATACATTAGATTCATCTTTCATAACTTTTGTATGAAAGCCAAACTCTAAAACTGTTTGTTTCCACACAAATAGGTTCCTAATTGCTATGATTAGTAGTATTAATTTTCAAGGGTTTTTTACCTTTTATGAGAGCATTATTTTAGATACATATTTTGTTGAATTTTATTGAAGTTTAATTTAGTTGGCTAAAAGTTTTAGATTGTAAATCATCAAAACTTAGATGCTAATATAAGCATTATGTTTTTTGTGGCACTATTAGGCATTCCATGTAAGGACATTACACCACTGCAAGCAATAGAAGAGCTTGCAAGCGGCAGTGGCTACAAGGTCAAGTATTCTCCAGGATGCAATGGAATATCATGTGAAAGCAATGAGCTTGTGGGAGATGCTGTTGCCATCTCAAGAGAAGGAGATGCAATAATCATATTTGTGGGGCTTAATGAAACCCAAGAGAGAGAAAAGTTGGACAGAACAAGCCTTGAGTTGCCTGGGTACCAACAATATCTTGTTCAAGAAATAGCAAAAATTGCTACAAGGACAGTTGTGGTGCTTGTCATTATTTCTGGTGGGCCTATTGATTTGAGTTTTGCAAAAGAGGATGAGCGGATCCAAAGCATATTGTGGGTGGGATATCCTGGTGAAGTTGGTGGCAAAGCTATTGCAGAGGTCATTTTTGGTGATTACAACCCAAGTAAAAAACTCTTACATTCTTGGCTATGGATGTTGTGCTCTTTGTGTTTTGATAAGCTTCTTGTACTAAAGATCAACGTGGATGAAGAGTTTACTTTGGATTATTCCATTAAGTAGATCAAAAATATGCACATGATGGCAAGTGTAACATACTAATAAAGGTTTAAAATGTATATGCAAATACAACATCATCAACTTTAGGTGTAAATTTCATCAATAGCATACATTTACTAGATAAAAAGGGTGTTTTTACTATGGGGAATTCTTGTCATGGATCATTTCAATGTATTGATTGGGTATTTGGGTTGGTACATGCTTCTCAAGAATTGAAAAAGAATGGAAACATTAAGAGTTGGTCAAGATTGAGAGTGCTAGTTTCTATAGGGATAGATTTGCAAATTTTGTGCACTTCTTGATCTAGCATTGATCATTGCTTAGCAATTTTCTTGATGATGTTGATGGTTTTTGTAGGTGGAAGAACACCAATCACATGGTATCAAGAAAGCTATACAAAATTAAACATGACAAATATGCACATGAGGCCAAATGATGCAATAGGCTACCCTGGCCGCACTTATCGCTTCTTCAATAAACCAATTGTATATGGATTTGGTCATGGCTTGAGCTATTCAACATTTGAATACCAATTCTCATCCAAGTTTTTTCATTTTAATGTCAAGAATGATCAAAAATTTCTTCATTGTTACTTGGGCAATCATACTACAAACTTTGGAGTACAACCTTCACAGCTTGACCAAGGTTTGTTTCAATTGCATCCATGATAACTAGCATAACATATGTTGACATAATGATCAATTAATATCTCACATTTTCATATAAATTTTTTTGTATACAAAGAATTTTGCACTACTAGGACACAAGAAGAAAAATCATTCCAAACTCAAATGCCACATTCATCTAAACATTTCATGCAAATTTTGACTTTTTTTTTCATTTAATTTTAAATATGTAAAATAGCAAGGGATTTCTTGATGTATTGGCAAGATGTCAAAATGCTTTTTTATATGCATGCAAAACATAGGAGATCCTGCACTATTTTGCCACCATTCTGCATGTGCTTCCAAATAATGAAAGTAAAAATCTTGCTTATGGATTTTGGAATATCTTGAATATGGCATTCAAGATCAGATGAAAAAGGAGTTTATTGGTGTAGTTTAATCAAGTAGGTCATAGAGACATTGAGGTTAACATGAGCTCACATGTTTCATAAACTGAGATAGATTCTTCCTAGAATTAAGCAATATCATCTTGAAGAATCACGACATGTATTTAGAGTTGTGGACAATTTCTTTCATGTTTAAACGGCTAAGTACCAATATGGCTACTGTGGTTGTATTTGGGTTGTTTAGGTACTTTTCAAAACTCGTGTTTTCAAGTCAAAGTGGTGGTGAAGAACAACTCTTCAAGAAGCGGACATGAGGCCGTGCTGCTATATTCCCAGCCGCCAGAACCAGGGGTGGATGGAGCCCCATTGAAACAGCTGGTGGCCTTCAACAAAGTACATCTAGAGGCAAACTCAGAAACTGAGGTGTTTTTCAATCTGAACATTCACAAGCATCTCACAACAGTTCAACTGGATGGCTCACGTGTGCTCACAAGGGGTGTCCATTCACTTCTGGTTGCTGATCAGACATTGCTAGTGACAGTTTCATGAGCTTAAAAACTCATATTATTAGCTCGGTGGCACTTCATAACATTGTAAGAGATCCTTTATGGGAGCTCTCGTTGATTTGGCATTAAAAAGAATCACATTTGCGCCTTCATTTGGAAATTATATACCTCAATTTGAACAAGTGAGGGCTCCTCACTTCAACATAACATTTGTCTTCACATGCCAATGTAGGTCAAAACCATATTTCAGTTCATTTCCCTTGATTTGATATGACTTTGCTCAGAATAACTGCTAGAGAATATCACGTATAAAACTCAAATGAAATGAGCCAAGTCTGACCAGAAAGAATAAAATCAGCACAAATATAGATACTAGGACATATAAGCTCATTTAAGGGAAAAAACACGGTAGCCGCGGATCGCACTACCAGAATAAAACTTGCAGACAGTGAAACCGTCATGTAATGTTACATACCAGCAGCTGAAGCTGACGTCCTTCTGATCCATTCGTAGAGGCCGCAATGGAGATTTCTGCTCCTATACTGTAGTCAGTATACGTCTATAGTCATTATACGTCTATGTCTTAACACAGTCACAGGGTCAAAGCCTGAGTACCTCTCTGACTTCCAATTGTTCCGCCAATGTAGCTAAACAACAAATATGGAGTTCCTTAAGACCTTCAAATCTGTAGAAGCACATTCTTACAGGTAGGCCCGCCTCGTGCAAATTAAAGGGCAAGAAGTACATAAAAACTGTGCGATTAACAACACGAAGTCAAGTCCCAAAAACCGAAAGCTATCAATGACAAACGGTTATGTAAAACTCTGATAGAAATGGACGTCGAAAACGTGGAGTGACGTAAGCAAACATTGTAGAAAGGAAACGCTGCATGATACCAGAGCATGGGCTCAATGTACACATGAACATTAAGCGTTAAAGGCATTGATCAAACGGATGAAAACAAGAACCACACGAGCGAGCACAAGGCGAGGCATCCAAAAGGCGATTACAAGTTCAAAATCCTGAAGTTCGTATAATACAAAAGAGATGGCCTGCAAATAATATCATATCCCAAACAAAATGACAGAAGCAATTTCATAGGGGTTCACTCGCCCGCTAGGAAGAAGGTCAAGAGTACCCCCCCTCCCATCATGTGGCCTAAGGGTAGACCGGTATGAGCCTCGACCATTCTACAGGTCTCTCAAATCTCGGAGGTCAAAACCTAATTCTCCTCCATTGGTGCATAGATATACAGCGCATTTAACTCATAATTCAAGAAAACTCAGAGTCAAAGAACAACTCGGTCACCCAATTCTTGCATGAGCCTTCACGGCCATTACACTCAAGAGACAACTACATACATAGAATGCACAATCTCAATTGAACAACGACACCAAAATTGCATCTTTACATTCACCCGACACCACTCTCCAGCCCGCTTGTGCATGAAAGTACCCGTCTACTCTCCACACCCAGCTCACCGACACTCTAAGCCTTGAACCCTCTGCTGTTCCGACGACCACGAGCCTTCTCAAACTTCCGCCCCTTCGACCGCACGAACGGCTTCGTGCTGCTCTGTGGCACACCAGGTGCCCTCCCGAAGTGCTTCACTGCCTCGCGGGCGTTCTTCGGTCCCCGAAGAAGCAGCTTCATCCACGAACACAAACACACACACACACATCCACGTCAGCCACTCGCACCCACTCACATCCCCCCCTTTCAGCAAAAACAATCACTCACACCGCGGCTTCCATCCCATCTGGAGAAACCCACGACCCCTTCCACTGCCGCCCGGACGCTCTTGGGTCCCCAAACGTTTCTCTCCTGAACCCTACAACTAGACCAACACCGGGCATCATGTCCTAAACAGAAGTTCCCGACAGGCACACTGCTTCCCAACGCAACTCACAGTGTTGGCTCCCGTAGGTGCACGCAACGCCAGCTGATCAAACGTCAGGCATTCTCCTCCGGCCTTCACGATCCGGGCGCGAGCCGTCTCCGTGAACCGCAACGCAGCCACCTTCAACTCTGGCACCTCGTACTGTCTGATGTCGTCAGTGATGGTGCCCACCAACACCGCAATCTTGTCCTCCTACAACCCCCACCACGCGCCCCGACCACCATTACTCTCCCGATGCGCCTCAAACATCACTCCCAATCGAGAACGACTCTGCTGAAAAGCCCATCCCGACGACTCTGCCAATTCCCTAATCACGCAGAGATTCCAATTCTGCACTACAACATGAATGAAGCACCCAGGTCAGAGCACCCAGCACCTTACCTTGCCGGCCGTGTACTTGACGAGGCGGCTCATGGACAGAGGAGCCCGGTTCATTCTGCTCATGAACAGACGTTTCAGAATCACGCCATTGAACGGAGACTCCGTCCTCCTCACCAGAAACCTGTACAGCTGCATCCCACCAAGCCGTCCGTCGGTAAAACCCTAAACCCTTTCCTCAAATTCCCGACAACATCGTACCCTAATTTGCCCAACTCCGTGCAGTTTGGACCCTGATTTTCTGCGCACACATAGAGCACTTGGGCAGCATTGTGCGTTTTCATCCCTCCCAATGCATACGACAGCCCCCCGCCTGAGCTTGCTGCAACTGAAGCTCGAAACCCTAATTTCTGGTTCGAGCAAAAGCCATGCCTGGGTCCAGAAGGAGAAGATCGTGCAGCGAATTTGCGAGGCTGAAGAGATTTAGAGGCTCACCTTCACTAGAAGCTTGAGGTAAACATTCCCGCTCTTGGGAGCTGTACGTTTGACCTTTTTGTTGCGACCTCCGGCCTTCAAATCGATACCCTGCTCGCCAAAAACAGAGGATCACGACGATTGCCAAATAAGTAGAGCTAAAGAGGAATCAGGCTAATTATCACAGCGAAGGAGAGAATGTGCTGATTCCAGCCCATTTTGCTAAACAGAACGCAACGATCCGTACCATGATAGTCGATGGAGCCAACCCCGCGGCGAAGGAGGATGTCGGGAGAGCGCGGAGCTTCAGAAGAGAGAGAGTTAATTTTCGCACACTGGCGCTTACCCTGCACTGCGCCAAACCCTGAAAGTATCATCGCCGTCAGATCCTGTATCGACGGCTCTAATAATACTCAATTACTCAGAAGATTGTATTTGTTTTGTTTTCGGGTCAATCTATGTTATCTTGGTACTTCAGAGTTTGCAGTGGGGTCATGCTTCGAATTTTAACCCCTAAAGGACCAACTGTCCCCTTGGGACAAATGGATTTCAGGCATGCACCTATAGTTAATCTGCTTTTTCTCATTTATTGAAATTTTTATTGAAGGTGGGGAATTCAAACATCTACGTGGGCATTTAGTTTTTTCTTCATTCCAACCTTTATTAAAGAAGTTATGCATGAATTTCCGCAAAACGGGGAGGGCAAGTAGCCCACAAAAAAAAGAAAAAAAAGAAAAAAAAGAAAAAATTGCATTTAAAAAAAATAAAAATCTGAAATTGGTTCTTTAAATTTGTATATAAGTGGAAATCTTTGAATCATTTAATTTTCATTGATGAGATGAAAGTTATGAGAAGTTTTAGTTTGCGAGTACGTATGGGACTCCCAAACCTCCATTCTTCTTGTCCCTTGTAAAATTTTTTGCTTTCCTTTTTTGAGCTCTTTGTGTTTTTTTTTTTGGCCTTTTTTTTTCCAAGTTATAGTAGACTAATATTCCTAGGTTTTCACCATTTGGATCAAAGTAATTTATATTTCTCAATTTTACATAAATCCTCCAACTTTGCCTAGTGTATATGCAAATTTCATGGCCTTACGGCATTCCAAGATTTGACAAAGTATGATTCACACCTCCAATTCATTTGAAAATTCTCCCACATTTACCTAACTTGGTCTTCTACATGGGAAAAATAAACCTCAACTTTGCGTAGAGCACTTTTTTTGATATAGGAGCCGTCAAAGTTTTCTGAAATTTTTGGGCAGTAGGGTAAAAAAAAATCTTCACTTCAAATGTCAATATCTCACTCCTCTACATGTAGGATGAGCTGAAAATTTTCCCACAAGTACTTCCCATAGTCTAGGGCAATATCTTATGGTTGAATTTTCAAGAAAACTATTTTCCTACCTTTCTACTCATTTCCCCAAAAGTGACAATTTTCAATGATTTTCAAAGAAAAAAGGGCTTGGTCCTTTAGGGGTTAATTCATGTATTTTCATATCCAATTTCTAGGTTTTGCAACATCTCATTACAAAACAATCCGAAATTCCATATTATTTACAACGTAGGATGGAATCGTACAATTTTGTGGTATGGTGTAATTGAATCCAAAATGTTGTCCAATTGTGAGCATTATATTACTTTATATGCTAAATAGTGTCTTTTATAGCTATCTTGATAATAAAGGAAGTTTCAGTTTGTTAGCACACATCACAAAGCTTGAAAAGGTAGGAGAGTTACAAATCTTTTTTTTGTGAGCAAATTTGATAGTTGTTTGTACCTTGTCAACTTACCAAATGTGGAATAAAGAACGACGGGAGTGCGACTAAGGACTAGTTGCATGGGAGAGTATTTTTTGAAGTTTCACCTGCATTATGCTTTGTTGTGGTGTCTTTAAGCATGATTGGAAGTGGTCGTACATAATAGTCAATGGATTGGCTATCATAGCTCTTACGCTATGAAGGCATTATCCCATATTATTAATTTTCTAAAATTACAAAAAACATGAGGTCACTATTCCATCAAAAATGACTTCTGTATGATTCAAAAATTTAATAGTTGTCCTTTGAAAATACAAGATTTCATATATACCATCCTTTATTAAACCTCGTGCATTGTACTATAATTGTAAAACAAATATAAAACCACACGAATTTTAGAGTCTTGATGTTTTTTATATTTCAACAATCAAATCTCATAATGTTCAGGTTTTCAGGAGTTGCTTCTGGCAGGAACACTACATGAAACGGCAAGATTTGAGAAATGCATTTTTATAGCAGATTGGATCTTCCAGTTTTTTTTTGTTTTTTTGTGTGGACTTCACAAATGCCGACGCACTTGGCCAAGCAGTCCAAAGTACATGTCCAAAAGGTGGACTGATGGACCAGGCAGGGCACCTACCCCTCACCCGCATCTCTGATGGCAAGTGTTCATTCAATCAGACACAAAACTCTGACAAAAGAATATCCACGATTTTCATACTGATGGTGACCTTTGAAAAGCACCCACAACTGCAAGCGCGCGGCAGCGGCGACGCTTTTTGTGCGGGGGAGAACGAACTGAACGCGGATCCGCTCCGAGCTCCGCAACTTTTGATTAACTTACGCATTTTCTCCCTGTCGCCGACTCCTCGACTCGTTTGCACCAGACTCGCACTTCCACCGCAAGCGGACACGTTTTCTAAGCGATGAATCCGTGCAAGCTCTTCTTCCCAACTCGGTCTGCCGAATTACCCACTGTTATCAACAGCTAAACACTGTTGTCGTCATTCGATCTCAAGAATCTCACGAAGCGACCAATACACCAATAGTACATTCTAGCACGATTTACACAGAGCTTGTCAGGCACGTCATCTTCAACTTGCCACATCCGGATCTCTTCTGCACGAATTGAATCGTGCCATGGTCGAATTTGGCTCGTAGACAGGAGTCGATCATTTTTTGCTTCGGAGGCAGCAAGGCTGAGTACGTTTAGAGCCGTCGCGCTGACTTTACGCGCACGCTCTGCTTGTCGCGTTTTTGTTTCCCAAGCCATTTTTTCTTATCAATCCCTGGTTTCGGATTCCGGAGGAGACTTGGGAAGATTTTACTGAAGAATTCCGCTAGAACCACTCTGAGTTTTTCATGTTCAGAACTCTGAATCTGAGCTTGGAGCTTGAGTGTTTGTGGTGGTTCTAGATTGAGGGCGAATTGGGGACTTCTGGAATTGTCGCGCTGACTTTCCGGGCACGCTCTGATTCTCTCGTGTTATTGTTCAAGCCATTTTTTCTTATCAGTCCCTGCTTTTTTTAGTTTTACGGCTGAGACTAGAATTTTTGCGGCGTTAGTTCCTGAAGAATTTTGTTAGATCAACTCTGAGCCTTTAACCCCAGTATTTTGAATTTCGAGCACGGGAGGTCGGTGGTTTTAAATAGGTTGTGAACTAGGTCTTACTCTTGGCAGAGAATTTCGGTGAATTCTTCAGCCGAAGAGAACGAAGAGGATTGTGTTGCAGTAAAGATGGGAGGCGGCATTGAAACCTTACCTCCATACATCTTGCAAGACATTCTCTATAACGGAAGATTGGCGCCGGTGGATCTGGCCAGTTTGGAGGCGTCTTCCTACATGTTCCGCGCGGCGAGTGGAATCGAGCCGTATAGATTCAAGTCAATCACGGAATTAGCGGCCCATCACGCGTGCCAAATCCATCCCCTGTTTGAGAATTTCTCGTCGAGAGCGCGGTCGGACCTTTTGGTGAGGTGCGAGGGTAACTGGAAATTGGTGTTGCAGTTCTTGGAGTCCTTGCTGCAATCGTCACAGCGCTCAAGCTCCGGCAACAATGTAAGAACACTAAAGCAATGAATTTGAATGCTGTAGAAAATCTCTAACATTTGGGGTCTCTGTCTTGAAGGTTGTCCTAGTTGGAAATGTCCTAACTTCCTCTTTTGAAAATCTGTTGCCAAACTTGCAGATTCTGACAGCGGCGGGTAAGTACCACACAATTGTGGTCAATGAGGAGGGACAATTATTTTCCTGTGGATATGGAGGAGCTATACTCGGGCAAGAGCCTCTAGTCTCGACTCTTTCAATCCCTACGCCAATTTTGTTGCCCGCAACTGCCAGACGCATCGTTCAGATTTCTGCGACCTTCAACCACGCTGCCTTTGTCACCGATTCCGGACTGGTAAACAAACTATTCTCCCTTAACTCGGGTTGCAGAATGTGTCCTAATTCTATGTACATTCGGATGGCTTTACTAAAAGAACATTCTAGATAGATTACCCTGCACACTCGAAGGGGTTTAAGTGTGCTCACAAAAGGGCATGCGAGCAGGTGTACACATTTGGGGAGAACAATTTTGGCTGCTGTGGAGTCGGAGAACGTGGACAACCCATTTCGACGCCGACACTCGTAACGACGCTTCAGCGGATTCCGTGCCACCAAGTTGCAACCGGGCAAGGGTACACGTTAGTGATCACGCGCGCGGGAGAATTATTCTCTTGGGGAAGTAACTCGCATGGTCAACTGGGGCATGGTAACACGCAAGAGCAGTTTCGACCCCTGCAGATTGAGCAGTTCGACGAGTCCAACCCCGTGGCTCAAGTATCTGCCGGCGTTTGTCACACTTTGGCGGTGACGAAGTCGGGGCAGCTGTTCTCCTGGGGTTATGGTTCCAATTACTGCCTCGGTCATGACGACTTCCTCAGCGAACTCCGGCCCAAACGAATTGAGCATCTCCACGCTAACGGTCGCTTCATTGCTTCTGTGTCGGCTGGGGACGAGCATTCCGCGGCTATTGATTCCTCGGGATATGTACGCCATCATCACCTCCGAATTGCATCCTCTGCCTCCAAAACTACTCTGGATTTCAATTCTGCAGCTCCATCGTCACAAAATCAGGCATGGGATGTCGATGACGAACTAGTTTCTGTCAATGTGCAGGTATATACATGGGGCAAGGGCTACTGTGGAGCTTTAGGTCATGGAGTGGAAACAGACCAACCCATTCCGCTGCTCGTCGTCGGATTGAAGAGCTTCCGTGCTGTTCAGGTGCGCTTCTCCATACAACAATCGTCCTCCATCACAAATAACCGGAATATTCTTATCATCCGGTTTCTAATTCACAGCAACAATTTGAACGCCAATCTTTGTGTGTGTACTTAAACTGAGTTTGTAGAAACAGAGCAAGGACGCGTGTCATAAGTTAATAATAGAAACGAAATCGAAGTTTGTGGAAACGCTGTTTGCGTGCAATTAAGCATTCGTCTCCCTCACTACACTAAGGTAGTCTGCTCATAAACCGTCCACCTAAGGGCTGAAACTGAATTTTGGGGAGGTGAAACTTCTTGAAAAACAAGAAGAATTGACATCTAACCCAAATTATTTCATATTTTTTGGAGCTTTGTGGAATTAGGTATGAAATTTTGAAGTGAAAAGGTCATAGGTCTCTAAAACCGTCCTCTCCTCAAATGTACACTTCTTGTACATTTTGAATACCTATGAAAAAAACATGTACAACAAGGGAATATCTGAGAAAATGGGCGATTTTAATGCCTGGACCCTACCTTACACATCGATTGATCGTGCTTCTCAGAATTTTGAACTTATTGAACAAATCCCATTTCCGTCACAAATTATCGCGTGCACACGGCCTGGTGACACTAATCATCCGAAAGTTAGTGAGTCCGACAAGAATGATTGACAAATTATGTGGTGGCAGGTAGTGGCGAGGAGGAGGAAAACCTTTGTGCTAGCCGACAACGGAGAGGTGCATTCATTTGGCTGGATGGCGTACTGCAGCCTGGGGGTGCAGTATGCAGGAGCTTCTGACAAAGTGACGACGCCGGAGTCACTAAATTTTTCTATCCGGGGGCTTAAAGTGGCGGCCATTGCGGCAGGCCAGTACCACACCGTAGTGGTGACGAAGAAGGGCACCATCTTAGGGTTCGGTGACAACGAACACTCCCAGCTAGGGATGGTGAACGCTGCTAAAACGACGCCGTTGCCTGTTAAAGAACCCGCCGAGATGTTCACTGCCGTCACAGGTCTTGTACAAGACTAGACAAATCAAATTGTGACATAGGACTTGTACCATATCCCACACAATTTTGTACATGGCTTGCCGATTTGTAGGCAAGGTTGTCAGGTGGCTTGGGAGTGTCAGAGCTGGTCTGCCGAAGGAAGCAAAGATGGTGATTTAGAATTGAGTTCAAAACTCTCCAAGGGCAACAGAGATAAACTACGATGTTTATAAGTTGATATCAAAGTTGCGATCCGTGGACCGGGAACCGCGAGGTTTGGCATTCCTTATTGACCATAGAAGGTGGTTAAGTTGGTCTCTAGTTATTAGAGTTAGGGCTTATGTGGTGGCAGGACTTTGCCATGCACTACAACTTCGTTTACTCTGCTACGGCAAGGTCCAGAGTAAGCAGATGCAAGTCTGAATTCATACTCCATCGAGTAGAGAAAGTAAACTAGTGTTATGACCAGATTATCAACACATGTTACAGATGGAGTCAAATGTTGTCAATGGCAGTTATACGAGAGTGTCGGACAGAAAGTCACAGTCCTCACTCAAACCCCTCCCACGCTCTCAATTCTTCATCAAATCTAAGTGTTTACATATTTGGAAAGCCGGGTAAGGGGTACAAAATGTACTTAGAGTATTCCTAATCCATGAATGCGTTATTTCGTTAATTTGGTAAAAAGCGTACAAAGTGAGACTTTTGACTTTTTTTTGTGGAGAATGCCATATTCATTGAATTGGGAATTTGTTGATTGTTTTTCCAATATAATGAGATATATATCATCCATATCATCCATAAATACTCTCTTTTTGGACAAAGATCATTAACTTGAAATTCTAAACAGAGTTCATCCACTAGGATTTAGGTGACCTCGTGAATTCAAATTTAGGAGGCCTTTTCATATTTAGGTGAGGTACAAAATGGTACCCATGTTTTTACCAAATTAATAAATAACACGTTCATGCCTTTAATCCATGATTTTGTACAAATGCTTATGCCATATTAATCAACTTTTATCCACACCACTAACACCTATTTGGTTTTTAACCACCCTTCAAAGCTTGAAATTGTCTCAACTCAAGCAAGCCTCTCATATAATGAGAACCAATTAAGAGCATATAGGTTGTATGTTGTTGTTGGACTTCTAGCTAGTGATTTTGAGGGCATTTAAATCCTGACGATGCTTTTTTCAAATGCATTTTTTTAACACTTCTCCTAGTTAGATTTATGTCAATTTTTTATGCAATTTGTCATTTTTCTAAGCTTTTCAAATGTGTAATTAGTTTTAGATTTTATAAAGTATTGATTGCGTAAGAGAGGTGTAGGATGAGGACTATGACTTTCTATCCAAGATTCTATCTAAGTCCATTTAAATTGACAAAAACCATGACAAGCTGTACAAGTGGCCTCATGACTAGTGAATGATTTTGCACAAAATACACCAGGCTCTATTGTGTTGAGAAGGTCATGACGGTCTTCAAAAATGTGGAGGTTCTGAGTTTAAGCCGTGCTTGTCTGGCTTCTGTGAAAATGAGACAACTTTTTAAATGTAGACAAAGGTGAACCTTTTCAATCTCTATGAAAGAAAGTGTTAACTTTGCGGGTGCATGTGTTAAATCCTGGAAAGCCTCTGAATCAAAACAATCCCTATCTTGTGGATTTTGAAGTAGGGGTTTTGAACAAATAATCTTATTGTATGTATACCTTAGAAAGAGTACATATCTGGAGTTGGTTCTTGCTGCTCTTGTGCAACAATATCATAACATTCAATAGTTTGAAGAGAGGTTGCCTTTCCCTCTCTTCAAGTATCATCCACAAACTTCATCCTAACATATTTTATATTTTATTTTATATTTTTTCTTTATTTCTTTCTGACATGGTTGGGCTCCAGCATTGACGTATGTGCACTAAACTGAGTCTCTCTTTCATAAAATTTTTAACAAATTTTGCCAAGTGTCTCCATAGCTAAAGAATGGTGTGAAATATTCCACACCATTCTCTTGGAGGGAGGATAGCCTTTACTAGTGCTATTGAATATTATGTCTTTGGAGGTTTTTGTAAGTTTTGTATTTACAAAAGAGAATGTGGTGTTTAGGGGCACCATGTGTTACAAGGAAATTGAGATTGGAATGTGAGTGTTTTGACCTAGAGGATTGGTAACCTATCATCATTTAATAGATGAGCTTGACCTATCATCATTTAATAGATGAGCTTGTTAGAGCTTCATCAATTGGGACATACAAAAAAAAGTCATTATAATTGGCATGCCCCAAGTAGGGTGCTTTATTTTTGCTATGCCATACCAAAGATGTTTAATGCTATGGAAATGTATGAAACAACAACGTAACCACGGGTCACCTTTGGCTAGATACTCTCCTCAATGAGTTGTTGTTCTTCCTTTGAGGGAAAACCCTTCCTTTTGTGCTCCTTGGTAGCGCTTGTCATCATGGCATGGAAGGGTGCATGAAAACAAATAAATGTGTCTTATGGAACAACATTTTTGCAAAGCTTGGTATCAACCTTTACAAAACTTTGCATACATTGAAACTTGTTCCAGCGCTTCTTTTTTGCTCTTCATGGCAAATCTACCAATTTTGCACTATATACCAAGCTGAATAAATGATACTCGTACTTGGGTTGGAAATGTACTTAATATACAGGAAATGAAAGTTTTGAGATTATCATATATACTTTTGTGAAGGTTTATTCACATGTCTTCATAAGTTTGGCATGCCTATCCTGCTGGAGCCTGGAAGGCATTTTATCAGGAGTTTGAGTTCCACTTATAAGCCACACTTTGAAACGTCAATGATATTATAACATGCTGGACATTCAATATAAGGTAGGAGGTTTGAAAACCTTTCAGGCATTTTGAATTGCCCACGTAGACTACATTGAAATGGACATAAGGTGGTTCTTAAGTCACCCTCTCATTGAATGTATGGAAGAAAAGTTGTAAGAGCTAATCATTCTCTTTGTTTTCTCAAATTTCTTCACAACTTGCAAGTGAACGGTTCTTGGAAGGTCTAAACTCATAAATAGAGTCATATGACACATGTCCTTTGAAAATTCATAAGTAACTCAAAAATGCATCAAAAATTATTAACCAACTAAGGTAGAGGGCTCTAAAATGGAGACAGCTCTAAAATGGAGCCGGCTCTAAAATGGTGCACTTCTAGGAATGGCTGACTTGTACCTCTCACATGTCTACTACTGTCATTGACAAGTTAGGCGGGACTAGCTTTATAGCTAGTCCCACCTAACTCGTCAATGACAGTAGTAGAGATGTGAGAGGTACATGTCAGCCATTCCTAGAAGTGCACCATTTTAGAACCCTCTACCTTAATGTTACATTTCGCATCTATAAAATCCTTCCATTCACGGAAAACCTTGAAAAAGGGGATGAGCCCTTAGATGCATAACATTTAGTAGCCTGAAGAGAGGCTGCCTTTCCCTATCTTCAGGTATCATCCATGAACTTCAGCTTAACAAAAAAAAAAGTTTTTTTTTTTTTTTTTTTTTTTTTCTCTAACATGATTAGGCCCCCACATTGACGTATGTGCACTGAATTGAGCCTCACTGTCATAAACTCTTTGACAAATGCAGCCAAGTGTCCCTATAGCTAAAGATGGATGTGGAATATTCCACACCATTTCATCCAACCATTCCATCCTGTGGATGGAATGGTGTGAACCCTCCAAGGCAGCTCACAGTCGTGCTACTGAATGTTATGTGGTCGGTTTTCGAGCCTCGTACCTTATAGTTTGTAATTAGTTAAACACTAAATATCATTCAATACAATCCTCTATAATAACTCTGCTGTCAGTGACACCTCACAAACGCATTTTAGAAGAAACACACTCACGACTTGACATGTTCAGTCAGATTTGTACGTTCCATGAGAGATTCTAGAGATACTATATACGTAGAATGTGCAATTAGAGAGGGATGAATGCATTTTAGTGAACTAGTCACTCAGTTAGCGACCTAATACCGCATCTACGCATATTCGAACGTGCTGCGATGGAACAGTATCCTAATCCCGTGGTCGTCTCTCCCATGAGCCCGACCTCCCTGCAGCTCGGTTGCTCGCGACAAGTGCTCTTCTTCGACTCTTGAAAGTGCTTGAAATCGAACTCTTTTGAAGGGTCCTCTCCAAATTCTCTAAGATTCTTCTGATCGTACCAGTGCTGTGATCTGCAACGTCAATCTGCGGTGGAGAATTTTGCGCAGTCTGCGCTCCTCTATTCGTACCTTGCATCGCAGTTTTTTTATTGGAGGTCAGTGATAAGAGTCGTTGGCTTTTCTCCGTAAAATTTTGATTTTGCAGAGTGTTGCCGGTCCTGGCTCTGTGAGGAGATGGTTTGCAAAGGCTTTTGACTTAGATTGTATTGATTCTGACCCCTGCATTGGAATTCGGGTGCCATAGCCTCCGCTGATTTAGTAGCTCGGGAGTGTACCTGCATTTGCAGGGTTCTGCATTGTGTGTCCATGGAGCTTGTTCGAAATGTGTGCAATGACGTCCAAGTCCTGAAATCCATATGGTTTGGAAAGATTACTGGCTCCACCCACAAGGAGCGCCTTGAAAGCTTCTACGGGCCCCAGGCACATTGTTGTGCGTTTCCTTCCTCCCACTCACCCCATTCGCTTTCTAGATGTTTCTTGCTTTGTGATTTTAACAAAAGATCTTCAGGTTACCTTTAAAGGACCAAGATGCCCAAATTGGACTTCGTGTTTTCAGGTTTGAGTTGGTCATGTGGGAACTTTCTTTTGTCCAATTCTTTTAAAGGTGGGGAAACCACCCCACTGATATTCAGTAAGACCTTGTATTAGGGTATTATTATATACTCCCTCCGTCCCAAAATGATCTTCCTGTTACACAAAATGTTGTAGATTAAACTCAAAAAGAACCATTTTTCAAATTTGTTTTGACCTATGAATAGAGTTTGATGTCCTACTGTTTTGAAATTTTGAGTTTCAAATTAGTTTTCAAAGTGTGGTTTCAAAGTGCTTGAAAATTGAATTTTTGAGACATTTTTGAAGAGCACTGGTGGCCACTCACTTGATGGCATAGGATTGGTTAGCATACCCATGCTTTTGGACTATGTGCAAGTGTCACTGGCTCCTTATCTCCTCCAACAAGAAGATCATTTTGGGACACTAAATAAAGGTCAATAGGAAGATCATTTTGGGACGGAGGGAGTATTATTCATTGCAATAGATGATGGAGGTCTTAGGTGGGTATACACTAGCAATTTTTTTTTGTATGGACCAGATCTAGAACTGTCCTGTATCTTGGTTATGCTCAAGTATTTCTGCCTGGTGCATAGCGCTGGTATTGGGTTCCTCACCTTTATGATTAACACATGCAACATGCTTTAGTGATTCTGGTGATGGAAAATTATCATTTTACAAGTTGTATTTTCTACAGTATGATCAATCATACTTTCAAGCCATGAATCCTTGCTCGTTTAGGAGTTGAAGACTTTTTGAGATTACTGAAAATGCGCACAGATTTTGCCTTTAGGGAAACGAAGTGTGGAGAGTGAGTCGTCGTACTGCCCGTAAATTGACATTCCACATGCTCAATCTGGTCCAACCTAAATTGCGCAGATGACCACTTCAGAGCCAGGTTTCTGCACGGCAGAACGGGAATGCTGCGAGCGTGTGCACGGGAGATGCAAAACTTGCAAGATGATAAAGACCTCGTGTGGGTGGACTTGGGAGGAGGAACAGGGCAAAACGTAGAAACCATGGCCAGTTTCTGTGACTTGTCGTTGTTTAAGAAGATCTATGTCGTCGATATCTGTGGTCCCCTCTGTGACATTGCAAGAGCGAGAGTTGCAAAACAGGGGTGGACCAATGTGGAGGTAATGGAGGCTGACGTTTGCGATTATAAACCAGAAGAAACCCCTGCAACTCTCGTTACTTTCTCTTACTCTCTATCCAGTACTCCCCTAAACCCTAAACCATGTCTTATGTATATATACTTGAGGTCATATCTGAAATCGGATACAGTGCCTTAAGTTGTGATTGTCGTTTTGCATGAGCTAGTGATACCCCCATATCTGGATGCTCTCGACACGGCGTCATCTTATCTAGACCCTGCGGTTGGTGTCTTGGGTGTGGCTGACTTCTTCACCTCGTTGAAGCATGACAAGGTCGAACGACAACACGGCTATCTTACCCGGTGGTTCTGGAGACTTATATTTGACCTTGACAATATTGATCTAGGCTCAGAGCGGAGGCAGTACATGAATTACAGATTTGATACTGGTAAAATTACACTTCTTCGAACATTCTGATGCAACCTGTTGTTCCATGGCCTGTATTAGTGTGTAAGCAATTACGAGAAAATCACAGATTTCTGACCATTTCTGTGGGGACTGTTGGCGCAGTTTATGAGGAGAACCTCGCGGGGCACATCCCTTATGTACCATTCCTGCAAGTTCCATATTACATTTGGTTAGGGAGGCTGAAGGAGCAGCGGTTAGCACGTTGATTCCAATAATCTGAAATTCTGAATTGTCAATACGATGTTTCAAATTCTGTCCTGAATTTGCTCACGCCAAGATTTTTGCACTAGATACCTGCCGATCATGAGCAGATTTTTCCTCATTGCACAACCTCGAGAGGGAGCTAATGGAATTAGAGAGCTGTATTCCTATGCGTACATTTGCTCTTCATGTCCTTGTATGGAAACTAGCAACAGAGCTGACGGTTTTGTAGTTAGAAGGAGACTCAAGCCTGGACGCTCTTTATTATACCCTTACTCTTTTGTTTTCTTTCGATAATGTCTCATTCAAAAATCCACCTTCTGCTTTAAATATTAAAATTTCAATTGGGTTCTTTTAACTTACTTTTGTATTTCATACAAAAAAAATGTTCATTCCAAGTGTTATGTACAGTACCCTGAAACATAGATACTTACCGGCCCTTTTTACATTCAGAAATTTGTAGTTATTGATTCAAAATGGGGTCAATTTGCCTCTTTTAGGCTTGAATATCTTGTATTTTGTTCTTACCCCCAATCCTAATCAAGCATATCAAAATCCAATCTCAAAAAATTAAAATTCAATTTTTGATAAATTGTTTTGTGTCAAATATCATGGTTTTACAAGAAACTTGATTGAAAAACATTGGGGATGAATTTTAGAGATTTGATTGCATGGGTATATAGGTAACATCCATACGCACATTGTCCATGCTAATAAGAAAAACACTTGAGTAACAAAGTTTTGATCTTCAAAGGATTTAGTGTGACTTGTGATATGTCCAAATTTTGTAAATTAGATATTATTTTTTTATAATAATTTTTTGCTATATGACTCATATATTGTGACTAAGTTTGTACCTTTGAACATGTTATGTTTTTTTGGTAAAAAAGCTAACTAAAAATGAAAAATATCTATTTTACAAAATTTGGACATATCACAAGTCACACAAAACCTTTCAAAGATCAATTTTGTTTTTCTTAAGGGGGTTTTTTTAGTATGAAAGATTTGCATATGGATGTGCTTATGGATGTTCCCTATATACTTATGCAATCAAATCTCCAAAATTCATCATCAATGTTTTTCAAACAATTTTCTTGGTCAAACAATGTAAAACCACGATTTGTGACACAAAACAATTTATCAAAATTTGGATTTTATTTTTTTGGGGTTGAATTTTGGTATGCTTGGCTGGGATTGGGAGTAACAGTGAAATATAAAAAATGTAAGAAATAAAAGGCCAATTGACCTCAATTTCATGTCATGACATGACCTCTGCATGGCAGAAGACTAGCCGACAATCTTTGTTGGAAGCCATAGTACAACGAGATTGCACACAAATTCCTTTTATATCTCATCTTTTGTGCTCTCACCTATTCTGAGGAACAAATCCAGGTAATTCAGAAGTCACTTTTTATTGTTATCACACTATTATACTACAGAAAGTCTCACTCATGTGATGGTAGGAAATTCAACCATTGTGAAGAGAGTATTGCACATCCATCTTGTTATCAATGGTCCAAAATTATTTCAATTTCATTTTGGCATGTAACAATATCAACTAATTATCCTATTTTCAACGTTTATCCTCTGTAATAGAAATTCCTAAATTGTCGGAAATTCGGTTCTAAAAAATTTGAGTTTTGAAAATTTTAGCTTGTTTTTAATAGCTATTTTTGACAATTTTGGTCAACCGTAATCATTATAGTTTTGAGATTGCATTGTTAGATCGTAATAAAAATTTGAGAAAATGATGCATAATTAAAGCCCTTACAAGATTATACTTACCTTGTTTAAAATGTGACACTAAAAGGAATAGGGAAATTTCATGGATACCCCTTACGTTTGCAATATTTTCATAGATATCCTTACTTTTTCAGAAATATCACAAACACCCTTGGATCAAAAAAATTAGGCGTTTGTTTTGTTATGCATGTCCTTTTCCTTCTTTCTTTCTATAGACACATAACAAGAAAGAAATAGTGTACGCACAAATGGAGAAGGAAGTGACATGCATAATTTGATCCAAATTTTTTGATCCAAGTGTATTTTTGATATTTCTGAAAATGCAGGGTATCTACAAACTTCAGGGGTAACCATGAAATTTTCCCAAAGAAATATGACTAGATTTTGGTACAGGGGCCAGTGGCCCACCCCAAGGCAGTTCGAGCCTAGACAGGACCAGGCTGACATTTTCCCATTTGATTTCCCACAAGTCCTGAAGATCGTGGCATGACTTCCTATTACCCGATTCTCTTTGCAGATCTTTATTAGCCCACGTGGCATTTACACACGTGGCAACCTGTGAAGTAACGAACTCCCTAGACAACTATTGTATCAGGCAATAGTACGAATTCAAATACGAGTACAAAGAGTGATACTCACACACACGGTTGATTCGAGATTCGCGTAGGAATGTGCCGGACTATCAACGACTTCTGCGTTTCCAAGCTTGTTGCAGTCCGTGAATTTGTTATTGCACGCATTCCATCTCCACAGTCACCGATTTCAATACCGCAGGTGGTTCACTTTCTTCACACATCTTTGTAGTTGAAAAATCCAGGTGTATTTTAGGGTTTGGTTATCCCGCTTGGTAACCATCTCTTGCTTTCGTCTGTCGCCGTGTGGCGCTGCTGTCTATTGTTTCATCGCTCTGGTGCCTGTGTGTTGTTGAGGTTGTGAGAAATTTAGGGTTTAAGAGTATTATTTTGGAGATGGTTATGAGTAGCTGACTCAAATGCTGATTTTCACAGATTTGGAACCATGTTAGCTCATTGTGCGAGGGGAATTGCAAGGGCAGCGACCTCTACTGGCCAAGCGTCTCGAGGAACTATTGTATTTGGACAGAGGGCTTACCATGAGAAGGTAATGCCTTAGACTCGTGTTTAGTGGAAGATTTGGTAATGGTGATGAATTTTTTTATTGCTTGTTTACCTTTAACCACTTTTTACTTGATCGAATGTTTAAGGGAGTTTTGGTATCTTGGATGGAAATTTGGTTGTTGCGTTTGGGATTGGCAGCCTGGCCGCTTGTTAGGGTTCTCTGCAAGGTTTGTTCGTGAGGTTGTTAGGGTATCACACCTACAATAGATACTATTTCATTGCTAAATATAATCTGCCAACAAGAATATTCAATAATCCAACCATTTTAATAATAATAACCAAAGAGGACCGTTCAACACACCACGGAAAGCATTATTTGGATACCGTATTCAAAGCATGTAAGGTTTCAAATGTTTTACTGGAAGATGAACTAAAACCTACTCGAATTCTGATGCTGATGTGGAGGTTGTGTAAATCAATGTGTGTTGATTGGGGGTGTTGCAAATAGGTTCCTCAATCTTAGTGAACGATGTAAACGAAGACATAGTCAGCTTTCAGAGCAATTGTATTCAACTTCCACATAGTACCTAAGTTTTTGGTCCTTTTGTACGCTAATTGTGACAATTGCAGGTTGTAGACCATTACAACAACCCTCGGAACGTGGGGTCGTTCGACAAGCTTGATCCAAATGTTGGAACTGGCTTGGTGGGTGCCCCAGCATGTGGCGATGTTATGAAGCTGCAAATCAAGGTGGACGAGAAGACGGGGGATATCATAGATGCCTGCTTTAAAACCTTCGGATGTGGCTCTGCCATTGCCTCGTCATCTGTTGGTATGCTTACCAAGCCACATATCCAGGGTTTAAGGTTCTGAATCTGCGTTAATACGGTTAGTTGTTGGATTTTGAGAATAAAGTAAATTGCTTGGGAATGATTTGTTGTTTTCTTTTTTGCCTGATTATAGAAATGGTTCAACTTTCTCCGGTCATGACCAAACTTTAATTTGTTTCCTTGTAAATTCAATGTACCACGCTCGCTCTTGATGCCACTCTTCTGATGATCCTTTGTGGTTGCAGCATCTGAGTGGATTAAGGGTAAGGCTATGGAGGACGCAGTGAGCATCAGGAACAGGTCAGCAAGTGCTTGATGCCTTTTTCTTAAATTTCAGAGTATTTGCTTGTAGATTGTCGGATGATTACTTTCAGATCACCTGCTTAGTCTCTTTAGTATGGACATGATAGTAGTTTTGTATTCTATCCTGATGTAATTTATTTCTGAAGGACACTGGAGCAACTCTGTGTCTCTAGAATTGATTAGAATGAGTTGATACATGTGCTTCGAACCGAGGCTGTAGAATATCTGTTTCAGATACCGAAGCATCTAATGGGTGTGAATATGTGAGTGATAATTGAATGACTGTGATATGGACACCTTCTGCAGTGACATTGCCAAGCATCTGTCTTTGCCACCTGTGAAGCTACACTGCAGCATGCTTGCTGAGGACGCTATCAAAGCGGCCGTGAAGGACTACAAGGCCAAGAGAGCTAAGGCAGGAACTGAGGTATCTGAAAGTGAACCTATAGCTGCAGCGGCTTAATGTTGCAATCAAATGAACCTAAACTAATTTGATGCGAGCACATGTGCAGTAGAAATAATTTAAGACAATGCTGAAGACCTTGTAGTGTTATTGCTTTTAGGACGTAGGTCTTTGGTTGTTACGTTTTTAAACTTACGTTCTTAGAAATCACTGTACTGTAGCATGAAGAGACTGATGAACTGGGATAGGAACTGCTTTCTTCACCAGGACATTTTGGTTGTGTACAGCAGTTTGTAGAAACAGCTTTGCAAATGTTGCACAACGGGTTTATGCCTATAGGGCGTACTGGCCAGATATACATCCTCAAACAGGGCCTTTATAATGGATTTTAGTGTCGAGTGGAAGCTGTGGTTTGTAGACTTTTCATTCTCAAACGGTCATTCCATGTCGTTGGTGACTTTTCCTTGATGCCGGTTTATGGCATGTTGTTCAATACACACTTAAAAGGATGTTCATCACATTCAAAATTGAAATTGAGTGCTAAAGGAACAGCTTTGGTACATACCACTTCGTAACTCAAAAATGTTGTAGGCTTATTCTGATGTGAAGATGCTAGAAATCAAGAAAAATTAGGAGTTTATAGTAAAACAATTGATGCAAAAGTTCAAATTTTACATGGAATTGTTCATGTTATCTATGTGTCAACAATTGTCTCTAGTAATTAAAGCTGCATGTAGTTGCACATGATTTAAAATTGGTACTGGTACAATATGTGGAAGTTGATGTGTACATTTTTGACTTGCTTTTTTTTGGAACATATTGATGATCTTGCAATTATGTAATAAATTAAGTTTATTGTAAATTTAAATCAGTAAGTGTTCAAATTGTCTTAATGGTAAAATACATTCTTTCAAATAACCAGTGTGTTTACCACATGCAAAGGAAGATCACAGCATGAAAACTATTTTCGGGCTTAACCCCTAAAGGACTAAGCTAAGTTTTCACCAAAAACTCTTCAAAACTGCCATTTTTAGAGCATCAACCAAATTTGAAAACAAAAAACAATTTTGTGCATACATGACCTTAGGATCTTGTAGAAGAATGGTTTTAGATGTGGAAAAAAATTCAGAGTTTTTTACCTCGTGGATTGGAAGTTAGAATGGTTTGAATATTCAAAAACGTCTTGTGAAAAACCAGGCAGCTACCCTTCAAAAGGTGAAATTCCTAAGGAAAAAAGGCCATGTGGGTGGTGCTTCTCTAAGTTCCTTATTCCACCTAAGTACATGTCAAAAAAGTTTCAAATCATTTGGAGTTGTATAACATATGGAAAAAAAGTAGTAAGTAAAAAGAAGTAGAGAATGATTCAAAACACTAAACTATTAAGAATATAATTATGGAAATGAAAATTGCCAATCCCAATGGTCATAATGTTGTCATAAACAATATTCATTGTTTGGCTTTATCCTTTTTCCAAAATGTTGAAAATTGAGTAAAATAAAGGACTTCAAAGTTTATTTTGGAGTAGAGAATCCATAACTGCCCGCAAACAAAAAGTCCTCATAACTTTCATCTTGTTGATCCAAACGGAATGGTCCAAAGCTTCCTACGTTCACATAAATCTCCTAAACCCATTTAATTTTTTTTTTTTTTGAAGAAAGTGATTTTTAAAAATCTGCCCAAGCTACCCGACAAATGTAAAAAACAACATATTAGGCCATAAATTTTTACTCATAATTCCAAATGTCATGAAATTTAGTGCATATGAAAGATAAACCTCGTCCCCACATTCTGTTAAAATTTCAGCCTAAAATATGAAAAACTCCAATCACAGATACCTGCCTGAAATCGCTATGTTTCTAAAAAAGGGGTTCTGGTCCTTTAGGGGTTAACAAATTTCTCTACTATACTTGCATAATACAATTTTAGTACTTGGAAATAACCCCAAAACTGTGTGCATGATCCACAAAGAAAAACTCATATGAGTTTTCTCAAAAAACAACAAAATGCAATAAGAAAAACTTATTAACTCCTAAACGCTGAGGGGAATGTTTTCGTCCTCTGGCACCAAAAAAACATTATGTGATGTAGAAAAAAGCAGTGATCATGAACACATGGTCCATTGTGGAAGCCAAAAAACCACCTCATTAGATATACTTATATTTTTAGGTAACCCAGATTGTGAAAAGATTCAGAGTCACAATGATAGGTCCCATGCTGTCCTTGCAATTTTCATGAGGGTACCATGCATTGTTGACTTTTGCAACTTTAAGAAATAATATTTAATTGTTGGACACTTCTAAAACAATGTAGAACATTGTGGACTATTGTAGCCGGGCTAGTCATGATGGCTAGCCCAATGTTTAAGGGATAAGAGCAAACTTCAATGGTGGTCCTAATTTTGAAAAACTTAACTATAACAAACAAGTTGACTAGGCAATTTTGGGCAAATTGCAAAAAAAATTGATTGAAACTTGAAACTACTTGAGAAGAAAATTGGCCAATTTTCTTTTAAAAACCTAATTAAACTATATTACAATAAAAATATAGAAGTTTTACAGGAACTAGTAAAAATTTGGTTGAAACTACGATATGCCGGATTTCAACCGGTAAGGCTAAAATTTCTCTCCGAATACTGCCCTAAGTTCCTTGGAGGCCTACGTGGTAAAACTATTTCCAGTAAGGACTTTGTTTGTGTTAGCTGAAGTTCTTGTGAATTGCCTATGCTTATGCAAATTTCTTTTTTATTCTGTAGGAAGAGATCACTACTATGTCATTCAACCATGGTTTTTTTTTTAAAATATTGCAAATTTAAATTAAAAAAACACATAATGACACACTGATTTCCAAGCATTCAACACGTGGATCATTTTGTTGGCTCTGCCTTGTTGGGATAGAGGAATTGTGGGGAGATTGAATTTGAGGGCTAGATAATATCGTATATAAAGTGATCGTAAACAATGGTATTGTTGTACCCCCTTCACAAACAGTTGTCAATGAGTGATTTATACTTACAAAGCGGTATAGACTGCAAATTTCACATTATATTACAATCTTGGGATGCTCGTGAAGCTCTTCCATATTTCGCATGCAAGAATGAATGTGTAATACGTAGCAGCACCAATTAGGTACATATTTTAGAGAAATTTACTAGGAAGACTTTCATTGTCTGTATTTGTGCCTCCTAAGGAAAGCACAACTTAACCCTTAACCCCTAAATGCCCAAGGCCTTTCTGAACTTCTTGGCATTTTCAAGAAAGTGAACAATCAACCAATCTTTTCATAACTCTCATCAAGTTTTTAAAATTGTAACCGTACAAATTTAAATTTGACATGTTAGAGGTTACATGGAAAAAGAAAACACAACAATATCACTTATGGTTTGAAAGATTATAACTTTTGAACATGAGGGTGTTAAAACTTCAAAAGTGCCTTGAAGTTTTCTAATTCTCATTTCACACGTCAAATCTAAAAAGTTAGTCATTAAAAAAATATGAGGTTTAAGTTCATTACTTGTTTAACATTAGTCAATTTATAGCTTTCAAAATCTACTCTTGTATTTTTTTTAAATGGATTTCTAATGCTGATTTTTCTCTAAGCTCTAGTGTATTTGAGGCTTGTTTTCAAGATCTTCCAACACTAGAAAACTCAAGATTGCAGTGGACACCCTTGTACAAAATCTTGAGTAGAAAAATAATCAATATTCATTTTTTAAATCAGATTTTTGAAATTGAAAATGGACTTCAAAACAAACTTGTGTTCAAAAGAAAATACCAAAAATAGTGATCTGATAAGGTTTTATTTATCTTCAAAGTTTTGCAAACACCCAAATTGGGTGCCTTGGGCATTTAGGTTAACCCCTAAAGGATGTTGTTGTTTTGTATACGCTCTTGTGTGTTGTATACAGATGAGGTTTTTGGGTAGCTCATGAATTCCATTGAAGCTATAAATTTTAAGCCAAGTCATAAACATACTACTAGTCAACTAGGATTTATTGGGGAATTTTTTACTTTTGTCATGAATCTATTTCTTCAAGTACTAAATGCTCCCCGTATGAATACATCCAACACTTTTGGTAGGCAACATCTTTTAGGGGTTAAACCACAAAAGTTTGTTCAACTGCTAGTAGAAAGTTTAGTAGGTTCCTATGAAAGTCAATTTTTGGCGGATGTTTTTGAAATTTAGAGATAAGGTGCACACAATGAACAACTTTGTGTGAAAAAAAAAAAAAAAAAAAAAAAAAATCCAATTGAATACCCGGTTCAAAAGATATGTTGCCCAAAAGAATTTGGGCAGCTCGAGTAGTTTGGGCATCTTTGGAGAATCTTATGTTAAAGCTCTCATCAACTTTTGAAACTTGGCATGTATGTAACTAATAAAATAATATACAAGTGTCAAAAACAAAAAACAAAATTGAGCTCTTGCATCACATTCTAAAGGGAGTTAAACTTTGTTAACTATGTTTGGGCAATTTCTTTAAAAAATATTTTCCTCTAACTTCTGGCCCTATTATCTTTCAATCTATAAATCCAAAGCTCCTATTTTTTTTTCACTTAATTCAAATATTTGTCTCTAACTTTCCACCATTCAGATTTCAAATGAAAGACTTCTTTATTGTACAAGAAATCATGAAAGAATGATTAGTGTATTGCCAATTCACTTAACCTCCTTGCATTGCAGGGTGATTTAGAATAAGCCAAATTCTATATTTGCTTCTGAGATTTTTCATGAATTGACTTAACATCATGTGAATATGAATGATCAAAAAGTTCATTTTTGTGTGGAGCAAGATTTTTACTTTAGGACGGCTCAAAGTCTCTTGACCTTGTTTTGCAAGAACAAGCAAAAAGTTGTTTTCCTTACTTCAAACATTATAACCTTACAATATACGCGGTCAAATGGGCTGAATTTTTTTTTGCACATTGCCTTACATGTATATTACACTTTTGTATGGTTGAAACTAAAATTAAAGCTTTTATTTTTACTTTTAAATAAATCATCAAAAAATGGCAGATTTGGTCTTAATTTCTCTGCAACACCCTTCGGGCATTAGGGGTTAAATTGTCCTCACAAAATATGAATCCCTACTCTTAGATAGAATACAAATAAGCAGAATATCCAAAATGGCGAGTAATAGAAGGATAACAACTTGGAATTAGTGACTACCAAGTAAAAAGTTGGCCATATTTTTCAGAAAACTAATCACAGTAAACTACAATAAAACTATAGGAAGAACCTTGTGCATGCCAGTGAAAAACCAATTGAAAATAAGAAATGACAATTTCAGCTCCCTTAAATGCTGATTAGAACACTCACTACTACACTAACGTAGGTTGCCTAATGGATTATCATACTCTAGATTGTAGAAGAGGGGGAAATTACATAAGAAATTTTGAGTGAATGCCTTGGAGCTCCACTCTTGAACTCCAAACGGAGCACACCAAGGAGCTCTTAACGTGCCTCAAAAATATGGAAGGGAGATGTGTGGGCAAGGTTTCCACCCTCGCTCTCAAAATGGGCATGCTAATTGTGGCCGGTGGGACCGCAAGTGCCAAATGCCAGTATTTGTGTGAATTTTTCCATCTGCAATGCTGTGCTGCTCGTCTTTGATAGGGTATTGGTTGCGACAATTGAGAGCGTGAGATTTACGAGAGGCACTGGACTTTGGTGTGTTCAAAGACGTGCTTGGTGAGACTTGGGAAATTCTCCCGTTTAGCAAGTGCTCAATGGACTTTGATCTCAGGGTTGGATGAGCAAGGGCCCAATATTTTCTAGTTTGGAAGGGAAGAGTGGAGATGCTCTTACGTACTCAAAACACCAACCAGTGGTACCTTCTAGTTAAACTGTTAGTTATAATTTTAAGTTGTTTAGTAATCACTGTTATCAATAATATTCACTCGTGTGACCCTAGAGTGCATACTGTGAACAGATCATCCATGTGAGCACATTCATCCATGATGTTAGCTACACTTAGTAAACATGTTATTTGTTAATTTGAGAAAAACGCTTTCCCAAAACTAGTTTTGGGATACCCAATTTTATATTTTGTATTTGTGGGAATATTTTGGTGATTTAAAGAGAATTTTTTTATAATTCTTTCAAGGTTCATCATTGATGTAAGGTCTTGGAAAAACTACCATAAAATACACTCTAAATCACCAAAAACTCTTTCAAACCAAAAAATTTAGAAGTCCCAAAATTGGGGTTCTTTTCCAAATTAACGAATAATGCCATGGTAAATTTCATCCCAATAGTGGCAACCTCACTGTCTCTTTCAAAAGGATTTGGTGATTTCATCTACTTTCCAATTTTCTAGCTAAGGTAGCCAGCGTCAAAGTGAGGTGAAATTTAGGTAAAATATGCCCAAATTAATAGCAGCCCTAATCTATTTGTTCTTTAAACTTTGAACCTTGATCGTTATTTCAGAAAGAGTATCCAATTAGTTCAACAGAATGTTCAATTACAGTATAAATATAAGCAATATCAAATGGAGGAATGTGAAAAACTAGTTTAAAGAAAAAAGGAAACAAAGGATATCAACACAAAGTACTAAGTCTCAAGTTCGACTTAATGACTCTAACAACTCTAACACCTTGTTTAGAAGGCTAGGGTGAAAAAGCTCCAATATTTTTTAAGAAAGGCAAAATTGAGAATTTGCACCTAGTTTGGAGGTGGTCATTTTATTCCCTTCTAGGGCTCCTTTACAAACTGAGAGTCTCTAAATCCATTTGTGAATTGAAAACTTTCAATTTCAATCTCTTGATGGTAAAAATCTAAAACCTTACATTTTTGACATGTGAAAAAGCAAAGCTTCTCACTTTGGTCCCACAAGGTATAAGTCTAGCTAGTAATAGAAACCTTGGTTTTTGTTGTTTTAGTTGTGTTGATTGAGTTAAATACCATTTTGTTGATTTGGACAAAAATCTGTTGACCTAAACAAAAACTTGTTGATTTCAACAAAAAAGCAAACTCAATCAACGCGACCAAAACAACAAAAAAAACCAAAGTTTTCTACTAGTGAGTGTTAGATGTAGTGTCTCCAATGTTTGACTAAGGTAGGTTCACCCAATCTTGACAATGTTCCTAATACCGTCACTATGTATCTATAGTGGTTATTTTAGAATTGAAATTCAAACAAATCATATATGACCATCTATGTCACAATTAATAAGCTATATATGACATACCTTAATTTTAATTTAAAATTGACCACCGTGAGTACATAGTGGCAACATTAGGTACATGGTCATACTAGGTAAACCTACATTAAGATCAAAACCTCCACAAACACTAACCTAAACACTAATTTGGGGACCTTGTGCATGCCATATGCAGATACATATGGAATTGGGAATAGGGCCTTGTTTGGTTTTAGGGGGATTCCTTAATGCTTGCATGTGTTTGACAATTCAAGACTTTTCCGCAATTCTGTCACCCAAGAAATTCAACAAGAATTTTAAAATAAGTTTCAGCACCTAAGCATGGACGTTCTGCTCTTCTTAGTCATGGTCTAAGGTAGTTGGCTCAAAAATTGACCGTCTAAGGGCTCATTCCCCTTTTTTAGGGTTTTCCATGGATGAGAGGATTTTTAATTCATTTCTCATGCAAAGAGAAATAGATGTGGAATGTAACACCAGTTGTTTCATATTTTTTGAAGCATTTTTGAATTACTTATGAATTTTCAAAGTGCATGTGTCATATGTCTCTATTTATAACCCTAGACCTTCCAAGAACCTTTCACTTGTAGGTTGTGAAGAGATTTGAAAAAGCAAGGAGAATGATTGACTCTTGCAATTAAATACAACTTTTCTTTCACATGCATTAACCCCTGAACGTCCCAAACGCACTTTGCGGCCATACGTATGGTCATATGTATAGACGTATTTGAGCTATTCTCAGGGCTTTCTAAAAAAAAAGCATCCACCATCATACAACCCTTCAATGTGTATGGTTGTAACACTTGATTTCTAACTGATTCAAATTTCTGTATATTGGTTGCAATTGTATTTGGTACCGTATTTCTAAAGCCCAAGAGACGTTTAAGGGTTAAATGATTGTAAAAGGGTAATTTAAGAACCACCTCATATCCATTTAATAGAGTCTACATAGACGGTTCAGAATGACCAAACGGTTTTAGAACCGACTATCTTACACGTTATTGAAGGTTCCCACCAAGGTTCCCTCCACCCTTGCCTCCATATCCCCATACATTTTCCCCAGCACTCCGCAAAATGGATGACAAGTCATAAAAACGAGTCCCTTTTCTGTATGAAACTGGAGTCAGTCAGTCACCACATCACATATCTGAACCATACCAAGCCCCAAACTATCCTGTAGATTGAGGATTGATGAACTACTGTGCTTGATAATACCTGTGATGGAATTGTATCATAAATTCTAAACAAGATGGTTTCTACTTGAGTCTAACTGAGTCAGGGGTAATTTACTACGTGGGAACCTGGTTGGATTGCTGTAATCTTAACCACTAAAGGATCAAGCCCTTTTTTTTGTCAAAATCATTGAAAACTACCATTTCTAAGGGATGAGTAAGAAGATAGATTTTTTTTTTTTTTGAAAATCCAACCAAAAGACTTTGTCTTATACTAGAAGAGGTACTTATGGGAAAAAAACAAGTCAATCTAAATGGAGAGGAGGGAGATATTTACATTTGAAGTGAAGGGAAAAAGTTTTTTTCCTTATTGCTAGTAATTTTCAAAAGCCTTTGACCTCTCTTACATGAAAAAAATTGCTCTACCCAAAGTTGTGCTTTTATTTTTCCATGTAGGAGATCAAGTTAGGTATATGTGAGAGAATTTTTAAATCAACTAAGACTATACAACACAGGGGAAAAAAAAAAAGTAAGTAAAAAGTAGTGAATGAGTCAAAACACAAAATTGTTAAAAATTTGATAATTGAAATGAAAATGCAAATCCCAACGGTTGTAACGTTGCAATAAACAATCTACTTCATTCGATTTAATTCTTTTCCCAAAATATTGAAAACTTAGTAAAATAAAGGACTTCAAAGTTTATTTTAGAATAGAGAATCCATAATTGCCAAAAACAAAAACTCCTCATGACTTTCATCTCATTGATTGAAATTGAATGATTAAAAGCTTCCCACGTACAAACAAAATCTAAAGAACCAATTCCAAATTTTGTATATAGAAAGTGCAATTTTTAAAGAAGTCTTTTGAGTTGCCCAAATTGCCCTTCCTCCCCTAATTTCAATTAATTCTTGCATAACTTCTTTGTCAAATGTTCAAATGAAGAAACAATTAGATGCCCACGTACGTAGATCTCTAAACTTTCCACCTTCAATAAAAATTTCAAAAAATCACACAAAGTAACTTATCCAAAGATACATGCCCAAAATCTCATTTATCATCTAAAGGGAGAATATTCCTTTAGGGGTTAAGTTTGGATGAGTGTTGAACCTACCAATCTGGAAGTAAAAAATGTCACAATCAAAGATGCTTTAGGGCGGTTCACATATTTTGATATTTTGTAGGATTATAAAGAACAAAAAATATTAATTAAGAAGAGGCTAGAATATGTTGACAAATGTTTTTAACTGGGACTCACATTTTAGTTGCAGTTAACTCTTGAGCAAAGTCCTTACTTTGTTCAAACAAAAAATCCAAATCACATTGGTAGTTGATCTAAGGGTGTCCTTCCATGTGAGACCGCCGTAGCCAATAGGAGTTACTGTAGCTCACCAATAATTGGTCAAATAGGAGTTCTAGTTTTTCTAAAATCCCATCCAATTGATTATTGGTGAGCTTCACCAGCCATTGGCCTCACATGGAAAGACACCCTAAGAGCACCTCCACTTTTCCTTGCCACATTGCAAAGCATTAAGCTTAGCCTTTGAAAGCCTAGGAAACTAGGTCCAACCACAACATGCCAAACTAGAAACAATGAGCAGCCTCGCCAAATTTTGCTTCAAGCACGTCAAGTTCCAGTGCCCTCGTTAAATCTTAACATGCTTGATTTTAGCAACTGCAAGCAATGGCTCAATATGACTTGCTTGCACATCCAAAAGAACAAGAAGGTTGTTGGAAATGTTTCTATCTTGCTTTTAGGACTTGCGGCCCCACCTAAGCCATTTACATGCTTACTTGGGGAGGGGGGCTGGCTCTCCAACAAAGCCGTCCACTTCAAACAAAAAGTTGCACTGCAAACCTTGCTTGACATGCTCCATTTGGAAAGAAAGGTTGGAGATGCTCTAAGTGAATCCAAACTTGGGATATGCTAAAAGTCTCCATTTTGAACTGTCCACCAATCAGATTTTGAGATTCTCAGAGTGTGTCTGGGAACATGGGACATGATGAAAACCGCCCCGTGCTCTAGTCTTTCATAACTAAGGAACAATGTAAGGTAGGAGCACCCATAAACGTCAAACTAAGGGTTTTGAACATGATGACTATTAATAAATAACTAGAAAACTATAGAATTGTATTAGGAGCAAAAAAAAACTTTGCTTTTTCAAATGTATTATCTGGATACTGTGAGAATAAGCTATAAATTTTTAAAGAGCAAACTGCCATTGCACCCATAACCACTTTTAAAAATTCATATTCATAGGCTATACATTCTTGTCATTATATCTATCCACTTCCACAAATTTTTCAAAATTTCAAAAGTGATGGTTATGGGGACACTAACGCTTATGGGTGCTCCTACCTTACATGTACAATGACAGCAAATGACTACGTAGTATAATTACTGGGCAATGCAATTTAAAATTAATCTGTAGAACAACAGAATAAAAATATTATTCAGGGCAGCGTTTGAGGAGAAATTTTAACTTCTCCGGGTAAACTCCGGTGTTTCCCGTATTGAACCGGATTTTCAAAGACATGCAGTGTTTATTTCCTATAATTTTTCTACATTTTTATTACATACTATACTTTATTTTTTCAAAAAAATCTGACCTACTTTTTCTCTTGTATTTAAAATTTTTGACCAATTAATTTGCAATTTAACCCTGAATGGCTTGAAAGCCCTTTGCAACCGTATGTATGATCGTATGTACGGAAGTATTTGAGTTGCTTTGAGGGCTTTTCATAAAAAATTATGCACCTATTATCATACAACTTTTCAATATGTATGATTGTAACACTTAATTTCTAATTGATTCAAATTTTTGAATATTGGTTGCGATAGTATTTAGTACCCTAACCCCAGAGTTGAAGGGCCCTTAAAGGGTTCCCTTGAAGGGCCCTTGAGCTATGGGGTTAGGGTACTAAATACTGTCGCAACCAATATCCAAAAATTTGAATCAATTAGAAATTAAGTGTTACAACCATACATATTGAAAAGTTGTATGATAATAGGTGCATAATTTTTTTTGAAAAGCCCTCAAAGCAACTCAAATACTTCCGTACATACAACCATACATACAACCGCAAAGGGCTTTCGGGCCGTTCAGGGGTTAAACAGCTGGCAATACATTAAATGCCGGTTCTCCCGCAAACTCTCGAATGCCCGAACACTCCTCCAGGGTATGTTTAGATCCACGAATAAGTGCCAGGTCACGCTGCGTGCCCTGATGGTCACCTATTGACGTGTGCTCCCAGCCTAAAGTCACAGCCTTTTCTACGTCCCGGTCAGAAAGCCCGGCACCCAGGTAATGAAGTCAGCAAAAGTACTCGTCATGCTCGGATTTAACAGAAAGATAGACGACACCGCGCTTGTGGAGAGGAACCTCCACATCGTTGAATTTCAAAATGGTCGCAAAGTCACGGTAAAGCATAATCAGGTGGCGGATCACGGTTTTCATGGCGTTTACGACTGGTCAAGCTTGCTTGAAGGGGTTGAAATTGTTCGGAATATCTCGGACTCATTGGTGGGTGCGTGGTCGCTGTATAAAGCAGCGGATGTAGAGTTTCAGTTGTATAAAACTCAAATTCGACACACCCCTTTCATAGTAGTGGTGATCTAATTACAAACGTCTCCAACTAGTGCATACACCAGCCTGACAACTACTGCAAGGAGAGCATCTCCAGAGCACGCAGATTGTGCAGGCCGATCTGGAGTATTTCGTCTGGTGAAGCAAATAACAGAGGATTGGAGGCTGGAAATACATTGAGTTTATTGACGAAGATTGCGAGAGAATTTGCTTGACGGAATTGGTTGATCTAGTGAGAGAAATGGCTCCTAGCGGGGAAGTTGAGTTTCAGGCTCCAGTTGTGTTCCGGGGCCAGCCCCGCGCCGATGGGCCCGCGTGCGTGCTGGGCATCGGCACCGCGGTGCCGCCCACGGAGTTCCTGCAATCCGAGTACCCGGACTTCTTCTTCAACATCACCAACACCAGCGACAAGGAGGCCCTCAAGGGCAAGTTCAAGCGCATCTGTAAGTGCATCGCCTCCGTCAATTCCGTCGCAGAATGAATATTGCTGGCAATGGTCGTTCTGCGCTGCTTTTCACGTTAGATAGTGTGGCTTTTCGATTGAGTCAATTAGGATTGGTCGTCGAGATCCGTGTGGCGAGTGAATGTCACCTGACGTCGTGAAATGTTCGCAATGCAGGCGACAAGTCGGGCATCCGCAAGCGGCACATGTTTCTGACGGAGGAGGTGCTGAAGGCCAACCCCGGCATCTGCACGTACATGGAGCCGTCGCTGAACGTGCGGCACGACATCGTGGTGGTGCAGGTGCCGAAGCTGGCGGCGGAGGCGGCCGTGAAGGCCATCAAGGAGTGGGGCGGACGCAAGTCCGACATCACGCACATCGTCTTCGCCACGACGAGCGGCGTGAACATGCCGGGCGCGGACCACGCGCTGGCCAAGCTGCTGGGGCTGAAGCCGAGCGTGAAGCGCGTGATGATGTACCAGACGGGGTGCTTCGGCGGCGCGTCCGTGCTGCGGGTGGCCAAGGACCTGGCGGAGAACAACGCGGGCGCGCGCGTGCTGGCGGTGTGCAGCGAGGTGACGGCGGTGACGTACCGGGCGCCGAACGAGAACCACCTGGACGGGCTGGTGGGATCGGCGCTGTTCGGGGATGGCGCGGGTGTGTACGTGGTGGGCGCGGACCCGAAGCCGGAGGCGGAGAAGGCGCTGTTCGAGGTGCACTGGGCGGGCGAGACGATCCTGCCGGAGAGCGACGGCGCCATCGACGGGCACCTGACGGAGGCGGGGCTGATCTTCCACCTGATGAAGGACGTGCCGGGGCTGATCTCGAAGAACATCGAGAAGTTTTTGACGGAGGCGCGCAAGTGCGTGGGGTCGCCGGCGTGGAACGAGATGTTCTGGGCGGTGCACCCGGGGGGCCCGGCCATTCTGGACCAGGTGGAGGCGAAGCTGAAGCTGAGCACGGACAAGATGCAGGGCAGCCGCGACGTGCTGAGCGAGTACGGCAACATGAGCAGCTCGTCGGTGCTGTTCGTGCTGGACCAGATTCGGCAGCGGTCGCTGAAAATGGGGTCCAGCACGCTGGGCGAGGGCAGCGACTTCGGCTTCTTCATCGGCTTCGGGCCCGGGCTGACGCTCGAGGTGCTCGTGCTCAGGGCCGCCGCCAACGCCCCCGCCACGGCCGCCGCCTAGAGTTATACCGGAGGAATCCATTCCGTACAGAACAGTTCCTTGTAGCCTTCTCAGGGTAACTGTGCAGATTTACCTCTTTGTTCATAAATCCGAGTGGCGTAGTTTCTCCTCAAATCTGGTCCAAGAGTGTTGAAATGCCACAGTTGAAAGTTTTCGGATGATACTCTGTCAGTAACAGCAATATCTAGCGACAGATGAGGGTTATGTCCCTTCCATAATATTGAGTATGGAGGGTCGAGAGTAGCGTAAATGGACATTGTAATATAATTTGCCCAACTGATTAAATATGCATTCTTACAGCAGCTCGAGTAAGTTGAATGGATTTTTCGGACTGATGCACCAGAATGTGGATGTTAGCGCAGCTGATCTTTGCATACAAAGCTGCAAACTTTCATGTGGAGTCTCTATTACGATTTGAGTGTTGTCTGTTTTAAAGCGCTCGATTTGCTGTGGTAGTATGTAGACGATGTTTATGGTACACTCGCATGGAGATTGAGAGTCTATGACAAGAAGGGACACGTCAATTACGAAATAGTTTAGAGGATATGGCCATAGCCTTGGATGTTGTTGTGGGTACAGAAGGGGGGGGGAAGTGGCACACAGAAATGTGTTTATTCAACTATGTGAGAGTCGGCAATTTCTTCAAAAATTTGCAATGATACTTGAGCAGTCAGAACTGCTACTACACGACGTATGTGCAAATTCCCCTGTTTTATCACATTAGGGATTTTCGCTACCTTTCTTCCTTCCGCCCATGCGAAACATTTTTGCCAACATGCTGCTTATAACAAACCTGTTAGTACAGCAAATGCCGTGGTTATTGTTTCATTCGAAAGATGATTGAGTCAAGTTTCTGCATGAAGTTCGAAAATCCTGAGTGAAGCATATGGTATTTCATCTTTGGCCTTCTGTTTTCTTTCCATGGCCTTTGTGGTCATCCATAAATGTTAGATGAGTTCACAAATCATGCTTATTCTTTATCTTTTGCTTGCTATAACGAAGATTTTGGGGCTGTACATTGTATGTCTACTTGAGGTCTTCATATCTGCTGTAATTTTAGTGGCTTTTGATGAAAGGAAAACATTACGTCGGTAAGTATAGAGTTTTTAGAGTTATCTTGAAATGCCGGTAAATCTAAATTTGAAAGAAACCCCAAATGATATGGGTATTTAAAAACAGAGAATTGATAATAGGGCAAGATAGGATAAACAATGTGTGTAAATATCTCAACACCGAGTATAATTCCATTCATTCTAGTTGTAATTTGAAATAGATAATTAATCAATTCAAGTTCGAATCTGTGGTTTCGCTACCTGAAAAAAGTTGTCGGATTTTGATATGCTTGATTTGTTTGTTTGTGAGGAGATCAGATCTCCCATGAACATTGAATGTGAAGTTTTTTTAATGACGTATCTTCTTGTATCCTTCATTATTCATAGTAGAGGAACTAATCGGTGTACTACTGTGGGTTAAACACTTGGCTCATATTTTTTGACGATATACTCACAAAAATGCCAAGAGGTTAACCCCTTAAAGGACTGAGCGTGCCGTTGCAATTAGTACAATACGGTGTATTTTTCTTGTATTTGGAAATAATCCACACTTCTTCTACATTTGAGATCAACAAAGAAGTTTGAGAATAGATCAAATTGGTTCTAGACTTCTAGTGAGCAACTTGAGATCCCAAATGAAAACTTCTTATTGGTAGCAAATACCAATTATACGGCAGTGTATATACTATGTCCTATGGTCCTTTAAGGGTTAATATACCATGAATTTTTTTTGCAGTTTGAAAATTCTCATATCATAAAGTTGGTTTAGTATCAATTGGGACAAGGGAGTATAGAGTTGGATGATGTTGGCAGTAAATCTAAGCATGTGCTTGTGATGGCAACATTGCTACATGATCAATGCTACATAACATTGTTAACCTTCACTAGGGCGTTCCCTTTTGCTCCCTCAATATGAGGATCCCCCAACCAATGCTATTTGCAAACTCTGCGCCAACACCAATGGAGATCTTTAAATAAACTCAAGCCTAGGTATCTAGGGGCAAATATCCCTCCAACGGGGGGGGGGAGGAATATGACCTTGTAAACAATGTTATGTATGAAGGCTGCACTTGACCCTTTCTAGGGAAGCTTAGTATGATTGCAAATTCCTCGTACCTCCTTAGAATTTGTCATCTGCAATTACAAAAAGTTGAGTACAGTTTGAAAATGAGACAATACCATGTTTAACCCCTAAAGGCCCAAGGAGCCCACTTTGGGCTTTATGAGAACTTGGGCAGGCTCTATTGACTTCATAATTTGGAAATTTTTCATGAAATTTTTAGGATGAATGCTACTCATCATAATCTACATGTGGAGCTTTATTTCATGTCATTCCAATAAGTAATGCAAAAGTTATATGGGTTTTTCAATTTCAATGTCAAACCAGGCAACAAAAAATATATTCTAAATTTTTTTTATTTTTTTTTATAGGATTTTATAGATTGATACTTACTCAGAAAAAATTGAATCACTCAATTCCAAATAATGAGGTAAGAGTTACAAGGAGTTTTATTTTGCAGGCAATGAAGGTAGGAAGAGGGTAGAAAACACATATAAAGTTATCTTTTACTCTCAATTTTGAAACTTTTCAAATGAAAATGAAAATTAAAGTCACTAATTGTTTGTTAGAGCATTCTCACCATTGGGATTAACAATTTTCAAATTCTTCGAAAACTTATTAGCATATAAGTTACAACTTTCATTCATCAATACCTTTCACTTTACAATTTTTGTAAAAATGGATCCAAAATTTTTTGGTTAATTATATATATATATATATATATATATATATATATGTTTTCAACCCATTTTCCAACATATTGCAAAAATTGCACAAGAAATACAACATACAAGTTTTTCTCTAAAAAGTTTGAAAAACAAAACTTCACCTTCTAGAAGGATTAGAAAAGCTTACATTTTGAAGTTTGGGCACATTGATCTTGCAATTGGTGGAGATATTCATTCTAAAATTTTGGGACAATGTAGTTGTGCAAGTCAACTAAAGAATCCTATGGTTGAATTTGTGAAAAAGTAAATTTCAATGAATATTTTGACCCTAGTTTGGGGACTAGTATTTTGAAGCAGTTTTGGGCCTCTGAACACAAAAGAATTTTAGGGGTTAAGTTAGGAAGGTGTTGCCCCACACGCCTACGTCACTGAGTGTTTAGCACTACTTTACTCGAACAGCAATTTGTCTTGTGAACTCCAGTTTTGACCTTTGTAAAAGGTATCACTCCTTGATAAAGCCTCTTGTGACCACATCGTAAAGGAATTTACCGTACCAAGTGTTTAGGCTAAACTTGTACAGTTGGTGGAAAGCCCACAAGGGCAGAACCGGAGGGACTGACCATACCACTCAAGGCGGTTGTATTGTATTAAAAAAGAGAAGTACAGGTGGTGGGGGTTGAACACCTCGTTACCCAGGTGTACAATACAAATATCAGTTCTTTCTGGACTTTTGCATCAGTAAGCATTAGTTTTTATTGCTTTCCATTAACACATTTTTAAGAAACTGCTTCAATGGTCTCAAATTCATATTCTTTATACCGGCACAGTATCATGAGTTTTGGAACACAGTTAATCTCGCCGCACCCTTTCAATCTAGGGAAAACTTCAAGGATACCCTTGAAGTTTGCAATATTTACATAGATATCTCTGCTTTTTCAGAATTACACAAACACCCTTGGGCCAAAATCTTCAGATGTTTGTTTTGTTGTGCATGCCACTTCCCTTTGTCTTTTGTGCACACTTTGCTTCTTTTTTGTTTCATTACATTCTCTTCTTCATGAAGGAAGTACAAGCACATCAAATAAACACCTAAAATTTATTATCCAAAGATAGTTGTGTAATTTCTGAAAAAACCGGGATATCTATGTAAATAATGCAAACTTTAGGGGTATCCATGGAATTTTCCCTTCATTCTATTGCGTCACAACCTCTCAGTATATGGAAAGATGATTGAGCTAAACTAGTTAGTAACATAATTTAGTATTATTAATCAACTTTTTATTGATATATCTTTGTTGTTTTGGACAGAACAACTTAACATTAATTTGCACTCCTTAGGATAAAAAAAATGGAATAATTAGGGGTTTTGAATATGCCGTTCACCACCACTTTTGTTCACGTGAATGAAAGTGGTGAATAATCCTACCAAGGCACTCCATGAATGAGCCATGACGACTTCCTCAGGTACTGACAGCATATTCACTTAGGAACAAAAACTCATTCTCAACCATTCTTCCACCTTTTCTTTTTGAGATATCTGAAACCCCCTATTTTTCTAGCAAAATTGTCGATTGATGAAAAACCTGTTTCTGATAATGTACTAGCTCGTCCACATGTCAGAATGCTCCTCGATCGTTCACTCCAGGCTCTTCAATATTCTCACTTTTGTTAGAAGGTTATCCTGGAAATATTGGGACGGCATCAGAGTAACAATTGTGTTTAATATCAGGTCAGGGATTATATAGAGTATATTTTTGCAAGTAGCATGTTGGCAAAAATGTTTCGCATGGGCGGAAGGAAGAAAGGTAGCGAAAATCCCTAATGTGATAAAACAGGGGAATTTGCACATACGTCGTGTAGTAGCAGTTCTGACTGCTCAAGTATCATTGCAAATTTTTGAAGAAATTGCCGACTCTCACATAGTTGAATAAACACATTTCTGTGTGCCACTTCCCCCCCCCCTTCTGTACCCACAACAACATCCAAGGCTATGGCCATATCCTCTAAACTATTTCGTAATTGACGTGTCCCTTCTTGTCATAGACTCTCAATCTCCATGCGAGTGTACCATAAACATCGTCTACATACTACCACAGCAAATCGAGCGCTTTAAAACAGACAACACTCAAATCGTAATAGAGACTCCACATGAAAGTTTGCAGCTTTGTATGCAAAGATCAGCTGCGCTAACATCCACATTCTGGTGCATCAGTCCGAAAAATCCATTCAACTTACTCGAGCTGCTGTAAGAATGCATATTTAATCAGTTGGGCAAATTATATTACAATGTCCATTTACGCTACTCTCGACCCTCCATACTCAATATTATGGAAGGGACATAACCCTCATCTGTCGCTAGATATTGCTGTTACTGACAGAGTATCATCCGAAAACTTTCAACTGTGGCATTTCAACACTCTTGGACCAGATTTGAGGAGAAACTACGCCACTCGGATTTATGAACAAAGAGGTAAATCTGCACAGTTACCCTGAGAAGGCTACAAGGAACTGTTCTGTACGGAATGGATTCCTCCGGTATAACTCTAGGCGGCGGCCGTGGCGGGGGCGTTGGCGGCGGCCCTGAGCACGAGCACCTCGAGCGTCAGCCCGGGCCCGAAGCCGATGAAGAAGCCGAAGTCGCTGCCCTCGCCCAGCGTGCTGGACCCCATTTTCAGCGACCGCTGCCGAATCTGGTCCAGCACGAACAGCACCGACGAGCTGCTCATGTTGCCGTACTCGCTCAGCACGTCGCGGCTGCCCTGCATCTTGTCCGTGCTCAGCTTCAGCTTCGCCTCCACCTGGTCCAGAATGGCCGGGCCCCCCGGGTGCACCGCCCAGAACATCTCGTTCCACGCCGGCGACCCCACGCACTTGCGCGCCTCCGTCAAAAACTTCTCGATGTTCTTCGAGATCAGCCCCGGCACGTCCTTCATCAGGTGGAAGATCAGCCCCGCCTCCGTCAGGTGCCCGTCGATGGCGCCGTCGCTCTCCGGCAGGATCGTCTCGCCCGCCCAGTGCACCTCGAACAGCGCCTTCTCCGCCTCCGGCTTCGGGTCCGCGCCCACCACGTACACACCCGCGCCATCCCCGAACAGCGCCGATCCCACCAGCCCGTCCAGGTGGTTCTCGTTCGGCGCCCGGTACGTCACCGCCGTCACCTCGCTGCACACCGCCAGCACGCGCGCGCCCGCGTTGTTCTCCGCCAGGTCCTTGGCCACCCGCAGCACGGACGCGCCGCCGAAGCACCCCGTCTGGTACATCATCACGCGCTTCACGCTCGGCTTCAGCCCCAGCAGCTTGGCCAGCGCGTGGTCCGCGCCCGGCATGTTCACGCCGCTCGTCGTGGCGAAGACGATGTGCGTGATGTCGGACTTGCGTCCGCCCCACTCCTTGATGGCCTTCACGGCCGCCTCCGCCGCCAGCTTCGGCACCTGCACCACCACGATGTCGTGCCGCACGTTCAGCGACGGCTCCATGTACGTGCAGATGCCGGGGTTGGCCTTCAGCACCTCCTCCGTCAGAAACATGTGCCGCTTGCGGATGCCCGACTTGTCGCCTGCATTGCGAACATTTCACGACGTCAGGTGACATTCACTCGCCACACGGATCTCGACGACCAATCCTAATTGACTCAATCGAAAAGCCACACTATCTAACGTGAAAAGCAGCGCAGAACGACCATTGCCAGCAATATTCATTCTGCGACGGAATTGACGGAGGCGATGCACTTACAGATGCGCTTGAACTTGCCCTTGAGGGCCTCCTTGTCGCTGGTGTTGGTGATGTTGAAGAAGAAGTCCGGGTACTCGGATTGCAGGAACTCCGTGGGCGGCACCGCGGTGCCGATGCCCAGCACGCACGCGGGCCCATCGGCGCGGGGCTGGCCGCGGGGAATGGGCGCGTTGGTCCTGGCGACGGGGGCGGCGACGGCAATCTGCTCGTCGGATCCGACGGCCTCTCCAGCTCGCGGCGCCATTGTGATCGGGTGCTTGAAATGCACTTCAATTGGACAATCTGTTGAGCCCGAGAATGGTTCCTGCAGTTCCAGGAGGATGTGACACTGCCTGCGAGACCGAGGAATCAACCCTCGCCTTGTCTAATGAGAGCTTCTGTTTGGGCAGGCTACTTGCTGACGGAACCTGAGTAAGTGGCTGAAATGAGCTCTTACAGTTGAAAGCTGGAGTTCCTCCACCTACTGAAGACGGAATAGAGAAGAGTAGCGCTGGGCGTCCAAGAAGAGTCTGCAGCCACGGAATTGCTGGAATGCTTGAAAGTTAGGACAATGAGGATTCAAGGTTGGGAGTTGTCGTTATAAGTGGTCCGTAAGAGCAGCAATGACCAAGAGAGTCTTCCAGTGGCTCGTGGAAAGGGCCTTCTCCTTTGTGAATGTCAAGTTCTCAATTCTGACTGTTTTGGACGTGGAAAACTCCACCTGGACGTACCTGGGGGCGCTTGAAAAGGCAGTCAACGTGTACGCGCAGGCGTTGAATTGACTGATTTGAAAATCTACTTTAGTTCTTTCCAGAATTCCAGGCCTAGACTGTCATAAGGTAGAAATTCCATAAATGGTTAATGACCCCTAAGGTAAGAGGCTCATAAACCGACCATCTAAGAGCTGAAACTGAATTTTGGGGAGGTGGAACTTCTTGATATATTTTTCAAATTTTCTTTGAAAGGCGAGAGGAATTGGCATCTAACTTAAGTTATTTTGTATGTTTCAGAGCAATGTGGAATTAGTAATGAAATTTTGAAGAGGAAAGGTCATAGGGTTCAAAAGTGGATCACTTCCTCAATTGTACGCATATTGTACATTTCTGAAAGGTTATGAATAAAGCATGTACTTGTGGAATTCATTTGGGGAGGTGAGCGGTATTATTGTCCTAACGGAGTTCAAGCCTCTTACCTTACTTGGAGAAGTAGACTATTCTGAAACTAACAATAGCTGGATCTAAAAAAGATTTTGAAATATTCTAAAAAGATGCTATTTCCTCGCATTTGATTGGTTCAAGCTTGTTTTGATACAAGGTTCTAGAGGTAGCCGTTTATGGTGCACCTATGAAACAAGGATCGGTCCAAACCCTAAATCCACATTTATATTGCATAAAATATTCATTCTTCAGTTTTTTTTTAAACATTGCACTCTTCTTTATCCTTGTTTTTGCATAGACTGAGCTTAACTTCTCTAGAAATTCCCCATATCTTCAGCCTACAGTGGCTTATTTTAACCGTTTATGGTATTTCTACCTTAGTTCTCAAATTCCACATTCATTTGAAACTTCAGCTCTATTAAAAGTCTCTATCAAGTCCGCTTTGTTTGTGTCATGCCATTCTTAACCCTTAAACAACCAAATGGCCTTTTGCGACCAGTACAATATGGGGTATTTTTCTTGTGTTTAGAATGGATCCACACTTCTACTACATTTGAGACCAACAAAGAAGTTGGAGAGTAGATCAATGCGGTTCTAGTGAGCTCCTTGAAATTCCAAATTACAATTTCTTAGTGGTAGCAAATGACAATTATATGTCAGCGTATATATTATTCCCTATGGTCATTTAAGGGTTAACTTGGGTGGATGATGATTTGTTTGCATTCAATGATGGGTTGATTACTTGGATTACAAGAATCCTCGGTCTAATTGCATTACAAGGGAGCAGTGTCAATTTGGACATGCTTTGTAAATTAGGGCACCATGATTTGGACACATTTATGTCAATTTGGACTTAATTTTCAAATTTTTGTCAATTTGAACATTTTAGTCAATTTGAATGTGTCATTGACTCATTGTGGACAATTTTTCTTGTAACATTGAGAAAATATTGAAGAAGTTAGAAAATTGAGATTTGAAAGAGAATGATGAATTTATGAGAGTCAAACTTATTATCTTTGTGACTGAACTCTAGTATCTTTTTGTGCGATAGTTGGATGTTTAATACTATTTTAAAGAATGCTTTATAACACCATATTTGTTAAATTGGGAAAAAAAGTGGTCCCACTTTGTACTTCACCTTGATCCAGAATAGTCACCTAGAACCAGATTTGAAGGTATCAAATTCAGTTTGAACCACTAAGATTTTTTCTCTCGTAAATTCCTCCTCTTAAGAGAGGGCACGTGTACAAAAAAAAAAAAAAAAAAAAACGCTGAGCTCAGTTGTACATGATCATGAACAACTTGCAAAAATCCCAAAATGTGCGCTTTTTCCCAATTTACCTAATATGGTGTTTTATGTGTATATGAACCAATACTTGATTCCTTCCAATATTTAGTTGGAGTATCATAATAAGAGAATTTTCATGGATACCTCTTATCAATGTTACTAGAGCCCACTATTTGACCCACGCACATGCGTCCGGATACAGTATTTTAAGGAGCCCTTTCTAGGGTTGCGAGCCCGTATGTGAGAGAGGTCTCTCTCACATACGGGCCCTCGTCCCCAAAAAAGGCTCCCTAAAATATTGTATCCGGATGCATGTGTGTGGTGTAATTGGGTTTGCGCCAAATGGCTATTACCGTGCCCTAGGAGGAGCTATATCCGCGATTTTTCAGCATGAAAGATAAAATCAAAGTGATATGCAAAAACTATATTATTTTACATACAAAAGAATTTGAAATAGAGGACATGGTGCAAGTGGGGGTATATTTTAGTAGTGCAAGAGTGCTATATTGAGAAATTTGAGTACTAGCAGAGTAGCTATTTTTGCTTATTACATAACTTGCAAATGCTAAGTCTTACAAAAGAATGTGAAACATTGGCAATCTGGCACCCTCTTTGTGGAAAACGTTAACCCCTACAAGACCAAAAAGCCCACTTTGGGCTTTATGAGAACTTGGGCAAGCTCTATTGATTTCATAATTTGGAAATTTTTCATGAAATTTTTAGGATGGATACTACTCATCATAATCTACATGTGGAGCTTTATTTCATGTTATTCCAATAAGTAATGCAAAAGTTATATGGGTTTTTCAATTTCAAAGTCAAACCAGGCAACAAAAAATATATTCTAAATTTTTTATTTTTATTTTTTATAGGATATTATAGATTGATACCTACTCAAAAAAAATTGAATCACTCAATTCCAAATAATGAGGTAAGAGTTACAAGGAGTTTTATTTTGCAGGCAATGAAGGTAGGAAGAGGGTAGAAAACACATATAAAGTTATCTTTTACTCTCAATTTTGAAACTTTTCAAATGAAAATGAAAATTAAAGTTACTAATTGTTTGTTAGAGCATTCTCACCATTAGGGTTAACAGTTTTCAAATTCTTTAAAGACTTATTAGCATATTAGTGGTATCTTTCATTCATCAATACCTTTCACTTTACAATTTTTGTAAAAATGAATTCAAATTGTTTTTTGGTCAATTTTTTTATATATGCTTCTAACCCATTTTCCAACCTATTGTAAAAATTGCACAAGAAATACAACATACAAGTTTTTCTCTAAAAAGTTTGAAAAACAAAACTTCACCTTCTGGAAAGACTAGAAAAGCCTACATTTTGAAATTTAGGCACATTGATCTTGCAATTGGTGGAGATATTCATTCTAAAATTTTGGGACAATGTAGTTGTGTAAGTCAACCAAAGGATCCTATGGTTGGATTTGTTAAAAAGTAAGTTTCAATGAAGATTTTGACCTTGGTTTGGGGACTAGTATTTTGAAGTAGTTTTGGGCCTCTAAACACAAAAGAATTTTAGGGGTTAACAATATTTCAATGTGGATTAGTGTTGTCCTGAAATTATTGTCATTTACTAGAGAATTGAACCCTTCTTGCAAAATGCAAGACCGCCCATATTGCGGTGTTAGTGTTCTGCACCCCAATAAACCCCCCCCCCCAAAAGTAGTGCAAGTTAGTATCTATATAGGATTAAGAAGTAACAGTTCTCAAATACTTGCAGCCGCGGCTCTAGAAAGAAGGAACAATTCCCGCCAAGGCCCCAAGAAGAAGTAACAGTTCCCAAACATTTGCAACTGTGGCCCCAAGAAGTAACAGTTACATCAACGCCCCTCCAGCCGAATCCCTCCTTGCTCCCACTTTTACAAAGTCCAACGAAGAGCACACCTTAGAAGTAGGAAGTCAAGGTATACTTTGAGAGCTGCAAAGCCTACATGATGTCATGAAACTAAGAGGGAAAGAGTAAGTGGTGAATTGGTGTGGAATGAGAATACTATTGTTTCAGTCCATCAAAGATCTCTATGCCGCCTTCCTTTGACGGCATTTTTCCAGGAGTCCATAGCTTGGCTGTAAGGAAAAGTCTCAAGCGTATAGTATTTTTGTTCAAACATATGGACTGCAAGAGCAAGTGCTTCTCGAGCCTATTCCTTTGACAAGATTTAGGGAACTTTAGTGTTGAGAAATACCTTTCATCCTCCACAAAACCTAGAACCAAGCAACAACCAATCTCTACTAGTTGAAGTATTATGAGATGAGTTTGCTGAGATGGTGGGATTGCACCAATTGCCTCCACAATTTGATGATAGGGTTTACTTGGAAGGGTGGACCACAAGCTGCATTAGCATGGCCTTTTATGGAGGCCTTGAACAAACCCTGCTGGTTATCTAGATTTGCGGCACATAACATTGGCGAGGCGGTATAAGTACTCCCCTTCAATGAAGAGGAGTTTGCGTAAAACTTCTTCAAGATTGCCAAATGCCTAGGGAAAGATTGCTCTGCCTTTTTTTGCCTCAAGTACCGCAGGTATATTATCCCAAAGGCATCTAGCAAATCTTGCTGCTGAAATCGTCTGTCAAACTCAGCAGACAAGTTCTGGGCAATGTCTAGAAGCATTGAAAACCACTGTATAAGTTAGAACAACATTGCATTTGTACAATAGAAGGCCCAAAAACCCTGAACCACAAAAAAACAGAGGCAACTTACGATTTGTGACAGGAAGTTGTGATAGCACAAGAAAGTACTTATCCTCTTGTTGGCATTAAAAGAGACTTAAAACACCAAGTAGATGACTTGTATTCATTCCACAGAGATTTAGTTTGTAGATCCTTAAGGTTGTTCGGAACATGATGAAGAAATCCTGTAGGTAATTTGCAAGTAGACACAAAACACACACACAAAGAGAAAAGGTAACCAAAAGATCCTTGGTCAACCAATAGGACTCCTAACTATCCTTCCTTTCCTCACTAACGATCCAGACTTTTGGAAGGAGTGGCCTCTCCCTATACCTCTTCCGGATTCGGACGTCAAAACACACATCAAGTAATAAAAGTTTAGCCTCTATATCAGAGGGTTCTGTGATTGGAGATTAAAGAAGGCCATGTGAAATCCTACCCCTCTGCGATTTATAGTGAGTGAAGTATCACTAGTCAAAACAACAACAACAAAGAACACAAAGATGAAGAGTGCAATTACTCCCTCACAACCAGTTTGGAAGTAGATCCAAACTAATAGGTCACGCAGGGAACTCCACAATCCCAATATACTACAATGACAAACCCTTCATGACATAATTCGTGATGCAAAGATGGTAATCAGATAATGAAAGGATCCCTATTCCTTTGCTTCCAATCACTCTTGATGGTAGTGGAACCTCTCAACCGTTAGTTAGCATGCGTTGGGATTGCTATCCGAGCGCACCCAACCTAAGATTGGCTATCCCTCACAAGAATATCTAGATTGAAAATCCAAACAAAAACTACCCCTTAGTACACACAGTTTGCTAAATACCTCCCTACTAGCTCCAGAAATCGGATCAGACAGTCTGGAGTTATTTCTCTCTCCTCTTCCTCCAACACTCACATTCCATGCACAACACCTCAAGTGATCAATTCAAAGCGCAGAGATGAGAAAGCTTTGCTTGCATTAGGAGAATCAAAGATACCAAATTAAACAAGGCATTAATCACAATCATGCTTCTAATAGCTAATCTTAGGAAAACTAAAAAGTTCTTTTTTGAAAAGCAGTGGTCTAGGGCATGACAAGTGTCATTCTATTCACCAAAAAGTAGTGGTCCCCCCCCTAGCCGCTAAATCCCAAAAAAAATGGATCTGAGATCTTATAATTCTGGATCAGGTACTACATGCACTATACCAGGAAGTCACTACAGTTTTACTCCTAGTGCTGGTCCCCTTTATTCTATTTATCCTAGTTACTTCAATTATTACCACTACTGAATGACTAGGTTTTCTTCTTCTTCCGAGAAGTAGACACTGCCCTCCCCGTTGGTAGCATCCAGCTTCCGCTTGCGCCCTTTCTTTTGGCTAGAGTCTTACCCTTGGTCTTTTGGGTTCCTTGCTTGGCAAGCTTGAAGGCCTCCAGATCAGAATCACCAAAGGAATCCAAACTCGCCAAATGTTCCAAGGACTCTGGTGTCTCTCCATCACTTGCTGTTGCCTCGGAAGGAGAGTCATCCGAAACATCGATTGTGATTGGAGACACCTCGCTCTTGTCCGGAGAAAACGACTCTTTGACATGCTTGGATGAGCTTCCGTTTCACCAGACTAGGAACCCGTTTCAAAGCTTGATCTTTCGGTGTAGTTGGATCTTGGTTTTGATCCTGGGATCCAGGTACTGACATCTCCACTTCAGCACCCAAATCAATCTTGCTAGGTAGACAACCAGACGTCGGAGTTGTCACTACCTCCTTCTCCTTTGGTGTGGTCGGCTTTGGCAATCGCACGATGGGAGACTTCCGGGTGGGTGTAGCATCCTTGATTTGCCCAGATCCTTCACCCATACCCTGGCAGATTTTAAGACCTACCAGAATACTCCTCATCTCCAGCAGCATCACCTCCATTGCCATTCTATACTCCACCACCACTACAACCACCTTGGCCCCAACTTGCGACACTTCCTCAAGACTTTTGCATCATAGAGCTTTGCCTTATTCACCACGTCGCTTGGATTTCCGATGAAACGTGTGAGTTTAGCAATCTCCATGTTGGCCTCGCAAGCTGCCTTGTTTCCTTCACTCTCTTCCCTCAGCTTGCCTTGCAAATCCTTCACTTGCCGGGATAGCTAGTCCACCTCTGATTGTCTTGAGGTTTTGAGTTCAATTAATCTATTCACCTCGGCAATCATATCCTGCTGTGAAGCCCCTCCCAAGAGCTTGTGCCTGTTCCTGTTGTGCTCTTGGTGGAAGCGTATCACTCGCTAGACCTCTTCCAACTCCCTTATAATCTCAAAAATAAGATCTGGCTTAAACTTCTCATGGACTTCCAGTTTAGAAATCCCAAAAGGTTCAGTGGGCTCCTTCCCCTTCACACAAACTTTGTGGATCACCTTGACATTTGGTGTCTCCTCATTTGAGTCTTCTTTGTATTCTTCCTCTTTTGGTTCCGGTTCTGGTTTTGGTTCCAGGGTAATGTCATTTACCCTCATCACCTCTGCTTTCTTCCATTTGAGGCGCTCTTGGTTTCTCAACAAGTCGTTGTGAGAGTAGAGGTGGAAGAAAAAAGGGGAAAGTCCGAAAGGCTTGATGTTTCCTAACCCTTTGATTAGTTTTTCCACAACTTTCCCGACCACTACCCTCCAGTTCACTGGAAATTCTCTTGACAATGCACCAAATATGTTGTTAGCAAAGGTGAGGGTGAGGTAAGTAGGATGCTGAGGAAGTAAGATGGAGACCAGGAATTCTAATACTCTCCTATCCCTCCAGACTTTACAATCCAAGACCGAGTGATCATTATGAGGGCCAGGTGTGCTACAGAATTTCCCCTCAGCGTACCTGTCAATCCCATTAGCTAATTTGCTCCCCTTCCTGCTAAACTTGTAAACCTCACTTTACACCTTGGGGGTCCAACTATCTAGGTTAGCTCTCACGGTGCCAAGCCACTTGCTAGAGGGTTTCTTTTGTAACTCCTTCACAACCTCCTCATCCTTCAGATTCCAAGGTACATTAATCAACCCTAAGCACCCCATTTTCTTCAAGCCCTCCTCCAGGTTTGCTCTCTCCTTAGGGTCTTGAGGTACGCCCGGCTGAATTGATCTAAGAGCTATTGCCTGTCCGGTCCTTCGCATCGTTCCTTACAATCCTGACAATCCTGACACATGAAGAAGGAAGAACTACAACCTGGACTATCACAAAGCCAATCTCACACAAGCTCTTGAGAGGGGAAGGAAGAGCAAAAGCGCGTAGGAGAAAGAAAGAGGGAACAAAAATTAGTTAAGGGCAGGGATTTGGCCATTCCCGCCTAACCCTACGTAGTTACTGCCCGGACTAATGATTAGGGCCGTATAAAAAGGCCGTTGCACCTAATCATTGAATATCAGGACCGTTTTTAGAATCCTGCCTAAGTTTCTAATAAGGGTAATTAGTGCCCAGTGTACATTTTAACTACCTCCGCTACTATTCATACTACTCAGACTTGATAACTCTAGATTTTGGTCCTAATTTCTGGTTGACAATCTAGTTAAGACGGGAACTAGAAGGTTCTTTCTTAACCATTTTATCCCATCCGGCATGTCTATAGGATACTAACCATATTCCTCTATTAAGTTTCCTGTTTCCGATTCAAGAAAACAAAAAGATTTAACAAAAGAGGTTAGCTAATGTTTATAAAATAGGAATTGCTTCTTTTTTTTGAATCTAAGGTCGTCACGAAAGCCATGTGACTCCTCAAGGCTAGGACCCCAAGACTTACACATTTGAAAACAAAGAATGGGGAAGAGCCTAAGGAAAGGTCACGATTTAGGGTTACGGCTACCATATAAGCTTGAGAACTGTGACCCAATAACTACAGAAGAAAACTGAGAGAAAACGAGCAGCTCCCGATTTCAGATGTGGGTGGCTTTAAGCACAACCTAGGGTGGACTTATATCATCCAAGTCCAAAGAGATTGAAACTTGATTAAGATCCAACCGGTTCAGAAACAATCTACAAACAAAAAAATTGAAAATTTTAAATAAGAACTTTGTAACACTAAGAAGAAAGAGATCAAAAATATGAATTGAAATAAGGTACGCTTGAACACCCTAAGAAGAAAGAGATTGAAAAATTGAATTGGAAGAACCTAAGCCTAAACATTCTAAGAAGAAAGAGATTGAAAAACTAAAGTGGATGACTTACCAAAGAATTGGCACTCTATGTTGTCTTGGATGCGCTTATACTCAGCCTTTGTCGCAAAAATTTGCTGCCAAGTCTGCTTGTCATGGTAGCATGCAAAGACATGGGTAAATGTGAAATTGAAAATCAAATAGGAAATTCCACTCTCCTTGGGTAACTCCTTCCACTCTAAAAGAAAGTTTTTAGACTCCAACTTCACAAGCGCATTGTAGACCTTAAAGTCCGCGCTCCCAAAAGCTGTGGTTTTGTCAATAAATAGCCTTGCCAATTTGTTTTGGCATTGCTTAATTGCTTGCATAAAGTCACAAACAAAAACATCACAAGACTGCAACAATTTGATTAGGCAATGAATTAAGTTCAGTAAGGGAACAAAACACACCAAGGAAAGAAGAACCTCAATGTTGGACAAGCAGTCAAAGATGTCACTCGCCCCACCTACCAGCCACTGTCCAAGGCCACCAATCATGTCTTGACCGATCTTGACCAAAAGGGTCTTGTACTCCTCCAGAATTTTCATAGTTGGACCTTGCATTGAGATCCATTATGTTTCAATGTTCCTAACCATCTTGTTGGGCCCTTAGTTTCCATGACATCTACTAGCTTCTACAGCTCTAGATTTTGCTTATTAGAGCAGCAGAAGTAAGAATACACCAATTGAAACAAACCTTGAGACAACAAACCAAAGGATACTTGGAGAGTGTCTCAACAACAAGGTTCACTCTATGGGAAACACAGCTTGCCCCAATCACAAAAGGAGCCTACTTCTGGCGGATCTATGTTGTGACTCCATTCTTCAATCCCTAAAATGTACTTACCCCGTCCTCACCAAAGCAAGCTAACTTACTAGCAATTTCCTCCACAATTAGTCCACCTTCAGAGACTAACGCATTCATGATAGCGTTAGTCAGATGATCTGCGGTGCCACTCTCACCAACGCAAGACAAATGTAACAAATGGAGAGCTCTTTTCCAACCATCCATGGCATAGACATGTACTCCAATCCAAGAGGTATTGTCTATTGTCATTACCTCATTGGCGCTGATAGAAATCACAGTAGCTGACTGCATAATAGACTTCAAGGAAGACAATATACAACCATGAATGTGCTCAACAATTTCCCATTCCAATGTCTTTGACCAGTGCTTGCGAGGGAGATGTTTTACCTTGAAGTGTAGCAAGAGCTGCTCTGCACGCTCATACTCACACATGGGACAGCCACTGCACAATACTTGTAAAAGCTTGGCAAATTGAACCCCCTTCCTCTTTGATTCTCCTTCCAATTTGGTAGCCAGCAAGTTGGCTACAAGGGAAGGTTGCTTGTGGCCTACCCAAAGCTTACACATTTGGAGGTGTTTGCACTCTAGGTTAGTATAAACATTGCCCTTCTTCAAATTCTTGAACGCCACACCATCTTCACAACACACATGCTTACCTTCATGTTTCTCGAGGTTGTTGAGTTTCGGTACAAGCACTTGCCGCCTACCGTTGATGGTGGTGCAACTCCGACATACTACACTAGTTAAGAGACCTTCATTATTGAAGTCCCCATCAGCCCAAGAGAATTTGCACGCCCATACCTCTTGCCACCTTTTCGTAAGGGTGGTGGCTGCAATTTTCCTCCTCTTCCTAGAAGACTCCAAAGTTGGTTGCTTCTTCTTTTTCCCTGGAAGCTAGACCTCACTTGGTGCATTCCTTGCACCTTCAAAGATCTTAGGAGACATAACAATATTATCTGAAGCACATTTGCGCGTGGTAGGTTGTCAAACTAAGTTGCAGATACCAGTCTCTAATACTAGAGCTTCCTCCACCTCTGCAGCCGGCAGTGCTGTCCCCTCCATAGCTGGCATATGAATTACTTCTATAGCTGGCATTACGTACTTTTCCAACCCATTGATATTCCTGCCCAAATTAAAAGCTCGGACATGGAAATTGTTGGGCAAAGAGAGTCGCAGCACCATCAGATCTGTTCTTATGCCCAGATATCCCTCTCGAATTGGTGAAAACAGTCACCAAATCTCAAAAACCCCTAACCCTTCGAAAGCAGATACTAATTACAAATCATACACAAGACACAAACCCTGCATGACCCCTAAACTCTAAACAACAGCAAGATGATTGCAAGAAACACTTGTACTATTTCTTGTCCCCTTCACCTCCCGTCGAAGCTTTTAGGCTTGTAACTTTTGCACAGCAAGTTCTTTTGAGCTGAAATTTCAGAGGAAGGTACATGTCATAGTTACATACTTTTTGTAATTTTTGTGGTTTTCTTAAAATTATTTTACTATTTTTAAACAACCCCCAAATAGGTATCTACCTTGGTCATTTTGGGGGTTTTTAGTACTATTTTGGGTCCAAAAAACCTTTTCTAGGGCTATAAATTAGGGATGTTGTTTATGGAACATGCTTACATACATTTGTAAAAGGATTTTGCAAAATTATAAATTCCATGGCATCTATATTGTCTCAAAGTGGGCATCCTATCTCCCTTCATTGGCAAAATACAAAGAAATTCCTCAGCAAAGCAATTGTACCATGTGAATGTGTTTAATGGGTTCTCAAATGTCCAGTTTTTATTTTATTTTTTTGAATTATTTTACTATTTTCTAAACAACAAGAAAGAAATTGGCTTTTTGTTGGTGATTTTGTTTTGCACATAACTTTTAGAATAAACTTTTTCTAGGTCTAAATTTTCACAAATATGCTATTTTAAGTGCTTTAAAAACTGTCCATATTTTATTTTATTTTTTTAAGATTATTCCAAAAGCTCGGTTGTACTACTAGTACTACAAGTATTAAGGGTGTTTGAGACAAAACTATGAAGTGTTTCTTGCAACTACCCAGCATCCAATTGTGTAGAGAAGAATAACTTCCATATCCTTTATGGAAAAGAAACCAAATTCAAAAGCACAAATCCTAAAATACTTTCAAAATCATGCACAACAAGAAACTCATAAGTGAATAACGCTCACTTTTGAGCCTGAGGGTTTATGATAACAAAACGCAAGATTGTTGAGCGCGCGGCCAAATTTGGAATTGGTGAAGAAAATCCTTGTTGCACTTGCAAAGGCACCTCAACAAACGGGAGGTTCCACGACACTAATGACAGCCACTAAGAACATAAAATTGCTCTAAACTAACAATAAAAAATGGCTCGCCATAAAGTCACCGAAACAGTGCGCAATTGCCAAACACTCAAGAAAACATAGGCGATGGCCAACCAAGGAGCAAAGAACAAATGATTGCCTTGGTAATTGCAAAAGCAAACAGATTTCAGAGAGCACAAATTCAAATGCAATCACATAATGCAAAGTTGCAACATATAAGCATATAAAACCAGGAGTGACAGAGGCGTGAAGATGGCCACAACAATGTCTAATTGCCCATTTAAAATCACAGACCGCGAGACGCCATCACCATGCATTCACGCATGCGCTATTTTCCACCCTGCTCGGAATTCCACGTAAATTTTACCAATTCTAGAACATATTCCATTAAATTAAACAACATCAACACAAAATGCACATAACACCATATTCGTTAAATTGGGAAAAATGGTACATTTTGGGACTTCTGCAGGTTGTATATACATGTACAACCGAGCTAGCTACGTTTTTTTTTGAACACATGCCCTCACCTGAGAGAAAAAATTTACGAGGGAAGAAATCTTAGTGGCTTATACTGAATTTGATACCTTCAAATTTGATTCAAGGTGACTATTCTAGATCAAGATGTAGTATAAAGTGGGACGATTTTTTTTCCTAATTTAACGAATATGGTGTTACATTTGCCAAACGCAATGAACGTACAGCTTGGAATGGAATGAATGTAGAATCTTGAAACGATGTTTTTTTAATAGAGATCTGTCCATCATGTAGATATTTGTTATTTTTTTATGTTTATATTGATTTCAATAAATCAACAGTTGAAGCAAAAGGGGTAGTCGTGGTGAGATTTACAGTTTAGTGACAACGCAGCGGTCATAAATTTCAGAACGTTGCGCCGTCTTGTCACATGCACAGCTCATGGAGGTAGGTAGCGGGTTGATTGGGTCAATTTCCTATTTCACTAGCTGCCAAGCCGTGGGCCGCCAACACCGCTCAACAAGTTCAATGAAGTTTCAACTCAAACTGGTAGGCGGCCAAAAACAACCGCTTCTCCAGCCAACCAAATCCACAACTTGGCGACTGAAGCCAAACGTTTGACACTATTATATGTTTGCAAGAGTATGTGGCCTCTTTACAATGATGTTTATTTTGTAATTATTTCTTTTATATGTTTATCTAGATGTTTTGGAAGGCTTGTATATTTTTTATTTGTTTGAATAAAAATACTAAAGATTTAAAATTAAACGAGAAAGGTGTAAAACAAAAAGAAGTTTGGCATCTATAGTGGGATTAGGATAAAGAGAGCCATGAACTGATGTGCCTCACCTCCCTACCTTAGATAGGGTCAAAATTAAGGAGGAGAGATTCCTTAGTATGTTAGAAGTTAGTGTATGAGTGTTGGTAAAGAGAAGGAAGAAATTCCAAAATTTTGATAGAAGAGAAATTTCTATGTATATATGATTTTGAATTGAAATTTAGAGAAGTTATTCCTTGTGTGATTAACTTTCCAAAATGAGTTTGCAAATTTGATTTGGAGTTGTGATGCAAAAATTATGAATGTTTGAATTTTGAAGTAAAAAAGCCAAACTATGAAAAAAGGCTGAGACTTCAACAAGCTATAATTTATTATTTGTATGTCATTTTGCAACAAAATTTGGAGGGAGTGTTTATCTTAGTCATAGCTTTTTAAAAAGTTTTTAAATTTGAGATTTGAAGTTTGGAAGAGAAAGTTATGGAGGTGTGAAGGATTAGAGGTGGCCGCCCTTTTGTTAGGAAAAGACCAAAACTTTGAAGAGCTACAATTTCTCAACAATATGAAATTTTTTTTTTAAATTTTTAGTAGTGATATTTTATTGTTATGGCTTTTTTAATTGTTTTCAATCATTTTATTTGGATTCTTATTGAAGAAATTATAATGGATAGAAGTTGAGGATTTGGATGCTCTCTAAAAAATTGAGACCCCTACTTTGATTGATTGGAACTCTTGGACAAAGTTTTATTTTGAACTGAAAATTCATGATTTGTAGCCAATAGTATCATCTTTCCAAATTGATATCACGTTTCTATAGGTGATGTGTAGAACAAAAGTTATAAAGATTTATAGAGGCAGTATTTAGTTTGCAAAGAGGAAGAAGAGCCTCTATTTTGAATTTGCATAACTTTTGGACAATAGCTTATATTGAGTTGAAATTTTAAAAAGATGTTAGAAGGTTAGAAAAGCTTTTTAAATTGCTATTACACTTAGCATTTGAACCTTTGAACCATCTATGGCACTAGATAGAAGGTTGCAGTTTTTCTAGGACTTGTTATTTGTGATTTTTCTCATTGTTTTTATTAAAATATGAAAACTTGAAGATATGAAAGCTTCAAAAATAATGTTTTGAGTTTATTTTTTTATATATGTGTGGAATGTAACTTTGTTATTCCTAGCCGGTTTTAGAGGCTCGTTTGTCAATTCAATTCCATTCTGTTTTGTAAACTTTGTTGCGGGTAATTTGGATTAAACCAAATTTAACGCCATTTATTGTTGTAGTGACAAAGTGGGATTGATCACCTACATGATAGAGACTTGCTTTATTCTTATGGTATGGAGTTTTGGCCAGCAGATTGTGAATTTGATTTTAGGATCTTATCATACAGACAGCAGCTTGTGTTTGCTGTCCCAATCTACCCGTCCCATATCCAGTGGACTCTTCTTATCTCTATTTTGACTCTTACATCCCTAAAGCCAGCCACAGGATAGACCAACGGAAGACTGAAGATCAAAGATTTAAAAATTGAAGATTAAGACCGCTAATAATTCTTAGTCAACGACGCACAATTGTAGCGATACACCATGCATATTCCCAAGGCGCACTCCTCTCAACCTAACAACATGAACCACCTCAATACATAGCGTAAATTCCTCTGAATTGGCAGCACTAAGTTACGCTAGAAATACAAGAGCAGTAACGCAATGGCACTGCGCAATGTCTGAGCGCCAGATTGAGAATCAGAGGTAAGCAAGCAGGTAAACAACCGTAATGTAAGATTTATGAATCCGTTGACATGCTTTGCTGTTACTTGTGCGCAGGTGTGCTAGAAGCTCTGGCAAATCCAGCAGCTACGATGTCGGCGCCTAGGCTATAATTTGACAGTGGAGGGCGCATAATGGCAACAACAAAATCAGCAAAGGAGGCCCTTTCTGCTACATCAATACGTCATGGGGATTGCTTTCAGCGATTTTGCAATTATGAAGGTAAAGATTTCTGCTATTTTATCTTAGAATTCCAAGATTTTAACAATGTACATTTAGCATACATACTTTTTTGATAAATATCGAGCGCAAATTAGCCAATTTAAAAAATGATGTCCCTAATGTTTGCAATATTTACATAGATATCCATGCTTTTTCAAAAATTACATTGTAAATACTCTTGGACCAAAATTTAAAGCGTTTATTTTATTGTGCATGTCACTTCTCTTCTTCTTTTGTGCACATATTGCTTCTTTTTTGTTTCATTACATTCTCTTCCGCAACATTGGTTATGAAGGAAATACGAGTACAACCATACAAATGCATGAAAATTTTGGTCCAAAAATATTTGTGTGATTTCTAAAAAAGCAGAGGTATCTATGTAAATACTGCAAATTTTAGGAGTATATATCCATGAAATTTTCCCTTATAATAATACATATTAAGACCTCAATAATCAAATCTATTGTTAAATCATTGAATTTTGGAGTAAGAGTGATTGTTGTTAGTACTTTAGAATCAACAAATCCAAAGTATAGAGGTAATAAACAATATGTTGAAAGTTGAGAAAAAATCAATAATGCTTTAAGGTATATACCAAGGGCATTGATATTTAACTACTATGCCACACCCCCAAGGTAAATTTTAGATTTCTACCATCAAAAAGCTGAATTTGAGAATTTTAAATTTAAATTTGGACTTAGAGACCATGATTTAGTCTACAACCACACAATAAACTGCAATTCAACAACACCCAATGAAAAAGCTTATCTTTTTTTACAAACAAAAGTAAAAATAACACTTTTTTCCCTAGCTAAACTCTTTTATTTGGTGTTGTTGAATTAAAATTTTTTTTTATGGTTCAAGGCTAAATGATGGTCTATGAGTCCAAATTTGAATTTCAAATTTCAAATTTAGCTTTTTGGTGGTAGAAATCTAAAATTTACCTAGGGGTGTGGTACAGTAATTCAAAGGGTGTGGTACACATATCAATTCCCATACGACAGATGTTTATTTTTTGATTACTATAGATTGAGAGCAGATTTGGCGTAAAATGATTATTCAAAATTTAGCCCAATTATTCTATAAATTATTCTCCAAAAATGCCCATTCTCCAATCAACAAAAAATTGAATTGTCTAATATTGTAGAAGTTGTTAAGCCTAGCTAATTCTAGAAAGTCAAGGCTAATTCTAAGACGACTCAATCTACTCCAAACCTTGTACCAAGGTCTAATTTTGGAGAGTCAAAGATACTATGAAGAAGGCTTGATTCTACTAAAAAAATGATTGATTGTCATATAATAATATTTCTTTTTGAAAATGCCTAATCCTCAACTAGTTACTAAATTTGATGCCAAATTAAAATTTCATAAAAAATAATCAATTGGGCACTTGACTGTCGAATCCGCTCTTAACCTACAATATGTGCACATGTTTTTTATTTGAAGCCAATTTTAGAATTCATGCAGATTTTATCAATGCTTACGTTTCTTTGCATTAGTTAGCATATTGATACACACAAATCAGCACTTTTTTAAAGCAACTAAAGAACAAAATCAGCTTTAAAATGATAAAATATAAAGTAAAGTTAGGAGAATTACTCAAGAAAGAAGAGAATGCATGAAACGAATTTGAAAATTATGAAATTCATTAACTTGTAAGAAGCTTTTATAAACATATGATTTAAAAAGAAAATGTAAAAAAAATTATTAATTGGAAAACTTTGACATCCTATTTGAATTTGTACTATCATTCATAAAGGTAAGATACAATTTTTTATGAATTTTTTAAGGAATTTAATTATAATATGTCTTATCATATGCAATAGGGGTTCAAATATGGGTTTCCACCCAAGTTTTGTTCACTTGAACAAGTGGTTGTGGAAAAACTGGCCAGATCACTCCGTGAACGCGTTTTGACAACCTCCTTGAGGTCATCACTGAATATTCACCAATAAACAACCACACTTTCACAACCATTTGTTCACTGATTATTTCAAATACATGACCCCTCCCCTATTAGAAGATGGAGCACCATGTATCAAGATGCAAAATGGATTTAGGTTAAATTTTTCACTTACCTATTCTGTAAATTTTGTAAAGCTTCTTGCAATCCAATCACTCCTCAACGTCATATTGCCTCTTTTAGATGCTTTATTTTTATTCATGTGCTTGTGATACATTCAATCTTTTAGGACTTTATTATAAAAAAATTTATTAATTTCTTAAATGGTGAAATTATTGCAATCTATCTCTGATGTCCAAAAGATGAAATTTTCATCCATTAACCAAAAAAAATTGTATTTTGTACTAACCAGTGGCCTCTAAACATCATAATAGGTAAATTGGGAAAAATGGAGGGATAATTTTGTACTGTACTTTAATCTTACATACGGTAAATGGAGGCATAGCTATAGCTCAAAGTTGTAATTGTTTGAAATTCTTGGAGGCAATCATTGAGACTTCACTACTGTATAAGCAAATGCCTGCTTGGTTTTTTGTAATATTCTAAATTTTACATAATGAGAGGAATGGTGAAAGTCCCATAATGTACTATTTTTCCATATTTACCTAATTTGGTGTTTCTAAAGAATATTTAGAATTAGCTCAAGTTGCTAAAATAGTGCTAGAGGTGCTAGAAATTAAAGTTTAACTTTAAGTATTTTCATTTTCTAAAGCCATAGCAAATGTTTCAATGAAAGTCCCACCTGTTCTTCCGTAGTGGAGCTTCTTTTCTTCATAATTACTAAAATAGGACAAGATAGATGGGCACAAAGAAGAGATGGAGGTAAAAGGAGGTAACAAATTGCACATTTTGGGAGAAAGTGAGGATACAATTTACTGCATATGAGTTCCATATATGACCCCTTGTAAAGAAAATTTGGCCCTTCTCTCATCCATATCCTCTAATTTTTTGCTTCTTTCCTATAACAATGTGCACACAAAGGGAGAAGGAAGTGACATGCTCAACAAAACAATTGCATGAAAGTTTATAGGTGTGACGGTGTTTGAACAACTTTTGAAAATCCTAGGGCATTTGTACAAATATGGCAAACTTTAAGCGTATCCATCAAATTTCCCCTTCATCAAATTGCTAATAACACTAGTGGAGAGAATTCAAAAGTTGTAATAAGTTGGATTGTTCCTTGAAAAGTGAGGTTCAAAACTCTATTGCTGAGGAAACTAGTGTCCCTTCGTGCAAATATAGGATTGTTCCTTTTTCTAGACTCTAACTTAGTCCATGAAAAAAACACAATATAATACATTGTGAAATGCAGATTCAATTACATCTTCAGAAAAACAATCTTTAAATTTGTACTTTCAAATTTATTTTTTCAAAGATTAGTTCAATTTTAATGGATTTGACAATTGAGGGTCTAGATCATCACATCATGGATGCGCACTTTATGACACTTTGCATCAACAAGGACAAAAGAAATTTATACTTCACATTTAAAAAAAAACAAAAACTATTTCACCTGAATTTCACTATTTTACTAGATTTTCATGGGTTAAAGCAGTTCTTAAAAGAACCTTTTACATTTTCAAATTTTTTTCTAAAAAAATCATAAGAAACATGATAAATTTTTTGTGACTCTTTTGAATTACACAATAATCATGGAGTTCAAATCCCAAGTGTCAAAATTGGAGACTAGGTATTTGTGTCACCAAGCAACATCTCATTTCCTTGTAGCTTATTGTGACCCAACACTTTGGAAGAAATACATGAATCATTTTTTCACCCCTCAAAATAGTTTCAAAACAATTATAAACAAGGAACAAAACTAATTTTTAACAAAAATAAATATATAATCCATCACACATATACAAAAAGAATGTATTAGTTGAAACCTCAAAATCACAAGGTAAAACGAGAATACATGAAAACAAGTATTGAGACAAATACATAGAGACCATAGATGATTTCAACTAGATCAATGAAGATTGAAGGCTACATCTAATCAAATAATACTATAAAGCTAATTAAAAAACTCAATGAAAAGGTAACAATTTAAAGAACATGTAGTATATCAACTCTAAAATCTTGCCTTTAAACTTCAAACAAAATGCAACAAAAGAATTTCTTGCAAATAATTGTATTCACATCAAAAAAATGGATTCAAAAATAAAATAATTTTCATATATACATATATATACCAAAGCTCACTCCCTATTTTTGTTTGCCAAAAATTCATCTTTGTAACTTGTAAATATTTGAATTTTCATGATCTATCCCTAAATGGACATGATGATTGTAGATGTCTTGAATATGCCCAAATAACAAAACTTTGTCATTGAATTAATGGAAAATTTGGATTAGGTTTGAATCTCTCTCATTGCTTGTTCCTTCATTTTCATCCATAAACTCATCCATATACTCAACAAAAACAAACTATTCTACTTCTACACCCTCTTCATCAATGAATTCCTCTAAATAACAATAATCTTCACAAGTTGCATCTGCAGCCTCTTTTTCTTCATTTGTCATCCTCATCACTTAGAGCCCATTTTAATTCAATTTGCCTCTATCATCCAAGTCGCCTTCCATATTTACATTGCCATTGTTGTAAAACCTCTCTTCAACATCCTCATCAAAAATACCCTCAATGTCCACATCAGCATTTTTGTTGGTGCCCGCTTCCAAATTGTCATCCAAATGGCATTTCTCATCCGTATACAATATGCCTTTGGTAGCCTTGTCACCGGCACCATTTCTATGTTCCAAACGGTTGCCTTCATTCAAACTGCTTTCATTGTTTGGATTGTCTTCATCATCCTGTTCATCATCTGAACCACTTTTGTTGTCTGTACTTGTTTTGTCATCCGTACTTGTTTCATCATCCGTACTTGTTTCATCATCCGTACTTGTTTCGTCATCCATACTATCTTGAGCATCACTCTCCCCAAAATCAGAGACTTCTAGAACGTCAAATGCTTCTTGTTCTTCAAAATTACTGGCTTCAATTTCAATTACTGTGGTAACTTGGACTTTGTTACCCGATGAGTAAAAGCTTGTGCTTTGCCAATCTTTGCTTGTAGTGTTTCTAGCATTTTTTCCTTTGGTTTTGCAAGGGCGGGAAATTCTAGTTAATTGGGTATCACTAACTTTCTTCTTTATAGGAAAAGCCTTGCCCCCAATAGTGTAGGCTTCTATAGGGTAAGCCTTGTTTAAGCATTTATAGCAAGGTTGAGATACATTGTGATTGGCAAACATCCAAAAAGTGTGTAGTTCGGAATTGCAATCCGGGCATTCTTATGGCAATGACTTAACATGGTCACTCATTTTACTTTCTGGCCATTTGAGTATCCTCCCTTTTGTGTTACCTTTCTTTCCCTTCTTCTTTTCCTTACTTGTCTCCTTATCTTCAATAGCTCTCTTCTTTGGTGACATCCCTAGAGTGAATAATTGCGTGAATACACAAAATCTCTTAAATAACTCTAAGTAAAACACAAGAGATGTAAATACAAGAGATGTAGTAATTTTAAGGAAGCATGAAACATGAGAAGTGAATAGTAAAAGGAATGGTTGATGGTTTATTTAGAATATAAATTTAGGTAGGAAAAAGTAAAATGTCACCTCTTTTTCATCCCAAAGTATTGTTTTTCAACTTGGAAGATGAAAAGTAAAAGGTAACACATTCATCCATTGATCTGTATTGGTGGGCTAAAAGTAAAAGAAATATTATTGATAAATGTAATGGTTTACATTGGTGGATGAAAAGTATTGTGTATACCCCATCCTTGAGGCAATCCATAACCGCCATTTAACCCCTAAAGGACATAGCGTGCCAGTGCAACCACTAGAATATGAGGTGTTTTTCTTGTATTTGGACTAGATTCACACCTTTACTACAATTGAGATCAACAAAGAAGTTGGAGAATAAATCAAAGCCGTTTTAGCGAGCTACTCGAGATCCCAAATTAAAACTTCTTTTTGGTAGCAAATGCCAATTATAGTATTATACGGCAGCTTATATATTATGCCCTATGGTCCTGTAAGGGTTAATCTTCTTGTAGCACACACACACCCAACTACCCAACTAATAGAAATAAGACTATTATAGAAATTACATACATACATACATACATACATACATACATACATAATTACTAATGCCACATCCAAAATTGCTAATGCCACATCCAAAACTGCAAACACCACATCCAAAACTGCTAATGCCACATCCTAATGTGTGCTTTGAGGATGACTTATGAGAATTTGATAATGATTTTTTGATTTGGATTAAAAGAATTGTTTCACCTTTATCAATTGAAGACCATATCCAAAATAATTGGAGGTGCTTGAATCTGAAAATGAAAATAAAGAACTTTTGAATTACGTAAAGCAAGAATACATGAAAAAGAAGGTAATGGTGCAATAAAAGTTTTCATAAAAAATTGAATTTGTCTTTTGTTCTTTCAAAGGGGTGGTAACACCAAAATTAAAGGAATGATGAATCATTTGGATAAAAAAAAATAGCATTAAATTTCAAATTGCCTGTTCACAAGGGTGTAACTTTAGTACTTTTTTGTATGTATATGACTATATATATGTATATATATGTATGTATATATGTATGTATATATGTGTGTATATATATATATATATATATATATATATATATATATATATATATAAATAAATATAATGATGCATGTGAGTTCTTTGCATGAGCTAGTATCAAGAAACTACTCAAAAGAGAAGATGCTTGATGCATGAAGTCCTTTTTTAATTTAGTCAAGGGGCATTATGTATTTAGTTTTGGACAATTATGAAACTTTTGGAAAATGAGGACACCATGGGAAGGCCGTCTTGATTATAAAACCTTTTGGACTTCAATTGGGTCCCAAGTCATGCAACCAACCTAGCCATGTATAAAGCTAGTAGGATCAAAGATTTTCAAATTTTAGGAACTTTGGGAACTTTGAGAACATCCAATGAGAACCTTGGAAATGTTGGTAATATCTAGTGGAAACTTTGGGAACTTTGGGAATGTCTAGTGGGAACTCTAGAAATGACCATTGGGAACTTTGGGAACATTGGCTTATAATATTTAATTAAAGTTTAAACATTTTAATCTATTTTAGTTTAATTTTTTTGATTTTTAAATAGTTTGGATCATTTTAATATTTTCATTAATGAATAGTGATGATGATCTTGATCTAATGATCAAGCTCAATCCAACCCAAGTTTGTAGTTAGGGCTTTTGAAAACCTTGTCTTGATTCCATCACTTGGGCCCAAAGTATTAGCCCCAAAACAATGCCATTTAGGATGCCACTTAAGGTAATTATATTTCCTTCCCAACCCTAGTATAAAGCCCTTGAGTCATATCTGGAAAAGCCAAGTCAAATCCTATTGGTTCACATTTATAGACTTTGGACCAACCCTCAATTTGACTCCAAGTATAAAGTGGCCCTTAATATAAAGAATCTCTCAAGTAAGAAAAGATGTGAATAGATTTCTTTCCTTTTTTAGCATTAAAAATGACAAATTTAGGTTCTTGGAATTTCTTACGTCAATTTTACCATCACCAATACTTGTGGAGAATTGTAAGTGCTCAACAAGATTTTGTTGACTATAAGAAAAGTACACTTTTTTGCTAATTGAAAAATTGAAAATACTAAATCAAGAACTCTTCAATTATTAGTGACCAATGATGATTTTAGGATCATACCAAGTCATATATTTGATAGAAATATATTTGTTTAATATACAAGACTCTTTTTTGTGGCACATCAAATGAAACACAATCCATGTATTATGAATACAATAATTGGTTATAGTATCCTTGATCAATGAAGCTAGAGTATGAGCAGTGAGCAGTGAGCAATGAGCAATTAGATTTGAGTAGTCACTAATAATTTAATTACTAAAGTTGGACATTTAAGAATGGTAAATATGATCCAAAAAAAGAAATTTCAATTTTTAAAAAAATGAATCTCAAAAAACTTGTAATTTTTTAAGTTTTAGTTGTCTATCCAAGATTTATCAACCATTATTTATCAATTATCATCTATCATCTATCTTTAATCTACCTATTGTCTGTTCATACATCATCCATCCATCTATCGTCCACTCATCATTGTCATTCATCCATCATCCATTTACAATTCATTCAAAAGAATATTTATGATTAAATTATTGTCACTTAAAAAATGGATGCATTTTTTTTGGGCATTTACCTTTTTGAAAACACTCATTATGAAATATTCTAAAAGATTTTACTATTGGTCTTGTATCTTTATTAAGTACTTTTGAGTTTAGTAAGGGCCTTTTAAAACAAGTCAACTTTGTTTTGAATAAAAAGCCAAAATGAAAATATATTCTATTCAATAAAAAAAGCTTGTTTAAAATAATTTTGCAAACAAATGAATTAAGATTCAAGGATTTCCAAAACATACTTGTATACTTAATGCTACATGGCATTGTTGGCCCAAATCTAAACTTATTTATAATTGAGCTCAAGTGTAGTTTTTATTAACCCTTATACGTCCAAGGGAGTAAGGGCAAAACATAGATGCATTATAAAATGATACTTTTGTAACTTTGATGAAGGTTGCTTCTAAAGAGAAAACAAGGATCATGATGTTTAGTAATTATCATACAATCAATTATTCATAAAAAGTTTTAGATTCTTATTTAGTGAATTTAGAAGTATTTAGCATTTGGTATTTATCAAAATTACAAATTCTAGTCATGGAATACAAAATTTGGTATTATTGGTTGAAAATTGACATTCTATTCTAAAAGTCAAAAATGCTTTCTTTTTGAAGAAAAAAACATCATTAGTTTCCCAAAATAGTAAATTTTACAACACTAGCAAATACTGAAGTGTTTGTCCTTAGTGGAATTTAGCTTGAATTGATATGGTTCAAATTGGGTTGGAAAGTAAACTTGCTTTTCTATATGAAAGTATTTTTCCTTTTTCCAAATTTTTTTTCATCTTGGGCAGCCTGGAAAAAAGGGCAACAACTAGAAAATGGTCGATTGGGCGTTTAGGGGTTAAACTCAATACACATTAATTATTTGCTCCTCTATTAAATGAACCTCTCAACCATTTTCAACAAGTAATAACTTCTCTAAAATGAGCATAATATTCATTAATCTCCAATTAACCACACATTTATGAGTGCGCCTGTGTTTTGAAGAGGCTCTTTAACAAGCCATTGTAAAATAAAAAGAAACTTCCTTGATTCCAAAGTAGCTCCTTCATGAGCCATCTTAGAATTTAGAAAAGTTTTTATGACCAAAAATTAAAAAAAAAAAAAAAAAAATCAAAAATTTCCATTTCAATTTTTGAGGTTTATTATTGGTTAAAAGAGCCTATTAGATTTTAAGTAGCATTTTTTGTTATCATAGTGGGCTTATAGAGGGCTATTTAGACTCTTAAACAACCCATTTAAACAAATTTATATTTTATTTTTGTCCTAAGCACATATTTAATTTTGGATAGCACATTTTGCAATTTTATTGGGTTTGTAGAGGGCTGATTGGATTCCAAATAGCCCTCTTAAATTTTAAAAAAAAATTATTTTTACTCTTTTAAAAAAAATACTTTATTATACATACTTTTTTGATAGTAAAAGTGCTATTCAATATCAAATGGCACTTCAACAAGCCAATTTTGGAGATGAATTAGCACATCAAATTTGAGATTTACAATTTTGTTTACAATCTCATGAGTTTTTAAATCCCAAATACATCTCCAAAAACGGCTTGTTGAAGTACTATTCAATATTGAATAGCACTTCAACAAGCCGTTTTTGGAGATGTATTAGCACCTTAGACCAAAGATTTTAGTAGTTAGGACCTCAAAGCTGATCAAAATTTGAATAAATCTAAGAAACTTTGGTTCACGATGAAACTATCTTCAAACTAGCTTGCTATAAGCTACTCAATATCAAATAACACATTTCCAAGGTAAATGGTCTTTGTATTTGAGATTTTAAATCTTGTTAGATTGTAAACAAAACTGAAAATCTACAATCTGAGTTATTATGTCATCTTCAAAAAATGGCTCTTTAGAAGCTATTTGATATCGTATAGTCCTTGATGAGCACTTTTTCAAGTGGAAAATAAAATCTAATTTTTTTTAAAAAAACTTAGAAAAAAAAGGCAAAAATGTGTTGAAGAAGGCTATTCAAAATTGAATAGCCCTCTTCAACTTTTTTTTTTCTAAAATCTTTAAAAAACACTATATATGTATATATGTATATATGTATATATGTATATATGTATATATGTATATATGTATATATGTATATATGTATATATGTATATACATATATACATATATATGTATATACATATATATATATATATATATATATATATATTTCAGCTGAAAATGTGTTATTCAATATCAAATTGCGTTTTTATTATCCCCTAAATGACCATTGTCCCTTCGGGGGACAGGTTGGACTTCAAGCATGTACCTATGGCTAAACTACTTTGTGTTATTTTTTAAAACTTTTATTAAAGGTAAGGAATTCAAAGATCTATGTGGGCATCTAATTTTTTCTTCATTCCGACATTTGATGAAGAAGTTATGTATGAATTTATGAAAATTTTGGGAGGACTACCCTGGGCAGCCCAAAAATTTCTTTAAAAGTTACATTTTTAAAAACTAAAATTTAAAATTGGTTCTTTAGATTTTTTTTGTAGGTGAGGAGCTTTGAATCATTCAATTTCAATCAATGAGATGAAAGTTATGAGGAGTTTTTGTTTGCGGGTAGTTATGGACTCTCTACTCTTAAATAAACTTCAAGGTCCTTTATTTTACTCGATTTTCATTATTTTGAAAAAAATTAAACCAAAGGAAGTAGATTGTTTAACACAACATTAATTCCGTTGGGATTTGCATTCTTCATTTCAATAATTAAATTCTTAACAATTTAGTGGTTTGAATCATTCTCTACTTCTTTTTACTTACTGATTTTTTCCCATGTATAGTTCCAATTGATTTGAAAATTCTCCCACACATACCTAACTTGATCTTCTGTATGGAAAAAAAAAAGCGCAACTTTAGCTAGGGCAATTTATTTGTTATAAGAGTGGTTAAAGGCTTCTGAAATTTTTGAGCAACATGAAAAAAAACTTTTTTTTTTCACTTAAGGTGTAAATATCTCACTCTTCTTTATCTAGAATGAGTTGATTTTTTTCCCATATGTACCTCTTCTAGTCTGGAGCAAGATTCTACCGTTGGATTTCCCAACAACAAAACATTAAATCCATTTTTACTAAACCTTCTAAAAATGACAATTTTTCAATATTTTTCACAAAAAAAAGAGCATGGTCTTTCAGGGGTTAAGGCAAGTGGTCTTTGTAAATTCAAACTTCAAAGTTGATTAAAATGTAAGTAAAATTAAAAAACTCCAATAAAGAGTAAAAAATGAATATACAAACAAAACATTGCATAAGAAAGCGGACACAAACAATGTGATGCCAATGTCTAATGTAAGTTGATTAAATTATTTTTAAAATTAAAGCTTGAAGTTTGATAAGTATATTGTGCAAAAGAAATTTATTAAAAAATAATATGATAATATTATGGAAAATTAATCTAAATCCCTTGATATTCATATATATTAGATGAATTGTTTTTATAAAGATTGGTTGTGCTTTAACAACCATTAGTCAAAAAGTAAAGGACATGAGCAAATAGTAAATTGCCCAAATACGTTTGGCTTGATTGCCATGCATCCGCTATATGGTGTTTAAATAAACTTGATGTACTACACGTTTTCAATAATAGTAGTGAAAGAATACAAACACATGTGTCAAGCTAAATAGAAAATTTCTTTACCATGAACCATAAACTCATTATCCAAAAAAGATTATTTGCTTTGAATGTATAACATAGTTTCAATGCTAGTCTTGTCATCTTTGATGTGCTCAACTATTGCATGCAATTGTGCTTGTTGTGCAAGTGAATATCCATTGAATTAAACAGAGAACAACTTGCTATTACTTTCCTTAAAGTCGGAGTAATTAATTTTATTCACTTTAAGAGCCTCCTTAGTTTCAGAAAGATTAAATAAAACCACAAAATGTCTCATTAGAAGCGCTTTAACTTTCATCTAATTTCATCCAAACTAAATTTCATTTGTTGAAACTCTTAGATGAAAACATTTTTACATTCATTTTGAGATTGGTTCATCCAATTTTGGATGATTTTTTAAATTTACATCCTTGATATTTTATTATTAAAAAATATAATGTCCACATCTGGATTTGTGATGTCATTATGAAAACAAAAAATAAAGATCCAAAATTTTTTTTGCTCAAATCCAATTGCTCAAACCTCAACGCTTGTCACTTATCGCTCATACTTGAGCAACCTTGATCCAGTCACCACCAATTTCTAAAAAACAAGGGTACATATTAAAAATACTACTCAATTTTTTCAAAATATCAAATACACCCCTATATTATTTAAAATATCAAAAATGTTCATGGCTTAATTTAGAAACATCAATTATACCCCTAGTTCTTTGGGACCGTCAATTATTAAAACATCAAGCATACCCTTGTATTGTTTGAGTTATAAAAATATCCATAATTCTCTTGTGCCTATCTTTGCAAATTTTTGTAAATACTTGGATGATAATGAAAAGTACAAAAACTAGATGTAAGTGTAATGCAAGCCAAATCTTTGAAGCAAACTCTTTAACCCCTCAAGGCCCAAGGGGACCAAAACTGTCCTTCTTTGTTTGTAATTTGAGATGTCTAAATTTTCTTCATGGTTAATTACAATGATCATTGTTTTTTTTAAGTTCTTGTTGAAGTCTTGTTTTAGTATCAAAAATCTGATTTTGAAAATGACTGATTATGATTTTTCTATTTAAGATTTTGAGCAAGGGTGTCTATTGCAAATTCTTCACTTTCTAATGTTGAGAGCTCTTGGAAATGAGCCTCAAATACACTAGAACTTGGAGAAACAATCACATTAGAAACTTAATTTAAAAATTTGTAGAGTAGATTTTAAGAAGCCCTAAATTGATTAGGGTTACATATGTTGTACTCTACATACTCATATTTTTTTGGTATCATCAATTTTAAATTTGAGATGTGAAAAGAGGATTGAAAGACTTCAAATCACTTTCACAATTTTACATCCTCTGCATCAAATATTATAATCTTTCAATCCATAAGTGATATTGTTGTGTTTTCTTTTGCTATGTGATTGGTAACATATCTAGTTTGAATTTGTATGGTTACCATTTTAAAAAAATTGATGCAACTTATCCAAATGTTGACATTTTTTCATACAAGAACAAGTTTTGAGATACTTGGGACTGAGAGCATGGGCCTTGAGGGACTAAACACTATATAGGATATTTGCATGTAAGCCTAATGTGGTATAATCCAATGCAATGATGACATAGTAATTTTTGTTATCATTTCAATATTTAAAAACAAATGCTGTAAAAAGGCACAAAAACCAAGGGTATTATGGATATAATCAAAGGTAACTAGGGGTAAAACTGATATTTCTATACAAAACTAGGGTTATTTTTTATATTTCAAATAATATAAGGGTGTATTTGATATATTGAAAGTCTTGAGGGGTGTTTTTGATTTTTTCCCAAAAAATAATATCATTCTTATTGTGAGGCCCAAATTCAGCATCAGAAGTCCTGAATTCATTTTTTGTTTTACTTAGCTTTGAAATTAAATTGAGATAAGTGGAATAGCCATTTATGTTGATTTAAATTAATTAGACCTAATGGTTAGCGGTACGCCATTTACCCTACTCCATTTGGTAAGTCATTAGGAGAGATTTAGTGAAATGTAGTAGTTTTTAGTTAGTTTGAGTGACACACACACAAGGGGCTAAAAGTCCTCACTAGCCTAATTAGAGAGGGTTAGTTTAGGTTTGGTTACAAGGGGCTTGGGATCCCCTCCAAAAGTCCCCACTAGCCTAATTAGAGAAGGTTAGTTTAGGAAATGGTTAGCTAAGCCATGGCTAAGGGCCACATCATCTAGTTCACGTCACATTATCAAGTTGGTGCGTCTATACCCAAGGTTTAGACCTTCCACTTTTCAGAGAGTGTGATTCCAAGCAGTTAACCCTGCTAGGCTACTAGTCAACCTCGGTGAAAGGAGGTTGACAAATGGCAGTAAAATGCCACCAAAATTTGTGGAAGAGTTTCTTAAGGGTTTGTGAAGATCCCCCAAGTTTCAAGTCGTTTTGATAGTGGCAAAGCCTCAAACAACGACATCCATCCAGTTTCAAGAAAGCGCGCGACATCCAAATTCAAGATATCATCTATTTGGAGCCCAATTGCCAAAAGCAAGGAATGTTTCTTGGCTCCCCCAACAACATTGAAAGACCTCGGAAAGTCAATTTCTCAATTTGGGATGAATTCCCAATTTTGGATTTTTCATCCATCCACTTCTAATCCTTCATTCAAGTTTCCCGACGCCCTGTAGCTTGGAATGGGGAGTGTGAACAACCAAAACTAGGTCTATTTTGGGTCCAAGGAATCCAATGCCACCATTCGTTTGTTGTTTGGAGCTACACTCCAAAAGTTATGGCAAATTCATCCAGATTTCATCCTTTTTGAGCTTTTCTTATATTTTAGGTAGATTTCAAGAGATCTATGGATCTCCTAGATAGAGGGCCAAGGTGTCCTCCCCTCAAATGTATAAAGGGAGGCCCACCTCCTCCCAAACCATCACTTATCACTTACCATCACTTCTTATCATTCTCATCACTCTTTCTTTGTCACCATCACTTGTACTCTCTCCACGGTCTCTTTTGTTACTTGCCCTTGTCCACTCCAAGCATTAGATAGTTAGAATTTGTTTGCATTACCTTAAGTCCTACTAACCCCTAGGAAGTTGGATTAAAACTTGGCAATGCCACTCTTCTATACTTCTTAGAAGTCCTAATTAAGCACTGTGGTCACCATGTTAGCCACCAAGGTTTTTAGTCAGGATAGGAGTATTGGGTGTTTAGAGCCAGCTTACCATTGCATTACCAAAACTCCCCCATCATACTAGAACAAGTCCTCCTAGCAGCTCCTTTAGAATCATCTTAGCCCAGCTTCAGCCAGCTGACCCGATTCCTCTCGTAGATCTCTGAGAAGCCATTGAGTCTTTAGATTCTCTCAGCTTGAGGCCTAACCTTGCTTACAAATTTATTTGGCTTGTGGCACTACCAGCTGCCCCAAACTCCCCACATTCTACTGTGAAGACACCACCTGGGTCTCACCCCTTCGAATTCCAAGGCTGACACCCCACATTGCTCATTCAGCTCTCAGCTTACGCCCTCACTCCCCTCGAAGCCCAACTTGTGGCCAGCATTGCTCATTGAGCTCTAGCCAACCCCTCACCTTCTCAGAATCCTCTGCTAGTACTAGCGTGCTCATTGAGCTCTAGCCAAGCCCTCACTTCCTTAGAATTCTCTGCCCAGTATCAGCGTGCTCATCAAGCTCTAGACGTAGCTCCTACTTTCTCAGAATCCTCTGCTAGTAATCAGCATTGCTCTTGAGCTCTAGCTTTAGCCCTCACTTTCTCAGTATCCTCTGCTAGCAACCAGCATTGCTCTTGAGCTCTGGCTTAGCTCTCACTCCCTCAAATTCCCCGCTAGCAACTAGCAGTGCCCTTCGAGCTCCTAGCCGATGGTCTCACTTCCCCCGAATTCTTGCTAGCAACTAGCAGCGCCCTCTAGCCAAGCTCTCATTTCTCAAAATTCTTTGCTAGCAACCAACAGTGCTCATCGAGCTCCAGCTTTAGCTCTCACCCCCTCAAATTCCCTGCTAGCAACTAGCAGTGCTCACCAAGCTCCAGCTTTAGCTCTCATCCCCCTCAAACTTCTGCTAGCAACCAACAGTGCTCATTGAACCTAGCCGAGTTCTCATCCCATTCAAATTACCGCTAGCAACTAGATTGCTCATTGAGCTCTTGGCCGAGCCCTCACGTCCCTCAACCCCCTACTAGCAACCAGCGTGCTCATCAAGTTCCAACTTTAGCTCTCATCCCCCTCAAACTCCCGCTAGCAACCAACAATGCTCATCGAGCCTAGCCAAGTTCTCATCCCATTCAAATTACCGCTAGCAACTAACGTGCTCATTGAGCTCTTGGCCGAGCCCTCATGTCCCTCAACCCCCTGCTAGCAACCAGCGTGCTCATTGAGCTCTCAGCAAGCTTTTAGTTAGGACCAGTAGTGCTCACCTAGCTTCGGCTGCAACCTGCAGCACAACGGCCGCGGCCTCCCAAGCCTTCCTTCACCATCGGGTACTAGCCGGGTATCAGCCAAAACCAGGGTCTTGACAGGGCTCCAATCCAGGCCCTCAACCAAGGCTCTGATCCAAGCTTGAAGCTTTGAGGTTCTCAGAAACCCCTCTTAGGTTCAAAAATCAATACAAGGGAAGGGAAGGGCTTTAAATACTCTAACTAACCCTTTTTGACTTTCAAGAGAGTTATCTAGCAATTGGCATCAATTAACATTAATTTTTAGGATTTCCTTGAACTACAAGAGGTGTTCTTTCTTGATTGTCCACTAATTATGTCTTAGCCCACGTTGGAGAGGCAGACCCATCATATTATGTCCACCGGCTAGACAAAGGGATCACTTACATTGCTATTGACTACTATTGAGTCATTTGGGCAGCTAGAAACTACCCTTAGCATCATTCCCGGTACACGGCCAACGTTGTGATTATTCGTCATAACCACGGCACGTAAGCCGGTCCGCTAGCAGGTTTTGGCATCTGGAACCCACTAGAGTGTTGTGATTGTTTATCTCTAGAGCAGAATCACTAACCGGTCAACTTAAGCACCATCGTCACCACATCCAAGGGAGAATGGAGGCCATTCACAACTAGAATGTAGGAGATGTGAACCCCCATGACAAGGTATGATTACTGACGTTCCCATTTCAATTAATCACAAAATCCAACGCATTTAGTATTAGGTAGAGTGTCCTCTTCTTTGTTCATCACTTTATCTTGTAGGCTTGTTAGTAAAGATCCATTGCTTGGAAGGCAACTTTAGTTGGAAATCTACAACCAAATCCACCCTCTTGCTGATATAGCTCAATTCCTAGTTTTGTTAGAATCCGGTTGTGCTCGCGCTTACTTCTCGAAGGGGAGGTTTGAGCACTCACACTTACCAAGTTTTTTGCTTGTTTGTCAAAATGAAGGTGGATAGGCACACTTCCAAGAGCCTAGTCATTGCCGACTAAGCTCCTAGGGGTGCACCTAGCCACACTTTGGTTTCAACAAAATAATGCCGTTTTTCTTACTTGATCTTGCATGGTTTTCAAAACAAAGGTGGCTAGGCTTACATCCAAAAGCTTAGTCAGCAACAATTAAGGTCTTGCGGTGCGCTTAACCACCCTTGTAAATATATATAGTGACTGCATTTTAAGAATTCCTGATAAATACTAGCATTCACCACGTCAAAACTCTCCTTCCCTTTGACGTACAAAAAACTATCTGTTACTATTTGAGCCGGAAACTTAGTGTGCTTGCAAGCCTAGATGCCATTAGGGATCCTAAACTTGGTCAAGTTTGGCCAAACCTGGCACGAATTTGGACTTACGGTAACGGGGCGCTCTAAAGCAAGTTTCTTAAGCACATTGTAATTTGATCTAGCATTGTTCAAAACATGTAATAGTAGTGTGACCTACTTCATGGCATGTCAACAATTGCAAATCAAGATTTGCAAGGATGGAGCAACCCACTTCAAGGCCCATTAAAACCCACAAGCGCGGCTCAACTCAACTCAATGTGCATTGATGCATGTATGCACAACCCCATGAAGTTTGTCATGGATTGATATCGCAGTAATAGCGCAACTTGATCTAGGACCGCTTGACACTCGCACAAAAGGCGTAAACTTTTCCAAGTTTAGAAGATATCCTCCACTTGCCTAAACTTAGGTAACACTAGAATATGCTATGCTTATTTTGACAGTTCTAGGATGAGTAAGGCCGCTATTCATTTCAAAAACTGTAATCTCCATATTGAAGTTTCTATATTACCTAAATAAAGTGAGTACTGAATGTCAAATGAAAATCATCAATTGGCTTTGATTGATATATTGCAAATTTGTAAAATTACACCTAATCTCAAAACTTAGTGATATATTTGAATTGCATATTTGAGTACCAAAAGGCTCCTAAAGTACATCAATTGGCCACAACTAATGATTGAAGGGGCTCTTTGGTACTTTTGGTTTCTAAAGCTTGATTTGTAAATTCATTTAGAGTTCAGTTGTTAAATGCAAAGAACAGATTTGTAGTTATAGCAAGCTATTGTTTTTAAATTGCTTTAGTTTACTTAGATTGCTGAGTTTCATGCAAAACAAATTGTATGATTACCTTTGTTTAATTATATTCATGCTTACAAAGTTTTCATTTTATCACAAGGATATTGTTTTTCATGCTCAATTTAGCATCTTTATTAATCAATTAGGTATTTGATACAAAAATTTGTTAGCTCTTAATTTTTTTGTTTTATTTTTTACTAAATACTCACAGTTTTTAAGACTTCAATGTTGAAATGACAATAATTTAATTCATTAATTTCTGAATTGTTTTGTAGAATGTGATCTAAGAAGAATTGGTAGATGCCTTCATGCAATTTTTCAAAGATCATACACAACAAATGGCCTCAAATGTCAAGAAATTCAAGGTACAACTTGTTTAATGCCACATGTAACAACAACATTGAGCGTGGATACAAATGACAGATTTTAGAGCTTCTTTAAATGGCCGTGCCTTTGATTTTAACTTGTTTAAGGATGAGTTTAGGTTAAGAGTGGCAATACAAATTGGAGAGCCCAAGAAAACTATTGAGGCAATGAACATGTTACTTGAAGCAATAGTTAATGAAATTTACATTTCACATTTGCAAGAAGAAAAAAAAAATTGAAAGTCCAAAAAAAAATTGGATTTTCTAATAGGTGATAAGGAAGATTCACATTGGCCTAATAAGGTTAATTTTTCTCAATTGTGACTAAAAACAATGTTAACAATAGCTTCAACAAAATTTGGTAAAGGTGCAAACTCAATTCCAAAGAGATATGTTGTTTTTTACGTCCCTATAGCTCATGGAAAGGCTTGTTATTCTTTGAAATGGCACATTGCAAAGATCAACTGCAAGTTTAATGTTTAATGGCATGCTTAGCAACAAAGTTCAAATATGAATTACATTGGGGTAGAATAAGTTTTAGTCCATCCTATTATACCGTTCAAAGGACTTAGCATTTTGTAGAATGCAATTGGCTTTTTTTGTATCTTGTATCACTCATCTTTAATTCTTACATAATCCTAATCAAGCATACCAAATTTGAGTTTCAATAAACCAAAATCCTATTTTTGGTGAATTATTTTAGATAAATATATGGTTTTATATGATAATTGATTAAAAAATGTTGGTAATGAATTTTTGAGATTTGATTGCATGGGTATGTAGAAAACATCCATATGCACATCTTTTTTTTTAAAATAAAAAACGTCTCAAAATTCCCCTTATAGAGATTTCAGTGTTGAAGTGATCATAACCAAATTTAGTAAAATAGATATCTCTTTATGGTCATTAGATTTTGCTAATTGAATTATACATTATGATTAAATTTGTAGCTTTGAGCATGATGATATGATTATTTTGCCAAAAGCTAATTAAAACACAAATAAATCTATTTTACTAAATTTGGTTATAATCACTTAACATTGAAATCTCTATAAGGGGAATTTTGAGACTTTTTTGATTTTTTTAAAAAGGAAAGATGTGCATATGGATGTTTCCTACATACCCATACAATTAAATCTCAAAAATTCATCACCAATGTTTTTTAATCAATTATCATATAAAACCATTAATTTTATCTAAAATAATTCACCAAAAATAGGATTTTGGTTTTTTGAAACTCAAATTTGGTATGCTTGATTAGGATTGTATAAGAATTAAAGATTAGTGATACAAGATACAAAAAAGCCAATTGCATTCTACAAAATGCTAAGTCCTTTGAATAGTAGAGTAGGGTGGACTAAAACTTATTATATCCCACTATACATTGCCAAAATAGAGAAAATGCTCTAAAAAAATTTTGCTCCAACTTATTAAGGGAAAAAAAAGAATATAGTAGTTGCCAGGAAGTTCTAACTAATTTTTTACTTTGCTCAAATAATATAGGGCATTGTGTCAAAGGTAGTAAGCAAAAGTGGGTTATTGACTTCTTAGAGGTTTTAGAATCTCGGCATGTTTTATTGAGTATAAATTTTACTTATGAGGATTTTGTATTGTTGCAACATGCAGGTTTTTGTTTGCAAAAACAGCCTTTATTATTTTCTTGAACCTTATTCAACATATGAAATGATTTTGAATGCATTAGTTACAACAAACTAACATCATCTACTTCAAAAAAACTTATCCAACCGTGAAAAAAACTTGTATTATTTTGCAAATTGCTAATGTACCTACATCATAACAAAAAAACATATGATAGATTGCAGCCAATGTATGTGGTAAGATTTTGGAAGTAACATTACTTCTTTTGCTAGGATTAGGTGCAATTGTTTTATTTGAAAGTTGAAATAAGATTCAATCACATAAATGATGTTTATCAAATTACAATAGGAAAGTTTTCACTTGCACTTGCCCAGACTTTGCAAATATAGTTGTATTTGCCATTGGATGTTGCCAATAATATGTAAACTGCAAGCACTTATATTACCTCTTTTGTTACTTTTGCAAGATGGATATTAAAAATAATAATTACACATGCTTCTAGTAATAGTTACAAGAAAGTGAAGGCCTTTCTAGTTCAAGCAATGATTATCAAAATCAAAAATTAAAAGTGCTCATATTTTGATTCAATAGTTATTTGTTGTTTAAGTGATTTTCTACATTCAAGATTGTTCATGCAAATATATACATCAGCAGCATATGTCTCAAATCAATCATTTCTGAATTTAACATGTATGACAACTTCAAATTTGCTACTTGTGATTCTCCACGCACACTTTTACAATTGTGCAAAACTACATGAATGCATTGTTTTCCTAAAAAATCTTTTTTCCATCAATGTAATGTGAGATTTTTGTATATTATCATCACAAAGCTTTTTCTTCTTCATTGCAAACTATTTGTGAAAAATTGTAATAAAAGTTGATGTGATTGCTTTAGTCTAAATCTTGGAAGATCAATAGTTATCTTAATGACCAAGTCTTGTACCAAAATGCATTGATAAATATTCATGTAGGTTAATCTAAAATGGGCTTGTAGGAGTAAGACCCCTTTTTGTATTTATTTAAATGTTACATTATCAAATTTTATCAATTTTCATTTATTTGATGCTCAAACCTTTGAAGGATTGTACATGTAGCTCATAATCCATTTCAATATTTTGACCTCAATTTGTTTATAAAATTATCACCATAGACATTTCAAACATTAAAATTTACATTTGCATGGTCATAAGTGTAAGGACATAAACGTGGTCATAGGTCTCCAAATTTACTATAAACAATGTTTTTCTCCATTTTATTAAATGTCTATAAAAATGAATTTGTTCTTTTATCTCTTAAAATATTCAGATTAATGCTTCATGCTCATGGATTTCACGCTCAAGGCTCACAAGCTCGCCGCTCAAGGCTAGCAAGCTACGTTGTTGGACTAACACAAGATAATAGGAGACACTCAAGATGTGAATTTTGTTTTTCTGAAAAAATCCATAAAACCTTTGTCTTATTAATCAAAAACTTGAAATTATAAAAAATAATTACTTGCTATTATTTTTGTGATTGTTGAATTACTATTTTATAAAAAACTAATGACTTTTAATTTTAAATCTATTAGAAAGGCCGACATTGGGCTTATAACCATTTCTTTATACTCTTTACTTGAATGGTAAAAGCACTAGATTAGAATTCTTTTGTTGAAATCAATTTTTTTTGGATATAACATACCATTAACGACAATACTAAATAGGATTAAGCCTAATTTAATGAAATGAATTTTTTGGGACATAATGTTCCATTAAAATCTCCATTAAGGATCAAATTACAAACATTAAGATGATAGTGGCTCCTATTCTTAAGAATCTTTAGATCTTGTGATTCTAAACACCAAGCATTAAAATTTATTTCTCTTTCCATTGTAATTAGATAATTAATTAGAAATACAAAAGTATCAAATATCATTATTTGATGATACAATGTGAGTGTAATCTATCCCATAAGGATTGTCTTTTCTATTTGGACTTCATACATGGTTTTTTGGTTGGAATTTATAAACAAATGATTGAAGTGGCACTACTTGGTTTCATACTATTCTTGTTATTTAGAAATCAATGAAGATGAATGAAATGTCCATTGTCAACACTCATCAAAAACATGTCAATTATACATATTGAAAGTGGAATAAATAAAAGTTATGCAAATTTTGATGCAAACAATCAATCAAATCAACATTTGTCTCTGGTTGTTCTTTGGTGCATTTCTCCTCCTTGCATATGGTTTTTGAATGTTTATGTGGAAGTTTTGCTTTGGTGTTATAACAACCTACTATTGTGAAAAACACTTTGCACTACAAAAAATTGTGTCCATATTGACTAAATGTATCCAAAATGACAAAAAATTGTGTGCAGTGACAAAATTATGTCCAAATCAACATGTCCAAATCTACAAAATTGTCCAATTTGATAAGGTTCCCTTGTAGTGTTAATTGAATGGATACCATCAATGAAAGTCTTGCTGCATTCAAAAAATATTGATTGAATTTTTTCAAAATTTTCTTTGTGCATTAATTGATGTCATAGCTTGGTTGCTATATTAAGTACTTTAACTTTTTGGCATTCCTTGCAAATCAAGCATTTCATTTACTTTCAACTCTTCAATAATTTCAATGCAAGGTGACCATGTTTGCATTTGATGTGTATTGTTGATTACTATACAACATCATAGCAAAACTATAAAGTACTTTCATATGGGATAGTAGGTCAACTAATAAGTAAATGGACTTGCTTCTTAGTAGAAAGCAATCCTAGCTTTCTATAATTCAATCTATTGCACAATTGAGTAATTTTAATGGTGTGGTATAAAAGCCATATTTTGTCTAAATACTATTTGAAGTCTTTTGAAATATATGAATAAGCTAAAAGCTACAAGAAAATTATTTAATTGGAATGATACTTGTTAAGACCATTACCAAAACTTAAAGTATTTACAAAGTCTCAAAAATGACACGTGCATATAATTATGCACTGGTTGAACATTGTGAAAAGTAATGTCCTCACAATAAACTTTTCTTCCAAATTTTGAATTGATTTGTTTAGGGCGCATTTTCAAAAGTATTACGAAGCTACATACCATTTTTTATAAAAAGAAAAATATATGTATAAATATATGTATTTGGAAAAATTACAATTTTTTTCAAATACCTCAAACATACCATAAATCAATCATTGTTGATTAAGGAAGAATAAATACTAACTAAATTTGAAAATATCACTATTCAAGTTATTTGCCCAATCAACCTAGCAATTGCCATGATACTTGAAATATTTTACAAAAACAAAAACAAAAGTGTGAAGAGGTAACCAAGTGTTTCTTTGGCCATCATAACAATCTAGTTCCTAAAGCTCTAAACACATGTGTAACATAATTTTAGTGCTAAATCACTTTAGTTTTACATACCTATATATTTTTACCAAGCTTGGGCTCTATTTACTTGTAGAACAGCTTGAAATCATGAAAAATTAAACGGTATTGTAAGTTCATTGTATTTGTAGCATTCCAAAAAAAAATCAACTTCATCCAATGTATATGTATTCTTAAATTTGACAATCTGATGACATTTTACAATATTATAATGTTTATGATTGTTGAATTTACAAGTCCAATGAACTTATATCTTAACATCAATTGACAATTAGTAGCAAAGTCAGTGCTTATAGTCAAGATAGTTAACTGTATACTCTTACAAAATATATATTGTACTCCAATGTTTGTTGAATTAACCAATAAGAAGCTTCAAAATAAAATTCCCGTTATTTATATATGAGAATTGGTGATTGATGTGAATAAATTGTACATTTTGGCCATAAACTAAATGTATTTTCCAAAGCTAACTTGCAAAATAAATAAAAAGGCAAACAAGGTAGCATGTGAAAAAAAGAAGCAAATATTAGGTATAGGTTATAGAAGCAACAAGCTTATAAATATATCCTTTATCGTTGCAACAAATTCATAAATTCGTATACTGGAAATCAATGAACCTGTATGGTCTGATTGATACCACTCACAATGGCAGGTTCCATGTAAGGTTTGATTAATATCACTCACAACAGGTTCCATTTAATTAACCCCTCAAGGACCAAGCAAAGTTTTCTCCAAAAACTCTTCAAAACTGCCATTTTTAGAGCATCAACCAAATTTGAAAACAAAAAACATTTTTGTGCATACATGACCTTAGGATCTTGTAGAAGAATGGTTTTAGAAGATGTGAAAAAAAATTCAGATTTTTTAACCACGTGGATTGGAAGTTAGAATGGTTTGAACATTCAAAAACATTTGGTGAAAAACCAGCTACCCTTCAAAAGGTGGAGTTCCTAAGGAAAAAAGGCCATGTGAGTGGTGCTTCTCTAAGTTCCTTATTCCACCTAAGTACATGTCAAAAAAGTTTCAAATCATTTGGAGTTGTATAACATATGGAAAAAAATTAGTAAGTAAAAAGAAGTAGAGAATGATTCAAAACACTAAACTATTAAGAATATAATTATGGAAATGAAAATTGCCAATCCCAATGGTCATAATGTTGTCATAAACAATATTCATTGTTTGGCTTTATCCTTTTTCCAAAATGTTGAAAATTGAGTAAAATAAAGGACTTCAAAGTTTATTTTGGAGTAGAGAATCCACAACTACCTGCAAACAAAAAGTCCTCATAACTTTCATCTTGTTGATCCAAACGGAATGGTCCAAAGCTTCCTAAATTCACATAAATCTTCTAAACCCATTTTAAAAATTTGTTTTTGAAGAAAGTGATTTTTAAAAATCTGCCCAAGCTGCCCAACAAATGTAAAAAACAACATATTAGGCCATAAATTTTTACTCATAATTCCAAATGTCATGAAATTTAGTGCATATGAAAGATAAACCTTGTCCCCACATTCTATTAAAATTTCAGCCTAAAATATGAAAAGCTCTAATCACAGGTACCTGCCCAAAATTGCTATGTTTCTAAAAAAGGGGTTCTGGTCCTTTAGGGGTTAAGGAAAACACATTAACAAGAGCACAATTCATCAAATCGGTTCAAGTAACATCACTCCAATCACTTTCAAACATGTCTTCTTCTTCATTTTTTAACCCCTAAAATTCTTTTGTGTTTAGAGGCCCAAAACTACTTCAAAATACTAGTCCCCAAACCAAGGTCAAAATCTTCATTGAAACTTACTTCTTAACAAATCCAATTGTAGGATCCTTTGGTTGACTTGCACAACTACATTGTCCCAAAATTTCAGAATGAAATCCCCACCAATTCCAAGATTGATGTGCCTAAATTTCAAAATGTAGGCTTTTCTAGTCCTTCCAAAAGGTGAAGTTTTGTTTTTCAAACTTTTTAGAGAAAAGCGTGTATGTTGTATTTCTTGTGCAATTTTTACAATAGGTTGGAAAATGGGTTAGAAGCATATATAAAAAAATTGACCAAAAAACAATTTGAATTCATTTTTACAAAAATTGTAAAGTGAAAGGTATTGATGAATGAAAGATACAACTAATATGCTAATAAATTTTGGAAGAATCTGAAAATTGTTAATCCCAATGGTGAGAATGCTCTAACAAACAATTAGGAACTTTAATTTTCATTTTCATTTGAAAAGTTTCAAAATTGAGAGTAAAAGATAACTTTATATGTGTTTTCTACCCTCTTCCTACCTTCATTGCCCACAAAATAAAACTCCTTGTAACTCTTACCTCATTATTTGGAATTGAGTGATTCAACTTTTTCTGAGTAGGTATCAATCTATAAAATTTTATAAAAAATAAAAATTTAGAAAATATTTTTTGTTGCCTGATTTGATATTGAAATAGAAAATACCTTATAACTTTTGCATTACTTATCGGAATGACATAAAATAAAGCTTCACAAGTAGATTATGATGAGTAGCATCCATCCTAAAAAATTCATGAAAAAATTCCAAACAATGACATCAATAGAGCCTGCCCAAGTTCTCCTAAAGCCCAAAGTGGGCTCCTTGGGCCTTTAGGGGTTAAGAAGTGTGAAGGTGGCTATTTGAAATGTTATAATGGTGCTTCAAATTTCAACATTCATCCATATATTGGATAGAAAATATCACATTGGTACATACTATATGTCTAAAAATTTGATTTTCATCCATAATTTGGCAATTTCATCCAATTTTAAAAAAATTGAAGACTAATGGCAAAATCATCCAAGTTTTTTGGTATTTTTTTAATGTTTTTTAGCCAGAGTTTGTTTTTGGGCGCAATTTGGCACCAAAATGCCAAAAAAAAAAAACCCTGCTTTCCAGTCACTTGTTTAGACTTTCAAATCCACAATGATTGTAAGATTTAAAGCATTGAATAATTGAATTTCAACCTTCAAGCATTTTAATCCATACCAATTTAGTGTACCTAACAAAACAAACCCAATGCCTATAGCAATCGTCTATCCTTTATTTTGTACTTTGAATTTGTTAATTCATATAACATTGTACTTACATTTTAAGTAACACTCAAATCTCAATTGTTGAAAAATGGTGAATGTTACCCAATCTTTATTTTTTACACAAACGTGAACATTATGTACAAAAAACCCTTAACCCCTCAAGGCCCATGCTCTCAGTCCCAAGTATCTCAAAACTTGTTCTTGTATGAAAAAATGTCAACATTTGGATAAGTTGCATCAATTTTTTTAAAATGGTAACCATACAAATTCAAACTAGATATGTTACCAATCACATAGCAAAAGAAAACACAACAATATCACTTATGGATTGAAAGATTATAATATTTGATGCAGAGGATGTAAAATTGTGAAAGTGATTTGAAGTCTTTCAATCCTCTTTTCACATCTCAAATTTAAAATTGATGATACCAAAAAAATATGAGTATGTAGAGTACAACATATGTAACCCTAATCAATTTAGGGCTTCTTAAAATCTACTCTACAAATTTTTAAATTAAGTTTCTAATGTGATTGTTTCTCCAAGTTCTAGTGTATTTGAGGCTCATTTCCAAGAGCTCTCAACATTAGAAAGTGAAGAATTTGCAATAGACACCCTTGCTCAAAATCTTAAATAGAAAAATCATAATCAGTCATTTTCAAAATCAGATTTTTGATACTAAAACAAGACTTCAACAAGAACTTAAAAAAAACAATGATCATTGTAATTAACCATGAAGAAAATTTAGGCATCCCAAATTACAAACAAGGAAGGACAGTTTTGGTCCCCTTGGACCTTGAGGGGTTAAATACCCACTATTACACAAAAAAATAGCATAATGATATGCTATGCTTTACCTACAAACAATATCTCAACCTAAAATTCAATAAAATCTCAACACCAAGTGAATATTTTTAATTCTAAACCAATATTCATTGCACAATATCTCCTCCAAAACAGTGCCTGCAGTTTTTATTGCACACGGTATTCTCTATGTAATAGTTTGTTTTTAATTCTTTTGAGGATTTTTTAATGATTATCAATTTAATAAATTTATTAAGCAGTTAATTTAAATAATAACAATAATTTAATATAATCCTTATTACTTTGTTTTGCAATTTTTTTGCTAAGTGATTTATTTGAACAATATGAAGATATCAATTCTTTTTTATAGAAGGATTTAGTCTTAAAAAATTCTATTAATAAATTTTTGCTTTTTCAAAAACCAGATGAAGAATCTAACTTTAAACTACGCATTCCCACAATAGTTTTGCTTTGCTTTTTTCTACAACTTTACCATGACAGCAAGAGAGACGAACTCAACACCCATCTCTTCTTCTTCAATGTGCATGCTTTCAATTGCTTGCGTAACCTTCGTCAAAACAAAACCTCCGCAAAAAACTAGTAAATTGTAATTGGCAAGAGAGAGAGAGGAGTGAACCATCCGGACAATTCGGTTTTTGAAGCACTGAGTGCAGTTCTTTTCATCCTCGTCTCTGGCTTTGCGTTCTCGTTCTCGCAGGCGTTGCTCCATAGCTTGCCACTCCAGCTCTAAGTAAGGCCATGGCCTGCTTCTCCATACACACCTCCTGCAGGGTAAGCCTAGCATCTCTCATTCAAGTGATTCCTAGCATTGATTCCTCCGCAGTAAGTTAACTTTGTACCTGAGATTCGTCCAGAATATGCTTTAATTTTCTTCTTCCCTTGACACGACTGTTGATCACCAGTAAGCTTACCGGAGTTTTGCCAGCAAGCTCTTTCAAGCTGATGTTCCTGCTGGGATGCCCCGGCCACTCCTGCATGCTGATTTCGTCACCTTGACGATGCTGTAATTCACTCGAATCCGCCCACTTCGCTCGCCAGGCTCATCGTCGTCTTCATCCTTTTTCTGATATTTATCGTTGTGTTCATCCTTACCCTCATCCCCATCCTCATCCCCATCCTCATCCTCATTTTCATCCCCATTCTCATCCTTATTTTCATCCACATTCTCATTTTCATCCCCATTCTCATCCGTGTTTTCATCCACATCCTCATCCTCCTCGTTTTCATCCCCATCCTCATCCTCCTCGTTTTCATCTCCATTCTCATCATCCTCGTTTTCATCTCCATTCTCATCATCCTCATTTTCATCCCCATTCTCATCCTTGTTTCCATCCTTGTTTCCGTTCTCGTTTGGGGCTCCTGCAACTGATGAAGGTCGTGGAGACCGCTGTCTTATCGTAGCCCACCGTAATGGTTCACTACTCTCACCAATCTCCGCATGTTCGGCGAGAGACTGGACAGGCCTACTAGTCTTGGATTCTTGGCATTTGCTAAAACAATTCCTCTAGATTTTGTTATGGTAGGCTCTTTGCTCGTCGACTCCTCTCTCACAAACAACTTCCCATCGAGGGTGAATAATTGCTTGCAAGCTTTACAAAGAAAGCGGGGTTGATCAGGCTTGTTGTTGTTGAAAGACCTAAATTTAACATTGTTTGAACCACACTCCACACGAGGGCAAACTAGGCATACATTTCTCAAGTGTTCCGGAATTTTAATCGTCAGATCAGGCTTAGAACATGGAGCCATAGTGCTTGCCTTTTTTTTCTTTTCCTGAGAGCAACAATCAATCATTTAGATTGCTTTTTGGAATAGAAAAAACTATACACTATTCGAAAGTCTACGCTATTTTCAAATTGCAATTTGGAGAACATTGTGTAAAATTAGTATAAATCATACTAAACTCTTTTTGCTACATCAGAGATGATTGAATAAATGTTATGTGGCTAACAATTCTTGATTTTTCTTTTTGTTCTAACACAAAGTGGTGTGAATAGTAGTGACCAACATTGAATTTATTTTTTCTACCATTACAAAAACAGTGACAAAATATTGTTGGTTACAAAACCAACGTATAGAAAACAAATTCCTCTGTGTTCAATACAATCCAAAAAGAAATCTCAATTATTGACCTACATGAGGTTTATCAATATAGAGAAAAACTAGCCAGAAGTCAAAAATAGGAGTTCAAGCAAAAAGCAAAAGATCTTTACCTCTTTACAATATGTATGTGTGTTGATAGTTGTCCAATTTGACAAAGTAAGCAACCTTGTAGTAGAGCATCCGCCAAGAAGAATCTGACAATGACCACAGAAATGAAATGAGATTGAAAAAAATGCATCAATAAGTTTCCAAAAATCGTTTTCAAGAAAATGTATCATTTTCAAGTTTTTACAAAAACAGAGGTCTTACAAGATTGCAGTAAATTATTTAATTATCGCCATAGCTACCTTTTTGGTCATGAACAGAATATTGAAATGAAAACATTGACTAACATAAATAAAGTCTATTATCACATTGCATTAGAAATACTAGCTCCAACAGAATTTTCTAGCATGCGCATTGACTTCACCTTCAAATGGTTGCAAAAACAGACAACTAAATATAATTACAAAAAAAGACAACTGAACGTAAATACATAAGAAGCAGCTCTTCTAAGCACTCACCTTCCAAACTGCTTCGTAAAAATGATTGAAGGATAGAGCTTGTAATTCTTTTAAGCAAACCTATGAACATTATTGTGATTTCGGGGAATGGGGATAGCCAATTTCTAACCATTCACCTAATGGCCCTGGTAGATTGATGTTATCAATGTGAGTCTCAACGGTAGCTTATCACCAAATAGAAACACCCGTCCCATTGGTTTGGGTGGATTTGAGGTTTATTTTTGGTATTTCACTGGTAGAGGTCAACGCCCCCCACAATGCGAGTAGGTAAGGAAAATTTGGACAGACTTGGATAGAATTAACGACTTGTGCACGGAAAATTTAGACAGACTTGGATAGAATTAACGACTTGTGCATGTTCATCCATAAATTTATTAATATTAGTTCATCCAAAATTTGGCAAACTTGGTGCTAAAGTGGGGAGGGATTTGTAACTTCATCCACTTGTTCATTGAATTTTTGTAGCGTTATGGCTGCCAGTTGGGGTTTGAGGTAAGATTTAGACAAATTTTAGCCAAGAAAATATTCTTGGGGTGGATTTACTAATTGGGGATGTTTGGCTTGAACGTGTTATTCATTAAATTGGGAAAATTACTTTCCCAAAATGTATTTCGGAATACAAAGGTGCTTGGTTAACACCAACCTTTGTAAGAGCAACAATTGGATAAGATCAAAAGCCCACTCCCCTTTTGTCCAAAGCATGTATTATGAGCTTGGTTAAGGTCAAGTGTTTACATATGGTCAACGTTTCCTTTTCATCAATGCCCAAGCTGACTCATTAGTTAGAAAGGTGTTTGGTTAGTGTACCAAAAACATGGGTAGGAAAGCACCTCCAAAGTTGCAATCACAAGAATTAGGGAAAACAATACAAAGGGAGTGTTTGTTTATGATCAATGCTTGGACAAGGTCAATACTTTTTGCAAGCCCAAAAAGTTGACCTTATCTAAGCATCACTATACTAAGTTTTGTATTTGTGGGAATATTTTGGTGGTTTGAAGTGAGCTTTTTTATAATTCTTGTAAGGTATTTCATTGTAAGATCTTGAAAAAATCATCGTAATATTAAAAATGAAAAATTCAAAAATCCCAACATGTAAGTTTTTTTTCCAATTTAATGAATAAATTAATAATGCGTTCTTGGTGGTTGGATTTGGTTACAGAAAATGAATGTCTGCCTTGGTAATTACGTGAGATTACTTATTGGAAATGTTGACCTTTGATAATCAAATGGAATCATTTGTCGCCAAAAGATGAATTTTAGCATATGATTGAGACCTCTTGGCACAAATATTAAAACAAAAAAGGAAAATGGTTGTTATGTGATGTGGTTTTGTGTTATCAATTAACACTACAAGCAAAAAAAATATCCAAATTAACACGTGCACATTGACTAAATGTGTCCAAATTGACAAAAAGTTGTATGCAATAACAAAAAAAAAAGGTCCAATCATCACATCCTAAATAATTGACAAAAAAAATGTTCAAATTAACATTGTTCTCTTGTAGTGATTGAAGTATCAAAAATATCAAAAAATCTAAACCAAATAAATGAATGTAAAGAAACTACATCTGGCGCTTGAATAATATTTGGAAATTGTCATTTTTACAAATGTATTAATAAGTACTTAGCAAGAAAAAATGCCTTGGTAGATTGCAAACCATTATTCTTGGTTACAACATTGCCTTGTGGTGATTGCATTCAAATTAAGTTTTACTTTTTTTTGGACACTCTAATGAAAATAACCATAGATAAACTTCTTTGTGAAATGTCACTCTACGTCTGGGAAAATTATATCTTTTGAGTGTGCAGATTGCTTTTGTAGAATCACCAATTATTTTCTAAGTTAGTGCAACTCATTGCATAGAATAGAAACATAGAATTTTGCATTTTTTTCATTTTTCCAATAATACAAATAGCCTGTGATGATTAGGCAACAAAATCATTCTCAATTAAATCAAATATGAAAATCGGAATTTTCGTGGTGTCCAAACCTCAAATGTATGAAGCTTGTGGATAAACCATTTTATTATCATATTTCATGTTTGATTAGAATTTCCAGAAGATCAGTTTCAAACTAAAAACAATTTACAAGACAATTGCTCTAAGATGAAGTTGAATCGTGTTTATACTTCGAGTTTAGAAATACGAAGAAGAAAGCAAATAAGCTTACGTGTTTTACTTTTGAGATTTTCAATATTTTCAAAACCGGCTTGTGTTCACTAAATTACAAAAACACCATATTCGTTAATTTTGGGAAAAACGGTAGATTTTGGGACTTTCAAATTTTGAGGTGAAAGTTTTAGGTGATCACTTGAAATCAAGCTCAACTTCTTTTTTGTACACGTGTCCTCACTTGAGAGGAGGAATTTGCGAGGGAAAAAATCTTGATGGCTCATACTAAATTTAATACCTTTGAATTTAGTTTAAGGTAACTTTTTGGGTTTAAGGTGGAGTACAAAGTGGGATACCCGTTTTTCACATATTAACAAATATGGAGTTCAAATGTAAGTGCCCTTGCATTGATTTAAACTTTTAACCCTTGAACGCCTGATGGTTGATTGTGCCAATCCGTCCACTTATTATAATATTATTTCCTAAAATTACAAAGGTCAATAGTGCTTGGTACCTCATGAAAATTGCAAGAAGGGCAACATGGGACCTAACACTGTGTTTTTGAATCTTCTCACAATTTGGATTATCTAAAAGTATGAACCCCTTTAGTGAGGTTGTTTTTTGCTTCTCATAATGCACCATATATTTATGATCACTTCTAAATAAAATTCAGGTTTTTATTTTTAGTACGTAGTGTTTTTATAGTGACCATAGGGCTTTTTTTTTTTGTTCCCTTGGACATTTACAGGTTAATAATGAGATCAAACTAATGATTTAAACTTCAACTTATCCTGTTCTAATGTTTATATCATTTAGAAAGTACATAAAAATCCTAGTCTTTAGAAATAAGAATAATTGATCATTATTATTTCTTTGCAATAACTTGTTCTTATTGAATATTTTTGTGTTCATTTATTTTGTAGTTCAAGTAGTACAGGTTTATTTCACTGCAGTAAACTAATTTTTCCAATTCAAACGTTAAGTGCTCAAAATTATTTAAAAATAACAATTGCTATGAAATAACTTTTAAGTCATCTCAAATAAAACATGACATCATGAACATAGAGGGAACAAAACATTGCAAAATCATTATATCTCACTTTGTAATCAATTAAAGATGAAATTCTAAATTCTTTGTTCCAAACATTTTTGAAAATTATTGAAAAGGACAATAGTAGATCCAATTATATAGACATGATTTATAGGTTAAATTATACAACTCCTTTTTGAAAATCATCTCTTAATTATTCTTCTAGATTACATTCTATGACATCATCAACTTTTGGCAATCTAGATTATCCTTGGTCCTCAAGGGAAAATTTACAAATTTTATTGTTTAATAATTGAGTTACTTTACTTGTATAAAACCCTACACAAACAAGGACTTCAATATGTTATGGCAAATCTACGCATGTGAAATTTTGAAATCCAACCTAACTTCCTATCTCAACAATTCTTTTAGAAATTGAATCAAAATTCTTTTTTGATTAAATCTGCCACTGCACTTCAAAATATACAAATCCATAATGAAATGTATGGAAGAGTATGCACAAATGTAATTACTCATGTAATTACTAATGCTAAGGCAACTTATTTTCAGTGAGTAAAGTTGAAGCTGCATTAGATTCAAGAGCAACAGGATTGGAAGACTCAATAGCAAGAAGATCATAATTTTAACCCCTAAATGCTCAAGGCCTGTCTAAACTTCTAGCCATTTTCAGGAAAGTGAACAATCTACCAACCTTTTCATAAATCTCATGAAGTTTTTTAAACTATAACTATACAAATTTGAATTTGACATGTTAGAGATTATATGGAAAAAGAAAACACAACAATATCACTTATAGTTTGAAAGATTATAATGTTCAAACATGAGGGTGTTAAAACTGCAAAAGTGACTTGAAGTTTTCTAATCCTCATTTCACATGTCAAACCTAAAAAGTTGGTCATCAAAAAAATATGAGGTTTAAGGTCATTACATGCTTAACCTTAACCAATTTATGGCTTTCAAAATCTACTTCTGTATTTTTTTAAATGGATTTCTAATGCGGATTTTTCTCCAACCTCTAGTGTATTTGAGGCTCATTTTCAAGATCTTCCAACACTAAAAAACTCAAGATTGCAGTGGACACCCTTGTACAAAATCTTGAATAAAAAAATCATGAACATTCATTTTCAAAATCCAATTTTTGATATTGAAGATAGACTTTAAAACAAAATTGTAATAAAAAATTATATCAAAAATAGTAATATGAGAAGATTTTATTAGTCTTCAAAGTTTTACAAACACCCAAATTGGGTGCATTGGGCATTTAGGGGTTAAAAGATACACACATTGCTTAAGAAGTAAAAGACAAATCAGCATGAATACTACACGCCTTGTGTTGGCAAGATTGATATTTTCTTCATCTTACCTTCCTTACTTCCTTACAGATGTTACAAAGTTTCTAAGTTTTTTTTTTATAGTGTTGTTTTTTGGAAAATGTTAAGAATCATGGTTGTTATTGTTCCGATACTTCCGTAGTGCTGTTCCAAACCAATTTCATCTTCTGGTAAGCTAAACCATCTTGATCCCCTGTAATGTTACTGCAAAAGAAACCGACTTTCTAAAAATGTACACAAAATTAACCCCTAATCACCCAATCCATTTTCACCAAAAATTAGAGCTTTTGCAGACCTACAACTTTGATGCATCATATCTCACTCAATCACATGATTCATAGAAAGTGAACATTAAAAACAGTGGAATATCTATTTAGAAAACAACATGTAATATTTGGGAACAATTGACCATGGGAGTTAGGAGACTATGATATTTGATAAAAAAAACATGTGATGACAAAACCTCAATTTTTAGTAGGTAGTTGCTTTTTATTAATTTTTACAAAATTCTATAAGCCCATGATTTATCTCAAATTTTTGTGAGCATCAAGATTAGATGTAAATGCATACAATTGCAAATTATTGAAGATTGTACTTATTTGTATGTTAAGTTTTGAGGCTTCATATTGCTAAATATTGCTTGGAAAACAATGATCAACACAATTAAGGGTTGCTATGACAAGGGTTTAGAACATGCTTGAACTCTTGCTAGCAAGTTTCTTACTACCACAAAGCACACACGTGCAAGCTTGCAAGGGGTATTGGCCGGCAGCCTGTGAAACGTTACTTGCCAACTCATTTTGTATGATGTTCCACCCAATCAAGGCTCTTGAGACACTTGTACAATATTTGGCTTACCTTGCCATTACTCCACTTACATGAACCCCTTGAATGCCTTGATGTTTGTAGTTTATAGTAAGGTAAAACAGAATTAAATTTAGTGCATCAAAGTGGCCTATGAAATCATGGAAGAACACTTTTGGTCCTCTGGAGCAATGTACGGGGAGTACTAGCATTTAGTTACAAACTAGCTAGTTGATTTTGAGAATTGCCCAATTGATTTCAAAAATTTAGGAAAAACCGTCCATTTAAGAGGAAAAAAACAGAACATTATTTAATTCTTTAGGCTTAGCCAGGATTATACTCTAAACACCGGTTGGCCCCAAAGAATGTAGGATATTAGCCAACCTAAGCATCTTGCTAAGAAAATTTAGCATACCTCCAATATGGAACCTTCAACACCATTCCCTCAATTTTTAGAAACTTGAACAAGTATTCACACAATCCAAACTAGTCATTCTATACCCAACTATAAATCAAAAGTTTAAGGCTAGTTTAATTTCAAATCCAAGTAAATCTGCAAAATCCCCACCATTGAGAATCTCATATTTGTTAATGGGTAGCAATTCACACTTCACAATAAGGATTTTGGACTTTGATGTGATTTTTCCTGAAAAAAAAAATCCCTAATGGTTGATCCCATGAGACCATGTCTAGCTATACTTGATGGAAAAAAAACTCCTCAAATGGGAAAAAACCCCAAAACTTATGGTCATTTAAAGGAAGTGGATCTAGCTGCCTCACTACTTTAGAGCTACAAAAACCTTACCCAATCAAGAGAAAAAAGTGACACATCACCAACCTTCTCCCTTATACATAGGAGTGTGGGCCTCCAACCTATCCCATCCAAAATTCCTCCATTCACAATGCAATGTACAATATCCTAAAGAAAGTATATGGAAGTCCGAGTTTCGTGCTTAACCCCTAAAGGACCATTGTCCCTTCGGGGGACAAATGGGATTTTGGGCATGTACCTATGGCTAAACTACTTTGTGTGATTTTCTGAAACTTTTATTGAAGGTGAGGAATTCAAAGATCTACGTGGGAATGTAATTTTTTCTTCACTCTGACATTTATTGAAGAAGTTATGCATGAAAATCTAGAAAATGCTGCTCCCCGGGCAGCCAAAAACTTCTTTAAATTTTTTGTTTTGTTCAAATAAAAATCTAAAATAGGTTCTTTAGACTTACATAGACGTGGGGAGCTTTGAATCATTCAATTTTGATAGATGAGATGAAAGTTATGAGGAGTTTTTGTTTGCAGGTAGGTGTGGTTTCACTTTGAAAAAATAAATTATGAACTTCATTTTTGAATGCAAATTTAAAATTTTTGCAAAAGAAACTATTGGAAAGGGTGAAGATTGCTTGCTAGAACAATCTCACCATTGGGATTATTGTGATTCAATTCCATTGCAAGGTTATTAACAATGCAAGCTTTTGGTCAATCTTAAACCTTCTTCTATTTAATATTTTTTTTAAGAAAGAAAATTAAGTATTTTTTGTTTTGGTTTTTTCCCAAAGATTCTCAACTCAATTCCCCACCACAAAAAAATAAACCTCAAAACTCCATGGAGCAAAAATTTGAAGTTAAAAAGGTTCAAAGTCAAATAATCTAGTCGTGCAAGGTGCAAAAGAGTTTGTTTTTTACACTTTAAACGCAAATATCTTGCAATTTGAGTGGTCAAAGTTTTTAAGTTTTGAATGACACATTCCTATACAATTCTAGTACAAGATCCTATGGTTAGATATGCAAAAAGACCAATCTTCAAACTTTTTTACCTTTTGCCATAGAAGTGGCACTTTTGAGTGTTTTTTGACAAAATAAAGGCCATGGTCCTTTAGGGGTTAAAGACTTCATTTTGAAATCAAATTTAGGGGATGCTCCACTAAGATTTTGGAAAAAAATTTGAACAAAAAGAACTCAGAATTTCTAAGAGAACAATTTTTGTTCCAAACCAAATAGCTTATTTTGCATGCATAATGAGTGATCAATCAACAAAGTGGAAAGTTGTACATTCAAAGGTATTTTTTTCAAATCCCAATTACTACATCAATTACTACAATTCTGAAAGAACTTTCTAAATGGAAACAACTCAGAACTTACACAAGAGTAACTTTCATTTGAGGCTCAAAAGCTTGTCATGCTTTTGTGGTTCAAAAATGAAGCTCAAACAAGTGAACCAAGTAGGAAGTGTGCAAATATTTGTGTGGATGTGCAACTCTCACCCCACAAACGCAAATGTTCCAAAAAAAACCCCACCTACTCTCCACCATGCTTGTTTGGGCTTCATTTGTGAACAAAGCATGCATGATAAGCTTTTGAGCCTCAAATGAAAGTTACTCTTGTGTAAGTTCTGAGTTGTTTCCATTTAGAAAGTTCTTTCAGAATTGTAGTAATTGATGTAGTAATTGGGATTTGAAAAAATTACCTTTGAATGTACAACTTTCCGCTTTGTTGATTGATCACTCAATATGCATGCAAAATAAGCTATTTGGCTAGGAACAAAAATTGTTCTCTTAGAAATTCTGAATTCTTTTTGTTCAAAATTTTTTCCAAAATCTCAGCGGAGCATCCACTAAATTTGATTTCGAAATGAAGTCTTTAAGCACAAAACTAGGACTTCCATATACTTTCTTTAGGGTATTGTACAATGCCTATATACACTCCCACTACTATTTTTAATATTAAAAATAGTAAATTCAAATGTTTGGGTGCAAAATCTAGATGCTTCAAGGAACAACAAGCCAATCCAAAAGTTTTGTTGAACTTTTAGCTCCATTTGGACTTGAGTGGCAAACCAAAACCTGAGCATGCAATGCCTTCTTTGTCTACTTTTAAACCTCCAAGAACCCCATTTGGCCATATTGGGCTCTTTGATCCTTTAGGTGTTAAGCTCAAAAAACTTCCTAGACTGTGCTTTGGAGCATTCAAGGGTTAACCCCTAAAGGACCATTGTCCCTTCAGAGACAAATGGGTTTTAGGCATGTACCTATAGCTAAACTACTTTGTGTGATTTTTTGAAACTTTTATTAAAGATGGGGAATTCAAAGATTTGTGTGGGCATCTAATTTTTTCTTCATTTTGACATTTATTAAAGAAGTTATGGATGAATTTATGGAAAACAAGGAACGTTGGGCCGCTCAAATTTTTTTTTTAAATTGCGTTTTTTCATAAAAAAAAATTTGAAATTGGTTCTTTAGACTTCTACATATGTAGGAAACTTTGAACCATTCAATTCTGATTGATGAGTGAGAAATTTTAGTTTGTGGGCAAGTATGGGACTCCCAAACCTCCATTCCTTTTCCCCCTTGTAAAACTTGTTGCTTTACTTTTTTGAGCTCTTTGTGTATTTTTATTTTACCTTTTTTTTCCCAAGTTGTAATAGACTAGATTCCTTGGTTTTAACCATTTGGATAAAAGTAACTCAAATTTCTGAATTTTACATAAACCCTCCAATTTTACCTAGTGTATATTCAAATTTCATGGCCTTATGGCATTGCAAGATTTAACAAAGTATGATTCACACCTCCAATTCATTTGAAAACTCTCCCACACATACCTAACTTGGTCTTCTACACGGAAAAAATAAACCTCAACTTTGAGTAGAGCAATTTTTTTGATATAGGAAAGGTCAAAGGCTTCTAAAATTTTTGGGTAGCGCAGAAAAAAACTTTTTTTTGCACTTCCAATGTCAATATCTCACTACTCTACATCTAGAATGAACTGATTTTTTTCCCACAAATACATCCCATGGTCTAGGACAAGACTTTACAGTTGGATTTCCAAAAAAACTTTTTTTTCTACATTTCTACTCATTCCCCCAAAAGTGGCAGTTCTCGGTGATTTTCACAGAAAAAAGGACTTGGTCCTTCAGGGGTTAATATCCTCCCAGAGTTTGAACTGTGAAGACAATCAGCCTCTTCAGAGGCTATTAACTTTTAGTATGCTCCTATAGTATCTTGGTATGCTCTTGTAGCGTTAGGGTAGTGATTCTCAGAGCTTTCAGAATTCTCTTCTCGGCTCACAATTTAACAAACGGAGTAGTAGTAGGACCTTGAAGAAGGACCAGGTGTGCAAGTTTCATTGAGGTTTAACCCTTAAACGACAGAAAGGCCCTTTGCGACTAGTACAATACGAGGTATTTTTCTTGTATTTGGAATAGATCCACACCTCTATTACATTTGAGATCAACAAAGAAGTTGGAGAATAGATCAATGCGATTCTAGTGAGCTACTTGAGATTCCAAATTAAAATTTCTTATTGGTAGCAAATGACAACTATACGTCAACATATATACAGTTCCCTATGGTCGTTTAAGGGTCAATGCTGGAATCTGCAAGATTGAAATGGCCAAAGTTGACCAAAATTGTCAAAACCAAGCTTGTCACTAATTTTAGAACTCTTTGTGACCGAGACCAAAGAAAGGAAAAAAATTGGTACCAAAGAAACTATTTTGGATAAACCTAGGAAATTAAAAACGTCAGATCCACAATGTGATTGCAGATGATAATGTCTCCGAAGTAAGAGGGGGATAAGAATTAGAGTTAACAAGCTTCTAAAAGTGTGCCCACTCAAGCTTTGTGTATAAATTGTGAGGTTGTTCATCAACACAAACTTATTTCAAATGGTTTTTGTTGTGCACACACCTACCTCCGTGAGACATTAATTTTATCAAAACCATCTTTAATATTCCAGAAATTTACTGTAAAAGCTGCCTTGAAGCACAACTTGCCTTTTTTTTCTGACTTCTTGCATTCTCTTATTCATGGTGTGGATTGTTTAAAATCATAAATGTAGTTGGTAAATTACAAATTTTCCTACTGAATGAAATGATAACAAAAATGCCTTGAAATCCAAAAGGTCCAAAAACAGAGAGAAGATAACTAAACCTATTATCAGTTACCAGGGTCCATTTGAATGTTTGAGGCAATTTCCTTGACATGTTTTTACTTCTCCCTTTCAAAGGCAACCATAACAAGCCTAGAGTTTCTGAGGTTAAAGCTCAAGTTTGAAACTTTCAACGTGATTCGTTATATACTGTTTGCTAACCAATGCAATGTTTGGGCCTCTGTTGCAAAGCCCAAACATCAATATGGTCAGCAACTTAACTCCTATCAATACACGAGGTTTGGCTCTTGTTCTATTTGTTTGCTTTGCAGCAAGGCCATACATCTTGGCAATTGGAGGACCGATACATGTGTTTCTGATACCATCAGAATCTCTAGGGTGGAGTGCACGTTTCTTTTTGCACAACATTTAAACCAATGAAGCAAGAGATAACAAATAATCCAGACTCCTCTGAGTACATCCTTGAAGGCAGGTGCAGAAGATTCCCAGCAATCCCGTAAGATCTTGTAAGAAGTTGACCTTAGCAGGGTTCCAATAGCAACTCCACTGCACAATTCCAACAACGCTTAATTAACAGCCATTAATAAAGCATTACGATGATTTTCACCATTTGTTCCTAAAAAAATGTGGCAAAATTATAATGGGCTCTAGATCAGATGTATACATTCCATTGCACACTCTCTTCCATTTTCACAATTTCCAAAATACTGATTCACAATGCCTCTGTTTAGCTCAATAGTATTCACAAAAGAGGTCTTACCAAATGTGCTATTGGAGCCCATAGGACGGGAATGGTGGGAATCACTGCCGAGACAAGGCTAAAGAACCACATGGCCTTGAAGGAAAGCCTCATGTATCGCGCCGAAATACAAGAGGATAGGTTCAGAGCAAAACATTAACCCAAATTGACATGCACACTTTTGGCACTTGCTACTCACAAAAGCCTAGGTCACTTCGTTACAGGAAGATCTTACTCTGATACTTCGCAGTGATAACTTAAGTCTTCGGTGGTAGGTACTATCCTCAAACTCATGCTCAAATGAAGGACACCTCATTTACTTCACCGATAAGTATGATATGTCATAAGGTAATGTGCTCTAAAAGCAACCCTCTCATATAAAGCATCTCAGAGGTAGCTCAAGAACGGATATGAAGTGGTTCTTCAATGGACCTCTGTAAGTCATAAAAAAAAAGTAAAAAAAAGTGGATTCTATTGCAAGAGCCGATCATATTCCTTGGTTTCACCTCACCTCTTTACAAGTTACAAGGGAACAGTATAGAGGAGACCTAGAGTCACAAATAGGTGCCTAGGTGCCTACTGTAGAAAACTTTGAAGATTCATCAACAATTCAATAATGCTTCAAAAAATATGAAAAAAAGTGTGTTACATTTGACATTTATTTCTCTTTGTCTGAAAAGACAAAAAATCTTATTATCTTGGAACGCCCTATCTTGGAAAGTGTCGCTTTTAGAGCAAACTACCTTAATCTGATAAGGCACAAATTGCTCTTCTTCACGAGACAGTAACAACACCGACGACACCATCTGGAATTTTGCACCCAAATTTGGTTTATCTCGTGAGTTGATGACAGCGTTGTACAAGTTTAGAAAAAGGAGGGTCAGACCTCCATACCAAAAGAATCAGAACCAGAACCAGAGTGAAGGCGCCTACGACGCTTTTTCACTGGCAGTGATACCCGACTGCGGCAAATAAGGACGAAGTACTGCTCGCAAAACCTGCAAATACAACAGTCGGTCATTTTAATCATTTAATTTATCCTTGCTTGAGTTCCGGTAGACGCTCTGGCCGGGAAGGTACAGGACACTCAAACCTTCAGGGACCTGACCCCGTCTCCTACACTGACCCTGTTTCCATCAGCAGCAGATCTACAAACATCTACTTGGTTGGGCTTATTGCTATGTGGTGGAAGCATGAAATTGGCCGAATCTCTTGTGTAGCTTTATAGTGATATTTACAAAGTGGACACCTAAGATCGAGAAAACTGCTCTTCACAGTGCTTAATAAGCTGTACTCATGGGAATTTTGCAGAACAAACACGGGGATAGACCAAAAGAGTAACTTTGATCGACTTCGGTGGGGTAGCAGGAGTACCATGACCTAATGGAAGGTCACGCCTTCCCCCTTCACAATGTCACCCAGCCGATACACTTTGCCGTAGGAAGAGTCTCCAGAGACGATGGCCTCGGCCATGTCGTGAGTGACGACGAGAACCATGCCGATGCCCATGTTGAAAGTCTGCCGCATTTCGGCATCCTCCACACCGCCTTTCTCTTGCAACCACCTGAAGATGGTTGGGGAACACCCGGGGAATGTTGTCAGTGAACCCGCCGCCGGTGATGTGAGCAATGCCCTTAATCTCAAACTTGGCCAAGAGCTCCAATACCTGTATCCGCATCTCACAGAAAAAATTTTAAAAAAAATCTCTCGCTTAGAAACCAGCCATTTCAAAAAACAACAGCAAAAGTGAAAAACGATCCCTCAAGGAGAGCGGATTGGATGAAGCACAAAAAAGGGCGAGATGCTCTTTACAAGCAGCAGCAGTATCAGCTACACTGAACATTTCATTTAGGTTGCCTTGACAATTACGTTGCCTAACCCTGAAAAGTTACCTCTGCTTTTTTGCAGCTTTGTTGCCAAGCAAGCCCTTTAAAAACACTTTATTGCATGATGAAAATTAGCAGCAGTAAGTAAATATTTATGTAGTGTAGAATGTCAAGAAATTGTGTGGAGCAGCTTAAACGCAATATTCGGTATAGGATTCTTAGAAACAGAGATGCGAGCGAGCATGGAGGGGTTGGACAAGTACCTGCTTGACGTAGATCGTCGTGGGCACGAGAAGAGCCTCGCCAATGGAGACGCCGGCGCCAGGCAAGGTGTCCTGCAAAGAGCGCCGGACTTGGCAAGCACCTTGCGAATGTGGGAGAATCCGTTGGAGTGCACGCCGCTCGAAGGAAGGCCGAGGAGCACGTCGCCGGCGACAATTTTGCTGCCGTCGATGAGGGCATCTTTCTTGACGCTCCCCACGGCGAACCCGCTCAAGTCGTATTCGCCGGCGCGTAGAAGCCGGGCATTTCCGCGGTCTCGCCGCCCAAGAGTGCGCACTCGGACTGCTTGCAGCCGTGGACAATGCCCTTGATCACCTGCTCCGCCTGGTGGACGTCCAAGTGGCTGGTGGCAAAGTAGTTAAGGAAGAACATGGGCTTGGCGCCGCTGGTGATGATGTCGTTCACGCTCATCGCCACCAAGTCGATCCCGATTGTGTCGTGCTTGTCCATGTCGAAGGCGAGCTTGAGCTTGGTTCCCACACCATCCGTCCCCGCTACCAAATACGAGTCGCCGAACGGGTACAGCCCCCCGAATCCTCCAATTCCGGGAGTCATCTTCGCAATTCGCCGCACCAGCTCCGCGCCCGCATCGATGTCCACCCCCGCGTCCTTGTACGTGAGCCCGTTCGCGCTGGCCACTGCAGCAGCACCAGCCAATGTCACCATGCTCGCCCCTTTCCTCGCGCTCGCCCGCATCGCTCCCTTCTGCAGCTTCCCTCCCAAAAGTCGCAGAGTACCTCCCACCGGGGCTCCTTTCACCATCACCGCAGCTTGGGTCGCTGCAGGTTTAGCAACGCACGACATAGTCCCTCCCACAGCTGCCATCGCTGCAAAATACTCCCCTATCAAAAGCCTCACACACAAATACCTCACAAAACCCTCACCAAAAGCAAGGCAGCAAAACCCTAAAAGCAAGGAATTGGCATGTATGGAGATGCAATGAGGTAGTGGCGAATCTTCCACGAGAGATGCGAATCTATCTGCCGGCCTCAGCTGGATGAGATGCCAACTGCCTGATACTCCGAATTAAGTAAATAACTAATTCTTTAGCCAAAATAGTGCATTTGGGTTGCCCCAAACTAATCTCTTGACATTTTACACTATATAAATATTTATCTATCTATCGTCATACTACCACCTCTGTAAGATCACATCTGCACCGACATCACATACAGCTTCCAATTTTTGTCCAGATCTTCAAATCGAATCATATACTGATCACAATCCTTAAGTAGTCACTAGAACTATTCAAATGTCAATCATCAGCCTTGCAAGATTTCAGAACACACTACTTGAATAGAGCAAGCCCACCACCAGCGATATTCTTAAGGATGATAGGAATTCTAAGATTACAATGCAAGATGCCAATGCTCAATGCTTTTATTGCGTTCAACGGCTTCACACACCAAAAACCAAGCAGTTCTAATGCGCATGAACTAAGACATGAGCAAAACCTAAGAAGAGCACGGAGTGAGCACCTGCACAAATGCAAATACAAAAACAATCGCGGGAGAAAGCATACCCGAGGTCAAAGCAAGTTGGCCAACAGCACCCCATTGTAAGGCGGAAGAGCAGCGGGGAATTTGTAAACTGCGAGAAGAAGACCAGGGGAAGAGCGAGGGGGAGTGCTGCTGTGCATGAAGAGCAATAGGGAGAGCTGTTGCGGTACCTGCAACTGCCGGGCAACAAATTAGGGTTTTGGGAAAGGGGACAGAAAGACAATCTCCGTGATTGGGGAGAAGGATAGGGCCAAGGAATCTTTTTTTTCTTTTACTTTTTCCTTTTCAACCTACTATTGTAGGCTTGTAATCAAAGAGGAGAAAATCTGTAGAAGAAGACTTCACTTAGACAATGAGGAAATGAGCGAAATGTGATCGGGTCATTGTCAGCTCTCATTAGTCGTCGTTGGGAATGCTGACGAAGTCCCTTGGACAACTTCCTTTTGTCTGTAGGTTGTCGTCTGTCAGCCTATACGAATGAAGGATGTGTAGTCTACCTCAAGTAGATCTTGTGCTAGCTAGATAACGCATTTGCAATCAGCCTAGTTGCCACATTCATCCTTTTATTTTGTTGTCTATCCCCATATTCATCCAAATTCCATTATTCCCCTGCTATCCTAGTCCTAACCTGGCTATCATAAATTCAGAAGTTGCATTCTCTAAAATGGGCATTTGCGCCTTCGGCTCTTTAAAATTATTTGCAAATATTTTACATCTATTTTTGGAGAGCCTTTTAAAAAATTGTTCTTGCTTTTATTCTTCAAACATGCTTTTGGATACAATCAATTGACCACTTGCCAAATGAAATTTAGGATAGATTTTACTAAACCTACAATAGCCAACAATTCAAAGGTCATTGTTTCACGCATTAAGATTGAGTGACATGAGTATATAACAAGAGGGGGGTTACAACATTTATCATCTCAGTGTGTTGGGCCTTTGGCAAGTAAGGGTGCAGATGCCCTTCACATTGAAGAATGGACCTAGTTTTGTGTAGAAAAAAGGATTCTCATCCATTTAGATTTTCCCAAACTTCTCTATAATTCCCCAAATTCTTTAATTTTTGTTCATGGGTCCAAGTAAGCTAGCCCCTTGTTTTGCGTGCAAGGGCTTTTCACTTTCAAATTCATGCCCTTGGACCTATCATTCCAATAAGGGACACTTAGTTTCGGCAAGTATTAGTCAAAATTATACCTCAATTTTGACAACAACTACCTTCACACTCAAAAAATTGGGTGGAAGAGGATGCACTTGTCAACATCACCTTAAAAAGAATATAGGTTACACCAAAAATTGGATGAGAATTACTAATATTGACTAACATTTTAGATAAATGTGCACAAACATACAAAAGATTGTATCCACGTTTCCTTTATTTGCATGTGTTCTAGGGTGCATGTTGCTTAAGCAACGAAAAAAAAATTAAAAATTAAAAAGTGCTTTAGTGGATAAAACAAGTTTTACAGTGAAGCCACGGGGTATATAAATTTTGAATAGAAATCATTAATTCAAACACTTAATATGGTTTTTTCGTCTAATTTGACATTTTTATCCTATACTTTAACAAAAAAAAAGGTGGCACCCAACATTATAGCAATATTTTTCTCAAATTTTTGCTAATCTATAACCAGATTATATTATGGTTGATGCAATCTAGCACTCCGTACTATTTAGTTAAAAAGATGCCAATTTCTTGTAACAAAGAGAGGAGAACATGAAGAGGTTATGGACTCGGTTGTGGAACTTGGACATGTATGATAGGGTTTGAATTTTGGTTGCCAAAGACCCCTTAAATATCTTTTACGCTGTGTTTCACTAATATTGATTTTTCACCTCTTAATCACATGTAGAAAACTGGACTTTAAAAAAATGTAATGTACAATATTCCTTACTCTCAAATGATGTACAGTACCCTAAAGAAAATCTACGTACTCCCTCCTCTGGTATTCAAAAGAAGTGTAATGGGCATTTCATTTTCATATTCTTGGTGTCTGTTCCTCATGCAATCCCAATTAAGTATACCAAATTTCAGCTACTAAAAATCCAAATCCTATTTTGGTGAATTTTTTTAATGAAAATTCTTGGATTTACATAATAATTGATTAAAAAATAATTGTGATGAATTTTTGAAATTTGATTGCACAAATATGTAGGAAACATCCATACACATCTTTTATTTTACAAAAATCTTCAAAAAGTTTCAAAATTCCTTCTATAGAGCTTTTAATTTTGGGATGATCATGACCAAATTTAGTAAAATAGATATCTCTATTTTTTAATTAGCTTTTAGAAAAGTAAACAAACCATCACACCACCTAGCAAAATTTTATCAATTGACTTAGCAAATGGGTTTTGAGAAGTTTAGGAGTTATGCCAAGTGAATGTACAGTTTTAACTGCATGGTGTTATGGATAGTTTTTTCCCTATAACCAATATCCCAAAGCTTTAATTGAGTAGTTTTTACTTAGAAAAACCAATTAATAGTTTTTATTGAAAGGTTTTGCATCCTTGATTCCATCACCTTAGTAAGGTTTAACTTATCCCTTTATTTGATTGTAAGGAAAGCCTTTGTGGCATTTCATTGAGGACTTTTAGGTGCATAGGGTTCATTTGATTTTCAAAAAGATTGATACGTTAGTGGGTTTTATAATAGTGAGGAAGCCAAGTGTTCGATATCAAGCTTGCAAATTTGAAACGTGTGGATCAATAGGAATGTGCACATTGAAAATCCATTGGTGTGATAAAGGTACAAGCGCACTGCAGTTCGTTATAACAAAACAAATCATTGCAAACCATGTTTTGATAACTTTAGTGAGTCAATAGTTCTAGTTTTGTTTTCACATGTGCATTTGATGTGATTTGGCTTCAACATATGAGTTTGAATTTCTAGTTCAACATTTTATACTAATGGTTGGTTTGTTTGATAAACTTCTTCATGAAGTTGCAATAATCACAAGAAGTGCATGTTCCGTAAAGTGAAAAGTATACTACATTGAGGCTCATTTAACCTCTAGAGGCCCATTGTCACTACCAGGGACAAAATGGGTTTTTAACAAGCTTATTTATGAGGAATGTTTTGATCTTTTTCTAATATAGACTTTTGCAAGGGCTATGTGGAGAACTGGAGTTTGATTTTTCTTGAAATCATATTTGTGGTTCTAAAATTATTAATGTTTTATAGGTTCTTTTGTTTGAGGGGCAAGGCAAGCATTCCATTTACCATTGACTCCTCCCAAGGGCAATCAATGAAGGCAAAACCCTTCATTGGAGCATATCCAAAGCAATAGTGTGTTACATTATTGTATTGGATATATATAGTGACTCTTAAAATGCAATAGCTACTAGAAGTTAATTTGGTTTTTTTTTTCAATTTTTTTTATTGTGGTTGTTAATAAAGGCAAAGTCTTTCAATTCACGGCTTGGTTATCTATATGTCAAAATTAGCCCTCATCACTAGAAGAAAACTACGTTGGAAATTGCATGATGTTTTTTGTTCCAAATGCAAAATTTTGCCATAAGAACATGAAATTTTGCATTGAGAACAAAAAAACATCATATAGTTTATGTTGACTCCAACGCAATTTTCTTCTAGTGCATAAAGTTTAATTTGCAAAAAACCTTAGCCCTAGATGCCCAAGGCCCTTTTTGAGCTTCAAGGTAATTGTTCTAAATTGAACAAAAACTCAAATTTTTGATTAGTTGAATAAGTTTTTTTAAAATTGTAACTGTACATTTGAACTAGATATGTTAAAGATCACATAAGAAAATAAAACTCAACAATATCACTTATGGATTGAAAGATTATAATGTTTGATCAAGAGGGTGTTAAACTGTAAAAAAAACTTGAAGCCTTTCATTCCTCTTTGTGCATGTCAAACCTAAAAAAAAGGTTACCAAAAAAATATGAAGTTAAAGAATATAACATGCATAACTCCAATCAATTTAACTTTTCCAAATTTCTTCTACAAATTTTTTAAATGAATTTCTAGTGTAATTTTTTCTCCAAGGTTAGTGTATTTGAGGCTCATTTCCAAGAGCTCTCAACACTAAAAATGTGAAGATTACAATGGACACCCTTGCACATAATCTTGAAAAGAAAATCATGATCAAGATTTTTCAAAATCAGATTTTTGATGCTAAAACTAGACCTCAAAAAGAATAGTTCAAAAATATTAACTGCTTAAAATAGCAACTTAGTTAGATTTTGTAGAAGTTCAAAGTATTATTGACACCAAAATGTGGTGCCTTGAGCATTTAGGGGTTGATGTAGTGCAAATTTCAAGCAAAATATTGCAATACACTGTGTTTGTTCAATTGAGAAAATTGATACATTTTGGGACTTTTGAATTTTACATTTTTGAGAGTATTTTGATGATATGAAGTGAGTTTTATGACAATTCCTTCAAGATCCTACATACATCATTGATATAGGATCTTGAAGGAATTATCATAAAATTCACTTTATATCACCAAAATACTCTCAAAAATGCAAAATTCAAAAGTCATAAAATGTATCATTTTTCCCATTTTAACAAACATGGTGATACATGTTTGCAATGCAAGGCCATGTAGGATGTGTTCCATGTCTCCATTGACCTTGTAAATTTGTGGAGGTATGCCTAACAATATTTAGATCATGTTGGACAAGCCTTTACAACATCCATGTAGCAAAAAAATTTCACAACATGCCGTCAAAGAGATCTAACTTTTATTGGGAGAGGTTAGAAGAACTTTTATACTAACTCCAAATGATCATTTCTCTCAACTTGTATAGACAAACCTCAAGTAACTTTCACAATGTCTTTTTGCATAAATCTGGTGCAAGATTTCATGATGATTTGTACAAAATAGAAAAAGAAATTGTCTTTAAAATTGGTTAACTAGAATTGAAAGTTTTGGGTGTTTTTTGAGAAAAAAATGGGCTTGGACCTTTAACCCATTAGGGCCGGAGGAGGCAAAAACTACCTTCTTTGATTTTCAAAGGCTGTTTTCTAGGTGTTAGGGTATTGGGATCATGGGGAGGCCAAAAACAAATACAAATAGAATTGAATCTACTTTCATATGCTTTTTTTTAATTAGAATTTGGAACAAAATCTTGTTGTGGAGACGGAGATTCATCAGAAGAGGTTTTGGTTTTCACTAGAATTCACAGCAAAAACACCAGCAAATGGGTGATGTCATGTGACATATTCAAGGCTGACACCGGGCTCTTCTCTAGGTTCAAGTTTTGGCGCTAAGGCGGCCTTGAGTTAGGGTTGTTGCTTGTCTGGGCAAAAGGACCATCCAAGGAGGTCGTGGCTGTTGAGGTTTTGGATACCTAGCTCTCATGGCGGGATGCTGGATTTGATAGTTTGCACAATCGTGCTTTGCCAAATTCAATAGAATAATCTAAGGGCCGTCTATACGTGGAGATAATCTTTGATTTGGTAGTGATGGTCATTTTCCATAGAGCCACTACAGTCTTGGAGCATTGTAGTCACAACCTGCTAGAGCAACAACCATCATCATGAATCATGAAGGTGGCAAGCATGGTTGGAGCATCACCGTAGAGCTCATTGATGAGGATGATTGTAGACCTTTGAGGTGCGGATATTTTGAAGTTTTGAATAAATTATTGCTCTTGCCAGAGATTTTGCCGCCCAAAGGAAAGTGTACTTAGCGATGGAGAATCAGAGATTGAAAACACGACGTATGGCTGCCGCAGACTTCCCCAATCATCTTGAGGAAGAAGCTGAGTTGGTTGACAATTGGATGGTCAAAGACAAGAGGACTCATTTTGAGAGAGTGAGTGTGCTGAATTGTTTGAGTGAAAAACATTTGTGTAATTTGCCATTGCCATCAAAGAGTATGCCGCTTTCTGCAAAGCCTGCAGCAAAGGAGTGGCGGTATCTATTCTATAGGCACATTGCTAATGTGCTAGGGTTTATGAAGAGGAGGGATTTTTCAAGAGTAATGAGTGAAGTTTCAAATCAAATTTGGCCAGATTTGCAAGATGTCGTCCCAAATTTCACTCAAGAAGCTGAGCAGAGCTGTGGCCCAGAAGAGACTATTGGAGTGCAGCCTGAAGACGCCATTGATAGTCAAGTGTCAAACAAGGCCCCTCTTGATTTGTTTGGAGATGGTGCAGGCATTGAAGGTGGTTGCAGTGGAAAAAAACAGCAAGGCAGTCCCTGTGGAACAGAACCAAGGCGTTCTCACAACCATGAAGATTATGTGGGAAAAGGAGAAAATGCCACGAGCTCCAAGAAACAAAAATTTGAAGGTTATGAATGGGATAGTGGTTGGGGATCAACTCGCCAGCACATAGATTGATGTGCTCGACAAGGTAGACAGAGGGAGTGGAGAGGGGGGTAGTGGTGGTGGTCTTGGTCGTGGAGGGAGGAGTCATGGGGGTGGTTGTGTTGGGAGAGGGCAAGGGTGGAGGAGGGGGCAAAGAAAAGGTAGGCAAGGAAGGGGACGATGGCAATGTGTTCAAGAGAATGACATATTCCAAGATTCAGTTGTGGAACCAGAGTATTTGCAAACACCAAAAGAACAGAATAGACCAGAAATTTTGCTTGATGGTACTTGGTCACCACAAATGTTAAGGCCTCGACCGGAAGCAGGGAGCTATGTAATTTGAAACATTTGGGAGGACAATGGGCAGCAGTCTCCTCATGAGTTGATTGGATGTGGATCTAAAGAGTGGGCTACAAGTCTAGACGGCTTTGCATCACACGGGGTTGCTTGAATTTTGCCACAAAGAGTAGACTTGGCTGAATTAGAGGAAGGAGATGAGGATGTTTGCGTAGATTGCAAAGAGGCTGCACATTGTGCTTGCGGCTCAAAAAAGAAGAAGGGAAGTGCATGTGACTCTTTAGACTGGTATATCAGTTGTAGCAGCTATTCTAGATTTGGCAAGGATGTCATTGGCACGCAAGTTCGAGTATCGCAACGTGTTTTCCAATACATGCCAGATGAGTACACGGACCCTTCGTTTCTTGGAGAGATAACTTGCCAATTTGTTCATAAGGTAACAGGAGAGCTTATGTACATGGTGTTCTTTGAAGGCTGCCTTGGACATCAGGTTGTGCCTGCTCATGAATGCCGATTGGTAGGTGGTGGTCTAGTGGAGCCATGTAAAAGACTCCATGTCAAAGTGAGGCCAAAACAGAGCTAGCTCAAGGTACCCTTGCAGTTGCAAGTGTAGAATAGTATGAGGTGTTCAAAGGCGTTGACGTCCCTAACTTGACTCCAAAGAAGAAGACTGCTACTACCTGGCACTGCAACTATCCAGGATACCTTAGACTATCTAACATGAATTTCAACGTGATTTCTAGAGAGAAGTCAAGTGGAGATGAATGGGTGGCACGCCATGGCGACTACATGGGATTGTCTGATTTAGGTGACTCTGATTGGGTAGTTCTAGAGGACTTAAATATTGCGGAAGAGGATGATTGCATGTCCTTTGAGTCAATGTTGTTTCTTCATAGATATGATTATTCGAACTGGCAAGAAACTAGCACAAAACTAGAGGGGAGTCGGGATAATTTTACTAGTCCTACTCCAAGTCTGATTAGACTAAACTTAAAAAGGCTAATGGCCTTGCATGAATCATTCCAATCCTTTTGGCCTGATAAGACCTTGAAGAAGATCTATCATCAAACTAACATATATGCAAAATAAGTAGCCATAAAACCAATGAAAGGGGGTTTGAATGGAGGGGGGAGGATTGGTTTGATCTTTACCCTGATGAGTTGAAGGGGTTTCTGGGGGTCCTTTTGTATATGGGACTAAAAAAGTTGCCGCAAATTCGATCATACTAGGAGAATCAAGCATTGTATGGGTGTTGCATTATCAAGTCTGTATTCAAAAGAGATAGATTTGAGGCAATTCTACAATGTATTCACCTTGTTGATAATAATTCCTTGATTTTGAAAGATACAGAGGCTTATGATAAACTAGGGGAAAATCCAATGGCTTGTAGAGGACTTTGTGAAGATTAGCCAATCTCTTTACAACTGTGAATGCTACATTACAGTAGAGGAAATCATGATCAAATACAAAGGTCATTTTTGTGATTTCCGCCAGTACTTGCCAGCTAAGCCAATCCCGTATGGTATGAAAATCTGGTGTGCAGCTACCTCTCAGTCTAGATACATCTGGAATCTTCAAGTCTACTTGGGTGCTAGAGGAGAGGAACAAAAGGTTGATCAAGGAAAAAGAGTAGTCCTGGAGCTCACTAAAAACCTTAGCCACTGTGGCCATATTAATGTAACAGATAATTTTTTCACGTCCCCTAAATTGCTAGACACATTACTGAGTAAAGGGTTTTGGGGTACTAGTATTGTGAGGAGAGGGCGTGTAGGCATGCTTTCTATCTTGAAGCAAAATGCTGTGGATGAGGCACTCACAAGAGGCACGGTACTCACAAAGATGCACATATCAAAACAGATGGCAATCATTGTGTAGCAAGACACACTTCTAGTTTTCTTGATTAGCACAGCATTGGATCCTATAGCACCAGAGGGACTTACCTATAAGCGTTGGGTTTCTAAAAAGCATATGGATGTATACACTAGCCCAATACTCATAGAGCATCAGAAAAATATGAGCAGCGTTGATATCATAGATCAACATAGAGTCGCCTACTTAGCTTAGCTTCAAACAAGGAAATGGTGGCAGCAGAGACCTCGCATCTTCATTTTAGATTCATTGGTTGGAAACTCTTATGTTCTATACAAAGAACATGTAGTGGAAGCAGGGTTAGTCAAGCCCATTGAGCGGGAAAAATACCACTACAAAATTGCTTCTTGGCTATGTGAGCACTAGATAAAGCCAGGTTGCACATGCGGTGAATTCAACATCCAACATAAAGGCATCCATTTCCCAGCTAGAAAAGGGAAGAAACAGCGACAGAAGTGTAGGATCTATGGGAAGGTCATGAATCAATATTGTCCAGGTTATGATGGCGCTTACATGTGTGACGGGGAGTGCTACTACAAGGTGCACACACAAGCTTGATATGCTGCCATGGTACTGAGATAAAGGCGGGGTTATTTTGCTTTTGCAGGCAACTCGTGAATGTTTTTTGTCAAGGTTGTGAAGCCGTTATCTCCGTTGTTGTGGGTGAAGTGCAAAGACTTCAATGACGTTGCCTTCGACTGTCCTCTTGAAGGCCAGTGGTCCATCACTAGTTACATACATTGCATGGCTTGCTAGGAAGTAGGTAGCAGGTGCCTTTGCTTTTGTAGAGAGCATGTTAGTGATTTTGAATTCTACTGTGAACTACTTGGATTAGATCCACCGTGACCTTCAAACTCTCAATACAATTTTTTTCCCTTGCCTATTTGGTTGGCCAAAACAAGTTTTGTTGTTTATAACACCTTCTACATGCGTAATTGAGAAGCAGTAATTCTTGCATGTTTGAAGTTCATTTATTAGGTAAAATTGTATAGGGGATTGATATGTCTACCACACCCTTTCAACTATTCTACCACACCCCAGGGTAAATTTTAGATTTCTACCATCAAATAGTTGAATTTGAGGATTTGGAATTCAAATTTGGATTTAGAGACCTTGATCTTGTCTAGAACCATCAAAAAATGTTATTATTGAACAACACCCAATGCAAAAGCTTAACTTCTAAGCACTTTGTATTGCCTCCTAGGTCACAATGAAAAGCCTTCAAAAAAAATTAGTAAGGTCTAGGTGGTTCTTGTTGCCTTTAGGTTCACAAAAAAATCCCTTATTGAAAGTAGTAATGTTTAAGTGCTAGAGTGTTTATATGAAATAAAGAACTTCATAAATGTTTTGTTGAACTTTATTTTCCTTTTTGATAATTTAAAATTAGGGTATCATTAGAGTAGCAATATTAATTAAATTTCTTAAACAAAAAAGGAGGCAAGGCTACTTTACACATAAGCAATTAAAATTTTAATTCAAGTTGAATTCTCTAAGACTATGCCATACATAGTGGACATAAAGTAAATTTTTTTTGACCCCGTTGTCATGGAGCTCCAAAAAATGAACACACAAATAAGCTTTTCACCCCTTTAGTAGTCATTGACAAAAAAAAGTAAGTAGTCTAAGAGTAACCAATGACTGAAATTAAATTAAGTTTGTATGTTTTTCATAGAAATAAAAAAAATGATATCAAATAACACTAATACAGGTGGATGGGGGGACGTCATTGGTCTTAACAACGTGCATGAACCCCAAACATGCAAGTTGAGTTAACTTCACCATCCACCTAATAAAAGTATTATTTGTTATCATCAACCTTGGGAAAACAAATAGGGTGAAGACCAAATGAAAGAATAAGGAAGTTTGAGAAATAATCACTAACGCTACAAAGTGGTTAGCAACATGCTTAAAGATCCAATACTAAATCCTCAAGTATTTATACGGGGACACTTTGGAACCATTGTTCACAATGCACATGCCATATTTTCTTGATTAGTATGAGAAATATACAAGAAAACAAAAAGATTTGCAAATGAATATGAAATGTACATGCCAAGTGTTTTTATATACAAAGTACAAGTAAAAGTGCTTTAATTTTAGTAAGTATATAAATAAAATAGGAAAAAATATAGTAAAGTAAAAGAAAAGAAAAGTAATTAAAAAGAATTAGAAAGGTCAATGTGTGGCCTTGCTAATAAAAGTGCTTTGTTTTTAGTGATTATAAAAATAAAATAGGAAACAAAATAGAGTAAAGTATAGTACCCAAAAAAAAAGGTCAATGTGTGGCCTTAAAAGGTAAAAGAATAAAAAAGGTGTAAAAATCCAAAAAGTGGTTGATGCTTCTCCAAATTTGCATGTAGGTGCATAGTATAGTAAAGAACATACATACAAATTTTTAGAAACTTTCACTTGCCCATGAAAATGTTGTGGCCAATTCACTCAAGTGTGACTAATATGACTAATGCCCCTAGGGAATATTAGTCACATTAGTCACACTTGAGTAAAATGGCCACAACACTTGTTTTTTGTATTAGAAAATTGTCCCAACACTTTCCAATAGTTGGAATTAGTCCTAAACAAGCATCCTAAGTTAAACCTTGGGTGTGCATGTATCAAACCCTGGGTGTGCATGTATCAAACCTTGGGTGTGCATGTATCAAATTCCATAAATAAACTTGCACATACATTTGGTCACCTTAGTTGCAAGAACCACTTTTTATATATAATGAGAACTATTTTTGATATTTTTGAATTACTAGGCCTATTTTTTAAATATGGCCAATTGTGAGGCCTATTTTCAATATTTTCATTGGGGGTGCCCCGAGATAATGGGGTCTTGTTGTTTTGGTTTTATTGCGTGCCAAAGCAAAGCCAAAGCCTAGGATTGCTTGAAGTATGGCAGGAAGAATAAGCCTTCATGGGATGGAGTCCTAACGATGTTGGGTTTTGGGTGGCAATTGGACGGCTAATGAGTGCAATGCTTGTAGTCAACCCAATAAACCTTTGGCTTTGTACTGCCCACCCTTCACTCACTTGAGTTTGACATTGCACAATTGGAATCACCTCATATTGCCACTTTTTTTTTCAAATTTTTTTGAGTTGTAGACTAGCAATTTTTAATTACTTGAACAATTGGCTCAACAAAAAGCACAAGAGTCGTTTTTTTAAAAATGCTCCAAGTTTTTAGTGGTTCTGGACACTTTTTGATCCAAAAACCTCCTTGCCTTTCCCCCATTGAATACATCAAATGCCACTTGATTTGTGCAAAATTTCAAATTCACAGCCTTGGTTACATTGCATTCTATAGCATTCCAAAGTTTTGAAGGTCAATTCTATGGTAGCTAGTTTTACTAGCCATTTTATGTCCATGTTTCACATGTTGTATGAGGGAGGGGCAACTTCTGGTTCACTGCTGCATGCAAAATCGCAAGTTGATCGGTCCCCAAAAATTACCATTGTTTTGTTAGCCACCCTAGATTACATCGATATGATCAGATTTTCAATTTTACGTCTACCTAAATAGCCAAAAATATGCTTGAGGTTTGCTTTGACTTTTGGTCCTAAACCCCGGAAAGCAAGTGGCCCTAAAAGGTTAATGGTTCAGGTATAGGGTCCGATTTCAAAAGAAATTCCAATTCTCAAAATAATCCCTTTGAAAATTTGAACATAAAATTTATGACATGGATCTTTAATGTTTAGTGATACAATACATTTGTAACAACGTTAGTGTTAACTGTAGAAATAACAATCGAAAGAATTGTTTAGAATGGAAATTAAAGGGTCAAACAAATGATCCAGATCCCACTTCACACTTGCTCAACTCATAACTATCACATATGAATACTTGTACCTTTGTGACGACATGGATGCAAATCTTGTGATATTAGGGAGGCCCAAGTGTACTTGGAACATCTACGGCAAAATATTGTGTTAGATACACTTTTGGATAAAAAGGAAGCAATCAATGCTTGGACCCAAAAATATTCTCTTACATTGCAAAATTTGCAATTTCCTAGTGCATGGTAATTCTTTCAAAGACTATTTTTCTCTGAACAATTAAAAGGTTGGATAAACAATAATGAAAAAATTACTTACTTTTTCAAACAAGTATAAATTTTTTAATGCTGATATCATCCATTTTTTGTCACTAGTTAGCCTATCTAGCAAAAAGGCTTGGTATTGGTTGAACACGGTTTGTTGGTGGCGGAGGACCCTCTAAAGCATTTTGGAGGCCCACTTTAGTCTAGATTGATTGGAGTTACGTGGCTGAAACACGGACTATTTCACCAAGCCAACACGGTCTGAAGGTCCGGGAAGAACCGACCACTAGTGTAAGATCAGCCGACTAAGATTGAGATTTGGCCGGTTCAAATTCAAGTCATTAGGCTATAAAACCGAAGGCAATGAAAATAAGACGGAAACTATCCGGTTAATAAAAAAACACAAAGGAAAATTATCTACTCTTTTTCAAGATGGGTAGGAAATTAACCAGAAGAAAATACAAGAAATCAGATATTAGAGGATCTCCAAAGGATATGTTTGGATTTCAGTTGATAAAGTCAAGGATAGCCATTCATCAATGGTATTATAAGTTCAACACTTCAAGGCTAGCCACTAGAGCCTAGAGTTGCAAAGGCTCTTGACCTATTCCCGCCATTTGCAAATAAGTGCCATCAAGTAATCTCTCTATCTCTCTCTTCCGGCAAGTAGGATTTCTTTAAATTGCAAATGTGAGCTTTGTACATTAGTAAAACTAAGTATCTGGTCCTCAATTGGTGAGGAGTTTCTAGGTCCAACTTTTGCTATAGACATTACATTGTCTGTTGATTTTTTATATGTATATGTCTTTGTTATTTTTGAAATTTTTTTGAGGGTTTTGACTAATTTAAGTTAAATATAGAAGGAAATTTAGCTAATTCATATCCCACATGAAAAAAAAATCAGCTAGTCCATACACAAGACAAAAGGAAAATTAGCCACTTAAAATTCATACCAAAGAAAATTGGCTGCTTTCCCTATGTGCAAAAAGACAAAAACTGATCTCAAACAATGTTCAGCCGAACATACTCTTGAGTAACCGGCTTTTTGCTGAAATTTTTGAAATATTTCCCGGTTCAGACTCTGAACTCTGAAGAGAAATCCAGCCGTTCAAGTAGCGGATTCAAACGCCCTCTGTCAACGGAGAGCTGGACTGCTGCTGGAGATAGAGTCCACGATAAAGCAGTTTCGCAGATGTTGTTGAAATGGGAGCCACGTTCCAGTAATACGGACTATCCAGGGTGCGATTGTGCAAAGCCTGCACCTTTCAAGTTTCAACATCTCCTGTCGACCTGTCCACATTGACCACCTTTTTGGGCGCCTCGAGTGGGCCATGGCTGAGTCTTCCCCATCCCGGTCAACCATCTGAAGACCCCGAGAGGACGGCGACAAACGGGTTCGGATCCGTCCCGGTCAAGCACAACGCTCCTCATTCGCACTTTCCACGGAGTACAAAGAGCATGCCCGACCATGCGGTTCTCACAATTGCAGCGTTCCACTCCGGCCGCATTCAAGCCATAATCAGCAGCTGACGAGCGCTTTCTTTTCTACTCACTTGAGGCACTCTATTCCTGTTTTCAGTTTGAGCGTTTCAATTCGGGCGAGATCCAGGTAGCGGTTCATAAGTGGATGTCATCACGGATGCAGTCTAGCTGTACCCAATTCTCCATCTCCCGTGGCACACGAATCCAAGTGAACGGAACGATATCCAGCGCTCTGCAGGAGTATAATTTGCCGGCAGGTAAACAACACCATCCAGGGAATTCGGCTTACGCTCGGTCTACCTGTGGTGCTTCTTCATAGAGTGATTTGATCTCTGTCCAGGCATCTACCGAATAGAAGCCAACAGGACATTTCATCGAGCATTACAGTTCAGAGTGTATACCATTCCATGGCCCCGCCCGCAGCGATGTCGACTGAGCAGGATACGACTGCCCTTCACATGAAGAAGCAGAAGCTGATCCCCGACCAGGTCTTGAGCTGCAATGCATCTTCGCAGTCGCCTGCAACGTCCACGGCGGATCCCCTCAACTGGACCAAGACCGCGGCCAAACTGCAAGGCAACCACCTCGACGAGATCAAGCAGATGGTGGCTACGTTCTTCGACTCCACGCACGTGGCCATCGAGGGCGTGAACCTCACCGTCGGGCAGGTCGCTGCCATCGCTCGCAGGCCCGCGGTCCACGTCGTCCTGGACGCGGCCAATGCCAAGGCCCGCGTGGACGAGTCCTCCAATTGGGTGCTCACCAAGATCATGAACGGGGGCGACATCTACGGCGTCACCACCGGCTTCGGCGCCACCAGCCATCGCCGCACGCAGCAGGGCGTGGACCTGCAGCGCGAGCTCATCCGCTTCCTCAACGCCGGCGTGCTCGTGAAAGGCCATTCCCTACCCGCCGCCACCACACGTGCTGCCATGCTGGTGCGCACTAACACGCTGATGCAGGGCTACTCCGGCATCCGGTGGGAAATCCTGGAGGCCATGGAGAAGCTCCTGAACGCGCGCATCACTCCCACGCTACCGTTGCGTGGAACCGTGACGGCCTCGGGTGACTTGGTGCCGTTGTCCTACATTGCCGGGCTGCTCACTGCCAGGCCCAACTCGAGGGCAGTGACTGAGGATGGGCGCGAGGTGGACGCGCTGGAGGGGCTCAAAATGGCGGGCGTGGAGACGCCGTTCGAGTTGCAGCCGAAGGAGGGGCTGGCGCTCGTGAACGGGACCGCCGTGGGGTCGGCGCTCGCGTCCATCGTGTGCTTCGACGCCAACCTGCTGGCGCTGCTGGCGGAGGTGCTGTCGGCGCTTTTCTGCGAGGTGATGCAGGGCAAGCCTGAGTTCGCCGATCCTCTGACGCACAGGCTGAAGCACCACCCAGGGCAGATGGAGGCGGCCGCCGTGATGGAGTGGCTGCTGGAGGGCAGCGACTTCATGAAGGCCGCAGCCAAGTTGAATGAGACGGACCCCTTGAAGAAGCCCAAGCAGGACCGGTACGCGCTGCGCACGTCCCCGCAATGGCTGGGCCCGCAGGTGGAGGTGATCCGAAACGCCACTCACGCCATCGAGCGCGAGATCAACTCCGTGAATGACAACCCCATCATCGACGCCGCGCGGGGCATTGCCCTGCACGGTGGCAACTTCCAGGGTACGCCCATCGGGGTGTCCATGGATAACATGCGCCTGGCGCTGGCCGCCATCGGCAAGCTCATGTTTGCGCAGTTCTCGGAGCTGGTGAACGACTACTACAACAACGGGCTGCCGTCCAACTTGAGCGGTGGCCCCAATCCGAGTCTGGACTACGGCATGAAGGGCGCGGAGATCGCCATGGCGTCGTACTTGTCGGAGCTCAACTACCTGGCCAACCCCGTCACCACGCATGTCCAGAGCGCGGAGCAGCACAATCAGGACGTGAACTCGCTGGGCCTGGTGTCGGCCCGCAAGACGGAGGAGGCCGTGGAGATCCTGAAGCTCATGAGCTCCACATTCCTGGTGGGGCTGTGCCAGGCCATCGACCTGCGCCATGTGGAGGAGACCATGCAGACCGCCGTGAAGCAGGTGGTGTCGCAGGCGGCGAAGAAGACTCTCTTCGCGGGCAAGGACGGCACCCTGCTGCCGTCGCGGTTCTGCGAGAAGGACCTCCTGCTGGTGGTGGAGCGCCAGCCCGTGTTCAGCTACATTGACGACGCGTCTTCTGAGACGTACCCGCTGATGGAGAAGCTGCGGGCGGTGCTGGTCGGCCACGCCCTGAAGCTGCCCAAGGACGCGGCCGGCTCCGTGTTCCAGCAGATGCCCATCTTCGAAACGCAGGTGCAAGAGAGGCTGCGCGCGGTGGTGCCGGCGGTTCGTGAAGCGTACGACAGCAAGGGTGCGTCGGCGATTGCCAACAGGATCGAATGTTGCAGGACGTATCCGTTGTACAAGTTTGTGAGGGCGGAGCTGGGAACGCAATTGTTGTCGGGATTGAGGACGGTGTCGCCGGGGACGGAGATCCAGAAGGTATTTGAGGCCATGTTGGAGGGGAGCCTGATCCGGCCCCTGCTGCAGTGCATGGAGGGATGGAATGGAGCTCCCGGACCTTTCCCCCAGCAGCAGCAGTGAGCAAGGAAGTGCATTAAGAGTCGCGGGGGCGCCAGAATTTCCAGGATTGTTTGAGTATCACGGAAGAACAACACGTCGGCCGAGTCACTCAAGGGGTGTGCCGAAGACGTGCCGGGCAATTTTGTAGATGTTCGAGCCTTGGTATTGAGGTGAATGTGATGTAGGGCAGCCGATGAGGGTAGGAGATAGGTGAAGAGGATGAGGGGATAATATTTGGCCGCAAGGTTGTACAGCATTTTTTGGACGCATTGTCCACATTTTGTATCATAACAAAGGCGTTCGTTTCAAATTCACGGTGTCTCGTGAGAGAAATCGGTACCTCATGACCATGCGTGCGCATCCAAATTGAACTGTAGATGTCTCTGTTTGGCCATTTTAAAGCAATCAGGGGCACGACACATGTGCACTTGTTCAGGTCATTAGAGCTGCAGAATCTCCAGCAAATCCCAACAACGCATCGTATCGTTCTTGACTACTTCTACAGCATGGCAACTTTTGAGGGTAACGCCCACAAAGGGATGTTGAATGTGAACTCTTGCAAATCACTACAGAGAAAAGCAAGGAAAAATGAATCTTCGATATGCTCTCATTTACAGACGATGGTGCGTCTATTTGACAAGCTCTCGCTTCTTCCAAAAAGAGGTTTTTCATTTTTTGAGTGCACAATAAGTGCTGGAAGACTCTTCTTTCATTTTGGAGCGCCATGGTTTTGAATGCTGAATTTGCGTTTGGTGCATTCACTGCGAACGTTAAGTTCTGAAGTGCCTTTCCAGAATTGCCTCGTATTGCGGAAAGCAAGTCTCGCAACGTATCGTTCCCAAACTCACTGCTATGATTTAGGAGTGGTTGCAATATTTTTGCAAAGTGTTCGTCCTGGAACTAAGTTGCATTCGAGAAGAATAGAACACGATCTGTAAGCAACGTTTGTGCTTGAAGAGTTAATGTTGCATTTGACGTTGCTTCAACATATCTAATTCCATATATACCTTCAATCCAAATAAATATAATCGGCTCATGATCACTGTCAAGGCTGCGGTAATAAACGGCACACAAGAATTACATGAACTTCCAGCCTTCACTACTTCAAGTGCGTGAACTGCACCTTTTTCTCTATTTCAATGGAAATGTATTGACGATTACAATTGTGAATGCCTACACTGGTGCACTAGGTGAGCACTAAATACCTAACCAACTCTTTGGGACTGAAAAGTAGGAGGTTCAATGACAAGTGGAGCTGATGGAAGAATCTCGGGGGAAAGCCTTCCTAGAATAAAGAAACATGGCTCATGCTCCCCAAACATTGCTCCTACGGAAGCAATACTAAATTCATGGATTATGTTGCATTTTAAAGTGCACTCGCAGAGTGTCTATACAGTAAAATGCCACATTGTTTTATTGGTAGCAATTAGCGCAATTTTCTAGCAGCGCATCGTGACCAGGACAGGACAATTTCCTCGCCAGAGTCCTAAAAAGAGACTTGCTGGATCTTGTCACAGCCAGAGTGTGACTTTGACCTGGAACCCTTTGCTATACCGCTTTCAATCCCTGGAAATCGTTCCGTTTGCCATGATTTCAATTCGTCCCTAGTGTCCCTTGAAACGAGGTAGACCATCATGGTGAGCATTGGCTCGAATCGTGTCTGCGATTAGCTTCAAACCTAATCTGGATTTCAAGCATGTCGACAGAACAGATTCAAAAATCGTCAACATCCGAATTTTGACGCCCTAGCCCTGGAAAAGTTGATGCAAAGCGAAGTATCCCTGTATACAACCGATCCCTCGTCGAGTTGATGGAGCAGGAGAAAATGGAAGCTCTGACTCCAATTTTGTTCCCCTCCTGAGTAACATCTAGAACCGTTGCTTAATTTAGCAGATATTCTACCTGAATAAACTACATTGCTACAAAACATGTGGATACCTGAGAGCCCAATTGGATTTGTTAGCACCTCTTGCGGTGTTTCAGTACCTTGAGGCTTGAGCTAATCATGCAAGTCTCATTGGGGACCACTGCTTCTGTGGCCTGTGTCCGTGACATAGGGAGCAGAGCAGCTGTTTCAGAATCCAATCGACTCGTGTCGAGGTCGGTATACGGTTGTCTTTACTGCAGAAATGGGCCCGCCAGAAACAGAAATGGGGTTAGCCGGTCAGGAACTCTGGGCACCAAGTCACCAACTCTGAGAGACTGACAGTACAGCGTGGGGCCCAGTCGACTAAAAATGAAAGTGTGGAGCCCACGTGGGGAGAAGGGAATGTCCAGGTATTCGCGGAGGTCGGCTTGTTTTTTGCCAGTCAATTGATGGCTGGAACAGACTGGCCACCCAGGGCGCAACATTTTGAAGAGAAGAATTGAAGGAGCATATTCAAACTTATGTCAACGATGGGAGGTCAAAGCAGAGACAAGGTAAGCTGGGGTCGAAACGATGAAATGGATACAGCGGACTTCTCCTTGAAAAGTTCAATATGCTCATGCTGCTTTCAACGCTTTCTGCCCTCGCTGACCGCTTTTCCAGGTGCCGCGGTGGGCCATGCCGCTAATTTCAATACCAGAATTGGTCACCGCGACTGACGCGCCTGCATCTCTCTCCGTGCACACGTCGACTGGAGACTCTGTATGCTTGCAGCTGCTATCAAAGAACATAAAGAGCCCGCCGGACTCTTACAATTCGCATCACTCCTCTCGGACTCCCGCAATTGAGCACTTATCGTCGAACACATTGTCCCTTTTCCAAAGCGAGAGTGTTTCAGGTTATACATTCCAGATTCCAAGGCTCGACAGAGCGAGTTCCCGTGAGTGATTGAAATCTCCACCCAGAAGCAGATTTTTGGTACTTACCGATTGTTTCAGCAGGTCCCTCTCAGTGCTTCGGCAATCTGAGTCCCAACTGCCCACAGAGTTTTAAACTTAGCCAGGTAGTACGCACGATCCCCGCGTAGACACACGATGGCGCCACGAGCTGGAGAGGCCGTCGGATCCGACGAGCAGATTGCCGTCGCCGCCCCCGTCGCCAGGACCAACGCGCCCATTCCCCGCGGCCAGCCCCGCGCCGATGGGCCCGCGTGCGTGCTGGGCATCGGCACCGCGGTGCCGCCCACGGAGTTCCTGCAATCCGAGTACCCGGACTTCTTCTTCAACATCACCAACACCAGCGACAAGGAGGCCCTCAAGGGCAAGTTCAAGCGCATCTGTAAGTGCATCGCCTCCGTCAATTCCGTCGCAGAATGAATATTGCTGGCAATGGTCGTTCTGCGCTGCTTTTCACGTTAGATAGTGTGGCTTTTCGATTGAGTCAATTAGGATTGGTCGTCGAGATCCGTGTGGCGAGTGAATGTCACCTGACGTCGTGAAATGTTCGCAATGCAGGCGACAAGTCGGGCATCCGCAAGCGGCACATGTTTCTGACGGAGGAGGTGCTGAAGGCCAACCCCGGCATCTGCACGTACATGGAGCCGTCGCTGAACGTGCGGCACGACATCGTGGTGGTGCAGGTGCCGAAGCTGGCGGCGGAGGCGGCCGTGAAGGCCATCAAGGAGTGGGGCGGACGCAAGTCCGACATCACGCACATCGTCTTCGCCACGACGAGCGGCGTGAACATGCCGGGCGCGGACCACGCGCTGGCCAAGCTGCTGGGGCTGAAGCCGAGCGTGAAGCGCGTGATGATGTACCAGACGGGGTGCTTCGGCGGCGCGTCCGTGCTGCGGGTGGCCAAGGACCTGGCGGAGAACAACGCGGGCGCGCGCGTGCTGGCGGTGTGCAGCGAGGTGACGGCGGTGACGTACCGGGCGCCGAACGAGAACCACCTGGACGGGCTGGTGGGATCGGCGCTGTTCGGGGATGGCGCGGGTGTGTACGTGGTGGGCGCGGACCCGAAGCCGGAGGCGGAGAAGGCGCTGTTCGAGGTGCACTGGGCGGGCGAGACGATCCTGCCGGAGAGCGACGGCGCCATCGACGGGCACCTGACGGAGGCGGGGCTGATCTTCCACCTGATGAAGGACGTGCCGGGGCTGATCTCGAAGAACATCGAGAAGTTTTTGACGGAGGCGCGCAAGTGCGTGGGGTCGCCGGCGTGGAACGAGATGTTCTGGGCGGTGCACCCGGGGGGCCCGGCCATTCTGGACCAGGTGGAGGCGAAGCTGAAGCTGAGCACGGACAAGATGCAGGGCAGCCGCGACGTGCTGAGCGAGTACGGCAACATGAGCAGCTCGTCGGTGCTGTTCGTGCTGGACCAGATTCGGCAGCGGTCGCTGAAAATGGGGTCCAGCACGCTGGGCGAGGGCAGCGACTTCGGCTTCTTCATCGGCTTCGGGCCCGGGCTGACGCTCGAGGTGCTCGTGCTCAGGGCCGCCGCCAACGCCCCCGCCACGGCCGCCGCCTAGAGTCGGGATGGTGCAACTTAGATGCGTACCTGGCGAAGGCCATGGCCAGTGGTGCCGAGGAGCGCAGTAGTTAGCGGTGTACAGTATATAGGAGTGTAGATTAGGGTGAAAATTTCGTAATTGAACAGGGTAGTGACGGACTGCTGTGGCAATCCTCGGTTGTCCTGCGGCTGGGCGTAGAGGTTTCAAATTGAAATCAGCGGCCGTAGGCATATAAACGATAAATTGAGAATTTTTTGTTGAACATACCTTTTCTCATGGATGAGCTTGACCTTTCAGCAGCTAGTTTCGTTGGTTCTGGTTTTATTTTGGAGGGTTTGTATAGATATAGTCCAGTTTAAAGCGAATGTTCGCGAGATGGATGCGGATCAGTTTACTACCTGTAAACCTACATTTCTCTAACTGGGGACCCAGACAAGTTCCGATCCGAGTCTGTTTAGAGTCATTAAGAATTGAAGGTTGTGAATTGTGACTGTAGTATAAGATTTAGAGATATTGCCGTATTGAGGGGATGGATGTCAGCATCAGCTTTCGTGCAAGCTGCTGTTAGCACTGTTCTGTAAATGGAGTTCAGACTATTCAACATCGAGTATGATTCTATGCATCTTAAGTGTAATTTGAACTTAATACGTAACCAGTACGAGCTGCAATCTGCGGTTTCGCTACTCAAAGAGAATTGTGGGATTTTCAGGGTGTGCACGATGTTATTTGTCTGTGTGAGGAGATTTTACGGCTATGTTGCTGCTACTGACGACAGTAATGAGATACAGATAGGTAGCTCGAAAACCGTCACTGTAAGAGATTGTCTGAATTTTCATGTGCCTTTTGAGACATGAAGATTTTTTTCTAATTTTCAGGCAAAGAGAAAAAGATGCCACATGTAATACATTTGTTTTCATATTGTTTGAAGCATTATTGAATTGTTGATGATTTTTTGAAGTTTTTACATAGACACCTATTTGTGAGTTTAGGTCTCCCATAAACCGTTTTCCTGCAACTTCACAAGAGTTGAGGCAAAATTGAGGAATATGATTGACTCTTTCAATAGTGTATATCTTTTTTTCTATCCACTCAATGACTAAAAAGGGACCATTTAAGCACTTCATATCCATTTTTGAGCTAATTTCATATCCATTTTTGAGCTAATTTCATATCCATTTTTGAGCTAATTATAGGGATGCTTTTGGTGAAAGGATAGCAATTCGAGCTACCAACCTTACGATGGGCAGCAACAGACATTATAGGTGTACAGTACAATTGCAGCGTGATGAAAATCAATGTAACCTAGGACACTTATATTCAACGTCAGAGCTCCCATGTAAGCTTACACCATATATGAGAAATGTGTAGTGGCGTAGCTTCACGTACACTTCATTCTGCGCAGAAGATGGAGTAATCGGTGTATTACTGTGAGCAGAAATACTTCGCTAATGTGTTCAGGCAATGTGCTCGCACAAATGCCCGAAGGTTTAAACCATGAATTTGATTCTGCAGTGTGAAAGTTCTCATGTCATAAATTGATTGTAGTAGCACCGGGGACATGTGAGCACACAGTTGGATGCTGTTGGCAGTGAGCTTTAACATGTCCTTGTGACGGCAACTGCCAAATGCATCATTATCAATGTTATGGAGGCTGTACTGTGATCGTAACTGCTATACTAGCTTTTTTCCTGACAAAGTTAGCAACATTTGAGTATGCTAGTTTACTACATGGCGTATGCAGATGGCGTACCGAGCATGATCCAAGACTCAAAATTTCTCATTTTGAAAAGTCGTATTGCTGCAAAAGCTCTCAATATCAGTCTTCGCAAATCACATGACGCAAACAAAAATTTGAAGCCTCACGAAAGAAATTGTACTAAAGTGAGGTTTTAACAATGGCCATAGAAGGAAGCGGTGTTAACACAGTCGCTCTTGGAAAACCAAATCTCGCGGAAGTATAGACCAAGGCTGCAATACTGCAAGAGACAATGTAGAGCTACAATTTGGTGGTACCCTAATATTGGGTCGGTCAATACAATTGCCTGTGTCAGAAATGCTAAGTTACAACTAAGCAAGTTCATTGATGAGTACTTTCGAACCTAAAAACGTACTGTCATTAAGCTCAAGACCTTGATAACATTCTATGGAACTAAATGAGGGAGCAAGTGGAAGAGGACTTAAGTCTGCAAATAAAGAGTTGGGAGAAGTTTCCAGTAAAGGTGAAGAATCGAGCACAGAATCTGGTATCACACCAAGTGTTTCTTCCAAAAGGGCACGCACGGTCTGCACAAATTGAACACACCCAATTGCAAACGTATTAAGGCTCTAAAAAGATGGTGTGCGACAAACTGTAAAACGCCATAGACCATATCCTGCGGTTTTGTGATTGATAATTTGTCAAATGTCAGGTCTTGGAGATCGTTGTTCTCCAAAGATCATTGTTCTCCAGAAATCATGTTCTGTAAGAAATCCGAATTTGACTAAAACCAAGAACTGACATCCGACAGATGATTTCAGAAGTGCAAGCATTAGAAATTACAAAAGGTGGAATTTTTTAATGCAATTTGATCTTTCTACAGCTGTGTCAACGGTTTATTCCAAGTTACAATGACCGCTTTGCAATGAAAATCATCAGCCATGTTTAGCAAACAGGCTCAAGAATTGCGACTGCTTGATAGAGGTTTCAACACTCTTCACGGAGAATATCACGCAAGATAGAAATTTGAAAGATTTGAATCCAAAAATGCAAATATTACTTTCTCATTGAACACACTGATGCTTTCAAGAATATTTGTGTCTAATGTATGAGAAACATGTTGAACGATCTTTGCTTACCTCAGAGCGTCGCAGAGAATCGTCAACAGCCCGTCTCCATACACCTGCGCCTGACTCGGCATGGAATAAACCTAATAAAGGCTGGATTCAAAAAACTCTACCTGTATTAGTTGCAAAGTTCAACGAAAATACAATCGGAGAAGTTGCAAGCTGTGATCAACAATTAAGATTCATGCACAAAACCTCTGGTGTACAGAACGAGAAATACCTTCACAAGATGTCTAACGCTAGGCTTCTTTTGACCATACTTATGAAGCTCAGCATCAGCATATTCCACGTACTTCTCCAAAATCTACATAGACAGCAAACCGTAAGACAATTTCAAATTCGGCCTAAGAATGATTTGAGCTTATCTTATAGAGCCATTGCTATTTAATTGACTTCTGAGCTTAAATCTCTTCCAAACGAAGAGCTCGGTTCAACATTTTCCCCTTTTCCAATAATAAATAGCACCTAATATATTGGATGTGAATTGGCAAGACTTCAAAGGATATAAACATGGTAAAAATGAGCTTTTAACAAAATGTTTTTCTTAAATGGATACAACCTTTAAGCTCACAATATTATTTGTTGAGGGCAAAAGATATCATGGATATCAGCATTCCTTCTCTGTTGGACCTATTTGCTCAAAATAGCTGAAACGATTTTTGTTGATTCAAATACAACATCATATGCTCTATAAATCAATAGCGTACCTCACGTCGAGTCAACCTAGGTGTTGTATCTCTATAGATAAAACTATCAACGTTGCCAAGAGTTCCCCACAGACTGCAATGCAGAGTTAAATAAATTCTTAGTTCGTGCATTTTCGTCACAAAACAAACAAGCACACAGAGACAGTGATAAAAAAGATGAGCAACTAGTGCAGCAAGGTGCAGTATAACTAGAAGAACCAAGCTTTGTAAATCCAGAATTGCAAACATACGTGCTATAAGCGGCACGTCCTAGCATAACTCCAAAGACTCCCCTATGTAAGGCTTCGTTCACCTGCCACATACATCACGGTCAGTCAAGACTAGCACAATTACTATATGTATGTATGTATGTATGTATATATATATATATATATTTTTATATTTTTTTATTTTTTTTATTTATATTTATATATATTTATATTTATATATACATACACACACAAAAAAGACCTCGTCTGCACTTAACATCCTCTGACCTAAACAATCAGGTCATAGATGTTATACAAATAGATTCTTCAATAAAACATAGAAACTATTCCATACACAACATATGCAAAAGACAGAATATCACCACCATATAACACTAAGCATTCTGCTATCAACAAAAGCTAAAACTCTAACCTGATGAGTGCTGACAACCCCGCCATTTAGTGTAAATTTAAGGTTTGGAAAGTCACGAATCAAAGCATAGACAAATTCATATCTGTTGCGTCATTAAAAACATCAAGATTTTAGTAATACTACGTCACACAAATGTTCGTCCTAGTTGAGGCCAAGAAAAGAGGAAATCAGAAAAAATAATAAATGAAGAAACTGGATATAACTTTAAACATCAAGACTCACTTGAGAGGAGGTATGGTTCTATTTGCAGCAGGACTGAGTCCCTTGAGCACAGCTTTTCGTGCGTGTATAACAAAATGCTTTGTTGGTGACGTTGATGACACAGTGCTGATAAACTTATCTGAACCAACGAACAGCTCATGTCCACCACGTGCCAGCAATAATTAGCTGTCAATAGAATTTGCAGTGCACTATTTTGCAAAAGCATCACGCTCTCGTTCTGAATAGTTTTCACGCCGTGGATCAGGAAAGGTCTACTCATAGATTAGCATAAATCAATGGGCATTTCTATAAGTTGTGACTGGCCCTTCCGCTTCTTACTTCCATTACCTGCATACAATTACGCTTGCAGTTAACTCATTCCAGCTACACATACGAATAATCCAGATACTTACGAAGAAAATCATAGGAGTCAAAATTGTCAACTCCTATTCGACACTTGACAGTAACAGGAGTCCCCGGACTGCCCTCGGCAATAGCTGTCATACATTCGCCAACAAGCTGCAAAACAAAACAAAGCAAAGCAAAACAAATTGAATGCATAATAGAAAGAAAAACCACCAACATAATATCTTCATAATCAATCTTCTTGCCACAAGTACTCTAAATGCGTATATTACTTCTGTCCTATGTACATCGGCAAATTCGCGACTAATGACAAAAAAGTTGAAACTAGAAAGAATCAAATATTTCCAAGTAGCTGACACCGTATTCTCAAATGCCCTTGAGAGTTAAATAACACAATCTGGACAAAGACTTCATGTGCACGAGTGCAAAGTTCCGAAACGGGTAATCCATAATCCCAAAGATCAACAATGATATCAATAATCAATGAAAAATCATCATCAAAGTGCGACCTGTCGTTAGATTATCCTGTAAAAAGCATTCGATAAAATTGGAAGCATCGTACCTCAGGCTCAAGCATAAGCGAGGCACCAAAACAACCATGGCCAGCGACTTTATCGCTGGGGCAACCGCAACTGCAAGTCAGAGCACGAAAGTTGAGAAAACCATGAGGACATAATGCTCACAACTGAAGTACGTCAGAAGCAGGCCATTAGCTCTAAACATAACCTGAAAAAAAAACCCTCGAAAACATGAAAAGGCAGTTGAGAAGACCGCATTATGTAGCAAATTTTCCCTAGAGACAGTATTTGGAATAAAGGTATATATGGGAAGAATGCTCACTTCAAGTTGATTTCATCATATTCGTATGGGCTAGCAAGCTGAGATGCTTTCAATAGTTTTTCTGGATTGCTACCACCCAACTGCAACACTATAGGATGCTGAGCTTCGGGGAACTTAAGAAATTTATCCTGAAATACCCACGAAGTAAAAATGAAATCTGACGAGACGACCTCGCGTGGCATAGAACTACAAGGACTCTCAGCTCATGCATAGTTTTGACGAACACAAAACAGTGCAGTTCCATGGGCTACAATCTTTAAAAAAATATGGAATAGCTGGTCCAATACTTTAACTGAATCCAAGGTTAGAAAGATCATGCCATTTCAACGACAGAATGGACGACCGGAAAAACTTACAAGATTGTCTTGCTGGTGGTTGATAGTATCAGCAACTACCATCTCTGTGTACAGCCACGCATGCTTAGAAATAAGACGAGCAAGAGTCCGGTAATGGTTGTCCGTCCAGTCCATCATCGGCGCTACACTGTTTTGCACGTCCATACTCTGTTTATTAATAGGTCCATTCGCTTTCTCAACAAACACTTGAAGTAAAATTTCTTTTAATAAAAGCTCGCTTCCTGATATTCGCAAAACATCATACACGTACAAAAATATTCCTTAGACGTATCCACAGTCCAGAAAAGGAAGCCCTAAATCCTACACGGGACCCGAAATGTCCAAAAATCTTACTCATTAGCATAAAACTCAATACTATAGAACAACAAATCGAGTTTGTCAAGTTTCTAACAAAAGGAAGAAAACGTAGAGCATACACTCGCCACTAACATCATCTCAGATACCGGAAAGTACAACCACCACATCTCCCGGTTGAAAATTCCTTCAGAATTCAACCTAAATAGGTGTTGAATCTTAACCATAGGCCGCCCATGCGGACACATTTTGTCCGCTCGTAATCCTGCACGATGGCGGGCTCAAAAGCTAATTTGACGACCATCTCACATCGTCCTTGCAAATTTGACGACCATCTTATATCGCCCCTCCCTTGGCGATCAATACATAACGTCGAATTTTTAAAATTTCAGCCACATCGTTGTGGGAACGTGAATCCTTGCAGGGAGCTTGTTGTTCATGCAAACGAGGGCTGGGCGGTGAAGGGTTAAAATTTCTAAAAAGTATACAGTTTTCCGTCAGATTCAAAATAATCACCGAATATTTGTTTTTTTTTGGAGAAATCGCACCAGTTTCCAAATTAATTTAGGCGCCTCGCGTCATCCAGAATCCTATACTTTACCCGAAATGAAGCCCTAATCCAATGCTTGACGCGAAATTTGCAATAAACTTACTCATTGGCATTCTAGAAAAGACAGCCGAAGCTGGCGAAGAAACATTCAACACGCTGCGTTACTAACAAAATACTGCAGACGTAGAAAATTTACTTGCAGAGCAGCATCATCTACACACATTAACCACCGTATCTCCTCATTGAAATTTCCTTCAACCTTCCTTCTTAACCACGAGTTATTATGAATATTGAAATTCGAAAAACAATCACATGCTTCCATTCGGATTAATTCTCGCGCGAATTTTCAACAAAAGAGAAGAAAAGAAAAGCTTAGCCGTCTCGTGCCTACCTGAATCGTGGCGGCCTGTAGTCGCTGCTTCTTCGCCTTCTATTAGGAACCGCCGCAACGCCTCCATTGTGGTCACTTTCCCTACCGACGCTCGCACGGGCACCATACAACCCCCGCACCAACCCTCTTGTAATCCTCCCGGGAGGATTCGAAACACGCACAGAAGAGGAGCTCCAGAATAGAGCACCGCCAGAGGGACCGGCCATGGGGGACGACAGCCTCCTCATGAGCACGGCCCGCGAATTCACTTATCGCCAAATCGAAACCAGCGCACTCTATCGTGCACAGGAACAACGTCAACACGCCCTCGCCATCGCCAAATCGCACAGCCGCAGCAACAAAACTCCACAGACTCCAACTCTGGCAAAGTTGCACTGTGAACGACGTTCATAGTCGTTCGGATGAATGTCATCCACGAGAGGTAAATTCATCCGTTAGTAGCACTGGAGTTTGTTCTGCAGGATCGTGAGGCGTTTAGGGCATCTTCAATCTAAGGGAGAAGCACCCAAATGTGACACTTACCTCAGATGTGGTAATTTGGAGGGTTTTTTGATAATGTTATGGCATTGTTACAAAATGAGTACTCTTCAAAATTTCTTGAGATTGTATGAATAAATTATGAATTGTTGCAGGTAACTCTCTAGATTGACTTATTGTGAACATTAGACCCCTGAAAGTAATAATAAAAACCATGTCACACCAAATCATAAATCGTCACTTACACAATTTCTGTTCCCTTATGTCAACTTGCGTGTCTAATTTGGATGCATACGTGTTTTCTTTGAATGTAGGAGTGCTTACTTTTAGGTTTAATTTTAGATGTTGCTAAACGGCTAGTGTTGCATTTAGGGTGCTTCTACCTTACACCCGGCATGGCCGGCCTGCCCGGCACCGGCAAACGAAGAGCCAGCAGCTGAGGTGGCTACTACGTGGACCTACGTGGCTCCACCCCTATTGACTCGGAGCTGCCATTGTTGTAGGCTTGTACTACTTGCACCCCGAAGCGTGTCAATTCAGCTGCTTCGTCAGATTTTCACTTGTGAATGAACATCAGCACAAGAGAACGCTCCTCGCATTCCATGATCTTCGCCTCGTGTGAAGGAATTGGGAAGAATTTTCATCTTCTGGGGATCCATGGTTGATTCTTAGCGACGCAATTGGGGAATAGTCTCTGTGTTGAGCATAATCTCCGAACACCAAGCTCAAGATCCTGGCAAGCATTTTTCAGGATTGGGAAGTGCATGCTGTGTGCGGGTATGAGTCCTTTCATGCAATGCGCGCGCCCTTTGCGGGCAGTATTGGAGCGAAGCAATCGACGCTGTCTCTATTCAAGTATGTTTCTTACTCCTTGATTTTACCTCACATCCCCTGTTCTTGGGTGCTCTTGTTCGTAGAAAATGTTCCGTGCTATGAGTGTGATTTTTAGAGAAATTAGCCTAAAGGCACTATCGCAGTTGAAAGCTAGTTTTTCCAGTTTTGTAAGCACAAGCTCCTTTACGTTGTTTTGCCAGCATTGCGGGAACGAGGACCTCGATCATATTCACCAGGGTTTGGAGCACGATCGTCAGGGCATCGCTGCCAGTTGGTGTCTCTTCAACAGAAGCAATTCGGAAGCGCATACGCCGCGAATACGCAATTTGCGCGTGCAATCCATGGGACCCGAGCTGTAAAGCAAGACACGGGGGCGATGGCTAAAGCGGAAGGGACGAGACTGGAAGGGAAACGGTACGAGTGTATTCATGCGACCGTTGTGGGTGATGGGATGGTGGGGCTAGTGACGTTGGACAGACCCAAGGCTCTGAATGCTCTCTCGCACGCCCTCATGGTGGAGGTTGTGGATGCCTTGCACATGTTCGATGCTTCCCCTCAGGTGGGTGCTCCATTCCACTGAGGTCAGCAGCATCCAAACACATGATTCTGCAAATGTCTCACGCTTCGATTAAACATAAAACTGCAGAAGTTGTGTACATCTAGGTTGTGTCTATGCCAAGGAAAGTGTAGGCGTTCGTGCAGCAGTAATTGTCGTCGCCAGCGTGGCATGCCTTCCGGAACTATATCCCGTAAGGATTGGCAAGGACAGAAAGTGTAGCTATATAGGCTTGTAGAAGCTACATCTCTTTCGTCTCTTCGGAGACATCTGATAAAATTGGAACGATACAGAGAAGATTAGCATGGCCCCTGCGCAAGGATGACACGCACAAATCGAGAAATGGTCCAAATTTTTTTTCTGTTATTTTTCCCTGGATCCTTATTAATTAGTGTTGGTTTCTAGGTGGGGGCTGTAGTAATAACAGGCAAAGGGAAAGCGTTTGCGGCTGGCGCTGACATCAAGGAGATGAAAGACAAGAAGTTTGTGGATGCCTACGCCTCTCGCTTTACACACCACTGGAATGCCGTCACTGCCATCCGTAAACCCATCATTGCTGCCGTGAATGGGTGAGCACAATTGAATGAACTCGATAACATGAAACGCAATAGCTAGATATCTAAGACAACGCAGTAAATTAACACGCCAATTTTTTTGTCTCGAGGAGGCTTGTTTATACTTTAGCGACTAATCCCGGCTTCAGGGTGCTCCACAAATACCCTCAAGCTTTGTAGGTCACAAATTTTATAAGCATAGCAAGTAGGGTGTGTAGTAAAGAAAATACGTATGCTAGGTTGATGTCGCTTGTGCCAATTGTCCCGCTCAGGGTTTGATGAGAAATAAAGTCCATTAAGGGTTTGGTCTGAATGACCTTTGGTTTTTACAACCACACTACTTTTTCTCTTACTTCATATAGGATTTTGTGGCCTTGATGGTGATAATTACACTGATGCTGATGCTGATGCTGATGTGTGGCATTTGTGTAGTTATGCATTGGGCGGAGGTTGTGAGCTGGCAATGTTGTGCGACATCGTTCTTGCAGGAGAGAGAGCTCAGTTTGGGCAACCTGAATTGAACTTGGGTACCATACCGGGTATCGGCGGGACACAGAGACTCATCCGTGAAATTGGCAAGTCCCGAGCCATGGAAATGATCCTGACCGGCAAACATTTCATGGGGGCTCAAGAAGCGGTACACAGAGGACTTGCCTGTCGAGTGGTAAGGCTCCCTTGATGGCGAACTCTTTGTGAACACTAAACCCCGGTGTATGATCAAGAGGCCGAAGTTGAGCTTTATGTTTTCTTTAGCACTTTTGGGACGGGCTTTTGTGAACTTACATCTGCTCACTTTTATGTATCTTTAGACCAACACATGCAATGTTCTTCACTGATCCTATTGATATGAATTTGGCCCACTGCATACAATCGATCGATGAACTCATCGTAAAACCCCGAAACCTTTTGGACCATTCGTTTGATTTGGTTTTTAGATCATTACTTTTTTCTTTCGGTGCCTGCAATATCTCGGTGGAATTATGTTCTGGAGAGTACCCAGTATTGACATTTTGCTTGTGGGATAAATTTTAGGTGTCTGGAGAAGATGCTGCACTGGTTGCTGCAGCAATCTCTCTCGCAAAAGAAATTGCAAAGCAGTCGAAACCTGTCGTCGCTCTTGCCAAAGAATCAGTGAACACCGCCTATGAAATAGGGCTCACGGAGGGCGTCAAGAGAGAGCAGCTCCTGTTTTATGCCACATTTGGATTGGCGGATCAGAAGGAGGGGATGTCTGCCTTTGTTGAGAAACGCACTCCCGACTTCAAGGACCAGTAAGAGGGACAGGAGTAGGATAGAGGACACACCATGCAGATCTGGCATTCTTTAGAATGTAGAAGGCGATGAGGTCCAATCTGAGGTGTAGAATATCCTTGTTTGTGTATAAAAACTGTTGGTCCTTGAGGTTAGATCCTATGGGAACCGTTTTCTGTAAATTTTTAATTTGTTAGATACCATGTGGATGACTTGTACAGCCGGGAAGCCATTCCAGTCCTGTCACAACCGCACTTTGGTTTGCAAGGTTTGAGAGTTGTGAAGGTCCTTAGTGAGCACCTTGAATCCGGGATGAAAGGTCATCATTTTTAGTGGTCATCAGAGCAACATGCGTATGTGGAAGAAACCCTGCAGTATGATGTGTTTCCTTCTTGATATCCTCTTCAGTACAAACTCTTGCAAGGTTCTCATTGTAGTACAACCAACAATGCTTTTCTCAACTCCTGAAAAGACCTCCAGGGAAAGTGGTTTACTGGCATTGCATTACTGAGATCCTACAAGGGAACACTGTCAATTTGGTCAATTTGGACACATTTAGTCAATTAGGACGTGTCAATTTGGACACCATTTCCTTGTAGTCGACGTCCTTCAACAGTGTCAGTTTTATGCAGATTTCCACACACAGCACTCCATCTCTCAATCGAAGACAGTGGACAAAGGACATATAGCAGGCAGTTGTACAGATCCGCAACAGACCACATAAACGGGCATTGATTGTACAGTTGACAATATTTTGCATTTGGTTCCCTGCAGTTTAATATCAGTGATGAGTTGGAAATTTGTAACCCAAAGTTCCAACCTTTAATGGGCAGACTAGAGCTTCATTTGAAAAGTTTAATCAATCATGCTGTAAGAGGCGTAACCTTCTACTTAATCTAAGTTTCAAACCAGTCAAGAATTATGGTGTCTACCTTGTCAATGTTTAAGAGTAGTTCATCAGCAGATCCAGGGAAGATGTTTGTAGGAATAAAAATTCTACAGATCACAACATACTGAAAAAAATCGTGTTACCAGCGATTTAACAACGTGATGGAAAAAAGGCATTGAAGTATTCCAGAAAGCGTAGTCATATGACAAGGAGATCCTGGCAACAATGTAAACTGAATTCAACATAAACGTATAACGTAGAGGATAAAACACAGAGCATAGAACCCTCCACTGCTGGATCTAGTAAGACCTTAAAGAAATTTGTGCACTTCGCTAACTGTGGCTGCCGGGATAACAACATGGCGCAGTATTCCCAAGGATCATGTTCTGAAATTATTTACGACTCGCCCATCTCTGCTTCGGCTGGAGCCTCCTGGACTGGATAGTAATTGTAATGAAGTTCACCAACATCATCACCTGACATCTTCTTCCAACCACCAGGACCTACGTAATAGACTGCAGTACAACAAAATCTTGCATGAGGTTCCACATATAGAAAACTGGAAAGCAGTAGCCAGAGTTTTGTAAAGCCCTTCACCGTAAATCACAAAACAAAAGACGTTTACATAATATCCATGATGCCCTTTGACCAACCATACCAGATCATTGTTGAACAAATCAGCATAAAATATGTACCAGATTGACCACAAGAAAGGCAACAGATTCAACAAGCAAAAGACCTATCAAATTCGAGCACAAAAATTGCTTACCACTCACTACACCACCACTAGCTCCATCACGGAAAGTAGCATGGTAAATAGCACGACGGGCAAGCTCTACGGCTTCATCGATAGACATATCCCAGTTGAACCTATGAAAAACCAACAACCCACATCAACACTTACGAAGCATACAAACAACCCGAGCAGTAACTTGACAGAAGTACAAATGAAAACACAATGACGTCCAGGATACAAATCTTCACCAGAATTGTTGCTATACATGTGCCCCTTTGCAACTCTTACCCTGTATCGAGCACACCATATGCATAAGTAGATCCAGATCCGACTGAAAAGCGGTTGCCCTTCACCCGGCCACCCTCACTATCCACGTAGTACAGACCAGGACCCTGCCATTAACACATATGTCATAACAGATGCCAAGATTTCATCCCTACAAAATTTAAAAGGTGTACACCACAGGTACTCACGTTGAAAATAGAATGTTCAAACAGGAATGAAAATCCTCCAATATAACACAAGCATGCAAAAGAATGGTCATTACAACAATTTCTCAATTATTGTCTAACATCATAAAAGGGTTCTTTCTCGCGATTTGATATACTTGATAAAAATAAGACCTCAGACTAAGAGCACGATATGAAGAACAAATCACGTACCGTTTCGTCCCAGCCAGCTATCATAGTGCCCATGGATAGACCCATTCCCCTATACGAATAAAGAGTGTTCGCAAGCAATTTTGAAGCACCAGTTACTGAAATTCGCCTCTTGTTTGCTAGCTCGTGCAGCCGGCACTGTCAAGATTATGGAGGGCAGAAAATAAATACGCGCACTCGTGAAACAAGAAAGGAACTGTAAAAGCTTCAAGTTTCAAGCGACTATGAAAGTTCAGTATATACTTCTCGAACCTGTGGAACTGTATGACCAGACAGCAATCGCTGTGCAAGAATATCAACTGCAAATAAAGGGACATCGTGTAACTTGGATACAAAGCTATATGGAAAATCCGCATTTCATTGTTCAAAAAATAACTGACAGCAAACAGAGTAAGGTCCAATACCCGTGTGCCTAGATTCCGTTGCCAAAACTGACAATCGGCGGCACCCCCAGCCATAGTGCCCAACAAATAGGGGTTGATTTCCAATATTTTCTTCACCGATTGTGAAGCTGCCATGGAATATCCAAAAAGTCGTCAGTGGGATACACAATACTTCTTTGCCACAAATCCCCACTATTGAACAATACACATTCGGGGTCTTAAGTATTGAACCACAACCTAATTGCACTGATAACCATACTTCCACAGTTGAACAATCAAACTGATATTTCTTCCACATCGATTGTAATTTCCACGATAGAACACAGAAACACTTACGATATAGAACAAGAGAAAATAAGCTTGGAAGGAAAATTCAGCAAGAGAACGTACAGATATAGTTGCCCATGCTGGCACGCGAGTCAGCAGCCACAATGACGCCATGCTTGAACACATAAGCCAAAGTTGTTGTACCCTTTGCCGGCTTTACCATCTGCACTGCTGCCTTTTGAAAACCATCGAGCTGCATCACCGGAAAACATACATACATGTATCAGGCGTGTTGCCGAACTCTCTCCAGGAATGCAAATATAAAACCTTGGCCCTATCAACTTCTCGTCAATTGGATCAAAAATCCAAAGCTTTAAATAAGCTATAGCTCCAGGGTCACCAGAAAACGGAACAAACCCTTTCACTCCAGTTTCCGATTTCTGGTTCAGTAACATAATGAACGCGCTTTAAAGCTAATTACTCTATATACATGTACTTGCAGCAACAATTTATGTACAAACAAAATCGAAAGAAATGCAGTCAGAGACGCAATTAAGAAAAGGAGAAAACGACAAATTTTAATTCTGATGGCCTCCTATAGCCTGCCTCGGAAACACTCGTCGATAGGTGACGATCGGTTAAACCTAAATTGACAAACATTGACAATTGTTTCAACTATGTCTTAATCGGCTACCAAACGTGAGTGCTGCAATTAGGGTGCAATCTGCTTAGACACAAACGTTACCTGTTCTATGTAGTAAAATATTTGCACGCAACAGACAGCGCCTTAATTGCACTAATATTCAGAAATACGCACGCAACAAAATAGAGGTCAAATCATTAAAGAAATGAACACTAGAACCGCAATTCTCCATTTAGGGATACATGGGCAATAAGACGACTTACATCGGCGACGGCAGGCAAGTGGAAGCTCGGAGCGGCATAGAGCTGAGGCTGCACGCTCGACGGCAGACTGTGGAGAGTCTGGGGATCTAAGGCACTGAGATCCAACATTGCTCTATATCTTTGAAACTAGGTTGTATCGACAGAAATCGATCGATCTTCGCGCAATAACCACCAAAATCCTCCGGAGCTATTCAAACCCTTCCACAGGAGCAAAACAAAATTACTAGTGGAAATGTAAGACACGGTGACGGTGGAGGAAGAGTGCGACCCACGCGATGCGTGGTCCGGGACGGAGGTGAAATGAAAATGGCCGTGAAAGCCTCGATGGCTTTGGCTGAAGGGGGATCGCGAGTGTCCAAACCCTAATTGATTGTCTTCGACTGTATTTAGCGTGGGCTCATATTAGTGTTTTCTTTATTTTTGTTTTATTGATAGCCCAATTCCCTTTCAAGTTTCAAGCGAAGCAAGGACTTTATTTTCTGGGTAAGTGATGGTAAGGTAGACATACCCATACCCGACTGTTTAACCCCTAAAGGGCCAAGTGCCTCCTCGAGGATAAATGGGATTTCGGGCATGTACCTATGGCTAAATTATTTTGTGTGATTTTTTGAAATTTTTATGGAACATGGGGAATTCAAAAATCTGTGAGGGCATCTAATTTTTTCCTCATTTCGATATTTATTGAAGAAGTTAGAAATGAATTTATGAGACTTTTTGTTTGGAGGGCAGCCCAAAAACTTCTTTAACCCTTAAGCGCCGGGGGGTCACTATGAATACACGGACCCCCGTGTGTATGAGCGGGGACAAAAATCATCTCCGTGGTCCTTTAGGGGTTAAAATTTGAATTTTTTTTCAAATTAAAATTTGAGGTTAGTTCTTTAAACTTAAGTATATGTGGGAAGCTTTGAATCATTCAATTCTAATTGCTAAGATGAAATTTATGAGAAGTTTTAGTTTGTGGGTAGGTGTGGAAAATCTCAAAACTATGCATATACGCAGACTAAAACTTCTCATAACTTTTACCTCATTAATTAGTTTTGAATGATTCAAAGCTTCCCACATATATGTAAGTCTAAAGAACTAACCTCAAATTTTATATTTTAAAAAATGCAATTTTTAAAGAAGTTTTTAGGCTTCCCGCCAAATAAAAATTCTCATAAATTCTTTTTTGACTTCTTCAATAAATGTCAAAATGAGGAAAAAATTAGACCCACATAGATCTTTGAGTTCCCCATCTTTCATAAAAGTTTCAAAAAATTACACAAAGTAATTTAGCCACAAGGACATGCTTGAAATCCCATTTGTCCCCGGTAGGGACAAGTGGTCCTTTAGGAGTTAAACCGTTTAAGGGTTGGGGTATCTCAAGGTCTTGGTTGAGGAAAATTTAAGAATTTTTTTTGTAGAGTTACAAGTTATCATGGAATGTAATTTTTGTGGAAAGAAGTATTGTAGATTATTTTATATTAAAAGGCAAAGTTGCAGCTCATACACTACAAGAAAAAGGGTTCTTTTTGACTAAGGATTTTGACTACCAAAACGGTACAACGACTCAGAGTATTTGACTAGTCTAGTGTGAGTCAAATAATTTATTCTATGACTACCTATAGTCATAAATTAAATTATTTATGACTACATTCATGACTAATTACATTATTTATGACTACATATGGTCATCTGACTGGTCATTTACTCTGAGTCGTGTTAGTCTTTTTTGTAATCAAAATCCTTAGTAAAAAATGACCCTTATTCTTGTAGTGATAGGGTCCTATTAGCAATTCTAAACTAACCTTGAAACTACTTGGATATGTTCCTATAATAGCACCTCTAGGTCCCAATCCCAATCCTCCCAAACTAGCTTAGTAACTGGCATGTGGTAGGATTTGCTTGTGCAAGTAGAGTTCAATGTTCCACGATGGGTGCAACAGTGTGTGGTGAAACCCTCAAAAGTAAGGGGCAAAATTGGGGATCGGTTGGTAATGGGTGTGTCTACCTTATTGCAACATGATCCTTGACTACCCCTAATGTATAATTAGTGTATGTTTAAGGAGGTGGGCAATTTTAGAGCCCTATGCCACTTCAACTTCAAAATTTCATAACTAATTCCACAAAATCCCAAAAAAATGAAACAACTTGGGTTAGATGCCAATTCCTTGTGTCTTTCAAGGAAAATTTACTAAAAAATATTTCAAGAAGTTTCACCTTCCCAAAATTCAATTTCAGCCTATAGATGGGCTTGTTTATGCGCCTCCTACCTTACTCCTACCTTACTCTGCTTCACGGAGTAAATGTAAATGGAGTTCCATGCATGGGAAAGGCAATTAACCCCTAAAGGCCCAAGCCCTTTTTTTGCAAAAATCACTAAAAACTGCCACTTTTGGAGGAATGAGTAGAAAAGTAGGAAAACAAATTTGTTTTGGAAATCCAACTGTAGGATCATGTTCTAGACTATGGGAGGTACTTGCAAAAAAATCAGCTTGTTTTAGATGTAGAGGAGTGAGATATTGACATCTGAAGTGTAAAAATAAGTTTTTTTCCCTGCTGCCCAAAAATTTCAAAAGCCTTTGACCACTCCTATATCAAAAAAGTTGATCTAAGCAAAGTTGAGGTTTATTTTTCCCATGTAGGAGACCAAGTTAGGTAAGTGTGGGAGAATTTTTCAAATGAATTGGAGGTGTGGATCATAATTTGTAGAATATTGCAGTGTCGTAAGGTCGTGAAATTTGCAAATACATTGAGCAAAATTGGAGGATTTATGTAAAATTGAGAAATCTAAAGTACTTTGATTCAAATGGTGATAACCAAGGAATCTTAATCTACTCCAACTTGGAAAAAAAATTAAAAAAAAAATTAAAGCACAAAATTTTATAAGGGGCAAAAGAAATGGAGATTTGGGAATCCAATACCTACCCGCAAACTAAAACTTCTCACTCATCAATCAAAATCAAATGATTCAAAGCTTTCCACTTACATAATAATAAAAAGAACCAATTTCAGGTTTTTTTAATAAAAAAATACAATTTTTAAAGAAGTTTTTTAGGCTGCCTAGATTGTTTGCCCTCCCCTATTGTTTAGAAGTTCATGCATAGCTTCTTCAATAATTGTCGAAATGAAAAAAAAATTGGATGTGCACTTACATCTTTGAATTCCCCACCATCCACAAAAATTTCAAAAAAATTATAAAAACTAGTTTAGTCACAAGTACATGCCCAAGTTCCATTTGTCCCGTGAGGGGACACTTAGGCCTTTAGGGGTTAAAGCATTAAAATTGTAACTTTTCCAATAAATGTTGGAATGAAGAAAAAATTAGATACCCACATAGGTTTTTGAATTCCACATCTTCTATAAAAGTCTCTAGAAAGCCTACAAAGTAATATAGTTGTAAGCATGTGCCCAAAATCCCAACTGTCCCCTTAGGAAACAGTTGATCCTTTAGGGGTTAATCTCTTTATTAGAATTCTTAACTTATACAAAAAATTCCATTACATTTTCTTACTTTCAACAGAATTGTACCAACTTGTAAACTCTTGGGTTGTGAGAAGTCCAATTTAGTTACAAACAACTAGAAAGAACAAAACTCTAGTCCAAATCTTATTGCTGATTATATAACTCTAAAGATATTTTGTGTTTACATGGTCAAGTGGCTCAAAATTGACCTCTCACGATAAAATGATTAGTAAATCAAAATTTTGATTTTTTAATGTAATTTAACAATAAGATCTATTTTGTCACTTGCTTATGTCCATCCTCTCAGAAATTCAAACTTTGTGAGGGTGTGCTTCTTTAGATTGTAACACTCAAACTAGGGGTAAAACTTTTTTTTGAAGCTTCTCTTAGGTGTCAAATTGTTTTTTGGTCATTCAAAATGATACCTTATGGTTTATGAACTTCTTTTGCAATTTGAATTTCTTGTAGAGCATGAAGTTGGCTAAATGCCTCACAAATTTTATAATCATCCAATGCTTAAAACATAGTGGAAAAAAAACGGAAGCCGGAATTGCTTTGTTCAAATTGTCATTAATTACACTAAGAAAAATTCACAAAAGAGATTCTTATAGAAAAAAATCTCAATTACAAAATCCATATGGTGTAAACCTAGAACATCATGTGGAATACCTGCCAAAGTTTTTTCTTTTCTTTTTTTTCATAAAAAGAAAAACATAAGTTATTACATAGTCATGGACAATTCACTACAAATTTTGCCTGTTGATCAAGTCATTGTAAAGTGCTTTTGAACACTATTTGGACAACACCCTTCCATAATCCCTTTGTTTCTCAATCCTTTTGAGGATGCCCATGTTGACATCCAAATCACATTTGGACCATAATTCAAGTAATAACTATTCAATTCCACTTTTCTTTGGGAGGTATGCAAGCTTTTCAATATGAGCACATACACTTTTATTTTCACAATCTTATCTTTTGTATCTACCTGAGAAATGCTTGCCAAAAAATCCCAAAAGCCCAAAGTGGGCTGCATGGTCCTTTAGGGGTCAATTGAAAGAAACAATAATTTGGTTATCATGAAGCTATATCTGATTGTTGCTAAGAAGAAGACATTCAACTAGTGGAAAAATCTTCTATTTAATTGAAAGGTTAAAATTGGAAGAAATAACAAAGCCTAAATGATTTTGGGAAATTTGCACATGATTAACTTTGATTACTTTCTTTACTTGAATCCTTATTCTGATAGAAATCCTATTAAATTTCTTACTTTGGAAATAATTGTTCAATAATTTAACATGCTTTGCACACATCAAACCTAACAACAATCTGGAATCAAATTTGTTTCTACTGATTACATTTTATATCCGTATATTTTTTAAATGTCAATCAAATGATAAAATTAGTGATGAAAAGAAATGTTAACTCCTAAAGGTTCAAACAATGTTTTTTGGCAACATAGCAATTTTGGGCTGCTCACTATACAAGGATTTGTGGTATTTTTTCCTTTAAAACTTTCACATATGATTTTCCTGAGGATTAACTTTCAATTTTCATGACTTTTGATCACATGGTTCAAAAGTTATTGCATGATATGTAGTATTCTTTGTTAGATGGGCAGCCCGGGCAACTCAATTGTTTTTTTTGAAATTTACATTTAAAAGGTAGAAAAAATTTGAAATTTGTTCATTAGATTTATGTACACTTGGGAAGCTTTGAAACATTCCATTTTGATCAATGTAGTGAAAGTTATCAAGAGATTTTGTTTGCATGCAAGCATATCCCTAGCTAGTGCATGGATTCTCTACTCTAAAGTAAACTTTGCAATCTTATAGTTTACTCAATTTTCAACATTTTGAAAAGCAAAAAGAAGCTAGAGGACAGTGATTGTTTATTACAACATTATAACCATTGAGATTGAAATTTTAATTTTTCTTAATTAAATTCTTAAAAACTTAATGTTTAATTCATTCTCTTCTTCTTTTTATTTACTATTAGTTTCCCATGTATTGTACATTTCCAAATGATTTGAAAATATTCAAAATGTGTATGTAACTTGCCTTGAAGAATGAATCCAAAAAATTACAACCATCTTGAAAAAAAATTGAAGCAAATATGACTTTGTGAAGTGAAGTTGCTCAGATCTTTGTAGGGACAAAAAATGGCTTTTTGTCAATTCAAACTCAATTATCTAATAATCTACTTGGCAAAAATTTCTGAAATTCTTTCTGCATCTTTGGATACTAGTATCCTACAAGATGATAAGATTAGATATGTCCAAAAATGAATTTTATCTAAAATTTGGTATTTGTACTAAAAATGACAATTTTAGAGCAGTTTTGGTGAAAATGTAGTCAAAAGCCTTTAGGAGTTAAAATCTGGTTATTAAAATTTCGGGACATACTAACCATTTAGAATGCAAGAATTTTTTTATGGAGATAAAATAATCAATAAAAAGGAAATTAATTTTACTCATTAGCCTTTTCTGAAAGGTTGAGATTTGAAAAAAACATAATCAAATACTTGATGCTTAGACAAGGTTTGAAAAAAACGGTTTACGTCAACTTCCATCTATCAAAAAGATTAGAACAAAAGTCAGAATCGTGGAAACCTGTGGATAAAAAGAAAATTGTACTGATTTGAAAAATGTCTTCTAACAATACATCAGTATATATGAATAATGTGACAATTATAACCTAAAAAGGGAAAAAATCGTTAAATGATTTAAAACATGGATATAAGTTTTGTATATCCAATGCAACTTGTAAATTTTCTTATTGGGAAAAGTATGTACATTTCATTGTAATTAAAAAATCAAATATATGTAAATATAAAAAAGAACTTCAATGCCATCAAGTAATAAAGCACAACTCAATCTTCTTAAACTCGAGATAGAGCTGATTTAGTTATTGCAAAAATGTTACCCTCAAATTAAGGAGAAGGATAATCTTTCTTTTAATACACAATGCTACTAAGTAATTATTGCAATTAGTTGGAAATAGTTTGTTTAAATACAATAAAGATTTCAGTAAGTCTGATACCAATAAAATTATGAAGCTGTGGATTTATTCAAGTTAAAAAACTCTGCAAATTGTAAGAAATAATGTAAGAGTTAAATCAAGTTTCTTTGTACATTTTATAGCAAGTGTCAATATTTGCTGCAAATAAATGAAAAATGAAAACATATATAAAAACATTTATAATCATTGATTGAGATTTGTAAAAAAAAAAGAAACTCAACAAAGTAAAACACTTGAAGTCACTACTGCAACAAGTATTGTTAAATTGTAAAGTTTTTTTTAAAAAAAAAGCATTATCTATTCTAATATACCTGCCAAAGCAATCGTATAACCCCTAAAGGACCAAACCCCCTTTTTTAGCAACATACCAATTTTGGGCAGGTACCTGTGATTGGAGTTTTTCATATTTAAGGCTGAAATTTTAATAGAATGTGAGAGCAAGGTTTATCTTTCATATGCACTCATTTCATGACATTTGGAATTATGAGTAAAAAGTTATGGCTTAATATGTTGTTTTTTACATTCATTGGGCAACTTAGGCAGATTTTTAAAAATCACTTTTTTCAAAAACAAAAATTTTGAAATTGGTTTAGGAGATTTATGTGAATGTAGGAAGCTTTGAATCATTCCATTTTGATCAACAAGATGAAAGTTATGAGGAGTTTTGTTTGCGGGCAGTTATGGATTCTCTACTCTAAAATAAACTTTGAAGTCCTTTATTTTACTCAATTTTCATTATTTTGGAAAAAAAACAAAACTAAAGGATGTAGAAATTTTTATAGCAACATTTTGATTGTTGGGATTGGCATTTCTCATTTCCATAATTAAATTGTTAACAATTTAGTGTTTTGAATCAATCTCTACTTCCTTTTACTTACTATTTTTTTCCATATGTTATACAATTCCAAATGATTTGAAACTTTTTTGACATGTATTTTACTTAAGTGGAATAATGAATTTAGAGAAGTACCACCCACACGTCCTTTTTTCCTTAAAAATTTTACCTTTTGAAGGGTAGTTGCCTTATTTTCACAAGATTTTTTTTGAATATTCAAACCATTCTATCTTCCAAGGCACGTAGTGAAAAAGTTTGATTTTTTTTTTTGCATCTTCTAAAAAAAAATCTTTTACAAGATCCTATGGTCACATATGCATAAAAACAATTCTATATTCAAATCTAGTTAATGCTCTAAAAATGGCAGTTGTGGAGAGTATTTGGTGAAAACTTTGCTTGGTCCTTTAGGGAGTAATACAAATTACACTACAATTTGCAGTATGCAATTATTTTTGTCAAGAGCAAAGAGATATAATAAAATCAAATATATGAAACTCTAAAGGACCATTGTCCCTTTGGAAAACAAATGAGATTTCGGGCATGTACCTATGACTAAACTACTTCGTGCGACTTTTTGATTATTTTATGGAAGATGGGGAATTCAAAGATCCACAAGGGAATCTACTTTTTTCTTCATTCTCACATTTGACTAGGAAGTTATGCTAAAATTTGTTGAAACTCAATGATAAAGGGCAATTTAGGCAGCCCAAAAAACTTCATTAAATTTTCATATTTTGTTAAAATAAAATTTGAAATTAGTTCTTTAGATTCTTTTATGAGTGGAAAGCTTTGAATCATTCAATTTCAATCAATGACATGAAAGTTATGAGGAGAATTTGTGTGCGGGCACTCATGGATTCTCTACTCAAAAGTATACTTTGAAGTCCTACAATTCACTCAAATTTCAATATATTGAAAAGAAAAAAAATCTAAAGGACATAGATTGTTTATAAAAACAATATGACCATAGGGATTGGATTTTTAGTTTTTCAATAATTAGATTCTTAACAATTTAGTGTTTTAACTCATTCTCTACTTCTTTTTACTTACTATTTTTTTCCCATGTGTTATGTATTTCCAATTGATTTGAAAATTCTCCCACATATACCTAACTTGATCTCCTACATGGTAAATTAAAAGCCCAACTTTGGGTAGAGCAATTTTTTCATGTAACAATGGTCAAAGGCTTCTAAAATTTAAAAATAGCACGGAAAATAACCTTTTTCCCTTCACTTCAGATGTAAATATTTCCCTCTCTATCTTGAATGACCTTATTTTTTTCCCACAAGTACCTCTTCTAGTCTAAGGCAAGATCCTATGATTGGATTTCCACCCAAAAAAAACATCTACCTTCTTACTCATCCCCTAGAAGTGGCAGTTTTCAGTGATATTGGCAAGAAAAAAAGGCTTGATCCTTTAGGCATTAATGAGCACTTTTTTCACAAAAATATTCACCATCATGGATAAGTAGTCTATTTTTAGAAACACGTAAAACACTACAAATTTTAGATTTAAAAGATTTTCTCATGTATTAATTCTTGTTTAACTAATGAACATTTTTTTGGAAAAACCAAAGTCAAAATACATTATTTGAGTATCTTTAACCCCTAACATGATTTTTGTAGTGTTGTCCACTAAGAGGACAAATGGGATTTTGGCCATGTACCTATGGCTAAATTATTTTGTGTGATTTTGTGAAACTTTTATTGAAGGTGGGGAATTCACAAGCCAATATGAGCAACTAAATTTTTCTTCATCTTGACATTCCAAAAAGAAGTTATGCAAGAATTTATCAAAACAAGGGGAAGATAGGGCAGTTCGGGGAACCCAAAAAACTTCTTTAACCCCTAAATGCCCAAGCGACTAGATTTGGGTGGCAACAAAACTTTGAAGATGAATAAAACCTTATCAAATCATTATTTTCAGTATTTTTTTTTCAATATAAGTTTGTTTTGAAGTCTACCTTCAACATCAAAAATTTGATTTTGAAAATGAAAGTTGATGATTTTTGTACTCAAGATTTTGTACAAGGGTGTTCACTACAATCTTGAGTTTTCTAGTGTTGGAAGATATTGAAAATGAACCTCAAATACACTAGAGCTTGGAGAAAAATTTGCATTAGAAATCCATTAAAAAAAATGTAGGAATAGATTTTTGAAACTGTAAATTGATTAGAGTTAGACATGTAATGACCTTAAACCTCAAATTTTTTTGGTAACCAACTTTTTAGATTTGACATGTGAAATGAGGATTAGAAGACTTTAAGTCACTTTTGCAGTTTTAACAACCTCATGTTCAAATGTTATAATCTTTCAAGTTACAAGTGATACTATTGTGTTTTCTTTTTTCATGTAATCTCTAACATGTTTAGTTTAAATTTGTACTGATACAATTGAAAAAAATTTGATAGAATTCATGAAAAGGTTGATTGATTGTTTAATTTTGTGGAAAATCCAAGAGCTCAGTTAGGGCTAGGGCATTTAGGGGTTAAAAATCACATTCTTTCTTTAAATAACTTTTTTTGGAATTGATTCTTCAAATTTACATATATGTGAAAACTCAACTTTGAATCATTCAATTCCAATCAATGCGATGAAAGTTATGGGGGAGTATCGGTTTCTTTTTTCTTTGCTAGCTTTATTAGTTAAAGCACATACAAATTAATGTATAGTGTAATCAATAAAATGAATAGTTCAAATGGACTATTCCCGTTTCTTTGTGTGCATTTGGATGGATGACGCTTTAGTTCCTACTTAAAATGGATGATTTTAATGCCTTGTGCTCCAAGCAATTCCAACCAAGTTGCGAACTCAAAATCGCAGGACTCTCACTGAGGTGGCGCCACATGACATGACACCTCAAGTGAAACAAATTTGCACCAGTACGATCAGTGTCTACAAAGCTTTGTCACGTCATTCCATTGGTTCGTAATTGGAAAGCTTCACAATAAATACCAGCCTAGAATCAACCCTCTCATTCGTTCTATCGGCTCTCGAGGTAAGTCTCTCTCTCCTCTCTTGCCTTGCTCTTCTTTCTCTCTGCTCTTCTCTGCTTGTTTGTCTGACAGGAGAGCGGGAGCGGCTGGGGCGGGAGCGGCTCGAGTCTAAAATACTCACCCGTGGGTGATGCAGGTCGTCGTCCCGTTGCGTCTCCACGTCAACATGAGCAGATTAACAACACAACAAGAAACAAGAAAACTAAAACACAAACCGGAAAGTTGGCTGGGTACCTCACCTCTGATCCTTCGAAGACGAGAACAAATAAAGGTCGGACCCTTCTGCTGGCGAAGTGCTTCTTCATCTTTGGGCTTCTTAGCTGCTGCCTTCAACTCATGCACATCCAAGTTCTTCCATTCTTTGCCCGGGATAACCTGGTCAAGAGGGTAAGCCCCTTGCGGTGTCTTGGCAGAAACATCATGTGGTGGAACATTGCGCACAACCGATTGGTTAGCCTGCTGCATCGCTTGCTCGTTAGTGAGAAGAGCCTCATTTTCACCAGCCTCCTGGAAAAGAGATTCTATATCCCCGGTATCTCCCAAGGTCTCCTCCCTCACAATTCCTCTCTCTCCTCTAATTAGCTACGAGGAAACATGACGTCCGACTTGAGCTTCTTAGTTCGTTAGGAATTTTGGCTTTTTAGGTTTCCTGGTCATTGGTTTGAATCTCGAGCAATTCTGGAATGCAAAATGATGCTGAAGGTAAAAGGAAACTAGCGCACATGCACTATTCTACAATTGCCATGTCTGTGAAAAGTTCGAAATGGAAAATGACTGGTAAAACAAAGAAAATGGACAAAGAATAATCCTCCTCTACTTAGCTATCCGATTTGAGCTTCTTAGTTCGTTAGGATTTCATGGCTTTTTAGGGTTTTTCGGTCATTGGTTCAAATTCAGTGCAAATCACAAAGCGGTGTTGTACATACCCCGAGAGCTGCCTCCCTCTGCAGACTGTAAGTACCACCAGGCCTGCATCAACGTGGCATATCAGCATACTGCCGTGTGCAGTGGTTATACAGGCTCAACTGGTCAAAATTCCAAACGCAAGTTATCGTTGGACAGCAGAATTGAAAGTAGAGTACACTGTTGCATCAGTTTGAATGATTTAACATATGAAGCAGTATGATTTTTGGGAAATTTATAGAGCTGTAAGAAATTAATTTGAGGTACGAAATCCGGAAATGTAGAGGTCAAATTTACATTTCTATGCATGTTTTTCTTACGCAATTTCAATAGTGCGAGGTTGTAGACCAGTACAAGCGACAAAAGACAACCTCATTGTCATTCAAAGATTGGTGGTAGTAAACATTTAGCTGGGTGGGTCATGCTTACACCACTTGCAGAGGAGTCCAGCCAAGTGTATGAATAGACAAGTTATTAGTATAGAATAGGAGACGGGATCAGGTACCTAAGGTTTTGGTGTCCTCTACCATATCACCGAGCTTCACAGTTCATGGTCATGAATTTCAGACCAGAAATCTTGGAATAAAATGGTTGAGGACTCACAGCTTTCTGAACGTTGCACTCAACTCCCCTGCCTTGCCGGAGACATAACGCTAAGCTGTACTGCGCCCGAGCATGACCATCCTTGGCTGCTATACGAAGCCACCTCACTGCTTCTACCGGGTTACTGAAATCTGTCAAGGAAATGATTTAAAAAAACATGAAGCATTAGTATCTTCCGGCACCCAGCCCTATTGCTCATCTATCTTTAAGAGTAGCGAAGAAGAAAACCAACCTTGTAGGTAAGCAAGACCCAAGTTGCACATTCCAGCTGGATGTCTTAGCTCTGCAGCTTGCTTGTACCATTTCATCTCCTCATCACGCCTCCCTAAACAGTCAACAACATCGGTTCCTTTAACACTCAAACAGATGCTCACAGAAGGAATACTCTCACAAATTTGTATTCAACAAAAGCTGGCTGCTGTGTGAATCAATAAACTTATGCATCTTATCAAAGTGCAAAAAACGAGAAGCAGCGTGAACAAGCATGATAACGAACTAACCAATTCCTAAAGCAGCAGGCCTGCATCCGCCATAGCAGCAGCACATCCACGAACAGCACCCTTGGTGAACAAATGCAGAGTCTTGTCCAGGTTTTTGGCTACACCATGGCCGTGTTTAAATTTTTTACCCCAGTGTAAAAAATACATTCCTTCTCGCAGTGGAGCGAGGGCCTTATTCCACGTCTTGCACGCACATGTAGCAGACCAAAGGTCATGCCATGAAAACGACCCAGCAATACGATGCAGAACATCAAAAGGCAAAGATATGGCTGCAGTAGTGGTTGTATCAGAGGATGTAGTCGCCTCAACAGAAGTCCGAAAAGTTCCTGAGCTATTCTTCACACCCTTGGGCCTATTCTCGTGCTTTTCTGTCCAAAATCTTCTGTGGAGAACCAAAAAATCTTTCACCAACCCCCGGGAATCATCGGGACTAATGCCGCTCATCCTACTCAAAGGTGAGCCAATGGCAGCTGGAATTTGGTATGACGGTGTCACATTCTCATGTGCTGGATACATTTCCTGGTCTCGTGACTGACGCCGATGGAAAATCCCCGTCCCACAATGATGTGCGAGAAGACGTTCTTGTGGTAGACTCTCTTGCACATATGTCCAGTCTTCGTGTGTGGTGTCGTTGCCTGCGTGTGCCAAGCCCAATAAAGAGTGTCAGATTATGAGCTTTCTGTTCTGCAATAAGACATAATGCTTGAAATTTGAAAACTCTAAGCAAGATTAGTGTTTCTGGGATGAGATTGTGGAGCTTAGGATTGCGCAGGACTCAAAATGGAAATAAACAGTGAAATCTTGCGGTACGAGTCGCAAGCTCTGACACCCCCTCATATGAACTATTTTTGTGTGAATGATAGATCAAAGAAGAAGTAAGCACCCATGCCAGCTTCTAAGAGTTCACGAAAGAAATAGGGAGAGGCACACAGACAAGCGGTTAAATCTTATAATTTTGTGCCAAAGCTGCCATACCCCAAACTGAGCAACCCTAAGATCAAACTCCAAAGAGTCAAATTTGGATTCCAGGAGGCACGTCAGCATTAACACATGTAGCCATTTCGCAAACAAGCTCCATACCTTGAGTCCTCGCAATGCCCACACCATTGGAATGGATGGATCTTGTGCGCCTCTGCGAGCCTGAAGCTGACATGCAAATCTCATGAAGCTGCCTTCCATCTGATCCTGAAGGCCAAGTATTCCGTTCCATACTCGAGTCACCTCTTTTACAGCGACTTTTACCATCCTGAAGCAAACCATCCGTTGTTCGACACAAGCGTGAAACAATCCACACATACTTAGCCTCAAAAGTAAATTTCTCAAATTCAGAATTTGAAGTCGATCCATAATTACGAAACTCGGTTAACTGGTCTGCGCAGTAGCGTCATTCAGAAGGCAGGTAAGCAGTTTCACTAAACCCTGCAAGATCGGCCAGTTCGACTAAAAATTTAGGGCAAATGTAGCAAATTCATTTGCCATGCTCTTTCTCCTCCAGCAATACAACTACGGATAATCAGAACCTGAAGCAGAGGCACCTAAAACGATTACGACCCTGATCCCTTCTCCTGTACCATTGCAACTCATCTGTTCATTCACTTGGTTGGACTTATTCATAAACAGTGTGAGCATGACTTGGCTGAATGTCTAAGGGCCACGGAGGTTGCAATAGCAACAGTATCGTCGACTCTCACTACTAGCGAACTACGCCCTCCCGCTTTGCAATTGCATAAGAAATCATACAAGGTGATAACAATTTCTTCTCAACAGATTTTGCAGTTCTACTGCAAAGTGATCTAGCTCTACTCGTCTCCCAAAAATCGCACTCCTACATACATACATCAAAATGCTCAAAGTGATGCAAAAGTATCCTCTACACTATATGCAACTCAATCAGGCGCAAAATTGCGTAGTGCCTCTTCTCATCGGATTTTTTCGTTTCCAACGTCTTATTAGCAAGAGTTAAAGAATGAACTGACCTATTTGGATGCTCCGCGGGAAAGCATGAGTCGGTGGAGATCGACCTCCGACTTGAACTAACGCCACGAATCGATCAAAATTTTCTTCGCCACTACAAGCGCACTCCAACCTCTCGCAACTGCGGTTCCATAACTAAAGCTAACTTACTACAATTTGGCTGAACTGCGAACTGCAACTAAAAATAGGTCAAAATTCGGGTCCCGAATTGCGCAGACATGTGAACGGATCACAAAATTCACTACAAAGCACCGCCGCTTGGCTTGAGAACACCTTCTCAGATTGAGTGTTGCGTGTAGAGACGGAAGTCTCGGCGATGGAGCGCTCTACTGGAATTCTCAAATAATTGGAATGGACAGTCGGACACACGAAGCTGGACTTGCGCTTTGCGAGGCGAGAGGAGCGGGGAAGGTGACAGTGTGAACGGGTCGAGAAAGCCACGGCTGTGCGCATGGACCCAGCCCGACCCGGCCCGATCTGGCCCCGGGAAGGTGGAGCGTTCAACAAGACCATACAAGACACTCCTCTAAACCAACATCCTTTAAACTGGTAATGTCTATAATCTAATATATAACACAAATTTCAATGTCATGTAAGTCATGTAAGTCATGTAAGTCATAAACCAAATCAATTAATTCAATAGTAGTAATGCTCTTTGGTGCTATTTAGGTCAAGGTCACTTCACTTACATTTTCACAAAATTAACTAATAACTTACTTAAATTAATCTAATTCTTGGGGTCCCAACCATGTTAATTTAAAAAAGTTTTACTGTACTAAGGTAGGAGGCTCATAAATGTACCACTTAAGAGCTGAAATTGAATTTTGAGGAGGTGAAACTTTTTGAAATAATTTTCAGTAAATTTTCCTTGAAAGACAAGAGGAATTAACATCTAACCCAAGTTGTTTCATATTTTTCTGAGCTTTGTGGACTGGTAGTTATGAAATTTTGAAGGCAAAAGGTCATAGGGCTCTAAAATGGACCACCTCCTCAACTGTACACTGCTTGTACATTTTTGAAACCTATGAAAAACAGCATGTACACATGAAATACATTTAAGGAGGTGGTCCATTTTAGAGCCTGGTCCGAATTAGAGCCTCCTACCTTACCATAGAGATGCTCTATGAAGGCGGTGCATGAAGAGTATTTGAATAATAAATGGCGAGCTGTCCTAAGGTAGGAGGTTCTAGAAACTCTCAAGCTCTAAACTTGTCCACCTTCTTAAATGTACTCTTGTTGTACATGTTGTTTTTCATAGTCTTTAACAATAAGGGTAGTCACGGCTTCTTGAAGAATGAAAAGAGAATGGAGATTAAGAATCGACTGAGTGAAAGTAGGAACCAATAGGAGCTTGTTCTTCGCGAAGGTGCTGTGACACCCCATTTGTGTGTGATGGAGAATGGTTTACTTAGAGAAAGAAAGCATGCCTAGCAAGTGGAGGAGCAAAAAGAGTCAAGGTGAAAAGTGATTCACAAACAGGGACAACAAGCAAACCATGGTAAGAAGTGCACATGCTAACTCATTCTCCACTCCATTCTTCACCTTTGGAAGAGAAAAATGGGACGCTGAGAAGTTTCACATGCGAAGAAGGACAAAAGCTCTGACAGCCACTAGCAACACGGCATGTCAATGTTCTCATTCTCAACATTAGCAAAAGAAAGTGTCGTGCCAAGAGTCATTAGATACAAGAGTACAAGATTTAAAGTTGCATGCTTTTGAAATTAGATTTCCTCTTTTTTTTGTGCCCAAAATAAAACATCCCATCTCCAAATTCAATAATCTTGTCAACAATAAAGAATTTGAGTTTGAAAATAATGTTTTAGGGACAACAAAAAAAAAGAAGCTTTTGCATTGTACAATCAATTACAAAAAGAAAAACCCAAAAAATTGCTACTAACTCTCTTTTTGAAATATCACAATTTTTGATCATTTTGGGCTCAGATTTCCCAATTGTTTTGGGAATTAAGAAAGAAAACAGAGATAAGTCATTCAAGAGAAAAAATAAAACAAAATGTATGCGTTGGTTATTGACATTTGTCATCATTACTGAGCGGTGTTATAACAAGCTGCACTTTCATATCTGTATACAACTATCACATTGATATGCTCTTTAATGTCTCATGGCAAAATTACAAATTTGATGAAAGTTGTGAAATTACTGTGACTAGGCAGAGCATGGTTATATGAACTTAATAGATATTAATTTATCAATATACTAGTATATTGCCCATCGTATTGACGGGTTTATGCCCCCCACCCCCTATCTTTGTGCTTCCTGATCCTTGTGCCCCCATATCCTGTGCTCCTTTATCCCCGTATCCTCCCATCCTCGTGCCCTCTTATCCCCGTGTCCCCTTATCCTTGTGCCACCTTATCCTCATGCCCCCTAATTCCCGTGTCCCCTTATCCCTGTGCCCTCTCTTGGCCAAGAGAAAGTTGTGGTACAATTGTCAGTGACTTGTTGTTAACGTCTAGTGAAGCAGATAAAAGAGAGTCATAGGTGATTTTACTTTATCCATTTACACCTTTTTGATCCTAGTCATGCCCAAACCTAACTTATGCTCGACCCTAACTAATCAAATGCTATTACATGATAAGCCCTAACTAACTGATGGCTATTCTTTTATTAATATAGATGATACAATTCCGTCCTTTTTATGATATGACTAAAATTCTACTTACAAAATCTCTTGTAAAACTCTTTTTGTTTTATTCATTTAGAGTATTAATACTACTTATTTGTTATCTATTGGAGTGCCTCGCCTCTGAGATAAAAATAAATTGTCGAAAGTTTGTTCAAGTCATGTTCCACCTACCTTACTACACTTTCTTATTGATTCTTCAAATTCTATTATATATCCAAGACAATGTCAAAATATGACTCAATTAGATCTATCCATGGGCTGCATTGACGATGTCAATGATGTTTATACTTGGGGTCAATTTGTAAAAAAATAAGGGGATAGATGCAAACACCAAGTATTTTTTAGAGGGTATTGCTTTTTTTTTTTCTTCTTTTAAACACACTATCATTATCTAATTTTCTACTTTGGGTTATTAGAAAAGGGGCTTGCATTACTTATAATACTAAATTAATATGAATAAATGATATGATAATTTAGATTAAAAAAATTCTACTACAATTTCTATCCTACATTATATTTCTTTGAAATTTTTTCCCCCCACTAATGACTATTTACAACTAGAACTTAACAAAGAACTATAGTTAATACTACTATTGTATCTACAATAAAAATTCTCAATGACACTCATTTAGTAGGAAGGTATATAAATAGGGAGCAACTAGGCAAACACCCCCAATTGCTACTTGGACACTCCCTATAGCCTAGCTTATTAAATTTGAGATTATTATTACCTCAAAATATGAAATAAAATCAAAGCAATAATTTTGCGTACATTTGGATTTACAAGCATTGCAAACATACAACAAATCTAACTCTTTTTAACACGGTCAAGAGTTAAACCAACTACTCCCTTCATTTACTAGTTTAACTCCTAACTGTGTCACAAACGAGGTAAATCTATTGTATGTTTGCAATGCTTGTAAACGCAAATGTATGCAAAATTATTGCTTTGATTTTATTTCATATTTCAAGGTAATAATAATCTCAAATTTAATACGTTGGGCTATGGGGGGTGTCCACGTAGCAATTGGGGGTGTTTGCCTAGTTGCTCCCTAAAATTATTGAACACCTTGAATATGTCACTTACAAGGCAACATCATTTAACACTTTTAGCCCAAAAAAAGAATAAAAAAGAGGATATATTAGGTTTAATTTTTTTCTAACTAGATTTTTTTTTTATACCCTGTAGTAGTTTGAAGACATGTCATGGCGTTTTTGTATCCTATAGTATAAAAAAGCAAGTTATAATTTTTATCTCAAATGTTTTTTAGGCGCCATATTATTAGTTTGCAGGTAGTTTTCTATTGCTATCGCTCACTACCCTCCCTAAGTGTTTATATGATATGCAAAATACTCCAAAACCTCTACTTAGAACTAACAAAAAAATTGTGTTTTAATTAAAAATCTTCAAAGGTAATTTGGTTAGGTTATTGACCAATCAAAAGTATTACAATGTTGTCTCCTCTATGGAGAATGGTTATCTACCTCTTTCCATGGAAAATGGTTTCATGCCTTCCTATAGAGGACTCCCTCTCGTTTTAATTATAATTGCACCAATATAGGTAATTTGATACAATCAATAGCCTCTAATTCCTCATAGAGTAGTTGCAAGAAAGATGTATCAATTTTATCTCAAATAGTCTCAGTACTACAATATTGTGAGCTTTTGGAATATATACTTTTAAATAAAATATAGTATGGATAACTTTTAAAGCATTTAAAATAGCATACTAGAGAAAATTCAAACTTAGAAAAAAAAATCTAAAATTTACGCACAAAAATAGAGCAATAAAAAACACCAAAAAAAGGACAACTTGCGTATTGCTTTTTAGAAAATAGTAAAAAAAATTCAAAAAAACAAACAAAAATCTGGCAATTTTTCCTAATTTGAAGGTGCTCCTTTTTCATTAAATTTACTTTTGGAAAAAAAAATTGTATTATGTGCACTTGCGCAAAAGTAGTGCACTTTGAGCACATGTAGAAGGTGGATACTTTACTATTTCCGAACTATCCTTGGTAGGATTATGTAACTTAAGTAAAGGAACTTGTTTTTCAATTTTGACTTTCAGATTTGCATTTTAGGGTACAAAATAGTACTAAAATCCCCCAAAATGGCCAAGGTAGACTTTTGGGGGCTGTTAAAAATAATGTACTAATTTTAAAAAAATCCAAAAAATTACCCAATGTGCCTAACTATTACATATATCTTCCTCTGAAGTTTTAAGTCATACAAACTTGGAATGCAAAAGTTAGGAGCCAAAAACCACCTGCCAAAAACCAAGGAGACAAAAAATAGGACAAGTTTTTCTTGCAACAACCTCATACTCCCACCTTGGATGTTTGGATACTTTTGTGTGCATTCATAATGAAATCCCACCAAGTTGGCTCTATAAGTCATCTAAAAAAGCTAAGGTGGAAGCCCTATTGCTAAATGTAAGTCTCCTACCTTCCACCAAAAGATATTGTAAATGTATGATCCAATCAGATTGTATTCTCATAAAAACACCCAATCCAATTAGTGAACTTTGCCAATTTCAATGGGATTGAAGAACACACATAATTAGAAGAGGATAACTTTTAGTCAGCCAAAGAAGAAAAATAATGAGTGGTCTGAGTTTCACAGAGATACTTGTAAAATGCCTACTAGAATGTGTAGGGCTTACAAAGTTACAAGGTGTATCGTACACATACCAGAGGTGCAGACTTTAATTTGGTCTTTCAGTTACTGTACCAATGTCTTAACGTGCCCTAGCTACCACAAAGGCAAACTGGTTATAGGTTGCTAAAATCAAAATTGCGTAGCTTCATTCTTTTCACTTTCAGGGCCAAGAGTTCAGATGGCAGCGACCAAACAAGGGTGCTACCACCTGAGAGATTGATAAAAAGCAGCCTAACTTCCTGATTGAGTGATCATGCGCAGGATAACATGAAGCAACTCTAGCATTAATTTTCTCTTCCTAAACCGTGCTCCACCTACAGCACAGGATAACACAAACTTAGGCCGATGAACAACTACACCCCTTCATGCGCTTGGCATGAATTGAGCTGAATCCTGCACTCGAATCAAAGTTAGGTGGCCTCAGATTGCACCATTGTCTCATTCAGATTTGAATAAAAAAATTAACATAAACCATAATAATCCTTCGCTGAGTTACTTCATAATCAAAAAGGGGTGACAGCGACGCTCCGTCATGCTTATGGCCATCCTCTGGACTTTTGTGGAGATGGAGACGCAGCAGTTCTCTCGCCAGTCCAGTTCTTATCGATCTAGATCATAATTCATCCACGGTGGTCCAACCCATTAAGCAAAAAGCAAAAGGAGACCGGCATGCAGGTGATGAGCGTCAACTGAAGAGAGCTCGTGAATCGGTTATCCACGGAGCAAGGAAGTATATGCGGACCAGGCTTTATGCTCTCACACAAACTTTATCGATCGATCAGAAAGCCAGACTTTGGCAACCTTTACTATGGAGGAGCCTCAAGCGGATGATCATGCGGTACCACCTCCCACCTTGAATTATATCAGCTCGAAACCATGTAACAGATGTGGAATTAACGAGGAATTGTCACATTAGTGTTTGTTGGAGGTGCCGCTGATGCAGGATCGTCAAGGTACTAAGAAGCTAGCAGCAATGGCGGAGGAACGGCGTCAGCTTGCCAGCCCACCGTATGTCAGAGTGCTGAGAATGGTATGCATCTTGTCAGACAAGCTCTTCTTCTATCCGGAATATGTTTCGTGTTTTGCATTGCATGCTGGATCATTTGGTGCTTGCTGTTGTTGAATGGCAGGCGACAGCAGAGATGGTGGCGGTGTTCCTCATCATGTTCAGCGCATGCGGCACGGCAGTTGCTGACAAAAACAGCAATGGCGACCTGACGTTGCTGGGATTCGCCACGGCCGGTGGGTTGTCTGTGATGATGATGGTGTTCGCGGTGGGCCACATTTCTGGCGCTCATCTGAACCCCGCCGTCACTCTGGCATTCGCGTCGAAGAAGTTGTTCCCCTTACATCTTGTGAGTCTCCTACCCTCTTGCTCTCTATTTTGCAAATTAGTACTGTCTCTCTCTGTCTCTGTAACAACGTCCAAAAAGTTTCCTTGCAAAGGATTACTGTGTTTTTAGTCCTTATGCTAGTGACACATGTATTTTAGAATAGATATACCATCTATTAAATGTATGCAAAATCTTCAGTTATTTTTTGGGCACCCAAATTTCAAGCAAAAAGTATCATATTTGTGCATGCTATCATTTCCTCATTAAAATTTGTTGATTTAAAGATTAGAACATCATATTTGTTAATTTGGGAAGAAACGCCCATTTTGGGAATAAACTAGGTTTGAGGTGATCACCTCAAACTGTGCTCTGGTTTCAGCAACGTTTTTGTTGGTACACATACCCTCACCTAAGAGGAGAAATTTGCGAGAGACGAAATCTCAATGGCTCAAACCAAAATCAAACCAAATCTGCTACCTTCAAATCTGACATTTAAACAATTTAAGGAGAAAAAATGGGTTTAAGGTGATGTACAACTTGAGAATCTGGTTTTCCCAATTTAATGAATATGACGTTTTAGTGACAACAATGGTACCTCATATGGACAAGGCCGAACTTGCTAGGAGAGGAATGCTCTCTAATTGCTTAATTTGCCCCCATGAGATCATTAATCATTGCAAACCCTTTGTCAGCATTTGAAACCAGTGAAAAGGAGCTTTTTAGTGGTACAAGAAATGTGTCTGATTTGGACGTTTTGAGAGAGACAGAGGGAGTCTACCATATTGATTCACATCCCGGGTTCTACAGGTTCCTGTTTACTGTTTTGCTCAATTCCTCGGAGCTTTAGCTGCAGCGGGTGTTTTGCAAGCGCTCACCAACGATGCGGAAGCGATACTTACACTCCCTTACGCCGGGAACGCAAAAGCATTCATTGTGGAACTTGTGTTAGGGTTCAACCTCATGTTCGTTGCCACCGCCGTGTCGACTGGTTCTAGTAATGTACGCATCCAAACCATTTTTTTGAGTTCCAAGGCTTCTTCGAGCACTGCAAAGCTTTTCATTGCTATTGGATTTGAGATTGTATACAAGCTTGAACACTGTTTTCTGTTTTATGAAACTGGCAATTTTCCGACTGTCAAAAGTGAGATGCCCATGCAGCTTTCGTTTAGGACGGGTACAGATTTTAGTCTAGTACTATTAAACCAAAATTGCAACTGAAATTACCGAACGAATATAATGGAATTTCTCTTCTTGACCTAATTGTGAGATGTAGCGCAGAGTGGTGAACTTGCTGGCATTGCTGTGGGGGCGACAGTCGTCCTCAACGTCCTGCTTGCAGGGTACTTTTGCAATCCTCTCAAACTGTACTTCAATCCTTTCTATTGACACTGCTTTGGAACACAAACGAGCTTCAACATGCACTCTCACATGTGCTTATAAGTTGCCATGGTTTGCATACATGATGTCGAGTTTCAAAGCAATCTTGTGATCAGTCTCCTCTGACTACCACAACGTATTATGGAGTGCTCTAATACCTAATTATGCTCAATATTAACCCAATGATCAATCAAAATGTACAGATTTGAATGCTCCAGAGTCAAAGAAACAACTTGTTACATTCCTTGAGTACCTTTTGAGCCTCTTTGGCTCTTTGAAAGTTATCTAATCGGGTACCAAGCTAAAGCTTTTTAATCTGGCAAGTACAAACGATTCATTATAATCTACAAACTGGCAATCATTTAATATTTTGGTCAAAACTCAAGGTCACCTCTTTCCTTTCCAGTTTCAATTATTTCCAGCATGATACATGATTTCCAAAATTAGCTATTTCACGAATGCATCAAAGCAACGTTCAAGGAACTTAAGCTGAACAACTCAAAGCTGGAACATTATAGTGGAAGAAACACAGCTTTTGTGACTTGCATGGCTCAGCAAGTAGTATTTTTCCACTGCAACGCTCCAGATGTGAGTTTTGGAAGTCTCTCCTTGAGCTCGGGCACCAAATTTCAATGAGAGGTCATCTACAGAGAATGATGGTGCTTCACGTACCTTGAGGTCTTGCAGGCCCATATCTGGAGCGTCAATGAACCCAATGCGAACCCTGGGTCCAGCCATAGTGGCCAACAAGTACGACAGTATTTGGATCTACCTGATAGCGCCACCGCTAGGCGCTCTTGCCGGAACGTGGACTCACACTCTGCTCCACATCAGTGCCTGACCTCACTCACCATCTCACTGTAAGCTTAGCATCACATGGAGCGTTAACCTGCAATTACATCGCAGTGATAAAATCAAAGCCCAGCTGAGCCGCCATAGCCACGATCAAACTTCCTTTGCAAATTGTCTCAAAGCGCATGAATCATAGTAAGTTCTTATCTTCACGATGCCATTATGAATAAGAGCTTCATGCACGTGTTGAGATTTTTAATAATTAGCACGAGGAGCTTCAGATGCAAGCTACAGTGACTGGAATGGGACAATCTAAGACCTCTTCAATGTCAGTCTACATGCCCAACAAGGATGTAATTATGTGAGTTGTGACATGCATCAATATTCTGTTGTCACATGCAAAGGGTTTGCTATGAGACTTGAATCTCTGAGTACGTGATTCTTGGGGCGTATTCCATTCATGAGATTCTGCAGTATTTGATAAGTTTTAAAAAGTCCTTCATGTTCAATTAAATATTGGAATTGGAGGTGAACTAAGGTAGGAGATCCATAAACCGACCATTTAAGCTTACCTGAAGCATACCTAACTCATTAATGATAGTAACAGATATTTGAAGGAACATGTCACTCATTTCTAGATAGGGAACGCATTTTAGAACATGATTTATGGACCACCTACCTTACAGTAATGTTGGCATTTTTAACATGGGCTCAGAATCAGAAATACAGTGCAACACAAACCCACGGCTGTAGAATAAGAACAGGAAAACATGTCATATCTAGTTTCAAAGAATATGGAACTAGGAGGCTGAAATAAAAAGAGGATACAACAAGTTACAATTTAACAAGAAATCAGCATGATAAGTTTAAACCACATCCAATGCCAAAAGCCTGAGGCAAAAAAATTTAACATGTACAGCATAACCATAGGACAGAGATAAGACGGATAAGTAGTATTGTCAAGCAAAGCAAAGAACTGCAAATGAGAGGGAAGTAGAAGATCAAAGAATATGAGGAATAAACAAAACAAGTTATTACACCATATATCAAAACCTGTTGCAAGAAATTATCCCAGTGTTCACCTCACCTTACAATGTAATCTAAAGTTCCGGATCGTTTGCCTCAAACCATCTAATGCTATAAAACAAGTGTATTTCGGCTACACAAGCAGATTTCAAGCAGATCAAACGACACTATACTCAATTTACAAAACAGACAAACGATTCTTCACAATTCCTTCGCGAGCTTCACACGGGTCTCAGCTTGTATCACATCTTGCTGCATCTTGGCAATACGGAATAGAAGCCTACAAACGTCCCCAACAAAACCGATCAATAGCGGGACACAATATTGGAATAGTCCATTCAGGAAGTACAAGTCAGAAGTTCCACAAACATCCATTCACGCCCAAACCCGATGACAAAAACTCAGCAAAGCTATTCCAAGCAGACGTGACCTAAACAATGTATTTGGTAAAACATTCGGAATAACAAACAAGGTTGAGATTTCAAAGCAACTTGAAAAATGCTACAAATATGGTGCACGTACCAATACAAGAAGGCAACACTAAATGCAAGAAGTGCATTGCGATGAGACTTGAACAGCTGCACACACATCCAAAGAAAAATCATATTCACACAAATCATCCATATATAATATATACCAATAAACAATTGACTCAAAACTATTGCAAAAATTATTGCAGGCATCAAAAGTTGCCAAATTTGCATGGAAAGGCGTCATAAGAAGAAGTACACATCAACAATGACTCTTACCGATTTTTGGAAACGATCCCTGTCAAGTGGAGAACACTCTCGCTTGGAGCAATTAATGCGATGCTCATACTTCCAATACACCTCTGCACCCCAATCGACAGTGCACAATATAAATAATACATCAAACAGAGATATTCACATCATTGATAATTAGATTAATATAATTGAATGATTCCCAACGGAATAGGTCAGTCACAAATAATACCTAAGAGCTGGAAAATTGCCAAAGGCACAACAGCCAAACCAGGCTGAAGTATTCTCTTCACAAATTCCAAAACTTGTTTCGAAACTTCACGCGGCAATGGTGCTGACAGCAGCAAGAGAACAGCTGCCTCAACAGCAGCAACCACTCCAAGTAGGAACCATTGAAGTGCCATGTTCAGAAAATCCTGAATTGTACCTGCAAATACAAAAACAAACACTTATATTTTGAGCTAACTTTGCAAATTTCTGAAACACCTGAAAATCACAGATTGCAATCAGGGCATCTAAAAACAAGGATTTAGAGCTACCCTAATTTTTCGTCTCCTCAGTACGATACTCTATTGCTCCAACTTCCGCTTCAGAAATCAGTATACTGCAGATTGAGCTTCATTGACAAGAGTAGTCGCGTTATATATTGGACGGCAACCAACACGCACACGATAAGAGAAAATTTAGGTCTAAAAATATCTGAAATCATCATGATGTAGAAGAGGAAAGGTACGGTCACCTAAACTCGCCACTCTAAAAGGATGTGCACTACCTCAACATTCGATCGAGATCGAGATCGAGAGGCTGTTTTAGACCATCCCCCAACAAATTGTTACACTTCATGATTCTTGACTGTGAGCTAAAGAGCGCTACAACTACTTGTTCATTAAACCTAATCCCATATAAACAGAAAAAATAGATAAACCAATAGAGAATTGCAAAACGTAAGCAGAACATAAAACCTTGAAGAGCTTAGCGATGGCGATGGGAAGTACGATTACGCCGAGATTGAAGAGAAATGGGAGCTTCATCCCCTGATCTCTAGAATACCGAAGAATCGATCAACTATTGCCAGGCTGGGCTAAATTGACACGAGTTTTTGGTACACGTGGCGACTCTGGATTCCACGTGTATTATTGCCTAGTCATTTCAACTGTACAGCGCCATGTGGCGGATGGGATTACTATGGCCATCAGAATAATTTAGTGCCAGTTTGCACCAAATCAAGTGGATATTCAACACAATCCGGCTCTGAATAAGGTAGGAGGCTCATAAATGGAGCATCTAAGGGCTGAAACTGAATTTTGGGTAGGTGAAACTCCTTGAAATGATTTTCAGTAAACTTTCCTTGAAAGACAAGAAGAATCCGCATCTAACCCAAGTTGCTTCATATTTTTTGGAATTTTGAAGAATTAGTTGTAAATATTTGAAGTGGAAAGGCCATAGGGCTCTATAATGGAGCACCTCCTCAAATGTACACGAGCTGGACATTGTTGAAGGGCTATGAAAAAATAGATGCATTAAAAGAGTACATTTGAGGAGGTGCTCCGAATTTGAGCCTACTCCAAATTTGAGCCTCCTACCTTAGGGGGTTTCAAACATGAAATCTAACCTACAAGTTTCTCACCTCACAGGAATTCAGGTCACTAGTGAAATAAAATTGTTCACTCAAATGGTCCAAAGTTTCAGACATCCGTGAGTTTGCATGAGTTTGAGTTTAGGGTTCAACTTTTGCAACAACAATGGTGCAAGAGCAGGACCAACACAAGCAGCGCAAGCAAGAGGAGCAGGATAGGAGTGCGAGCAGGATGGGCAAGTGACTACCTCCGTCCGCATTCACGCTCGTCTCCAAATTGCTACTTGCTGGAACTACGAAGGTGGATTTTTGAAAGTGCACTCCTAAAGTGCATCACGTTAGGAGTGAATTTCAAAAGTGAGTCACCTCCCTCTTCACTAGTGAATCCACCGAGGTGAACGACGACATGAGTCACCTAAAAACCCCTAATGAGTTCAAAAATTTGAGAATTGCATTGGCAGATGAACTCCCATATCCGAGAAAGCACCGGATGAAACTATCATCGCTGGATGAAAATTGTAAAACTTGGAGATGAACCAATGACTTATTTCCAAAACATACATGAATGTACAGTACAGACATGTGAATTTCACCATATATAAGCTCAGCATTTGTCTTTGCCATTCTCGCATTCTCTGAAATCTGAAAAGGTCCATTACACATGGTCATACGCTTTGAAGGTATCCAAAAAAGTTGAACCTTGTGTGGTTACTTTCAGCTCATGGCTGAAAACTGGTGTAAGATACCTTGATGTTAGTTGCTAAATAGTCCTGTTGCAGAACCAACATGTGTTCATTTTTGTTTAACCTTTGAACGGTCCTTGGGAGCTGAGCTATGGGATTGTATTTTTTGAAAATATCTTTGCAATCAAACTGTTGTACAATACGTTTAGCCAGATTAGTATACGGTGGACATACGACCACAAAGGCTGTTCGGGACATTTAAGGGTTAAGACTAACGTATTTTGAGGATAAGAGGCTAGTCAATCTTGGGTATACCTATGATTGTCACTATAGATTCTTAACCCCTGAACGGCTCTAGCGCTCTAGAGATACGGAGTCGTATCAGTCAGATATTGTCTTCACCAAATTTCAAGAAGTGCAAACCAGCATCAGAGATTGAAACATTATAAGATTGTGGTTGATAATTAAGAATTTCACAATAGGGGTTGAAGCATTATGTGATCATGATTGATTCGTATTAAACTTGTACATATGGCCAAAAAAGACCTTTGAGCCATTTGGGGGTTAATTTATTCATATGGTATTAAAAAGATACATGCCAAGTAAAGTTGAAATCTGTTTAATAGTCGACAAGACTTAAAAAATAAACACAATTTAACAATAAAATCTGATTAAATGCACATGATGTCTAGTGTAGGTGTGGTTATTTTAGTCACGATTTTAGTTGTAATGTTTGATTGACCGTGTGTGATGGTAATGATTGGGATGAATTGGCTATCAACATAAAGTCACTTTGTTGAAATGACAAAAAAAATTGTATTGAAATTTATAATTCTTGAACAAAAGTTTGTCACATTTTCCTAAAGATTCTGAATTACATTAAACTTGATTACAGAAGTAGTAGAAATATTTGGTGCAAAAATCAATGTACTTGAGAAATACTAGATTTTACTTGGTTTGGGATTCCAAGTGTTGCATTCTTCATTCAAATTTTATTATGATTTTCTTATATTGGATAGAATGTAAAGTACAAATTTCAGTATGTTTTCAAATTTGTATCTATGTGACAATATCACAAAGACTAGAGATGTCATATTACAAAGGGCAATATGTGATTTTATGGAGGTTATTGTGATTGTAATTTCATTAAGTCTTGGAGATGTGATATTACAAAGGTCATTGTGATTTTTGTAGTATGATTGATGAGAACTAGTTAACATATCCACCTGTCATTGTATGCACAACCATTAAAAAAAAATAGTAACTTCTAAAAGATTAAGCTCATTTTCTATTTTTCACCAATCTAACTATAGGATCTTGCATTAGATTTATGCAAAAAGACATGGAGAAAGTTTAGTTAGGTTTGACTATATGGATCCACAAATATGATCATTTGAAATTAGTATAAAATAAAAATTGACCTTACCAAAGTTTTCAAGTCCCTTTGACCACATGTTGTGGACATTTTTATAGTATGAGTCAAGGTTTAATTTTTGTACTATTCAAGGTAGAGCGACTTGCACCCTAGAATGCAGGCAGGTAAGAAAATCTTGGCTAAAACTAGAAAGAAAGAATGATAAACTGAAGTTCATCCAAAAAACTACTAATATAAGCTACTTTCATCCAAAATCTGGCAAACCATGATTTCACTCAAGTAAGGATTTGGCAATTTTATCCAATTTTTCATGGATTTTTCTTAATGTATTGGTTGCCAGCTGCCTATTGAGACAAGATTTAGGCGAGGATTTGTCAAGAAATTAAATGCTAGTATGAGTGTTGAAGATATGTATTCAGCATAACTTACTCTAAGGTAGCAACACCCATAACCATTACCTTTAAAATCTTGGAAAATTTGTAGAAGTGGATAGATGTAATTACAAAGATGTACAACGTGTGAACATGAAACCTTAGTGTTGGTATTAGGTGCAATTGCAGTTGGCTTTTTAAAGATTCACAAATTATTCTCACAATCTATATATATAAAAGAATCCCATTTTGGATGAAAGTAAATTAGAGTAGAGTAACAATAAAGTATAACAAATCACTGCAAGTTACACCACTCACTGCAAGTTACACCACAACACTCTCTTTTATCCTCTTTATTAGATGTTAACAACAAGTCACTAGCAATTGCACCACAACTTTCTCTCAGCCAATTAGAACGTTCATGTATTCTTTAAAAGAATCTCATATTGGATGAAAAGTAAAATAGAGTAGAGTACAAGTTTAACTAAATTTATAAATGGAATAAAGTAAAATTTGGGGGGCACGGGGATAGGGGGCATAAAGATAGGAGGCATAGGAATAGGAGGGCATGGGAATAGATTGCTATTAAGGTAAGGGGTTCTAATTGCAACCAGGCTCTAATTGCGATTAATTTTAAGAACATATGACATTTCACAAGAAATATCTATGATTATCATTGATGAGTTAGGCAGACTTAGCAACTGCAAATAGAACCTCTTACCTTACACAATTTATTTATTATATTTATTATAAGGATATTTTGGTTGCCTCAGTTGATACAACGGGTAAGTTAAGTAAGCTTAAACTAGTTAGAGAATAAGAAGTTCTGGTAAGATCGTAGAGCTGCATCGAGGCCGTCCGTTCAAAAACTGATCCGAGGGCAAAACAGATTCTGCGATGAGTTAGCGTTTCCACGAACTCCGTTGCTGTTGCTTGCTTGAGCTCTTCTGCCCCGTCGGGTGGACTCTGTCGTGCTTTCTGCAGCGCCCAGGCTCTCCTAACGGGGAGCTCCGTGAAATCTCCATCGCCGGGGTCGGATTTGGCCTTCCGCCACCATGGCTACCTTCGCCAAGCCCGAAAATGCGCTCAAAGCGAGCTGAAGGTGTGTTCAGGTGATTTGTGCTCAATTCGATGCTCTTCATTGCTTCCACCTTGTGGCGGGGTCGTGATGGATTGATTCAACCTCGAAATCGTACTTTTGGTCTGCACGGTCTTTCGATCAATTAAGCTAGGTTTGGGAGGTTCGGTTTCCGAAGTATTCGTATTTGTAGATTCTTAGAGAAGGTTGAGCTCAAAGATTGCTCTTTTCGTGCCGCAGTAGTAATTGATGGATCTGGCTACTGATCGGCCTTTAATTCGGAAACCCTAAAATATCAGAGTGTCTTGTTATTAAGATTGAACAAAATTGTAATGAAGTATAGAGATCGAAGTACTGGTTCTAGTATCCAAATAATACATTCAAAAGTGCAAACTCATCATTTTTTTCTTGCTAATAGGATCCTATAATTTGCTAAATGTTTGCTAGGGTTTCGGTGTCGGTGTGTGGGGGTGTGGACAGTTATTGAGGTTGCGGTTTGGTGTTCGGTGAGGAGAATTGTGTGGTTGGGATTTACAACCCTAAATGGTGTGTTCAGCATGCTCGTAGTTGGCAAAGAAATGACGATTACTTGACCTAGAGTTGGGGGAAGAGTGAAGGCGATAGTCAAGTAGTACACGATCAACAAAGCAGCTATTCTACGAGAGGCTCGCTTCCTCAGGGTGGCTTTTATCGGTGCAAAGCCTCTTGTTCTGTCCTGCGATCCAGAGCCAACAAATTGCAACTACTGGAGAGAGCTGAGGAAATGGACAAGGTGGAAGTGGACAATGCAGATGCCTTTTTTGATTCCGCCCCTCCACTCAAGGATCGAGATGCCATTGTTGCCAGGGTGGAAGAATTTGTTCGGCGCAGGTTGCCAACTTATGAAAGAGGTTTGTCCTCAAAAACCGTGAGTTCAACTTTTATGACAATCCTTATATGCTTTAAATGGGAATATGATATGGCATTGATAGGACCAATGTTTCGGGAACAACCGGCATTTAATGAAATGTCAGCCGGTTGAAATTGCAAAAAAGCTGTTTTAATTGGTAGAATTTTAAAATACCGGCTGAAAAACTGGTCAAACTTTACAAAATAAACCTAATTATTGTATTCTGCAGTATAAGTATATAAAATATCCGATACAATCCAGTGAGATGAAACCAAAATTTCTCCCCAAACGCTGGAGAGGACTTATTTTCTTACTATAGAATACTAAACCTTCCTTGCTGCTTTTTGGTGTTGTCTTTCAATCAGACTCTGTGGTAGACGTCGACCATTCCTCAAGAATTGTTTGTATCACGTCAGGCGGGACGACAGTTCCACTTGAGAGGAAGTGCGTTCGTTTCATTGACAATTTCAGTTCTGGGCATCGTGGAGCTGCTTCAACAGAGTAAGTTTTCGTCCGCCGATTATGTGTTTGCCTTTGTGTCGTTGGAGGCCACTCTAAATTTTTCTATAATATTTCTCTAGGTCTTCTTCAGGTCTTCTTTCGGTCATCCAACTGCCCTTTTTGCATCTGGTTGTTTTATTCTATGTTGCATTTTTTGTATGTTTCAGTCATTAAGTTGTACTATGAGCTAGTCCAACTTCGTGGAGTAAGCAGCTTTTTTTTTTTTTCAGCTGAAACAGCACTGTTGACTGGGTCGTTTTCAGTCACCACTCATAGTCCCTCAAAATAGATTGTCGCTTTTTATTTGCAGTAAATAGAATGAGCAGCACAATAAAAGGTTTGTGTCTTTCTTTTGCTCTTTGTCATGTCCTATTCCATGCAGGGTAGTATATGATTAAGGACCAGGGCTGTTTATCTTATGTTGCTGATGCAGATATTTTCTGAAGGCCGGCTATTCCGTCATTTTCATTAATCGAAGGTGAGCTAAGCTATCTTTTTAATGTATAAGCTTCTTTTATTTTATTTTTAGTATTCAGTTGCATCTTAAATGGCATTGTCTCTTTCTGGCCTTCCATTTTCACCACTAGGAGAAAATGCACAAATTGGTGAGAAAATATTTACCATAGGATAAACACATTAGTGGCTCATTATTTCATCCATGTCTAGTAAGATTCTGGAATGCTTTGTGCTGGAGTGTGGATTTCGATGTGGTAAGTCTATTAGGTTACATTTTGGGAGTTTAATCATTTTTATGATTCAGGGGATCAGCTCAACCTTTCTGTCGGGGTTTGCCTGAGGATCCGCTTTTGACATGTTTTGAACCGACTGGCGACAAAGCAATACAGCGTAAGCAGCGACTGCCTTCGTTTGCTACGTAAATTTGAGAAAACTGAGGCTATTGAGTCTTCAACTTTGGTCTCATATTAGATTTCTCTAGGCTATATGAGAGATTTGTCTTTGTTTGGTTTTGGAATGCTTGAGTATGCACTGAATGCATATTTTGTATCATAATTAGTAGCTTGTACTAATTTATGCTATTGTCTATCTGCAGCTGCTTCAAGGTATGCTGTAGCAGTTCAAGAGGCTGTAACAGGGTATCGCTCGGTTAGTTTATTTTCATTTCTTTGCTGAATATTACACCCTGACATCACCTGAAGTGTCATGGATGACACGAGGGACAATTTTACTCCTTCAAATTTCTCGAACTGAATAACCCATGTCGGTGTTGCTGTTTACTTGGACTATGATCTATCATTTGGTGTTTCACCTTTCTTGAGATATATTCTATGCAGATATTTTGTCGCTAAGTGGATGTATCGACTTGCAGGCCTTGGACGGTGGTCGTCTTCTGAATTTACCATACACGACACTCTTTGAATACATTCAGGTAAGAAACACGAAAAATGCTTGTAAGGTTTCCAGATTTGATGCAGCATTATATGATGTGTAATGCAACTGTCCAAAGAGCGTATCAAATTCAGCCTTTCGGAGCAGGATCACCAAAATAGTGTACCTCTGCACTTCTGTATTAGTACTTTTGTGTAAGTTCATTTGACCTCCAGCTTAATTTTTCTGAATGCAGATACTACAAATTGTGTCTCTCGGTTTGAGTCAGCTGCAACGAAATTGTATGTTCTACCTTGCTGCTGCAGTATCCGACTTTTACGTACCTTGGAGTTCTATGGTACGATCAATCTCTTCTGTATCTACATTATGGCAAGAATCTTCTTCGGAGAATGCTTCGACTTAGAAGTAAGTCCAAGGGTTTATTTATTGAGAATTATTCGAAATTTGTCACTAGATTGAACAACCTTTTTGTAGTTTTTCATCTGCACATATTAATACAGAAATTGTTCATTGAGCCCATCAGGGACTATGGCCTGCCTTCCGTAATATCTGAGTCGCGTTGGTCGTGTAGGTGGAGCATAAAATACAATCCGGTGTGGGGCCTATGGCAATGGAGCTAGCACAAGTTCCAAAGATGTTGACTCTCCTTCGTCGCCTTTGGGCTCCCGAAGCATTTTGCGTTTCCTTCAAGGTTAGTGCTGCCTTAAAAGGAAACCTAAACCCGTTTTAAACAACCCGCTACTAGATTCACAATATTATGCACGGTAAATTAGTGATACTCTAACAAAACAGTAGATCAATATCTGTCAAGCCAATGTTGACCTAATGGCAACAATATAGATGCCAGCATAAAATCGAGTTCTTGCCAAAAAGACTCGCATCACACCAACACTAATTCAACATGAGATGCATATGAATCTAATGCTTATCGATTAAGCATTAAAAACTTTGTCACCCTACCAAGGAGGCTTTTCTGATCACAAAAGCGTATTTGAACAAAATGTGTCTGTTTTCCAAGCTCTTTATGCCCATTGTGGATGGCACTCGCTCTTCCATTGATTCTAGCTCAGTGTGTTATCTTGTATTTGAACAGAAACTGAGAGGGGCTGTAAATGACCATTTGTCTGGAATGAACTCTGCAGTTAGAAACCGACAGCAATATACTGATCAGGAAGGCGCAAGCAGCACGGGAGAGATATGAGATGCATGCAGTTGTGGCAAACGAGTTGGAGACGAGGAAACAAAAAGTCGTTGTGGTGACGAGTGAGGGAGAGACTGTGGTCCAAAAGAATGCTTCTCAAGCAGATGTTGAGATTCCGCTGGTTGATTTCTTAGTAGCACTACAGACTTCCTACATTGAAGGACGTGGAGGCTTTATATGAGCAGCTTCAACAGATGTAGCCCCTCTGTTTCATGAAAATGTGACAATATTCTGCTCTGTTCGTTGCTCAGGATACAATAACTACGCATGTTCGGTATAGATTAGTAGTTCCAAGCTCAGGTTTAAGATAATATAGGCCTACTCCCTGCATCCAAATACGAAATAATGGAGGTGAATTTATCCACGTGTGCACTTTCTGCATGAATTATTGCAAGTGGAGAAGCCATTGGAACGAGGGCCCTGCACAACTTCAAAACACGAAAGAAGTTTCTGTTTTGGAGCTGCTTTACCCTCATAATTTTCTGGAGACATGCTCATTGGAAAACTGCATTTGTGAATATGAAATAAACTGCATGTATTTGCAAGTGTTCAACTAATGTTGAACGACGTAACCTGTTCCATTTCGATGAGTTTAGTTCATATGTACTTTGACTGGCAGTTTTACATAACATTCAGTAGCATGAAGAGAGGCTGCCTTTCCCTCTCTTTAGGTATCATCCACGAACTTCATCATGAAAAAAAAAAAAAAATTTAAATTTTTTTGACGTCTCTTTAGGTATCATCCACAAACTTCATCATGATAAAAAAAAAAAAACAAAAAAAACAAAAAAAAAATTAAATTTTTTTGACGTGGTTGGCCTCCACATCAATGTATGTGCACTAAACTGAGCCTCTCTTTCATAAATTCTCTGACAAATTCAGCCATGTGTCTTCTTAGCTACTGATGGGTGTGAAATATTCCACACTCTTTCATCCAGCAAAATGAGAGAGTGTGGAACATTCCACACTCTTCATCTAAAGGGAGGGCAAGCATAATGAGCGCTACTAAACAATATGATGCTGTTTTGAAAAGCATTTCCTAAAAATACCTTTTTTGGCTAATTTCTATTGAAGCTTATTTTTTCATTATATAGTGCAAGACAAACAACATAATGCAACAAAGACCTAAAACTGTATGTGTTTTTCATAGCATCCCTCAATACGGTATAGCCCTTACTCATACATCAACTCCAAAATAGTTCTTCATGGTAAACATAACTTGTGATGAATCTTTATGAACCATCAAAATGGAGAGATCTCATGGACTCTAAGGATCTAACAATTTAAGGGCTAACTTTCAAGGGTGACCAAAATTGGAAGAGGAAGGAAAAAACAAACAAGTCAAGGAACCTAGCATGGAATGGTTTTGGAAAATAACAAAACTCACAAACATAAATAGTGCTCCAGCAAGTTTTTGGCAAAGAAGCACAAGAAATAAAAGGATCCAAGTTTTCCAAAGTCAGAAAATGTAATGCCTATGGCCAATTCTAGACCAGTTGGGTTGAATTAATCCCCTTGTTGCCCCTACCTAGATGAATGGGGCCGAGAACCTTGATGTGCTGCACATTTGTAATTGTGTGGATAGAGCAAATAAGCTCACTTTTTGTACAAACATGGGTTAGTCAAGATTTCCTTATGTTTTGGAGTTGGTCAATTTTATCCCTGTCTCAAGTTCCACAAAAACCAAGGTCTCTAAATTTAAATTTGGATTCAAAATTCCTAAAGTCAATCTTCAAATGATTAATCTCTAAACTCTTACAACATTTGGCATGAGAAAAATTTAAAAAACCCACCCTAGCCCCACAAACTTGTAAAGTAGTAAGGTGGAAGCACCCATTGTCACCACCACCCCATTCCCAACAAGTAGGGTGTGCTATTTCCACCATGAGCAAGGATAGGTGCTTTGGAATGCGTTTTTCTAACTTTTGCAAGGTTGGGGCTACTTAAGTCATGCCACATGTCCCAAAGTGAGGTAGGAAGTAATGAGCTGAAAGTAGTTTGGCTAGTATCGGAATTGCATACATTTAGACATTGGAAATGGGTGTGGAACACTTTTTGACTCCCAAAAGTCACAATAATTTCAGTCTTGCAAATAAAGTTATGAAAAATTTGCAATCCCAATATTTTATATCTTCCGACATGGGAAAAATACTTTTAACCGCAAACTCTTTGTCATTTTTTGCAAAATTGCTTAAGTTATTGGATATGAGTGCTCCTACCTTAGACCAAGCCTTGGCTTGGTTCTATTCATTGAAGTGGGAGGCCACAAGGGGGTCAATTCACCCTAACCTTCTAGGCTTGAAGATTCATCAAAAACTCAATAATGCTTCAAAAATATGAAAAAAAATTGCGTTACATTTGGCATCCATTTCTCTTTGTCTGAAAATTAGACAAATAATTTTCTTGTCTAAAAAGACCATGAATAGGCAAATTAGCCTTTAGAGTGTTGCTTTTCAAGCTACTTGCCTTATCACAAGAAATACTTTGTAAGAAAGGGCAATTTTTGGAAGGGACTTGCTAAACCCACCATGGTTTTTGCTAGATTCACCACATGGCCCACCCAAGACACCACACCACAGGTCCCACCCTAGACCCCACTCCACTTATTTTCATCTGGCTTAATCCAAGCACCAAAAAATAAAAAAAATAAAATGGTTTTTAACTGATTGATTTCAATTTCACTCAGCCTTTTTCACATTTCATTTGGCTAGCTTTTAATTGCTTCTTGGCTCTCCCCGTACATTATTTAGAAGTAACTTAACTTCTAAATAATGTACGGGGAGAGCCGAGAAGTAATCAAAAGTCAGCCAAATGAAATGTGAAAAATGTTGAATGAAACTGAAATCAATTGTTGAAAACCCAATTTTTTATTTTATTTTTTGGTGCTTGGATTAAAAAGCCAAATAAAAATGAGTGGGGTGGGATCTAGGGTGGAGCATTGGAGCCTAGGGTGGGACCTGTGGTGTGGTGTCTCAAGTGGGCCTTGTGATGGATCTAAGGTAACCGGCTCCAATCCCGACCATGTGTCTAATCTTGTATAAATGTACATCTTGGATAGATTTCAAGTCTAAAATTTATCCAAGATATACACTTGTACGGGATTAGACACATGGTCGGGATTGGAGCCGGTTACCTTAGCAAAAATTGTGGTGGATTTAGCAATTCCCTTTCTAGAAACCACTTCTGTTTTTATTATATTTTTAAAGAGACGAATGAAAATGAGGATTTTAGAAAGGATGGAATTTGCTACAAAAACAAGGGGTACTTCAGCCACGTAGGAAAGCGTCAAGGGCGTGATATTCGATGCACGCGTGGAAACATTCCACTTGGTTCAATTCCCTCTCGACTCTCGACGTCCCTACTCTCTCTCTCTCGTCTAATCCGCTGCACTGCACCGCGTTCCTCTTGTTGTTGTTGTTGTTGTTGTTGCAGCAGCCAAGTACGTTGACATTCACAGATTCTGCTACTTGAGGTTCCTTCTTCTGGTGAGCTTCACTCTCCTTCTCCCGCAATTTCTACTCATAATTTGAGAGAGTTTCATTTTCGCATAGGATTTTTCATCATTGGAGAGGATTATTGTGGCGGCTCGTTTCAGAGGGTTTGTTTCTTTGCGTGGCTTTGCTGAAATTGGTTGTGGAATTCGGACAAGGCTATATCTTGGATTAGTCTGAGCAAAATGATTTTTGACTATCTAGAATGTAATACATGTTAAACCACGATCTCAGAGGACGAGACTTCATCCTTGTCTTCTTTAAAGCAATTCCGTAGACCCTTGAAATCTATAACTTGAATTCGATTACATCTCTCAACAAATGGAAAATGTAAAGAATTTTGCAAAATTCACTGTAAAAAGTGCAGCAGACAAGGAGCAGTTTGCTATTGATTATTCACTCTTCGAAAGGGCTTCTGAGGTCCATGTGTGTCAGAAAATTGAATGCCTGATGAAAAAAACATATGATAAGTCTTTCCTTTTATTTTTCAACAGAGAGTCCGTTAGAGTGCGCAACTCCAATTGCAAGGTTTTCTTCTTTCTTCTCAATTCTAGCCTCGCGCGATTCTGACCCCCCAAATTCTCATCATAAACACAAGCCCTTGCATAGATTTAAAAAAAAAAAAAAACCGCGTTTGCCATTTACCTCTTATAGTGGAAGGGTAGTCTGGTACTCTTGATCAGGGTTGGGTAATGAGACAGAGCCTTGGTATGAGAAATATCACGATATGTCAAACCATTGGGCTGCATTATCACATTAATGGACGTAACCTGAATGGGCGGGTCATGTTCCATCATACTCAATGAAAGGGTTTATAACTGAGTTATCATAACCTAATTGTGAAAACAAAATTTACTCGCTTACTTTCCATATCCAAATTGTGTTTTTGACCTCGACAAATATGGACTCCATTGAGATTATGATCTAATGAGAATAATAGGTTGTAACTAAGTAACATGAAGCTTGTAAAATTTTGTTTATCGAATGGATTTAGAATCGTTTAGTAAGTAAAGTGTGTTGGTAGCCTTGCAGGCAAGATGTGTCCAGCAACCAATCACACGGAGAGACACTTCACGGCAGGGGAGGTGGTGCGCGACATCGTGATTGGCATGAGTGATGGGCTCACCGTGCCCTTTGCTTTGGCCGCTGGATTATCTGGGGCAGCTGCTCCCTCGTCCATCGTGGTCACTGCAGGTCTGGCTGAAGTTGCAGCTGGTTCCATAGCCATGGGTCTTGGCGGGTGAGTTTCTCCACACTAACTAGTGCATTTAGGTTGCCTTAACAATTAGGTTGCCTTGCCTTGGAAAGTTATCTTATCCCTCATGGCTTGGCCACTTGGAGGTGCATGCAACTCTCTAAATACTAGGATTTTACACGCTTTACAACCTAGAAAATGCTAGTCTGTTTTTCCACAGCGCTGTTGTTATTGCCAAGTCCTTATAACACGATATTTGTTAATTTGGGAAAAGCACTTTCTCAAAAAAAAATTAGGATACTGAATTTTGCATTTGTGAGAATATTTTGGTGGCTAAAGTGAATTTTTTGATAATTCCTTCAAGATATTCCATCATTGATGTAAGGTCTTGAAGAAATCATCATAAAATTCACTCTAAATCACCTGAAAACTCTAAAAACAAAAAATTCAGAAGTCCCAAAATCAGGGCTTTTTCCCACATCGTTTTACGGTTGTTAAAATTTGGTACTTATTGTTGCTAAAATTTGCTTATTGTAATAATTATTGATGAAAGTTATTGTAGTATCAATAAGTATTTATATGGTGTAACATGTTGAGAGACTAGTATGGGGCAACCTATATGCACTATTTAGTTTAGTATCCTACTCACACATCCTGGAAACATATCTGCCGAAAATGAATTAGTGTTGGTGGAAGATGAGCAAGGTCTAGGGTTTGTCAGACAGTGCATCAAATGTGCAAATAAGCATTAAGTGAAGCTCCTACTGGAATAAGCTAAAGTGAGCAATGCAGGTACCTTGCAGCTCGCAGTGACGAAGATCATTATGAGAACGAGCGCAAGCGTGAAGAGGATGAGGTCCATCGGGTGCCAGATACTGGTACTAAATCCCTGCATTTCAATCGGCCATGAATGACTTTGTCGTCTCTTCATGTCTGTTTGCAAATTTAATTGCGTCATTAAATGTCATTTGGGTGGAAAGAAGAAATTATGGTTGAAAGTAGCAGATACTCGCAATTAATTATTTTTGGTTTCATGGTGTGTTTTTGTACCTCAGAGGCAGACGAGGTGGCTGAAATCCTGGCAAATTTTGGATTGGAGCCAAATGAATATTGGCCTGTTGTGGAAGCTTTGCGAAAGCGACCAGAAGCCTGGATCGACTTTATGATGAGGTATTGCTTTGGTTTCTGAGCTTGCTCAATTGTTGGGCAATGTACGTAGGAAACTGATGGGAGGAGTGTTTTGAATGAATTTTTCTATTGCAATGGAATCACTTTTGATGTAGGTCTTGTCGTAAGAGGATTTCAATGCGCATTAAAATTGGTATTAACCCCTATATGCCTGAGGCACCAAATTCTGGTGGGTTTTACACTAGAATTTGGTGCCTCAGGCGTTTAGGGGTTAAAGATGTGGTAAAGCAGATGCGGTTTTAGTAGAAACGATTATCCACAAATCAATCGTGGTTCAAATATGAATAATTTAATGGGGAAACTTTGTCTATTGTTGTCGCTTCTATTTGACGTTTTCAACATCTCTTCTTATAACCTAGTAATTGGATTTATCATCTAAATCTTCTCTCCACCAGATTTTGTTCTGGAAGCTATGTTTTTTTCCACAACTGCTAATAAATGAGGTTGCTATTTTCAAAGGGGAACAATCATTCTTCTAACGAAAATTATTAATTATTTTAATAAGAGCTATTTTTATCATTTTCTTTCCTTTAATATCTTTGAAAGTAAAACCATAATTATATGTATACGTATTGAATCTATGGGAAAAGGGCATAATAGGAGTCATATTTGTGGGGTTCAAAGGATTATGTTTGAATACTTCATTAGTAAGTTTTGAATTTCCGAAGTTCTGTTCACAAGATGAGGAAAACTATGGGTAGGCTTCACCTCTTCTAGTAAGGTCTTATGCAGTAGATTTTAATTATGTACAGTCGGGTCCATTAATCTTACGAACTGCCTTTTTTTACGCTTTCAGATTTTTTCAATCAAACGTGGAGTACAATTGGTATATTTTTGTCCAAAAAATTATCATTGCATTCTCACGTAATTCCAATCAAGCATACCAAATATCAATTTCAGAAAAGCAAATTTTAAAGCAAAATTCCATGGTTTTATATGGTATTTTATTAAAAACAATTGGTGACAAATTTTTGAGATTTGATTTCATGGGTATGAAAGAAACATCCATATGCACATCTTCTATGCTAAAAAAATACCCCCTTAAGTAACAAAAATTTGATCAAAGATTCAATGAAACTTGTGATAGGCCCAAATCTTGAATTTTTATTTTATTTTATGAAAATAAAATTTTGTTGTTTGACTCAAAAATTGTGACTAAGTTTATATCTTTGAACATGATATCTTGTTTACTTGATGAAAGCTAGTTAAAAAATAAAGATATGTATTTTACAAGATTTGGGCCTATCACAAGTTTCATTGAATTTTGTATTGATCAATTTTTTGTTATTTAAGGGGGTATTTTTTAGCTTGGAAGATGTGCATATGGATGTTTCCTGCATGCCCATGAAATCAAATCTCAAAAATTTATCACCAATTGTTTTTAATAAAATACCATGTAAAACCATGGAATTTTGATTTAAAATTTCACCACAAATGAAGTTTTGTTTTTCTGAAATGAATATTTGGTATGCTTGATTGGGATTACGTGAGAATGCAACGATATTTTTTTGGACAAAAATATACCAATTGTACTCCACATTTCATTAAAAAATCTGAAAGCCTAAAAAAAAAAAAAAAAGCAGTTCGTAAGACTAATGGACCCGACTGTACATTCTAAATAAACATTTGTCTATCTGTGGCCTATTTATATCTTACCCGCAAGGAAAGGCTGTTCACTACTTTAAATAACTTCCTGGTTTCACCTCTGTACTTCAAGTATTTTTCCTGTTGTTTTTAATCTTCCATTGCCGGTCGTATAAGAATGAAATGAACTTCAGTGGATGTAATTGAGGACCTTTGCCACTGGGCTGGTTTTATCAATGAGAGCCTAATGAGCGACCTTGGATGCTTGTGTGGCAGATTTGAGCTGGGTTTGGAGAAACCGGATCCAGCAAGAGCGCTGCAGAGTGCATTGACCATAGCGGGATCCTACATCGTTGGGGGCCTCGTTCCTCTACTGCCCTACATTCTCATTCCAGAGGCTTTGGAGGCTCTGAAAGTGTCTGTTGTGGTCACTTTGTTAGCGCTCTTCATTTTTGGCTACGTCAAGGGTCGGTTCACAGGCCTTCGACCAGTGTGGAGTGCCTTCCAGACCGTCTTCATTGGGGCTTTGGCATCAGCTGCTGCATTTGCCATCGCTAGTGCAATCAGTGCGTAATTATTTCCTGGATTCGTTGTACATGATCGTGAAATAGTCTTGTAACAGCCATGTAGAGAATCTAGAGATAGAATATAAAAAACAGAGCATACTTAGGTCACACAATGTACCAAAACGAAGCAGATATGGATCACCGTGCCATACATTATTTTGGCACCAAATGTACAAGTGCTGTACTTGCTTCACGGTAACTACGCCCAAATTCATCCAAATTAAGCATTTGAGCATGGTTCTTCTTATTATTTTGTCATAGCTTTAATTTGTTGGATTTTGTAGGACTAGGCTATTGAAAGGTGAATCCGATTCTTCTAATATATATGTATGTTTTTGAAACTGCATGAGTAAATCATGAATTTGAAAGTGTTCATTATAGAATATAGATTGCATTTAGAAATCATCTCTTGGCTCTCATGTGCAAAATATGTTTATGTAAGGCAAGAATTTGTAAAGATCATTTTTACAAAGAAACCGAATTTGAATGCACTTGCCTAATCTTAGTATGCTAGCGCTTGATTTATTTGATCTTCTACGACAAGGACTCCCCAAAAGCATCAGTTTTTGCAATACACATATTTTTTTGTTAAGAAAGTGGTCAATATTTTTTATTATTTTATCTTTATTAGCCGATGAAAGAGGATTTTGACAAGCCAAAGAGCACGTTATCTGAATATAGAATGCAATAAACATGATACAAATTATGGTGGACAATTGTTGGATGTGGAACTCTCGTGTAGTGAAGAGTTCTTACAATCTTACTGGAAACAACTAACTGAAAAACGATCAACAAAAGCAAAGAAACCTGTGAAGCATCGACAGACGGAAAGAAGGTCGGATCCAAGATAATCCGAAGGCAGATCAAGGTTGGATCGACGATAGTCTAAAAGCAGATCAAACAGCGAGCTAGCCGGCTCAAACTGAATCCTCCGTATGGAAATCATCCACACCGAGTGCCTTTCCTAGAAACATCATAGTCATTAATTTGGGAAAAAGCGTTCAAAGTGGGACTTTTGGCTTTCTTTTTTCTTTTTTCTTTTCCAAAGAACGCCATATTTATTGAATTTGGATTTTGTTGATTGTTTTTCAATGAAATGAGATATATATCATCTAGAAATATGCTCTTTTTGGATAGAAAGTTCATTAACTTCTAAAATTTTGGACAAAAGTTCATTAACTAGGTTTCAAGTGACCTCCTTAATTTGAATTAAGGTGGCAATTTTGGATTAAGGTGAGGTACAAAATGGTACCCATTGTTTTCCCAAATTAATGAATAACAAAATATTCATTAATTTGGGAAAAATGGTACATTTTGGGACTTTCAAGAAGTGAGTCAAGAAGTTTGAGGTGATCACCTCAAACTGACACGTGCCCTCACTTGAGAGGAGGGATTTGCAAGGGAAAAAATCTTAGTGGCTCAAATTGAATTTGATACCTTCAAATCTGGTTTTAAAGTAACTTTTTGGATTTGAGGGGAAAACAAAGTGGGACCCTTGTTTTTCCCAAATTAACAAATATTGCGTTGAATATGACATTTAGAGCAATTCATGAAAACACCATATTCATTAAATTAGGAAAACACAATTCCCAAATTGAACTTCACCTTAAACCCAAAAGGTTAATTTAAACCAAATTTGAAGCTACTAGATTTGGTTTGACCCACTAAGATTTTTTCCCTCGCAAATTCCTCCTCTGAAGTGAGGACACGTGTACTTAAAAAAATGCTGCAAACATGGTTTTAGGGATCAACTAAAACCTTCAAAAGTCCCAAAATGTACTCTTTTTCCCAATTTAATGATGTTTGAACCAATATCTATTCTTACACAAATTCACATTAATGAATGAGACTTGTTCGAGAAAGCCTGCTCCTCAGAATTCTTTCCAAATCTAAAGAAAAACCTCAGCTACAAGTGTGACCAGTAAGGAAGTGAAAGCCGTATATTTGCCATCCTGCAAAGCTGCAGTTCATACTGGGAGGATGAAGTTACCAGACCCTCTAATTAGGAGCGGGGTAACTACCTATTCAACACACGGGCAATAGATCTGCATGGCAGTAGGATCCATGACTTGATCATTCGGAGGCATGCCTGCAGAGGGAAGCAACCCCGGAACAACAAGTCACTCTCTGGCTCGTTGGCAACTCTCCCTTGGATGGGAATGACGTTATAATGCTCTGTCGATGTTGTTGCCAAAGATGTGCTATTGGCTACCGGTAATTTGTAATCCAATGGAAAAGTGCTGTACGGTTCTAACATGAAAGCTTGGTACTCTATGCTCAATAGGTGCTGCACTAGATCCAGCTCCGGCTCCTTAGAAACGAATCTCAATTGGTGGAGCATCAACTCCCTGGCCGCCCGCAACTTGGGATCTAGAGATTTCTTGCTTTCGGAAGCAAACTTACGTCTGGAAGTCATGTTGTACCTGGACAACGAGAGTCAGAATTAGGTCGACAACTCTTGCAGCTTACTTGATCAGTTCATGAGTTGGATGTCTCTCTAACAGTGCAAGGCATTATATTAAAGTCTATATTTTTTCATGTCAATCTAATGGTAAAGGGATTTTTGAAACGTAAGTAGGATGGAACTTGTGGAAAAGAGAAAGTCTGTTTGAGAACTTTATACAAAAGTGCACGCGATGCAGTCAATAATACCAAGAAAAAAGGGTTAGAATAAATAATGTATCGATTCCCTTATCAATCCAAAGATTGTTGACACATCAAAAAATAATGATTACAATGAATTAGATCTATGTTAGTCTAATGGTGGAAGACTTTGAATTATAGTTATAGGTAAGGATGGACTTTGGCAATGAGAGAAATAGATTCATTTCCTAGAATTGATTTGTTGCACAAGAATTTTTCTCTTGGTTAGCTCCTGAAACTTAATTAAAAATCATAAAAGAGGCTTGGATTACTGAACGATGTCAACGATGTCAGATGAATTAGAGAATAAGTATGTGACAAGCAATCCGAAAGGATGGAAAAAGCAGCACACAGTTTTCAACAAAAAGTACAGAAAGACAAGGGGGAATACATACTTATTGTTGACCAAGGCAAGTTATATACAAGGAACTAAGACAGACCATGCATGTGACAACAACTAGAAGTAAAAGAGAGCTCTTACTATCTCGTTGCAACAAATCCTAAAGCAATTCATTCATCAAACAGACGGTTGCTTACGGGAGCCAAAGCTATCACAGATTAAGAAGCCAACCAAAAACAACTGGCAAGTTAGAAAAGGCTAGATCGAATGCCTTGCAAAAAAGCATTGCTGGTAAGACTGCAACAGTTTGTGAGGAAGAGAAAGACAACACCTGCAGCGCACTAGCAAGTAGCTTAATTTCACCATAAGCCAATCGAAAAGAGGGGAAAGTCATGCTTACAAGAAAGACCACATGGTGACAAAAACTTGAGCTCCCCTTGGATGTCACAAGCAGCAGCACCACCAAAAGAAAACGGTGGAGACTGGAGAGGAGTATGCTAGGAATGTTAAATACTTTTTGTATTTCTGCCCCTACCCACGAGGCTTTTTTCTGAGCATACTAACGAGATCTAGGCTCCTACGTGGCTAGGAGAATATTTGTAGTTTTATCCCCTAAAGGTCAGAAGGTCTCTTCATATTGAATATTTGCAAGATTCACTCAAAAATATAACAAGAATACTCTGGAATTGATATACAAATTAGGTTGTAGATTTTTTACTTTTATATGCTTGATTCTAATAGCTCTATCCTCTATGAAAAGTATCTATCATCTATATCTATAAACAAATTCCATGGGCTATTTTGGATGAAAAGTAAAGAGTTCAAGTGCAACTATGAGTTGCATTCCATGCATGTAAGTTGTGCCTTTTAAATTTTCTTTATTTAACAATTTGCACCTTTTACGTTTTCTATTGTTGCACCTTTTACATTTTCTATAATGATCAATCTGTTGGTACAACGGGTGAGTAAACTAGTTAAATATAAAAAAGGTCGCATGTATTGGTGTGATGAATCCACTTTTAGTTTGATGTCTACTTAAAAATAGAATAAAGTACAAGTTTAACTAAAGTAAACTTTGGAAAAAAGTAAAAGTGCAAACGTTATGAATGGAGTTTTTTGGTATAAAACTTAACCTATGTTAAATGTAGTTTTTTTTATACAAATCTTAACCCCTAAGTGTCTATATGACCATTTTCTAGTTGTTACGTGTTTTTTTGGACTACCCTAGACAAAAGAAATTCAAAAAAACTTCTTTTTTGTAATAGAAAATTAAGTCTACTTTCCAACTTAACTTGAATCATATCAAATTGTTAATCCAAGTTAAATTCCACCAAGGAGAATTTTTCAAAGACAAACACTTCAATATTTACTAGTGTTGTAAAATTTACTATTTTGGGAAACTAATGATGTTCTCTCCTTTCAAAATATTGCATTTTTGAAGTTTAGGATAGAATGTCAATTTTGAACCAATGATACCAAATTTTGAAATCTATGAATAAAATTTGTAATTTTGGTGAATGTTAAATGGTAAATGCTTCTAAATTCATTACATAAAAATTCAAAACTTTTTTTGAATGTTCAACCATATGGATGATTACTAAACATTATTATTCTTATTTTCTCTTTTAACCCCTAAATCCCTAGGGCCTTTATTTTGTCAAAATACACTCAAAACTGCCACTTCTATTGCAAAGAGTAAAAAAGTTTGAAAATTGGTCTTTTTGCATATCTGACCATAGGATCTTGTACTAGACTAGTATGAGAATGTGGAAACAAAAATTCAAAAACTTTGACCTCATAGATTGCAAGATATTTGTGTTCAAAGTGTCAAAAACAAACTTTTTTTACACCTTGAATGACTAGAGTATTTGACTTTGATCTTTTTTAACTTCAAACTTTTGCACCTTAGAGTTTTGGGGTTTCTTTTTCAATGGTGAAAATTTGAGTTGAGAATATTTGGAAAAAAATCAAAACAAAAAATACTTAATTTTCATTCTTTAAAAAAACATTAGGTAGAAGAAGGTATGAGACTGAACAAAAACTTAAATTGTTAATAACCCTGCAATGGAGTTGAAATGCAATAATCCCAATGGCAAGATTGTTTGAGAAAGCAAACTTCACTTTTTCCAACAATTTTTTTTGAAAAAATGTTAAAATTTCATTTAAAATTGAAGTTTATAAGTTATTTTTTCAAGAAGATGCTTGAGGTGCCCGAAAAACAAGATTGTCCATAATTTTCCCATAAGTAGTCCAAATGGAATGAGTCAAGGCTTCAAATGTAGGAAAAACTATAATCTATGAGAGGAAAAAAATTTAAGAAAAAAAAAAATTTGTAAAAAAAAATCTGCCCAATCTCCAAAATTTTTTACTTATCTAGGCATAACTTTTGCTTTTGGTCATAGACTAGAATAAAAACTATATTCCCCAAAAGCTAATGTGTTTTTCTATCTACAAAAAATGTCTCAAAAAATCAAGACAAAAATTGAGGCCATAGGTACCTATCCAAAGTCCCATTTGTCCCTCGAGGGGACACTCAAAGATTTAGGGGTTAAAGCAAACTTCATCAAAGTTACAAAAGTACCATTTTATAACACATCTGTGTTTTGCCCTTACCCCTTGGGCATTTAGGGCTTAACCTATGCTAAATGAGATCACCATTGTTCATATTGGTTTGCTAGATGGGGCAACAAACTAGTCTATCTATCTACTTGTATAATCGAATGTTGTGTGATTTTGTCCACAGGCGTAGTCCTCCACTTGATTGGTCTAAAACAAGTTTTGGGATGGAGTCATGGATGGCATGGGGTTATAGGAACCATGGGAGGCATGAGGGACATGGGGTCATAGCCTTGTAAGGATCATGGGGGCATAATCCTATTGGTACAATGGGCAATACACTAGTAATCTTGTATGTATGGATGCATGCATGCATGCATATATATACTATATATATATACTAAAAGTAAAATTTTAAATAAAAATTACTTGAACAAATGCTGTGATATTTGAATTAAAGGAGAAATACACACTTGATAATTTTTAGTATTTTATTTCAAAATTGTTATCAAATCATATGCCCAAATTTTAAATTTAAATTTCCTTTGCATTTTTACTTGGTTTTGACTTTTGGTTGAAATAAAATGAAGTCTAAATTGTATCAACGGTGTTTAGTAAATGTAAGTTTAAAATTTCATAGTTACTAGCAATAAGCATGTACCAATGTAAAGCGTCAAATGATTTTTGACCACAACATCACATTTTGTGTTCATATAAGACTTAAATTCTAAAGCTATATGATTAATTAATCAAAATTTTAGTTTCAATATTGAATTTTGAAGCCCCTAGTTTTCAATTTTTATCATAAAAAGTTTAATTATAAATGTTTTGTTTGATAATAAATGTGGCTATGCGGACATCTTAAAAAAACTAGATAGCTCTCTAGTGACTTTTTTTGACATGATAAATGCCAACTAGCTTGAGGTTGCACCAAATAGTATGTTAGAAGAAGTTGCACCAATTGACGTATAATAGAGGTTTTAGATTTGCAACATAAAGCAATTAGCTAGCATAAACAAAAGTTTTTAAATTGATAGTGCAGCTCACTACAAGAAAATGTTGTCAATTCAATCATTTATTGTAGATTTAGACGGGTCAATTAGGAAGTTTTTTGTCAATTTTGGACGTTTTTGTCAATTTAGGTAGGTTCGGTCAATTTGAATGTGTCAATTCAGATATTGTTTCCTTGTAGTGGTAGAACATGTTGAAGCTCAAATTACAAAGTAAGAATGATTATCGTAATATCAAACCGCAACTTTTTAATAAGGTGCAACACTCACAATAAGTCAAATATAATAATACTTGCTACATTGCTTTCTTAGAAAATTAAAATCAAAAGGTAAAATTGTTGCTCAAGTAGGTGGAAATGCAAATACTTGAGGTTTGGTAATAAGTATTACAAATTTTTAATGCAATTATTGCATTGCCTAAAGTGATATAATATTTTAGTGATTTACAAATTTTTAAAGCTCTGACTAAGTCCATTACACGTAATTAAATAAAAATACAGCTAATATAGAAGACAATGAAATTTGAATAATTAGTCTAGATATATTATTATTGATAAGTTTGTTACATTGAACATATTGTGAATTTTATAATAGAGAGTGTACAATCCATCATACAAATAAAGCTATATGCAACCTTCATCATAATTGTATATAAAATAAAAAGATCATCATGCCAAAAAAAATGTTATGCTTTGCTTTGCAAGTGGACACTTTGCCACACTAATTGCTTCATGTAACACACCTGCAATCCCTCTTTCCACTTAGCAATGCATTCAATGTTGCACATCTCCTCAACAAAACCCATTTACTAAAGCCACTCTAAAAGTTTGATAACCAAGAGACACATATCTCTTTTTTATAAACTTCACAGCCTAAATATATAAACATCAGCCTTTTTTGACTTTTTTAGTGTGTTGCAAAAGCTCTAATTTTTTTTTGCATTAATTAATTTTTTATTTTCAAGTCAGCTTTCCAAAATTGTGTGGTAAAAACAAATTTTTATCTTCTTTCACTTTTTAGAGCTCTCAGAAATGTTATAAACAATTTTAACTTACAAATTAAAATTTATCTTACTTTTTGATTGTTTTTAGTACCAAAATGAAAATCTAACATTCTAAATTGAAATAAAAATATTTAAAATTTAATACACAAAATATTGAATTAGGTATAATATGTGTCTAAAATAAATTCATTTTATGAGCATTAATGTGATTATAGAATTGAATGAAAAATAAGTTTTTTTTACTATGTATTGCAAATATATATTTAATTGATCTAAGATTATTGTAAATAGAGTGTTGAAAAATCTAAATTTATCATTTTTTTTCAATATATTTCATTTGAAAAATATTTAAAAAATAACAAAAATTAAAAAATTAAAAAAATATATTTTAAAACTCATTTGCAAAACAATAATAGTATTTAGACTAATGTTGAAGTTTTAAATTTTAACAAGAATAAAATAAACATCTTGGAAAGAAAAATATAATTTTTTTATTTTAAATATATGCATTTTGATAAGTGCTTTAATCTTTTAATCTTGCAATTAGCATATAAAAAATTCAACAATATAATTCTAACATTATCAATGATTTTTCATCTTAGTAGATTTTGTAGCAATTTATTCAAATTTAAATATATATTTAGTTCATTTATTTTTAATAAATTTTTAAAATTTACAACTTAATAATAACATTTCTTAAATGCCCAAAAAAATAAATTTTTCTAAATCTTGCATTGAAGCTCATGTTTCATACCACCAATGCTCATCATCACCTCTTTTGCTGACATGCGATCAATTCATTAATTGATCTCAAATGCTCCATTTGTAAAGATATCTTGCATTTTCTTTTTTGAAATTCTCATTCTAGTCCAATTTGTCATGGAAAATCCAAGGTGAAAGGCTGTCCAAGTTGATGTCTCATGTTTAGCCTTGCCTAGAGCCTTCTCTAGTGCCTCCTTTGCAAGGTTCAATGCTAACTGTTTGTTGGTGAGAATTGTTTCATTTTTCAAAAAGTTTACAAGCTTTTCAAAGTCTTGTAGCTGTAGGGCATTCGCAACTAAATTGTTCCTTTGCATTAGCCAACTCCTTCCTCATTGTGGCTATCTCTTCAGTCACTACAATCATAAGGTTTTGCATACTATCCTTTATGATAAGAGCATTGGCATTTGTTCAATGTAGTAGTGAATTAAAGGAAAACAACAAAGAAGAAAAATTCAAAAAATATCATGACAAGACAAAAAAAATCAATGTGTTGAAGATCATGGAGCTGATATTCAAAACAATGTTCAAAATAATGTTCAAACCAATGCTCAAAATGATGCCAAAAACAACACTTAGAACCACGTTGGGAATCATGTTGGGAACCATGCCGGGAACCATGCTAGGAACCATGTTGGAAACCATGTTGGGACTTATGTTGAAAATCATACTAGATACCAAACTTTAAACTATGCTACAAGCTAGCTATGGTCTAGACTATTTTTGAAACCATGAACCAATTATTAATCCAACATTAAATATCACAACAAGAGAAGAAGCTTCATTATTGAGCAACATTGATTTGGGAATGGTTCTTTCAAGTAACACAATAATCTTTATGAAAACATGAATCTGGACTACTTGTCATATGAGCAATCGATTGCACTTAGCAAAGGAATTGGAATTGTGAATAAAGGCCTTAGCAAGGAATACAGTGGTGCCCTTCACCAATTCACATACAAGTCTTAGTCCAAAGGTGAAGCTTCTTGCATATATAATGTTAATATTAATGTATAATTCAAAAAATTCAATAAAAAATTATTGTGTTTCTAGATTATTATGCTTATAGATGACTTCAAAGAATTTTTATTATTGTTAAACAAGTTGTAACGTTGTATTATCCTTGAACTTCATAAAAAATACTATGTCTATTTGTAAATATATATATTATTTTTTAAAATTTGAATAAGTAGTTTATAATTATCAAGACAATTTGAATTTATGTTATAATATTAAATCTTAAATAAAGCACACACTTCATAAATTTTATTGTATCATTTTGAAACTATTTTGAATTCATAAATCCATATTAAAAAATTCATTTTATGTTGCATTTTAGTTTCACTGCAATTTTTAAGTACCTATTAAATTGAAATGATTTAAACTATATTAAATACATTTAATAATTATTTAATAATTTGCAACTACTATAACTAAGTATATTTATGAGTAAAAGATTTATATTTGTTTTTTTTCACAAGGCCAAAATTTGTGTTATTACTAGACTTAAATTATGATATTATATGAATAGTTTATCAAGATTTGAATTCTATAATTAGATATTAATTTAACTTGCTTCCAACTTTGTTACTTGACTTTTATATCGGGAATTACTATAGTGACACCCTAAATTGCTAATGGGACACCCCTTTGAGCATAAAATTTGATAATTTAGTGCTATTTTTGATTTATTTAGTGGTCCATCATTCATTCAATCACAACATTATCACCTCCTTGAAAAAAACATGCCAAAAAGAATTTTTGAATTATTATTGCACCAATACTATTTATTGATCTATTTTTGCTTTAAGTAACTCAAAAGTCCTATATTTTAGTTTGAAATTTAAACACACCTAATTTTTTTTAGTATAGATTGAAAATGATAAAGGTGAAACAAATCTTTTGATCCAAATTTTAAAAAAAGAAAAATCATCATTAAAAATCACATTTTCATGCTCAGAGAGGGTGTCTTGTTAGCAATTTAGGGCGTTGTTGTAGTAATTCTCTATATATAAATGTATGTATATATATATATATATATATATATACTAGATCTCCTCTTTGTTGTACTAGCACAATCATGCCTTCTATGGCCCCTATGTTGATTCTCCATGCCATCTCTTCATGCTACCTGTGGTTAAACTTGTACTCTATTCTACCTCTATTTTTCAATGGACATCCAAGTTTTACTTTAGTTAAGCTTGTACTCTACTCTATTTTTATACAAAACTTGCCTTTGGCCAATTGGATGGAGGACTGCGTCTACCAACAAAAGTTGATCAAATTCAATTATATGAGTAGATATATATACACCAATTTTGTAAACCCATTTAGCAAGCTTATATAATTGAATTCAATCAACTTTTTTATGTAGGCGTAGTCCTCCACTTAATTGGCCAAAGACAAGTTTTGTGTCAAAATGGAGTAAACAAAAAGTTTAACTAAAGTAAAATAAAGTTACATAACAAAAGAATACAAGTTTAACCGGGGGTGGCGTGAAGGGCGGCATGAGAGCCATGCCATAGGGACCATAGAAGGCATGACTGTTGGCACAATGGAGAAGAGGACTTGTGTTCCTATAAAATCTGAGCCATTAAAGTTACTTATCTTTCTAACTTCAATTTTAGATGGAGGACTGATAATTTTAGAGTGAAATTTGTTGAAATGGACTATTATAGATGTGCTTAATGTAATGGTTTTTGGAGATTTTTTGTTGACTTGATTTACAAGCTTGTATTTTTACTAGCTTAATATACAAGCATGTTTATTTAATGCCTAAATTCCCAAGGTACCAAATTTGGGAGTTCTCCAAAACTTTGAAACCTTACATAAGGAAAGATTTGAATGGTTTAAATTTTTTGGAAAAGTTGTAATCTTAAATTGGCTTCAATGTTCAATTTGAACGTCCTTCATACTACATTTCCATATTTTTGGTGGAAATTAAATTGCAAACATGCCATTTATATACTAAAAAGTGTGATGAATGGTGCCACTAAAGAGCCTATAACACAATATTTGTTAATTTGGGAGAAACTCTTTCCCAAAAAGGATTTTGGGATACTAAGTTTTGCATTTGTTAGAATTATTTGGTGGTTTGAAGTGAGTTTTTTGCAAGGTTTTTTTATTATTCCTTCAAGATATTTCATCATTGATGTAAGTTCTTGAAGAAATCACCATGAAATTCACTTTAAATCACCAAAAATCTCTAAAATCATAAATTCCAAAACTTTCAAAATTACATTTTTTTCCCCAAATTAACAAATATTGTGTTCTATGATAAGCTTGCACATTGAAAAAATAGGTAGCAAATTGAGAATGAAGTCAAGAGCTCCCTTGAGCACTCACTTGGGCAATGAGGGCCCTTTTATCGAAAGTTCATCACCTGACACTTTGATAGTATCCAAATGCATTTTTGGGCTAATTTCACTTGGAGTGTTTTTCTTATACAAATTAGAGTTCTTTCTCCTTGAATTCTCTTTCATTCATAGTGATTTTCTATCAATAATTGGAGCCATTTTTTTTTGTATTAGGTGGTAGCTTTTTAACAATTGCATTGCAGGCTCATTTGTGAAATTGTGGTCATGGATTTGGAAGGGGGGTCATCAGTTTTATAGTAGTAATAATAATAAAACACTAATCATAAATGGTTGATTCTCAACTTTGTACACAAAAGTTACCATTTTTGCATTAGAAGTTTTAGGCAACTCCAAAAAAATGAGTAAATTATTTACTCATTCACATTCAATGACAAATATCCTAACATCCGCATAGCCTTTTTGCATTTGTTTTTGGAAGCACTGCTTAAAGGCCTTGAAGTTTAAGATTGTACGGTTTTGATTTTGTTTCAATGTTTAATAATGATCATACAACAACAATTCAAAAACTTCAAAACTGCCTTCTAGCAAGAAAAGTACCCTTAGGCATTTAGGGAAACCGTCCATCTAAGGGTTAAAACTAAGTTTTGGGGAGGTGAAACTTCTTGAAATAATTGTCAATAAACTTTCCTTGAAAGACAAGAGGAATTGGCATCTATCCCAAGTTAGTTTGTATTTTATGGAGCTTTGTGGAATTAGTTATGAAATTTTGAAGTGGAATGGTTATAGATCTCTAAAACCGCCCACCTCCTCAAATGTACGTCCCATGTACATTGTTGAAATTGTTAAAAGGGTATGAATAAGAACATGTACCAGAAGAGTACATTTGGGGAGGTGAGCGGTTTTAGAGCGTGAGCGGAATATGAGCAGACTACCTTATAATGGACCCGGTACGGATTGCTGGCGTTTAAGGATTACAAATCACTGATTCGATTGAACATTCTGAGAAAATAAAATTCAGGTGGGCAAATTTAACATCATTAGAATCACTGCAGAACACACAGCATGTATTACAGCAAATATATGAAATTGGACAAACGAGAGCTTCCATGTGACCAACGCAGAACCGCTGCGGCCCAATCTAGGCTTCTTCAGCCTTCAGAGTCAATAGTCAAATTATTAGCAATGTATGAAGGCTAAGCCTGTGCAGCACACTACCTACTTACTTAGGCGAACTACACATCCTGCCCTGCCTCTTTCAGAGCAATACCTTGGTAATGTTAACATGACGTGTCATACGCTTGCGAAAAGAGGATAACATCAACTACATGTAATATCCATCACGCTGAAATGTAGTGCCCGGAGGTAAACAAAATGTACACCATTTATGCGAACAAAGCTTAATTCTTGGCTCTAAATGAAGTCTAGGGCGATGCTATGCAGCGTACTAGTTTAAAAGGAGCTATGTAATTAAGTTAACCACACTCCGCGGTTTTGGCCCATTCTCTCATTAGCACCTACACACTGGCACCACAGCCAGGATTGCATACACCAGCTGCAGATTCTCTTTCTATTGCGCAACTGCAGAAGGGCTTGGGCTTGGGCTTGATACAGACGTGTGAGATGGCAAGCCCAAGGAATCGGCGATGCTACGAACAGCAGCTACCATCCCGATTTGGTCGTTTAGCTTGTTCACCGCAGATCCAACGCCCTATACACGCTCAAACACCTCTGGTTAATCAGCTGGGCAAACATCCCCAGTACAAAAAAACTATAAAAAGTCAATTGTAGCACCAGCGGAATTTAAAAATATCAATACACCACATAAAGCATCCGTGGTGACACACCAAGTGCTTGAAGAGCTAGCCAGTTAAAAATATTCCTGCACCCACATTTTTGTTGGTTTACCTTCTGTATCTAATAATTTTCATTGGTGTATTATACTTCAGAAAACAGCGAAAAGATGTGTCACTACACAATTAATACTGAGAGGTCTCATTGACATTGCACTTGATTGAGAGGGAGGGCATTCTTACCACTCCAGCAGCGCCAGCTCCACAGGCCATGGGAGCAGTGACAGCACTAATGCCTGAAGCGCACATCACAGGGATTCTAACTGCCTTGGAGATAGCATATGCAGCAGCCAAAGTAGGAGACGCCTGCATCCATATTCCAGGTCAACCAATTTTGGTCACCCTTTCAGTTAGGAAAGCTCTTACAAAAAAATTAAGTAATCAGAAATTCCATAATGCAACATCCGGTATGCCAATACTACTATATTTCTTTTAGAATATGTAAGGTGACAAAATGAAAATAAATGTAGCTTTACAGAAGCTGGAAAGGGCTTTACTGTAGATAACATTTACCTTCTCAATGAGTCCTTGGATTCCAGGGCTGATAGGTGACGCACTCGTGCCTCCTTCAGTTTGGATGATATCAGCGCCCAACGCTTCCAGCTTCTCAGCAAGGCTCACCTGGTTTAAGAGTCAGACAGTTGAGTCAGACAAAAAAATTGGCAGTGAAAATGGTGTAAGTGATGTCTCCGACGAGAGGAAAAAGAACGGGCTTTTCTACAAGCTCACATATTCTTGGGCATTTAGATAGTAAAAACGAGTGGGTTATATCCACTTGAAATAGATTTTAAATGCTTTATAGTAAACCTGATTTCTTGTCACACAGAAAGCTCATCAAACTCTGTTTGAAAGTACCGAACGAAAGCCAAATCACTAGGAATACTATTCAGTTGCATGAGCGACTTACTTGCTCGTCAAGAGGCAGAGTGTGAGGAACGGTGACAGAAAGAGTAATTGTTGGCAACAGTTCTCTTGTTCTCTTGGTCAGTTCCAGAATCTGCCAAATCCAATGCCACACAATTTGAGAGCTCTTCATGTACAGAAGTAGAGCCCTTTTGGTTTTTTTAATTTGAGGTTCGCTCTTAAGATTACTGCTCATAAGGGCTGGGGTGAAATTACGCAAGCATCAAGAGGTTTGCAGTGACAATTTTTTTTGCCTAGTTATGGTTCAAGATGGCTTGCTTCAGCTTTATTACACCACTAACGTTGTGAAGATAATTGTAGCTCTCGCTTACCTCTGAAGCAGAGAAAACGCGGCCACTTTCGTAGAAGGAATCGTAGTTTCCAAGCTCGATCTGTAAGGTGACAATCAACCAAAACATAAATACTCAATTTATGTGTATTTCCAAACAAAAGTAGTCTCGAAGTTACTTACTAAGGTTACCACTCTATGATATGAGTTACTGGCAGAATCGTACCATGTGTGCCCCTGCTTCAACCGCTGCAACAAAGTCTTCTGGAACAACTGATGAAACACAAACCTGGTCCCCAAACAAGCCCACACGCCTTCACAATGCATTACTTTCAAATTTTCGTTCATCCTATGGGACAGAGGGATCAGCTCTTGCATTTTGAGCCCTACAAGATCGAGATTTCAAGGTTTGAAAATGACCCGTTCAATTAATCATACTGTACAGAAAATAATTCAAATGGGACCAAATTTTGCACCACCAGAAGAATACTATATGTTTTGATTAATAAATAAACAAAAACAGACAAAAGAAAGCCCCCGTGTGACCTGCGTAGAAAAACATGAGACGCGATTTGGGCACCTTGGTCCTTTAGAAGTTGATGTGCTTGGTATCACGTACCGGTAGGGCAGTTAGACTAATTGCCAGTTTCACAAGCTCCGCGTCACAGGCAATGTCGACGTGTGTTGCTCCTCCCTGAAATGACAGTACAAAAATCCATCTTATCTCCGCATTGTACAGTGAAATTCAATGACATAACCCCAACTTTGCTCTTGCATTGAAGTGCAAACCCTAAAATATTTTTGAATGCCAAATATGTAAAATACCTACCTTTTCTGCGGCAATGACCACATTTGAAACCTTCTGGGCATCAAAGTTCTGGAGCCCAGCTATCACCTGCACATGAAACACAAAAGCTTGTCCAATCATTACAATTGAACACCCAAATTTTCGTCTCCCTCTAAACCCTAGGTTAAGCACATTGTCTCTCCATAGCACGCACAAGATGTACTAGAGTTCTCTCCTAAATAGGGCCAAGCGGATTGCCGACTGTGTCAGCAAAAACAAGAGGTGATTCTGTAGGAGGAAGTTCCGAAGTTGATACGATAATGAATCAACGAATACCTATACTGCCTTTCAGAAAATGTACAAGTTTTGTAGAGCCATAGCAATTGCGCCAAACACGATACCGGAACATATCCACACAAACACAAACGAAAACATCAAAACGCTGACTCAGTAAGTTGGTGGACGTGCACCCTCGCAAGCTGAGAAGGAGGTGCACTTACTTTGAGAGCTCGCTTTGTATGGAAACCACGAAGGGCGAACTGCCGAACTGCTTCTTGGGAGTCCGTGCCAGAAGCTCGCACCACCCGGAATGCAGCGAGCTTGACGGCCTTGGAGACCTTGGAAGCGGCACCACCGAGGGCGGCACTAGAGGCCACGGAGAAGGACGACGAGAGCCTCGTCACATTGTGCAAGGGTAGGGAGACAATTGAGGACGCCATAGCTGCCAAATCTCCCACACAAGAACAAGGACTAGTAATTCACAGCGTCACCACAGCAACAGCAGCAACAGCAATTATGGGTATGTACAGAAAAGTATATAAAACCTGAGCCGGCGCTTACTGGAGAAGATTCTGTTGTTAGATTGGGTCTGTCTGTTGTGGCAGTTGTCTATGCCGCGAAATCTGTAGCTTGTGCGTAAGTTAATTGCCAAAAGAGACAAAAGACGTGTCGATAAGCTTTTTAGGCTACCTAGATCCTAAAGTCGACAGTTTTTTTGCTGTGCAGCTCGTCATCTCTGCCGGTGCCGGGACTGGGAGGAAGAAATATCTACCGAACTGGATGGACTTCGTCATGCATTCCTACACAATGCGAAATCTAGACTTGTAGAGTAGCTGGTATTTTTTTTCTTATTTTTGAATATCTTTTCATAAGATTTAGTGATGCACTTGCTGAACTAGAGTTCATCTTTCATGGGGGAATGGTTGCCCCACTTTTTAGGGAATGGTATGCTTTTTACGAATTTCCATTATTACAACGCCTATGACGTGTCCGGGGGGACATGACCCCTATTAGCCTAAAAAGACTTTCAACCTTTTCATAAAGATTTCACAGCTTCTTCTTTTTTCTTTTTTTTTGACTTGCATGATATGTACATCAGGGGTGTCAGAGTTCAAAACTTGTGCTGTGAGAAAAGAAGAAAAAATTTGAGCAATGTGGTTTGAAAGTTTTACAAAGTGCATATTGGTTTTGAGGCTGAGAATCATGTCTGAAATAAGTCATAATTTTGTATGGCTGAAGTCATGATTTGTGACAGCCCCTCTTGTATAAAGGATCCTTGTGGATGTGTATGACATTCAACATCAGTATAGGGTGCCCAACTGCCCATCCTTATCACTGTGGCAAATTTGTAATTGAAAATCACGACATTTGCGTACGGCAAACGTACTACGTAGACCACTCATGTTTTCATTTTTCACCCGAGATGTGAGGATTTGTGGCAACGAAAGTTAGACACGTGGAAATCTGAAATGCCCTGGGGTTAGTTAAATTAGCACTTTGGACACAAGGTATATGAAATTTACTTTCAAAGTATTGTGCAAATTTATTAACTTCAAAGTGAATATATCTTAACGTTATTCCATGTGAAACTACTACTACAAAGCTGAATATGTAGAGGTAAAAAATTATTGGTCGAAAGGTATCAAACAAAGTCAGCAACTATCTATGCTTTCAAGGGTAAAAATTTAACAATGTCTTTGAGCATCCGCACCCTTATCGTCGAAGTGTTTATATATTTTTTTGAAGAGACCTCAAAATGCTTATTCCCCACCCTTGTTCTTCAAATACGTCTCACAAATAGTCATTAATTGACTAATCATCAAGTGAAGTATAGGACAGAGCACACTAAATTTAGAATAAATAGTGATTTGAAGGGTTATTGCTTGACACGCTCACTTTAAGTGTCAAGAGAACATTTTGAGGAGCACCAAACACTTATCGCATGTGACAGACCCTTTGCGTGTGGTGCGGATGCTGTTCGGATGCATATGATGGAATTAAAAACTTGATATAAAAAACTAAATTAAGGTCGCATGTAAACATCATTCGTACTTTCAAGTAACCGGATGTTTGTTTCTTTCTTTCGGCAGTTGAGAGTTGGTGAATTTCTTCCAATTGCATTTATAGATAGCAATGCAATTTAACGTTTAAATAATTTTTACGTTTGTAGAATATGGAAAACGTCATTAACTACAAATGGTTTGCTCCACATGATGCAATTTCCAATGAATCGTGATACAACAATGCCACAAAAATAACAATTGAAAATTGATCAATTTCGAAGATAATGTCAGAATAACTTTATACTAGCTGAGGATACTAGAATGTTGTTGTAGCAAATTTATGAATTTGTGAATTGTTGTATAGAAGACCATTCGAAATATGCAAATGCTGTGAATTACAGTATTATTGAAATACAATATACTTAAGAAACTGTTAAACTAATGTTGTTTCATATAATTTTGCTCTGCAGATTTCATATGATTTGCAAAATGATAATTGGTTGTATTTCGAGAATACCAACTTAAACTATCTAAATTTTTCGTTCAGCTTAGAAGTCTCTTTGATTGGTCATCGAAGTTTATTTAGAGGCTAATTTCACAAATAAAATGTAAACATTCAAAAAGAATTATTTTATAAAGTATGACAACTGTATTTTGAAACGATTCAAAACGATTCAAAAGACTAGGAGTTTTTTTTGGTAAGTTTTAAATAGATATACACCACAAAGTCCCCTTATTCACCAATTATCAACAGTTTCAAAGGGATTTTAATACATTTTGTTTTTTTTGTTGATTGATGGACATGTCCTATAAAGTCATTGTAAAACTTCAAAGTAAAATTAAACAAAACCTAAAATTACGTCATCATTGTGCATATCAGAAATTAATTGACATAATGTATAACATAAGTACAAAATTGTGATGGCTCACTTTGTTGTTATTTGATACAGACATAATACTTCAAGTCATAACTATCACTTAACTAGAAAATCAATGAAGATATCAATATTATTCTGGCTGATTTTTTTGTGAAACACGTACCGAAACAATCTATGTTCCAACAAGACATATGTTATGCAAATTGCCATAGCAATATTGAATCCAAAGTTTAAATGATCTTTTATGATAATATTATACTATATATAATATATTTCCTTTACCATATTTTTGTAAAGCAACTACATTTATTTGCAACATCTTTGCAAATTGATCCCTTGTTAACATGAATAGTTAAGATCAAATTTGGATACACCAAGCTAGCAAACCAATTAAAATTTAAAATAATTTAAGTTACAATTTTAAATGTTTTTACCTTGGTCCTTGTATTCAGGCTATCTATAAAAGTTGCTTGTCCTTTCACTTCTGTACGTAAAAACTGAAATTGCGGATTAGTGTCACATTGCATAATGTCACTTTTGCCAAAGGACACATCACAATATTTTTTTCAAGCAACGTTTATTCGCACAAAAAATCTTGCATTTGCACCATTGATTACTTGAACTTAGCCCAAGTTCCTAGTAATTTAAATGGAAATTATCAAAATTGTTTTTCTATTCTTTCAAAATATCAAACATACCCCTATATTATTTGAAACATCAAAAACATCCTTGGTTTTATGTAAGAATATCAATTATATCCCTATCTTTGAAAAAAATTTAAGACTCTTAGTTTTCTTGTACCTCTAAACTGAAATTTTTGCTTATATTGGGATGACAATGAAACTTACAAAAACTAGATGCAAGTTGAATGTAAGTCAAATCTTGGAGGCAAGCACTTCAAGTTCTATATAGGGTTTTTGCATTTAAGTTCATTGTGGCTAAAGCCATTGCATTGATTGAACAACACAAGTTTCTTTGCCAATATCTTTGGTGCAAATGAGACTTACAAAAATTTCAATAAAGAAGAACAAGAAAATTAAGGATATTAGATGTTTTCAAAAACAGCTAGGGATATAATTGATATTCTTACACAAAACCAAGGGTGTTTTTGATATTCAAATAATATAGGGGTATATTTGATATTTTGACAGAATTGAAGAACAATTTTGATATTTTCCCTGATTTAAATGTAAGAATGCCCTTGCAGGAGGCACTTTAACCCATAAATGTCACATGGGCATAGTAGATACATTGCTGTATATTTGGCATTTGCTACCAATTAGAAATTCTAACTTGGGATCCCAAATAGCTCACTAGAACCGCATTTATCTATTTTTCAACTTCTTTGTTGATCTCAAATGTAGTAGAGGTGTGGATTCATTCCAAATACAAGAAATATACCTTGTATTGTACTGGTTGCAAAGGGCTTTTCTGACGTTTAAGGGTTAACCCCTAAACAACCATTGTCCCTTTGGGAGAACAAATTGAATTTTGGGTGTATACTTATAGAGTTACAACAAAATTACTTTGTTTGATTTTTTGAAACTATTGTGGAAGATGAGAAATTCAAAGCTTTACTTGGGCATCTGATTCTTTCTTCATTTTGACATTTATTGAAGAAGTTATGCATGAATTTTTGGAAAATGGAGGAGGGCGGGCATCCCAAAAACTTCTTTGAAAATTGTAGTTTGAAATTGGTTCTTTAGATTTACATATATGTGGGAAGCTTTGAATCATACAATTTTGGTTGATGAGATGGAAGTTATGAGAAGTTTTAGTTTGTGGGTAGGTATGGTTTTGAGAGACTCCATACCTACCTGCAAACTAAAACTTCTGATAACTTTCACATCAATCAAAATTGAATGATTTAAAGCTTTCCACATATGAGTAAATCTAAAGAACCAATCTCAAGTTTTTATTTTTAAAGAAGTTTTTGGGATGCTTGCCCTCCCCCATTTTCCAAAAATCCATGCATAACTTCTTCAATAAATATCAAAACGAAGAAAAAATTAGATACCCACACATATTTTTGAATTTTCCATCTTCCATAAAAATTTCAAAAAATCACACAAAGTAGTTTAGCAATAGATACATGCCCAAAATCCCATTTGTCCCCAAAGGGACACCGGTCCTTTAGGAGTGAAACACAATTTTTTTTTTTTTAACAACAAATAGGAAATAGAGAAAGGTACTGGAGACTGGAGAGGACCTGACATGTTAGACTTGGATTCATACATTTGTGGCAGAATGGAACTTGGTGTCAGCCTGTTACCTGGTCTGCGGTTAAATATTAACTTCGGACACGTGGAGGTCAAACCCTGGAGTTACGGGCTGACTTGGCATGTCAGTGTCGGCGTTCGTCGTTTTGTGGACTGCATAGATCGCCATCATTCCAGCTTCATCGCCGTTTGCAACTCACGAATTTTCTCGATTATTCACGATTGATCTCCGTTAGGAGTTGCAGCCGTGTCTGCCAATGCTCTCAGAGATTTTTTCACTGCCGTAAATCGGTGCTGAATCGAGGAGAACGAGGAGGGATACGAAGACAGTATTCACACGCTCTGGCTCGCTCTTGCGGTACATTGGCGTTGTATTTCTTGTCAATGAGTTTTTGTTTTGAGAACGTGGCGGATGTGAATTAGATTGCGCTGGTGTGACATAACTCCGAGCTTCACCTAATTTTTCTCCCGATTTTTCGTAAATCGTCTTTGTAAACCCTCAAGGTATTGATAAAAGCTCTTTTGTTTTTCCTCACTTATCTTCTTGAATTCTGCTTAAAATTGTGCTGAGATAGAGCAGAGGATCATATTTGTTTGATAAGTCTCTGTGATCAACTGCCAGCAACTGTCTGATATTTTTTTATTTTATTTTTGTTTATGATCTTTGTTGATACCATTTTGTTCCTGCATCTGTAGTTGAAAGAATCCATTTTCTAAGTTTTACGTGTCTCTGATTGTAGCATGCGCTTTAACTGCAGAGAGCACTTTGTAGAAAGATGTACGATAGGAATTTGGAAGGAACTTGGATCATTTGAAGCTCTCGTGTAGGATCAGTTGTCCTGCTATGTATGTTCGTGTCTTCAAGCTTCAGTGCTCCGAAGGCTTTTGACCACGTTGTCCAGTTTTACATGTTTAATCAACCCCAAATTTAGGGTTGCGATCTTTGGGATGAGTGCTGCTCCAGCGACACTATCTCTTGAACGTACACGCTGGTATATTCTCTTCATAGAACGTACAGGGGGTTTATATTGAGTAGCACTCCATCCATGGTCTTATGCATTTTAGATCGTTGTTCTCTACGTTCACAATTATGCCGGCATGCCAGTAGAAAGCCTGATCCCTTTGGAGTCTAGCATGCAACTGTGTGTTACGAAGATCAAATGGTAGATGCTGCCTGCTCAGCCTGAATGGTTTGTCGGTTTTGAAGAATTGGACCTATTCATTCTTCACACTCTATACATCTGTAGGAAAATTGGTCTTAACCGTTTTCGAAGCAATTGTAGTTCAACATACCTGTTTAATGAGCTGAGTACAAAGTTAAGTAACTTTGGATTTGTTTTTATTGTGTTTGAGATAAACATATGTTGGGCATGATTAGAGCATGGTACAAAATCTTGATTCTCTGTCAACATTTTGCTGTAGTTACTGTTGTGATCTTTTTTAATTCCTCACTCTCAAAGTGGGCTGTGTGTTGGGTTTCAGGAACCTTGAAATCTCTAGGAGACACTACGGAGCAGAAATTTAATTATGGCTTCAGCTATGGCTGGCCTCGTAGCAAAGCGCGGCAACATGCAAGCTTCACTACCGTCTCTGAATTCTTCCAAACTCCCTAGACAACGCGTCTCATGCTCTCTTAGGCTCACCTCCACATTTGATATTGGAAAAGGCACTGTTTCTTCAGGTATTTTGTCTTTCCTTGTCTCTGAAAGATGCCAGTCTTTACAGTAAATCCTCATAATGTCAGAGCAACTGTATCCTCGATGGACATGCTTGTTCCATGTCCTCTTCTATTTATGATATTTATCCCCCCTAAGAACGAAAAATTCACAGACTAAATTGTATGTCACCAGAAATAACAAAGAACATGGCATACATTGGTAAAAAATAACTGTAATTGGACAACGAGATTCCCCATATGACTTCCTCAAAACTGCTAAGAAACGAGAGACCTACTTTTGGTGTTTTGGTCCTTCGGTTTATAATTATCTCTCCTTGAACTTTGTGATACCATTAGAGGTTAGTTTATTTGCGTTGCAACTCACAATATCTTTTCTTCAGGAAAATCGAATGTATGGGCTTCAGCTTCTTCTGTACCCCTTGATGGCAATCAGCCAAGCTTAGATGTGGGAGGTGGTGGAAGTGGGGCCGGTCTTAACGGATCAGGAAATGGCTCCGGTGGTGGGGGTGGAGGTAGTGATTCATATGGAAAAGGAGAAAGTGAAGAAGGCTCTCGTGGTGGAATACTTGGTGTTTTTTGGAAAGGGTGGAATGACCGCGTTCGTGCCGATCCCCAGTTTCCTTTCAAGGTGTTGATGGAAGAATTTGTTGGTGTGGGAGCCTGTGTGTTGGGCGACATGGCTTCGAGGCCCAACTTCGGCCTGAATGAGTTGGACTTCGTCTTTTGCACGCTTGTGGTGGGTTCCATAGTGAACTTCAGTTTGATGTACATGTTAGCTCCCACAAGCGCTGTTGGAGCTGTTCCTACGCATCTGCCAGGGATTTTCGCCAGCTGTCCAAGTGGTCATATGTTCGAGCCCGGAACATACTCCTTGCTCGATCGTGCAGGTACAATTGCATACAAGGGTGCACAGTTTGCGGTGGTTGGGTTCGCTGCAGGCCTTGTGGGTACCGCTGTCTCTAATACTCTTTTAATGGTGAGGAAGAAGCTGGATCCGGATTTTGTTGTGCAAAATGCCTCTCCGCCAACGCTTTTGAATGCTGCCACTTGGGCTCTTCACATGGGTTTGAGCAGCAACTCCCGCTACCAGTCCTTGAACGGTCTTGAGTTTGCACTTGCGAGCAAGCTACCACCAGCAGTTTTCAAAACCGGTGTGTTGGTGCTTCGTGCTGTGAACAACGTACTCGGTGGTGTGTCTTTTGTGGCACTTGCCCGCCTCACTGGTTCCCAGAAACCTAGCTCTCCGCCTGTTCCTCCTGTGGTTGCCACCCTTGAGGAAAAACTGGTGGAATCTGTAGACGAAGTTTTAGATGAAACTTTTGGACATCGTGGATGAAAGTTTTGAAAATTCGTGAGTGAAGAGATTTGAAGCGTATTGTTCACAGTGGAGTCCGTCGATACTCTAGACTGACTCGTTATCAGCGGGTGTGAAATCTGAAAGTCGTCCTCCAGGATTTTCGACCTGCTCAGTTTTGCTCATTGAGTGCATTAAGAGAGATGTATTGTCTGACCTTGTGGCTCAGATCTTTTACCGTGTAGGTACCTGAAAGCTTCAGATTAGCAGTTTTTTCTGTACATGCATTCCAGTTCTTGTAGGATGAGAGCTTGTGCCTTTCCCTCACTGAAGAGCTTGTCTTTCAGTTTGCGGAATTCCATAAAAAAAATAGATTTTCCGAAGTGCGATATCTTACCTTTAGTTGTGCCTTTAGATTTGGGCAATCATTTCGATTAGATGTCAGCTGGGAATCACTGCTCAGTGCCAGATATTTTTCCTCTTGTAGGTTTGTGCTTATCATCCCATGTAGAGAGGTTAAGAGACCCTTGGCAGTGCCCCCCGTCACCTATGCGCAGGCCACCTGATTTTCTCCTTCAATATATGAATTAAACATTGAACAGCTCCGCCAGTTAAGTGTACTTAGAATGGCATTCCCTTGCGTGGCATAAACAAAGTATAGTTCTTTGACTATCGTTCTTTAATCTGTTTTGTAGCAGTTTATATGTTACGTTGTAATCGACTATCACTGCTTTGTGAAACGAGTAAAATCAGAATGTGAGGCTTAGTTTGTACAACTATGTGCTCGACTATGTGTTGATTGCTGACATAAATCAGGCTTTGTACAGAAGTATCAAACCCCTAATTTCATATCAGTATTCACTTACTGTGGGAATACAAAGTTCGCTTGCACATCGCGCTCAATGGTTGAACAAGACAAGGCATCCCAACGGTAAATGACTGGAGCCGAATTACTCTTCGTTTATCAGATTCCAAATTGTAAAAAAAAGGGAGACTAGCAAGCGACACGTGCCTCACCTGTACTGTTCATCAAGCATACTCCATGTACATGGGAATGTGAATAGTCATGTTTTGTGTTGTGTTTAACAAAAATATATTCAGCAAATTATACTTCCTCAATCCGAAAATCAATACGGCAAATGGAACCAAAGAAATAGACATCACCTGTCTTATGGAGTTAACACATATCCCACCTCCTTTTCCTCTCTTATGAATGCAACAAGCCTCTAGTCCATCGATATACATATCCTATGTACAGTAGGTGAAAAATGATGCAAGGAAAGAACACGAACTAAGAAATAGAACACTGACTTTCGTGCAAGTCAAATCCCTAGTATGTAAGTAACGGCGGATTTAACAAACCCGTGGACAAAAGAACAGATCACCTATTTCCTACTTGTTGTTCCATGCTGCAAGTCCTTCACTAAACCATGGTTGGGAAGAGATCTGCGCCCCTTGGCGTAAAGCTTTGGAGCCGGTACATGGTGATGAAGAACTCCAACGTTTTCGAGAAGTTGGCCTAAAAATAGAGAGTCCATTGAAGATAACCAATTTTGGTCTCACAACCATGACTTTGCTTGAGCTTACCGTCCATTGTGCCTGTTTCCAAAGATGTACAGAGCTCTTTGACACAAGATCAAAGTCTCTACCAGCCAATCTGTAGAGGTATCTCAGGTACGTGTGTCACCACATACCCAAAGTGACCCACTTTCACCCAGAAACCTCCCAACATAGCTGGATAGCTCTAATTGGGGACTAGGTAACGAGTCGAGATGTGAGTCAGACATAAACAGGTTGGGCCTGCATGTGTTAGTGGCCGTTGAGATCTCACTGTTAATCTATCAAAAGTCTCTCGGCAGGAAATGGCCGTAATGGCTGTGTTAAGCCAGATAGCTCTCTTCTACTTGGTGAACCGGAGATCATCGTCTCTGCTGAGCATGCTCGAGGCAGCAAAGTACTAGAATAGGTGGATTTCCCGTAGGAAAATCAGCTAACTCCCGCTCTGCACACAATCTTGTGCGCTGCACATGGCAGAATGCACTGCAGGTTGAATCATTTGCAGTGCAGTTTGCCATGATACCCGTTGTGAGAATTTGTTCAAACCTTCACCCGGTAACTCACAGATGTGGTGATAGGCACCAAGCATGGCTATGGATTGACTTTTCCGAAATGCCATCATCTAACACAGATTGCGCACTAGAAACTCGGCAATTGAGGGGCTGTCCGCAGAGGCGGCTCGCTCCAAAACCAGGTCGGTCTCGTCATCGTCAGGAATCCACCACACTCTGACGTCGCCGTCCACAGAGCCGGTGTACGCCAACGCCCCCATCGCCATATCCTCCAGCAAACTCAGCGACTTCACTGGCCCAGTGTGACCTACCATCACCGACACACAGGTGTGCAAGCCATCTGACAGCCCTCGCCTCCACACTCTCACGCTCTTGTCCGCGGAGCCGCTGACCACAAGGTTGGAGATCGTGGCAACACACAGCACCGAGAGCCGGTGACCTCGCAATGCGCCCACCGCAGTCCATTGCTTGGACTCCACGTCTTCCACCTTCCAGACCGTGACGATCCTGTCACTCTGCCCGGAGTAGAGTTTCGACATGTCGGGACTGAGCGCGAGCGCGTTCACGGACGACTTCGCTTCCAGCGTCGCCATAATCACATGCTGTGTTTTTTTCTTGTTTGATGTTTTGTGGAATACCTTGATGGTCGTGTCGCCGGAGCCGCTGTAAAGGATGTCGTTCTGCTTGTCCACCGTGAGCGCGTTCACGGCGTCAATGTGTTCGTTCAGGGACTCCAGGCACTTGAAGTCGGTCAGACGCCATACTTTCACGGATTTGTCCCACGACCCCGAGTACAAGACACCGTTGCCAACAGCAAGGCTGGAAATACTGTCGTGGTGGTTGATCCACAACGCCTTGTGGTGCCTTCTAATCTGCAGGTACGAACCGAAGCCATTTCCTTAGCACAAAAACACCACAAAAACTTGTTCACAAAAACTAGAATAGGGTAGTAGAGCCTCATCCCCAGAAATCACGAAAACTAACATCCAAAGCCATGCGAGTGATGAGGAACTAATGTTACGTTCACAATAATGCTCTATTGCCATAGTATTGCATAGAACCTCAATGGTTGATCCTGGTGCAAAAAACCCCAAACAGGGGACAAAACAGGGGACACGGCAAAGTGCACTGCACACAGTCCACCTTCCACTAAGCTCTGCCATTAGCCCAACAGGGACAGCAGAAGCTGTCCCAAACATTCCCGTGTTTAGGAATTTCATAGTGCATCATGGTTGATTACAGCTCTGAAAGATGAACACCAAACCTGGCCTTGCTAGAAGCAAACATGCTACTGAAGTGCGTACTGCAAACTTGGCAACAGGAATATCAATGCACATCACGCGGGCTATGAGCGAGCAGACGCACCCGAACATAATTTTTGGCGGGCAAGAAATTGGCGATGTAGTCTTTGAGCAAAGGCAAGGTGCTGACGAGCCGATGCTCATTTGGCTGGCCCGTGGACCTTCGCCACACTCGGATCTTGTTGTCCTGATGCGCACTGATGACGTTCTCTCCCACCACCAGCAAGCACTTCACCGCCGCTTCGCCGCAGCCGAATGTGGCGCCCATTTGCATGTCCGGGTGCTCCCACGCTCGGATCTCGCCGTGGTTGGAGCCTGCATAGAGGAAATCACCAGAAAGGGCGAGCGTGGTCACGGGCGACTGCCCGTGCAGAATTGTCAAGCATTTGTGGAGGCCGCGGTTGATCGAGCAGCTGCTGGTTGTGCTGAGCGAGCTGGAAGTGCTGGCTTGTGAATCAAGGCTGGATTGCGAGTCTAGGCTGCCTTGCCCTGTGAGTTGCAAACCCATATTGCTAGCTGGCATAAAACTTTGAACAGACTGTCTGTCTCAGGAGCCACTCAAATTAAGTATCAAAATAGCTGAAATTAGTAACGATGTGAAACTCAAATTTGATAGTAGAGCTTCCCTTTACAGATTGCCTCCCACGTCCCGATGCGAAATAGGGATCTGAAAGAGCCCCAAGGAAATGGCTTGAAGATCGGAGAAAGAGAACTTAATGCTGGATTATTTCTGTACTCGGAGAACGCCCGGCATAGCCAACAATATCTACGAGGACCAGCAAGCGGCTAGCTATAACCGAACCAAATCGCTAAGGATCTTCACGTGAGTGACTGCATTGCTGAAACAACTCGTTCTTCCTCATAAACTTCCTGTTGTAAACTACACGGTATCGTATGCAGTTCTAGATCCTCCTTGTCAACTCTCTTACACTGCGTCAACTTAGAGTCCCATAGCTTCAAAGCTAATCAGCAACCACTTCGTTAGGTTCCGTTCTGAGGATACGCTTGATCAGAGCCACCATCAGCGCTTGGACTGGTAACCCCACTTGCCTAGTGTACCAGTTAGCGGTCAGTCCACTGTCAGAATCGACTGCAACAATTAACGTGAGAAAAGGTCTGCCACTTGCAAATAAAGCACAGCCAAAGTGATCAATGACAAGCTCCGGGATAGGAGCTCTCAGCGACATCAACATCAACACAACGACGTTTGAAGCTTCGACCACCTCTCTTCCCTCAAGCACCAATCGTACTCGCAGAAAACGTGACAGATTACCTGCCAAACGCACGAGTAGATAGCACTCTCTCGAGCATGTCCTGTTCACTAGCCAGGAAAAGAAAGTTTCTGGTGCAGTTGCTAATGAAATAAAATTTCTATCACCAAATTTTTGAAACGCCCGAGCACTTTATCCTTTGACAACTAACTTAAGGATGGTGTAGACTGATGGCTTTGTACAATTGTGAAAAATATTGCAGTTTCAACTAGCTCAGAACTGCTCTAGTCAAGCAAATTCTCGTCGAAGCTTGCTGTACATCTCTCGTAGCTTCGATTGTACGCGCCCGTAGTCACGTTTGTTCCACCAATACTGGCCGGTACTTGATCCCAGGCTAGTCTGTTACAAGATTTGTCCATTATCAATTGTATACTTGCGTGCGTCTCAGTACAAAAATGTGTTGAGTGCAAGCGGCAGTACCTACATACGACTGTACTTGGGGTAAGCCACTACACAAATACCAGTGAAAAGCTTCATCTTTTTGTTTGATACACAGACTAGTCACCTGGCCCGTACCAGTGTGGTAACGGGAAAACAACAACGCATAACATTCAGTAGCACTAGTAAAGGCTGCCCTCCCTACAAGAGAATGGTGTGGAATATTTCAAATCATTCCATTCACTTGCATGAAATGGTGTGGAATATTTCACACCCTTCTTTAGCTATGGAGATGCTTGACTGAATTTGTCACAGTTTATGAAAAGGAGATTTAGTTCAGTGCACACGTTGAGGGGGTCAGACATGTCAAAAATTATTTATTTTTTTAACTTTTTTTTTTTTTTCTTTGTCAAGATGAAGTTTGTGGATGATACCTGAAGAGAGGGAAAGGCAGCCTCTCTTCAGGCTACTGAATGTTATGCGGACTGTATAATACTGTATAGTTCTTAAAATTTCTTGACAAAAGTAAGCTGCAAAACATCCGTTAAGTTTAGAGGGCGTACTGTTACGGTATAAGGTAGGAGGCGCCCTTATGGCAGAGTTCAATGTTCCTGGTTAAGCTAGAGAACTTTTTAAAAGTCTCACTCAGATTCTGAACCATGATATCCTTGTGCAGGCTCCTCAATCGAGACTTCAGTGACTCAGAGCAACTGGCTCACTGTGGCCTGACTGATCATGGGTATGAGTGGAGAAGGCCGTGGGGTCCAAACCAGGGTTTTTTTTTTGTTTTCTGACCAATGGCTATGTGGCATTCTTTGAAAATGGTTTGTAACTTGCAGACTCCATTGAAGGTGGCCCTATGCGTGGAATTTTGCAGCATTGTGGGATTTTTATGTAGTCAAAAAATATTCGTTGGCCTTTTTTTGAAAATATCCAAATAACCATTGATCTTGCTTGATTATTGCATGGAATTGCATTAGACAATACCTCAAATAATTTTAAAATGATGGCATCAAATTTCAATTTGATAAGAATTTTATGAGAGCCTAGGCTGCAACTCAATTTCCATTATTGCCATAAGGCATTTTTGAAAAAAACTCCCCCTTTTTGTTCTATAGGCTTGAAGCCCGCCTTTTTTTTTTTAGGCAATTGTGCCTGAAGTCCTTAAATTGCCCAAAGAAAACCATGGTCCAAACGTTTGTCTAATGCTAGCTCGAATCTTTCTATGCTTTCTAAGTTCGGCTGGCGTGAGTCTTCAATATTCTGCTTGACATGATGGATTGGTTACTTTCTTAAAAATGTCGGTGGTCAGTCGATGTTCATGCATTTTTTCAGAACGTACTGCTTACGAATGGGGTCACACTCCAATGCAGACAAAGAATAACTGGTTCTAAAAGCATGGTGAATACAGAGGTAGTTTTAACCAAGCTTGGCAATACTCAAATCCCAACAAACCTTAAAACGCCATATTCATTAAATTGGGAAAACCAGATTCCCAAGTTGTACTGCACCTTAAACCTGGAATTCGGGGTTTAAGGTGACCTTAAACCTAGTTAATACCCAAAATGTCCACAAATTCCCAATCTAATGAATATGGAGTTTTAAACTGCCACTATCTGTGAAAGATAGTTCATGGCTAAAAGGTCTTAAAAATGTTGCAAAGGAGAATAACGGTGTAAGGTAAATGACACGATGGTTTATGGCCTTTTTTACGTTAACTCAGCTACAGCCTACAGCACATCAAAGGTGCGGATCCATGGCAAGAGCTACCCTGCAAAAGCCCTTGCATAATGGTAGACTAGTTTTTAAGTGTAACTTACTGACTTCAAGCTAAGTATTGAGTTAGATGTTGAGCAGCAATAGGTGCAACAACATTGCAAACCTATTGACGTGCAATTAACGACACGGTACTGTTATGTTTCAAGAATTTCTGAATCGAGTTTCCTGGTAATTCTGTAACAGATAAATAATTTCTGAGACATAAACCTGCAAAAGCTACAGAGTAAGCTTACAGGGTGCGCTGCAATTTGAAGTCGAAGCGCTCCCTTCAAATTCTTTACTGTATTGTTGCAGGTTTTGACCAAATTTCTCAGTCAAATTTGACAATTAAATGTCGTCACTCGTCAGAGATATGCTTCGAAAACTTGATTAACGGTTAGAGTGTTAGCTGTATCAGCAGCACGGTTGGATTGCTTGATTTCCTTCCCCGCAAGGAGCCGTTCGTTTTTGGGCTACATGTTGACGGATTTCTTCAAGTTTTTTTTGGTTTGAGCGCAAGTTTACGATATAAGTCAAGGAGGGAAATGGGATTATTTTACTACTGCCCCATACTGCCCCCACACTAATTTCTTGACATTTTGCACTATACAAATATTAATTGATACTACAATAATTTTCATTAATAATTACTGCAATAAATAAATTATAACAACAACAACAAAGATTTGACAACAACAACATTGCTTGAAAAAAAATCAACAACTCCAAGGTTGTAAACCATGTGAAATTCTTAACACATGTAAAAAGTTGCATGCGTCTCCATTCTCCAAGAAGCTAAGCCATGAGTCATGCGGTAAATAATCAAGTTATGGCAACCTTTATATATGTTCAGGCAAACTAAATGCAGTATTTAGTGTAACTGTTCTTGGGAATCGTATTGTAGCTACCAAAAAAACAATATCACGAGTCAGAACTTTTTTTCACAATCGGTTGCTTCAACCATTTTCTGGAGTCAGCCCAAAAAAGATCAAAACTCAAAACTTAAAGTGATATAGGAAAGGCTGCATGGATTACGTGCCTGAATCTCGGCCTGAGTCTGAACCGGTGATAACTTAAGCTTACAATTCAAATTTCTGAAAGTTGCTTTGTGGAATATGTTCAAACGCTACAGCTGTACTGTACTGTACAGCACAGCAGTTCCAGCATCAATTTACTACGAAACCAGTTACCGTTGTCATTGTAGGGACTACACATGTCATTGTTGATTGTTCTGTTCTGAAGAGGAATTGATGATTTTTATACTCCGTTTGGCTGAAAATGTCAAAGTGGCAGTAGAGCTGCCATCCCAGCCCAGCTATCACGTTGTGTAACATTTTAAAAGATTTTCTTTGCCTCTCTGGTCATCAAGGACTTGTTTTCTTTTTTTCGAAAACTTGGGCAAAAAAATTAGCTGATGGTCATCACTCATCACTCCCATCACTTGCCAGTTGCCACTGCATTTTTGCATGTTTTGTAAGAAATACAAACATAAAGAAATTACCATGAATAGAGAAGAGTGAACTTATCTATAATTTCTGCTCCTCAGTGGTCTCCACCTCTCAGTTTGTCACACCTTTTCAATGCAACTACTGCGACAGAAGTCGGAAAGTAATAGTGGCAAAAGAAACTTAGTAGACCCCAGTAATATTGTTGTGTGGTACGGTTCCCTTGACCCCTCACCGCCAGGGCATTTTTTTCTGGTGAACTGGAGCTAGTTTGGCAAAAAATTCACAGATATTGGGCACTTCCAGGCGGTCCCTCCAGTTATTCTCGAATACATTATCGACACGTGTTTTCCGGCAAACAAAAAAAATGCGCTGCTCACCACCCAAAGGGCACAAATTGGGCTTCTTTGAATTTTATTCAAGGATGCTCAACCTTTCTACAATATTTTTTAGTGATTATTATTATTTTTAAACTCTTATAGAAATCTAGTTTTAGCATCAAAAGTCTGATTTTGAAAATGAATTAAAGTGATTTGTCTATTCAAGATTTTCTGCAAGGGTGTCCATTGCAAATTTTCACATTCTAATGTTGAAGGCTCTTGGAAATGAGCTTCAAGTACACTAGAAACACAATATTCATTAATTTGGGAAACGGCAATTCCCAATTTGTATGTCTCTTTAATCTGAAACTCTTATCTTAATCTTGCTTGGCACACCTGTGAGAAAACAACAAATACTTTACAAATACTTTACAAATGACATATGTCTAGATCCAAATTAGTCATGAAGAAGTGGAAATAAAATGGATGTGGCATGAAATGAAAATGTGGCCAGAAGTCCCAAAATGTGCTGGAATTCCCAAATTAATGAATATCGTGTTTAGAACAGTAGAACTTGGAGAATAAAACACATTAAAAATTCAATTTAAAAAATTGTAGAATAAATTTTGAGATGCCATAAATTGATTGGGGTTAAGCATGTTATACTTTACATACTCATATTTTTTTGGTACCCTCAATTTTAGGTTTGAGATGCAAAAAGAGGATTGAAAGGCTTCAAATTACTTTTGCAATTTTAATACCCTCATGATCAAACATTATAATCTTTCAATCCATAAATGATATTGTTGTGATTTCTTTTCCTATGTGATCTATAACATGTCTACTTTGAATATGTCCAGTTGCGCTTCAAAGAAACTTGATAAGATTGATCAAAATGCCGGCATTTTGTTCACTTTCAAGCAAATTCTAAGATACTCCAAACTACCATGGGCGGTGAGGGGTTAAACGTCAGAAATGCCCTTTGCAACCGATACAATATGGGATATGTTTCTTGTAATTGGAATGGATCCACATTCCACACCTATACTACATTTGAAATTAACAAAGAAGTTGAAATATAGATAAATACGATTCTAGTGAACTATTTGAGATCCGAAGTTAAAATTTCTTGTTGGTAGCAAATGGCAGATATACAGCAACTTATCTACTATGCAATCTATGCCCTTGGGACGTTTAAGGGTTAAGAGAGCTCGGGCACATGGAGCATGTAGGTCTGGAGCTTCTCAGGTAAAATAAATCATGACCTAAAAAGATTCCAATTTCCAAGCATAAGATGTTTGTTTGGCAAGTTTCATTTTTTTTGGCCTTCTCAACATGAACTAATATAAACTCTTGCACAAAAGCATGAAGCAATGATCAAACATGTCACATACTTAAAGAAGAAATAATTTAAAAAAAAACTGTTTGAACATACTTGGATGTAACTTCATCCATTTTGTACAGCTCCTTAATACAAGTGATTGAAAACATTCATTGTTAGGTGGACACTAGCTCTCTCAAGGCCAAACCACACCCAAACAAATTGGCGTTTCAAAAAGGCGTTTTGTAAATAACAAGTGACAACATTTACTTCTTTGAGTAGAAGTAGATCCTTTGAGGTTTTACTTGAAACTTTTGAATTTGTTTTGGACTAGTGGATTTGAGTTTTCACAATTTGGTGTTTCCAATCTCTTGCCCAAGAATGGTGGAGAGGTTATCTTTTAAAAAAACAAAACATGGAACCTTGAGCAAACTGATTGTCCTCCTAATTTTCCAACAATACAATTTATTTTTTCCACCATTCCGGGCCAAATGTTTGGTCAGTGAGGGCATCCCCAATGTATCCGTAATACAACACCCCAAAACCCAACCTAACATATTAACAGCCATCAAATCATGACTTGATGGTCGTTAAAAAGTCAGGTTGGGTTTTGGCGTGTTGTGTTACGGATACAAGGGGTTTCAAATATCAACTTTTTTTGGTGACTCACGTTGTTGTTCACCTTGGTGGATTCACTAGTGAATAGGGAGGTGACTCACCTCTCAAGTTCGCTCCTAACGTGATTCACCTTAGGAGTGAACTTCAAAAATTCACCTTTGTGCCTTCGGTGAGCAGTATTTTGGAAACAAGCTTGAATGCGGATGGAGGTCATCACCCACCCATCTTGCTCCCACTCCTGCCCTACTCCTTGTACTTGCACTGCTTATGCTTGTGTTGGTCCTGCTCTTGCAATGTAGTTGCTGCAAAAGCTGAACCATAAACTCAAACTCAAGCAAACTCACAAATGTCTGAAACTTCAAACAAGTGAGAGAACAAATATAATTCACTACTGGCCTGAAATCTTGCAAGATGAGAAACTCGTAGGCCAGATTTCATGTTTGAAACCCCCTATTGGGATGACCTGACCCTGTGTGGCCCTGGCATCAGGGGTCAATGTGAGGTATAGTGGACATTAGGATTTCTGAACACCGGGCACAAGTTGGTGAAAGATGGCAAACTGCATCGTTCCTCACTGTGGTGGCCGTTGTGTGGAAGAGAGTAGCTTCTCATACAATCGTAGGACTGTCCCATGCTTCGACTTTTGTGGCTTGCACATCACCCAGATCCTCGAAAGTAGAAAATCTTGCTGTAGATTTTACTGAAGCTAAACCCCAGGTTACTGTTGTGGGTTACATATAGGGAAACGTGGCTTCTTCAATAATACTGTGGCTCACAGTATTTGCATGAAAATATGTAATAAGGTAGACACACCCGTTCCCGACCGTTTCAGGGTTTGGGTACCTCAAACTCTTGGAAAATTCAGGAAAAAAATCTGTGGAACAAAAAGTTATCATGGAACATAATTCTTGTGGAAAAAAATATTGTAGATTATTTTATATTAAAAGGTAAAGTTGCAATTCATATGGTCTCTATTAGCAACTCTAAACTAATCTTAAAACTGTTTGGATGTGTTCCTACAATGACACTTGATGGTCCCAATCCAAACCCTCTTAAATTAACTTAGCAACTGACATGTGGCAAGATTTGCTTGTGCAAGTAGAGTTCAGTGCTCCACTATGAGTGCAGCAGTGTGAGATAAAGCCCTCAAAAATAGGGTACAAAATTGGGAACCAATTGGGAATGGGTGTGTCTATCTTAGTTAGTTTGGAACATGGCGTTTTTTTTTTGGCAAAATGGAGGCAATTCATGCCAGTTTAAACAAATTTAGAACAATGTGAGTTGATCCCTCCATTAACTATTCAATAAAATGTGGACAATAAAGGGTTGATAATTCCAAATCAATGTCTTGGTTTGCAAGGGTTTCCTCAATGCACCCTCCAAAGCAGCTTTTAATCTTAAAAAATTGTGGATTTTGCCAAAAGTCCAAAATGTGGCTCCAATGTCACTATTATTGTTCACACTCAGTATGATTGTGGCCAGTGGCCACATTGATCTAATCCAAGTTTTTGCCACATTTTGTCCTCTTTTGGGCTTGCTACAATGCTTTAGTATGTGGGAGAAAATATAAGACTCTTGAATCATTGTGCCAGAAGCTCAAGGTTCTTGGACCTGCAAGAATAAAAAATGATTTCAAAGAGGAATAACTAGTTTGCAAGTCAATCTTACATATTTTGCAAGCTCCCGTTGTAGGTATGAGGCAACAAAAAAGTGTTACAATAGAACTCCTCTAAATTAAATGATATGTTTGGGACTGAAGATTGTTTGTTATACAGTGGGGTGGGAAGGGGGTGGGACGGTGGGTAGTGTTGGGACATGCAAGATATTAGTTTAGGTGATATCAGTTTAGAGAAGTTCTATTGTATTTGGAAGCATGCTTTTGAATATTATGAGAAGACCAAGCTAGTTTGTGGTGAAACGTGGCCAAATAGGTCTTTGGAGAGCAAATGGGGGCCATCTAGCACAACACAACAAGGTTCATTGAAATTATAGCCAAATTTACAATCACAAGAGTTTCACAAATTTCTAGAAGATGTTTTGTAGGAAATACTTGTATTCAATAAAGTTAAATATATACTTAACTCTTTAACACATGTGGTTGATTTGGGGGCAAGCAAGACATTTGTGGTTCAGAATAAAATACAGACCAAGCTAAACATAATTGTGATGCCTAGTGAAGATTGGAATGGGATTTGATGCTTTTAGAGTGCATGCAAGCAGTTTTTGCAATTCCAAACCCACATGCTAGCACGGATTCCTTGAAATCTATTCCATTACATCCATTCCAAAATTCCCCACACATGTCCCCTTGTATCCATCTCCAAATTCAGCCCTAAAGTTTTGCTACCAATGAGAATGCATCTAAATCAACCACAAAATGGTCAACCAGACCAAAGCATCTAGAGTTTGTATTCATACATTGTTGACTCTTCTTGAAAGACATTCCAAGGTGGATAGAGATGCTTAGAGAAACCCAAACTGAAACAAAATACTTTCAACCTTAGGTGATGCTATCTTGCTCCTTTGCTTGTATGAAGGTGGAGAGGCCTTAAATTACTCTGAAATATTTGGTAATGGAAGGCCTAACACCCTTGTTCAATTATTTGGTTGTATGGCAACAAAAAAAGAACAAGTTGGTGAAGCATTTGCCTTGTAGGGCTTTTTGGAATCTTATGAAAAGGAAAAATAAGGGTCACAACATTATTGAAAATTATTTAATTCTTAGGTCAACTTACAAGATTCAAGTCCTCTTTACACTACTGATCGAGAGTTGGTTCATATTTACCTCTTAGTCACTGTTATTATTCACAACTAGTAATTAATATCCAAATTTCTCATCCACGAGTCACTTTCCATAATGCAAATTGAACTTAAATTTGGTCCTTTGGAGTTTTGATCATTTATTCTACTCTTTTCCTCAATTTTCTTTTCTTATTCTCTCCTCTCCTCCTCTTTTGTTTTTCGTACTTGTTGCTAAAATTTCAATAATTTGCCTCATAAAAAATAGGCAATAAAACTTGTATCCAAGCTTGGGGTCAATGTGTAAAAAAAATAAGGGGATAGGTGCAAGCACCAAGTATTTTCTAGGGGAGATTACTTTAAATAAAAATTAAACACGCTATTGTTATATACTTTTTTACTTTGGGTTATTAGAGAAGGGGCTTGTATTACTTATAATTCTAAATTGATATGAATAAATGATATGGTAATTATATTCAAAGCATTATACTACAATTTATGTCCTACATTATTTTTTTGTCAAACTTATTTTTTTCCCCGCTAATGACTACTTACAACTAGAACTTAACAAAAAATTGTAGTCAATACAACTATTGTATCTTTAGTAAAAATTAACAATGACACTCATTTACTAGGAAGGCATAAAATTATTAAATACTTTGAATATGCCACTTACAAAGCAACATCATCTAATACTTTTAACCCAAAAAAAGAATAAAAAAGAGGGTATCATGGGTCTAATTTTTCTAATTGGACTTATTTTTTTACACCCTATAGTAGTTTGAAGAGATGTCGTGACATTTTTGTACCCTATAATATAAAAAAGAAAATCATGAGTCTTATCTCAAATGTTTTTTAGGCACCCAATCTCCTCCTTGAGTATCCAAGAAGATTACAATTTTTTTTATTAAACTTTTTTGATAGTAATACAAAGTGAAAAATACAAAATAATCGTATGAACATGCCATTATTTTAGTTTGTTTTTATTATGGATTTAGTTATAAGAAAATGTGGTATTAAGCAAAAATTCATTCATAATAATAAAAACTTCAACAACTTTTTAGTTTTTACATGCTGCAATAAAACTGAAATTCTTGCAAACAATATGTATTTCATGCAATATAACAATATTTTAGCAATAAAAAAACATTTTAATGTTAAAATTTGTGTTTGCAACATCAAAATTGTTGTAAAACAACGTTCTCAATGGCAAATAGCATTCAAGAGAATCAAGACTGATTAAAATAAACCAATTAGAAATTTGGAATGGCTTATTCACACCAAGAATTAGGACATGTTAAGATAGCCTCTTGAGGTTGCACTATTGCAAAATCTGAGTGACCATGAATATTTATCCATTTTAGGACATGTAGAAATCCATGTAATTTTATCATTTTCAGCCTTCAATTCTGAGGCTAATTTGAAGTGAACTTGGACCATCTTGTTCTCCTCCTTCAACCACAATGCTTTAAGTGTGTTAGTCAAGACCCTTGGTCACTACACTGATCATCATGTTGAGGTTGTCTTGACAATTAGGTTGCCTTATGCTAGAAAGATACCTCATGACTCATTGCTAAGCCACTTGGAGGCGCATGCAACTCTCTAAATACTTGAATTTCACATGGTTTATGACTTGGATGTTACTAGTTTATTTTTCCACAATTTTATTATTGTTGCTAAGCCCTTTAAAATTTGTTCATTGCAGTAATTATTGCTGAAATTACTGTAACATCAGTGTAAAATGTTGAGAAACTAGTATGGGACAACCTAAATGAAATATTTAGTGTAGTGAAAGAGGCCCTCGTAAAGTATGGAAGCAATGGCTGACTGAAAGAATTGAGTAGGTGGGAAAGGGATAAGGGATTGCCTGCCATATCCCATCTTTTGAGATGGATTTGAAGTGAACTGGATAGCATAAGCTTACGTGCTCAATGTGATTGTCATGCTGACGATTGCCCAGAATGCCTACCAGTGAAAAAAGAATGTGCTAATTATTGCTTTTTTGTTACACCAAAATTGGTGTGGTGTGGCTAATTGATTTATAGTATTTTTTTAAAAAAGTAAAATATTTAGTCAATTTTTATACATGGGTTTGGGAGTAGGAGCTCAATTTTCAGGGTTCCACTTGATGGTGCCTCACCCTATTGGTGTGATATTCTAATTTCTCACAAAACCATCATGAGATTTTACTTTGATGAAAGTTTGAAAGCATCCAATTTTAGAGTTGTTAAAAGAATTGAGTCATTCTTGCTACTCAATCATTTTTTGGTTAGAAAAAAAAGCTAAGACCACTTCATCCAAAATATTTTCACTGTTGCCCACTAGACCACCCAGTGATTTTCTTAAGGCACAGTAAGTTAAGCACTTCCTTGTCCTCCTTAATTTAGTCCTTACATTGGAGAATATTGGGAGGGAAGATACAACCTTGGCCAAAAGAAATCATGAGACGAACATTTAGGGGAGTGTTTCAAGCTTTAACTACTAAATTCTAAGTGGTCACTCATACATTTTGCTTTTTGATGTATGAGTGTAGTTTAATTACAAATATGTACACAAGAGAGGGGATCTATGAGCCGTGAGGTGTGAGCCCATGAGCCTAGATTTTTTTTGGGTCAAAATACTCAATTTCACCTATAATTGTGTACATAAGACCCTATTATTTTGCATTCTAAATTTTTATGTAAAAAAAACAAATTCTTTTATAGGTTTTTCATTGATTTTGAGCTCAAAATTAAATTGTACTCACAAAACTTTGGCTCATCCGCCTCATCGGGCACAAGCTCACCATTGTACGCTCACAAGGTAGCATTGTCTGGCTCAAAAACTCTAATTAACACAATTTTTTTTATGGCAGCAAGAAGGTCTCCTTTATACAATGTCATCAGTTCATAAAAAATGAGCAATGTTGTACTAGTATAGATCCTTATCCACTTCAAAAGGTCTAAAATATGTGAGAATATTGTATAAAAAGACTTTGGCAACCCTAAACACATAACCTTGTTGATGGCGCATCATACTATAAGGTTACATATCCAACCACCTATCTCCCAAAATATATAGTCAACTCCATTCGGATATGTAAATTTGAACTACCCTAGGATTTTTTTGGTATAATCTTTCTCTTTACAACGTATGTAAAGCTCTGCTGCACATGCCACAACTCATTCATGTGAATTTGATTTTTTTTCTTACTTTCTAAAATTCAAATTGAAAGACCAAGCCCCTCTCCTTCTCTCTTAGCTTGCATTTATGAAGTTAATCAAACATATAAAATTTATTATTTTGTATTTCTTCTAATCAATAATCAATTCATTTGATTGTTTAGCTGCTATTTAACAGAGTTTTTTTAATTAAAAATATATATCTTTTTGTTGCACTGCAGTAAAGCCAACAACCATGTAGTCTATAGTCAATCCCAATACTAATGCCAACATGAAGAATTTTGACTTTTAGAAAATCTTGTGGGCACATATGCCCAATTGACCATTGAGGCGCTAATACTCCTACTTGAATGCCTTGGATTTTCCTCACTTATCACCAATTCTGTCTTCTGCACTCAAAATCTTTGGGTTCTTTTCCTTAGTTTGTTCAAACAAAGCTTGCATTTGTTTGAGTCCTCTACAAAGTTTAGCAACCTAAAGTACATACTGTCATTGCTTTTTTGACAATTATTTAACTTAACATTCTTCTTCCTCATGTGAAGGCATTATTTCCTCCAACTCATCCAGTCTTTGATTGAAAAGTGATAGTGACAATGTTTGCACATGGTAAAGAGAATTTTAAAAAAGAAAAGAAAACAGGATTCAAAAATGTTTTGGGTTAAAGCTCAATACCAGTATACTACTGGTTGAGCACTTGAGAGTTGAGCCCCATATTATTGACTCAACGCAAATCTTTCTTCGAGCTCAAGACTTCAAGTGAGGGAGCTCAGGATATTTGTTGCTTTAAGGTAGGCGCACCCATAAGCGTGGAAAAAAGGGTTTTGGAATAGGTAAAACAATTGGCTAACTTTGAAAAAAATATTGTAAGTTAGGAAATGGAAATCAGAAATATTGGCATCAATTTCAAGGTTTCAACTGCAAGCATTTGTTCACAAAGATTTTTCAAAGTCCAAAATCACTGAAATTTTAGGAACCATGTGTAAGAGATGCTAAAAACAAGGCCTGCTAGTTTTTAAATAGTGAGATGCGTCACCCACAACCATCTGTTTTTTTATTGATTAGCCCTGCCATTGTCAAGTGACGGGCATGGGGATGCAACGCTTATGGATGCTGCTACCTTACTATAACTTGTAAGGAAAAACTTGTTTTAACCCCTAAAGGTCCAAGCCCTTTTTCCCAGTGAAAATCACTGTTAACTCCACTTTGGAGGGAATGAGTAGAAAAGTAGGAAACAAAGTTTGTTTTTCAAATCCAACCATAGGATCTTGCCTTAGACTAGAAGAGGTACTTGTGGGAAAAATTCATGTCATTCTAGATGGGGAGGAGGGAGATATTTACATCTAAAGTGAAAAAAAAGGTTTTTTCCCTTATTGCTAGTAAATTTTAGAAGCCTTTGACCACTCTTACACACAAAGTTGAGGTTTATTTTTCCCATTTAGAAGACCAAGTTAGGTATGTGTGGGAGAACTTTCAAATCAATTGGAACTATAAAACACATGGGAAAAAAATAATAAGTAAAAAGAAGTAGGGAATGAGCCAAATCACTAAATTGTTAAGAATTTAATTATTAAAATGGAAAATGCAAATCCCAACAATTATAGTGTTGTGATAAACAATCTACTTCCTTAGGTTTAGTTTTTTTTTCCAAAATATTAAAAATTGTGGAAAATAAAGGACTTCAAAGTTTATTTTAGAGTAGAGAATCCATAATTGCCCACAAACTAAAACATCTCATAACTTTCATCTCATCAATTGAAGTTTAATGATTTAAAGCTTCCCACATATGAAAAAACATAAAGAACCAATTTCAGATTTCTATTTTTAGAAAACATAGTTTTTTAAAAAGTTTTTGGGTTGCTCAAATTGCCCTCCCTCCCTTGGACAACAAAAATTGTTGCATAACTTCTTTGTCAAATGTCAAAATGATGTAAAAATTAGATGCCCATGTAAGTCTTGGAGTTCCCCACTTTCAATGAAAGTTTAAAAAAATCACAAAAACTAGATTAGCTATATGTATATGCCCAAAATTCATTTGTATCCCGGGGACAGCTGGGCCTTTAGGGGAGAGCCAATTGCAATTCACCATATTTGTAGATAAAAATGTGAGCTATTTCCTTTTTTTGACTCACCAGTAGATTTCCGGTCCTTCTAAAAATTTCTCTGATTCATATTCTATATCTTGCAAAGTCAATCATTTGTTTGGCCATTTTAACCCTGCTGCCGCTTTCTGTTTGGTGACGGTTCTTCCTGATCATTGGGATATATTGACTACTTCGTTCGACAAAATGTCCCTGTCTTCTGTTTTCTTGCAGAAATCTACCCATTGTACCGATGCCACAGGCGACAATGACCACGTCTTAGCTTAAGATAGTGTGCTCGTAAACCGTTCATCTAAGGGCTGAAACTGAATTTTGGGGAGGTGAAACTTTTTGAAATAATTTTCAGTAAATTTTCCTTGGAAGACCAGAGAAATTGGCATTTATCCCAAGTGTTTTCATATTTTATGGAATTTTGTGGAATTTGTTATGAAATTTTGAAGTGGAAAGGTCATAGGTGCTCTAAAATCACCCACCTTTCAAATGTTTGTCCCATGTACAGTATTGAAAGGCTATGAATAAGACATGTACCAATAGGGTACATTTGGGGAGGTGAGCGGATCTAGAGCATGAGCGGAATATGAGCAGACTACCTTACTGCAAATAAGTTATTGATGCACGAGGACGTTGAGATTTTTAAGAAGTGCTGTACTGTACAGTACCCTCTAGTAATGTTACGTTATCAATGTTTCTGCATTCCAAACAAGTTTGAATTACAAAAAATATAAATGGAATTTTAATCTCATATTGTTGGTATCTGATTCTCATGCCATCTCAATCAATCATACCAAATTTTGGTTACTAAAAACCAAAATCCTATTTTTGGTAAATTGCTTTTGTGTCAAAATCACGGTTTTACAAGAAAGTTGATTAAAACACATTGGTGATGAATTTTTGAGATTTGATTGCATACATATGTAAGAGATATTCATACGCACATATATCCTTCTAACAAACATTTACAAAAAGTCTAAAATTTTGTCAATAGAGGTGTGAGTGCTGGAGTAATCATGATCAAATTTAGTAAATTAAATATCTCTATTTTTTAATTAGCTTTTAGCAAAATAAACATATTATCATGCTCAAAAGTACAAATTTAATTATAATGTATGGGTCAATTAGTACAATTTAATTACCATAAAGAATTATCTAGTTTACTAAATTTGGTCATGATCACTCCAGCATTCACATCTCTATTGACAAAATTTTGGACTTTCTGTAAATGTCTGTTAGAAGGATATATGTGCGTATGAATATCTCTTACATATGTATGCAATCAAATCTCAAAAATTCATCACCAATGTGTTTTAATCAGCTTTCTTGTAAAATCGTGATTTTGACACAAAAACAATTTACCAAAAATAGGATTTTGGTTTTTAGTAACCAAAATTTGGTATGATTGATTGAGATGGCATGAGAATCAGATACCAACAATATGAGATTAAAATTCCATTTATATTTTTTGTAATTCAAACTTGTTTGGAATGCAGAAACATTGATAACGTAACATTACTAGAGGGTACTGTACAGTACCCCTCAATATATTTACATTCAAGCTCATTTTGCCATTCAAAAAACTTTACATAAACCAAAGTATAATTGTGTTTTCTTGCCTTGTATCAAGGTTTTGTGATTCTTATGCAATGTCAATCAAGCATATCAAATTTTAGTTCCAAAAAATCAAAACCCTATTTTTGGTAAAAAATTTGTATTAAAATTCATAGTTTATATGAAAATTGATTGAAGAAAATTGGTGATGAATTTTTGAGATTTGATTTCATGGGTATGTAGAAAACATGCATATGCACATCTTCCATGCTAAAGAAAACCCCCTTAAGTAACAAAAATTTGGTCTACAAAAGATTCACTAAAACTTGTGATAGGCCCAAATATTGTAAAATACATATTATTCTGTGAAGATCAAATTTTGTTGTTTGACTCAAATGTTGTAACTAGGTTTGTATCTCTACACATGATATATCTTTTACTTCATGAAAGGCTAGTTAAAATTTAGAAATATGTATTTTACAAAATTTGGGCCTATCACAAGTTTTAGTGAATCTTTTGTAGACCAAATTTTTGTTACTTAAGGGGGTTTTCTTTAGCATGGAAGATGTGCATATGCATGTTTTCTACATATCCATGAAATCAAATCTCAAAAGTCATCACCAATTTTCTTCAATCAATTTTCATATAAACTATGAATTTTAATACAAAACAATGTACCAAAAATAGGGTTTTGATTTTTTGGAACTAAAATTTGGTTTGCTTGATTGACATTGCATACAAATCACAAAACCTCGATACAAGACAAGAAAACACAATTATACTCTATTTTATGCAAAGTTTCTTGAATGACAAAGTGAGCCCAAACATAAACATACTGAGGGCTACTGTACATGTTCTATGGTAAGCTACCAGTTGTGACTTTTTAAACGCACGTAATTCATTGATACCTGAACATTTATCATGCAACAACCACCAGTGGTCCCAAATGTGATTCTCACAAGACTGACAAGAGGGTCAGGTTGCTGAAAACACTTTTAAACCTGCCAAAATTCAAACTTAACACTTTGGTAGACCTGCACATTTCCTGTAGCAGTAACATTTTTTTGTAAGTTAACTTAAGAAGTTTGCTGAAACAACCCACGTCTGCAAACACATGATGATCACTGACAGCTAAAGAAATGGTAGCCAACAACTATCACTCCTTTATTGGTGTACTAAGGTACCAAGAGGGTGACATTCAATGATGTCTGAGGTACCAAGTACCAACTCACTTGCAAGTCTGCCATATTTTTTAGAAGGGAAACACTGTTCGAAATTAAGTTTAGTTAAATTTTCCATGCGCAGATATATGGTAACTTGGTAAGTTAGCCATTTTTCATCTCCTGAGGCCTGCCATGCTTTGCATGCTGCTGAGCGCTGACGTGGCAAACGGTTGCCTCTCTATCAAGTGCTGTACACAGAGAGCTTTTGGTGAACCCCATTGGCTTTTACTGTGTCTGGTACGTATGATTGTCCTGTACAGTATGACACTCACAAGTTGCAGAGTTCTTTCACATGATTTCTCGACTTTCTGTTCCTGAAAGAAACTACATAACGTCATATTCATTAATTTGGGAAAAAGTGTACAAAGTGGGACTTTTGGTTTTTTTTTTTTTTTTTTTTCTTTCTAGAGAATGTCATATTCATTGAATTTGGATTCTTTTCATTGTTTTTCAATAAAATGAGATATATATCATCCAAAAATACGCTATTTTTGGATAGAAAGTTCATTAGCTCCTGAAGTTTTGAACAAAAATTCATTAACTACGTTTCAGATGATCTCCTTAATTTGAATTAAAGTGGCAGTTTTGGATTAAGGTGAGGTACAAAATGATACCCATTGTTTTCCCAAATTAATGAATATGACGTTAAATGTTTTTTTTTTTGTTACAATCAGAACTAGATCCTAGAGGTGGATTTTGGTTTCTGATGGATTTTATGAATCGCATGATGCATTCTGAACTTTGCAACCTTGACACTGTGGCTTTCATTTGCAACAAAGTGTAAGCTTAGTTTCAATGCCAAACAGAATTGTAAATCAGGATTTAGTATTCTGATGAAGCAATTCTGACAAATTGGAAACTAAAATATAAAGGTCTGGGAAGACGTACCATATGTCCTTCTGTGTAGAAGGTCTTGGGCTCTTGACCCTTCCATTGCAAGCTAATTGACCCATCACTGATCAATCAATCTTACAAGCCAGCTGTTTGCAAATATTAAAAGAAAGCATGCTTTTTACGGAATATGATAGCCAAAGAAAAAAGAAATGCCTCCACAAATGCTTTGTGAGGATACAGCCGCATGCGTTATTGAAATTTGTGCTGTTCAATCCACAGTGGTCAATCCTCTTTCTCGAATTTAGATCCACATCATCCACCCAACACCAAAAGTACATATCAATCCTACTCATTGTAGGAATTCTACTCAGTTTTCCATCGATTACAAATTTGAAATCAAGGGCCCCATGTATGGTTCATCAATTTTATGAAATTTATTGGCCTCAAAATTGTGCACTGACACAGGCGGAACCTTCTTGTAAAGTCACTGAGTAAGAGCATCTCTTGCAGCACATTTAAAGAAGCACTTGGAAATTAGGTTTGGAGGGGACGGGAGCAACAAGTAGTGCAACAAGGCATGAAATTCCCCTCTAGTTTGGAAGGTTTGAGGCCTTGCACCTGCATTACAACAAATTGCAAGGGTGCATTTGGTGTTGCAGTGCTTGGCAGGGACCGTGAAGGGGGCTTGGAGAAACCTCAAATTTGACGTGAAAGTGGCCAAGCCTGAAAGGCCCTGCTCTTGCACATGGACGAGTACAATGCTATTGGAGACTTGAATTGCAAAAACCCTTACAGGGTGAACGCAAAGAGCTGTTTTAACGAGGTGCAAGAGATGTTCTACGACCGTATATGCCAACAATAAAAGCGTTTAGGGGTTGGTTTAGTGTGCTCATGATGTGTGTAGTCATGTAGGTAGCGTGTTGTATTTGGTTTATTGCCTTTTTGGGAGTGTGTTGTATTTGAGATAGAGAGACCCAACAATGTAACACCTCATTTGCTTATGGGTAACATGTTGGCACATAGGGAGGTTGACATAGCAATTTACACCAAAGAATTGACAGGAATCTTGACACAAGGGTGAAGACACTCTAAGGAGTTTCAAGAGATAACGCCTTATTCTTCCTCAATTAGGCCCAGTTGTCATGATGATGTCAATTGAATACACCTTTTTTCTTTCATTTGGCATGCGTAATGGCCAATTGCAAAACACAATTTCAAAGCTCTATTTTGGTGCGCACTCCAACTTGAGGTGTTGGTTACCATTTTTATTGGGTCCCTTTTTCCTTATCACCTTCAACTTATTGATATAGATCTTACATGGCAGTGATGGCACGGCCATTAGGGCTGTTTTTATACACTTTTGGTAGAATCTTTTCAAATTGAAAAAGCACACAAGAATCAAGGCCAATGGCATATAACTCATGTTTAATTTGATATCTTTGTAGTTTAGGTAACAAATTCCATCTCTTAAATTTCTAACAACCCTTCCATAACATTCAATTTTTTTGTAAGCTTTACAAATATGTGATTAATCCACTTGTAAAGAAATTGTTATCAGATACATAGGCTTGAATTATTATTCTTGTTTCTTGAGAAAATAACAAATTTATCTTATCCAACATGTCAATTATACTAAGTGCACTTTGACAAATTTCTATTTTTAGGTATGTTTTGAACCAATAAACAATAAATTTGAGCCTAGAAGGAAAATGTGAGTTTAAAATTTACATGATTACAATCTAATTTTTGTGTAAAGTCTAAGACCAAATGATTTGTAAGTTGCATAACACTAATTTATAAAATTTTGTATGAAACATCATTATTATAATGACTTTAGTGTAAAGCTCATCTTCTTTTCATCTATGTATATAAATGAATGCAGTTTAAAATTGTTTATGTGGTGGTAGTCCTTGACAATTCCATAACTGAGGACAATAATTTTGTAACTAAATTATGAAGATGGAAGGCATGGATTCTGTAATTGAAAAATAGAGATGGGAGGGCAAGGGTTCCATAACCAAATTTTGGGGATAAGAGGGCATGGTGTTTTGTAACTAAATTATGGAAATTGGGGGGTATGGAGATGGGGGGCATGGAGAGGAGAGGGTATGGGCCTAGGAGGACATGGGCATGGGGGCACAGGGATGGGGGCATGGACACTACACGTAAGAAAAATTGCATCCCACATCACTTTGTTGATATGACATGTATAAAAGACTTGTGTTTTGTAGTTTCTTTTCAAAAAAACATATATTGGCTAATTTCTTTTCTAATTTCTTTTCTAACCCATGAAGTATTGAGGTGCGATTTCAGGTTACTCACTTTTAGGCAAGCTATTCCATAAAAACCATCTATAAATTTATTTTAAATCGTTGAATGATCATGTGTTTTATTGTTCAGTATTTACTTGATGCTTGAAATCTTTTACACCAATCCATATTGTGATTCAAGAGATTTATCTTAAATAAATTTCACTATGATGTAATGGCATTTTGGACAATTATAACTGGTAAGTTTAATTGGTCAAGATAATTCATATGTATTCTCAACACACTCATGCAACATAATTTTAAGAGTTACAAGGCACTCAAGCACATGATTTGTACTTAGAAGCTCTAGAATTTAGTTTCTTTCTTTTAGGCACTCCCTCACAATTATAAAACTCAGTTTCAAGACATTTAATTCCTAAATTCCCAAGGCCTATTTGAGTTTCTTGGAATTATCATGAAACTCAATAATCAACTAACCTTTTCATAAATTTTATCAAGTTTTTTTCAATTGTAACCATACAAATTTAAATCAAACATGTTAGAGATTACATGGAAATAGAAAACACAACAATATCACTTTTGGTTTGAAAGATTAGAATATTTGAACATGAGGGTGTTAAAATTGCAAAAGTGACTTGAAGTCTTCTAACCCTCATTTCACTTGTCAAATCTAAAGAGTTGGTCACCAAAAAAACACAAGGTTTAAGGACATTACATGCCTAACTTTAATCAATTTATTGCTTTAAAAATCTGCTCCTAAATTTTTTTTAAATGGATTTTTAATAAGGATTTTTCTCCAAATTTTAGTGTATTTGAGGCTTATTTTCAAGATCTTCTAAGAGTGAAAAACTCAAGATTGCAATGGACACCCCTGTATAAAAGCTTGAGTAGAAAAATCATCAATTTTCATTTTCAAAATCAGATTTTTGATGTTAAAAATAGATTTCAAAACAAACTTGTATTGAAAAAAAAATACTAGAAATAGTGATTTGATAAGGTTTTATTCATCTTCAAAGTTTTGCAAATACCCAAATCTGGTCGATTGGGCATTCAGGGGTTAGGTCCAAGTCTTGAGTTTGTCCACTTTATCACTATTTAATTATATTGCTTAAGTGTGTTGAGTGTATATAAAACGTTCAAACCAAATGAACCTACCTATCATGGTTGTCCATATTTTCCCTACTTCAAAATCAAAATCATTTCCAAGATTCAACTTTTGAAACACAATTTAGATTGCTGCAAATTTATCACTCAAACTCATGGAGAAGCGCAACTTCTATCTATATTTTAGAAGAATCAAACAAGTGTTGCACTTGAAGAAGTGCCAACCCAAAAGCATAAAATGGCTTGAAATTGCATTTTTGGGAATTAGAATGTCACAAAAATTAGCTATTAAGATTAATTTTGTAATAGAGTAAATGACTATTTTCAAAATACATTTTGTGACAAGCTCTCTAAAATTCAAACAAACTTTCTTAATGTTACTTTTCGCTCAAATCACTACTTAAAGTTTTATTTTTATTACTTTGAATTGAGAAAGGTATATATTAGTTAAGTTCAACCAACAACCTTCAACGAATGGTTTCTTAACTTGGTGCCCAAGCAAAAAGATTGTAATTGCGCCAAAATATCAATATGTAACCTCAATTGGGTACACTGACTACACTAGCAAAAAAGGATTCCGTTCATCACTTGCAGAGAAAAGTACCCCATCGTGGACACAATTGTTGGTATGACGTGTTAGATTAAAGTATAAAACATGAAATAAATATGGGATCAAGGAAAAATTGGTCAATGTGAGGGAGAGGTGAAATCAGTATTAAATGTGTATTTGGGGTTCATATGACCCATGGAAGATATTGGGCAGCTCACCATTGCCATAAAAGTATCTATGAAAATGTTTGTGAACGTCCAGTAACAAACAATACAATGTTCATTCATTAGGAAAAATATGGGGCCCCAATAAGGCCCTGAGTTTGGGGGTCCTTAGCCATGTGAACCCAATTCCCAATAAAATCATGTGCAAGTTGAGGTGGCATCATTGATACCACCCCAACTTTTTTGAATTTTTTATTTTAAAAAAACAATTTTTTTTAAAGATTTTTTTTTTGATTTTTTGAATTATTTTAATTCAAATTTTCCGGTTATCAACAAGTTGATTCCCCACATTGGGAACCAAAAGAATGGGAGTTGCCAATTTGTTTTTAAAGGCCTTCTGAAGGCCCCATATTTTTCCTAATGTTGGACCCTATTATCAAATTGACTTGACCGCTTTGTTTCGCCATTATACCCAAGTGAAAATCTTTTTACAAAAGGTGCATTTTCTCAAAAGAAATTGGGCACGCTTTTTAGACTGGGATGAGACTATATTCACACTACCCACAGTAGGATAGCTCACCGTAAAGGTCCTGGGCTTGGGTACTTTGTAGAGTGGACAAGAGCATCTTTTGTAATCCTCCAAATGTTCAGGTTTCTCCAATTCCTCTCTATCCATTTTAGAGGGAAAGGTCACTTGTATCTCCAACAATGTAACTTGCTAAGTATAGTGCCAATTTATTACAAGTAACGTCATATTCGTTAATTAAGGAAAAATGGTACATTTTGGGACTTTCAAAATTTGATCTAAAAGTTTTAGGAGGCCTCCTAAAACCGAGCTCAGCGTTCTTTTTTTGTACATGTGTCTTCACCTGAGAGGAGAAATTTGCAAGTGAAAAAATCTTAGAGGCTCAAACTGAATCTAATACCTTTGAATCTGGTTTAAGGTAACTTTTTGGGTTTAAGGTAGAGTAAAAAGTGGGACGCTTGTTTTTCCCAAATTAATGAATATGGTGTTAAGTCAAAAAACTTCCAAAAGCAATAAAGTGAGTTGTGATCACCATAAAAGATAACTTGTAGAGAATTTAGAGGCCCCTTCAAATATGACTTATTTAAAAAGAGAAGGTAAATGTAGAGGCCAACACCACTAAAATTAATTGTTTTTCATCCAAAAAGCAATAGGGCCTAAACATTTGGCGGGTGGCAGGAGACGCTCTAAGGGCATCTCCACCAATCTAGGGAGACTACCACGCTCAAATGCATTCTGAGCGGGGACGCCGAGGCCAAAAAGGGAGTGCAGAGCTTGGGAACTCCACCAGTTCCCAGGAGGGCTCGCACGGAGAGGCATGCAAGCTTAAATTTCTTGAACTTTCGAGATCAGATTCTGCCATATGGGCGCCTATGGGGGTCACAGCTAGCTCATCCGGTGGTTGGTGAGGCTCTGATTGAGAGGTATGTGGGGCCAAAAATCTTGGCTGGAGATGGGTATAGCCCGACATCACAAAGATAGCTTCAAAAACCTTGGAGCATGCAGGATTCAAGCTCACCCAAAACTTCTCAAAGTCCCGACCACTCACCGTGTGGAAACTGTTATTCAACAAGGCCGCTCAAGTTTTTTTCCTCCCCGTCCCTCTAGTGGAGATCCACAACACGGCCGGGAGCCTGCGGGCACGCTCAATCAATCAGTGTTTTAAGCTAACCAGTGGAGATGCTCTAAGGTCCTAAAAGGTATTGACGGTGTATTTGGGATTGTGTGGTCTATGCAATGAGTCCACATGCTCTTTCAAAAGTTTTCCGACGCAATCACAGCACACCAATTCTATCGCAGAAAAACGAGTATTTCGAAGGACGTTCGCTTTTATGTTGTGGAATGATAAACAAACTACCTGGGCAGAAAATTTAAAAGCTTTATTGTCCAAAGTGCAATAGGATAAGACAAAAAATTTAAGGCTATCCAGCTTGTACATAATGAACTGGGTAGTGGGTACCTTTGAAAAAGTAGTCTAGAGCCTTGTTGTCTACTAACTAGTTGAACTGCTGCGGTTGTGAGGCATAACCCTCTAGGCCAAACTAGATGGAGATCATCCAATCTTGAAGATCCGTGACTCTTAAAAATGAATCGACGAAAGGGTCAGTGACTCTCTACAAGTGTTCATCTTTTCAATTATCCTGTGTCATGTGACAATGAAAGTTATAGGAGAAGATTATGAGTTATAATTTGTTGAGCCACAGAGCGCTACTTTCACATGGTTGGGGGCATGATTTCGTGGTTCTGCATTGTTCAATTACGCTCAATTTGGAGGGTCTAACAAGAAGCGTACCAGAATCTATAGCAGCCTCATATTATCAAAATAAAACGTAGTTCTCTTTGTCTTAGGAATGATTGCCCTTTAAACAAAACGCAGAAACGAGATTCCTTAAAATTATGCATCCTCCACAACCATAGGGGTTAGCTGGTAATACGGAAGACCTAGATGAAAAACCCTTTGGTATTGTGACTTGTGAGTTTTGTCTTCCAAGTTCAACGTTTGACGACCTCCGTACGTAAGTAGACCTACAATTCCAACTCTAAGGAGTTCTTTGAAGACACTAGTAACTTTTAAAATTCCTATGGGATTTGTATAGCCAAATGGTTGCCAAAGATACGCATGCCATCTTGCTGAGGGTCTTGTCAAAAACTCACAAATGTCTTGAAGATGTTGTGATTTCAGTAGCATTTGGGTTTTGGTTTGTATGAATAAACTACGATCTTCAATATTTAAAAAACTGCATGTCAACTTTAAAAGATGACGAACAAACACCTCACCAGAATGAACTTGGTGTACCGTGGTGATGACTGGCACCTTGAATGACTGCTCTGAGTATTGGTGACTGCGGGTGTGTTTTAATTATTTAGCAAAACTGAATGCAAGGCTCTGTAGTATCATTATTTCATTGATAGCCTTGGAGCTCTGCGAATGAAAGATCTGCATTCGGCCAAGATGCATTTAAGCTATTTAATATATTGCAAGACTTTGAATAGTGTAAGATCCTTCACATCAATTTGGATGAATTGTGTCTATTTAGTGTGAATGTGACATTTATTTTGCCTTTGTTCATCAATTAACCCCTGAGTGCCCAAAGTTGTTTTAGGATTTAGGAGAAAATCAAACCTTTAATGGCCACCAGAGATTGAAAAATAACATCCAAAAAAAGTGACCGTAGGATTTGAAAAAAGGACTACCTTCTCTGCTGATGGGACCAGCCATGATTGTTTTCACTGTACAAAGAAATAGAAAAAGTGAGATCAAGTGGTGGTCACCAACAACGGGATCCCTTTGCTAGGGCGCTCAGGGGTTAAGTAAGGTTTTGGTCACTATCTTTTGTAACTCTTCAAGTAGCAATATTGTGGCAAAGCTTTTGTAATGCAATTTTTTTTGCACATTGTCTAGTTGAACAACATGCTTGCAAAATCTCCTTGAACTTTTGAACACTTGGATCACACTATTTGAGAGAGTATTCAAGGTAAGTAGTACATGCTATATTGAATGAAATGAAATTATTATGAACTTGATTATTAGTGTATCTTGCAAATTCACCTATTTTTTTGAATTTGTGCAAATTAGTGTTAATACTATAGGCTAGGGTGCAATGATTGAAATAACTTGTGCAATGAGCCCAACGGTTTGTTGCCTTAATCTTTTAAAGACCACACACATTTCCCCAAAATCCACTAGAAACCAGGGCAATAAAATTAGTTGTGCATTTGAATCAAATTTGGACTCAATTAGAATAGTCCAACCGTACAAATGTGAAGAGCACCTTGTTTGTTGTGATGCACTAAAATTTCAGCTAGATCCACCGTTGGAGGTGAAATATTATAATGATTGAGCAAGCCGTATATGAAAAGTCTCTAGTTTTTCATGCTTGTGTGGTTTTGAATGTTAGCGCTGCATGCAAGTTTTGATTGAGAAGAGCCTTACATTTCTAGAAAGTAGGGTTTTCCACCTTTCCAACAAGACTAGTTTCACTCAAAATAGACAAAAATAGCAATCACAAGGTGTAGCTAGGTGGACAAAAAGGGTCAAAAATCCCATTTTCTTTGCTACCATAAAACAATTCTACAAGAAATTTGATACTTGTTATGGAAAATGCGATCAATGAAAGCAATCAAGAATTGGCCTTAAATGTAGGATGAACTTTAAAAAAATAAAATGATTGTATCATTTCAGTGGATTCTCAAATAGTACAATTGTACAACTACTATATAGAGAAACATACAAAGCATATTCCTTTAGCAATTTGAAGTTTTTTAAGATTGCACAATTGAAATATGGCATTCTTCTTGGATGTTTGCTGTACTATGTTGTTGCTTTGATCCATCTTTGAACAAATATGGATACATATTTTGAGACCATGATGTATAAACACCATTATTTATCAACTCACATATTCAATTCTATTGTTGTCTTTTGGGTTGGATGCAAAATTCTTGTGATCACAAGTGTTCTTCAAAATCATTTTCCAAATTGTTGAACAATTTTATTGTATAGGCCAAAAACTACTCTACCAAACCAAAATACACTTTGGTGGTCTCTAAACGGTTAAGCTTGTTTTACATTAGGAGTCAAGACCATTTTGGGAACAAAAAGAAGGCTCTTAATATTTGCCTCTTATATATTGGATATTTAAGATCTACCCCAAGATCTTTAGACTAGAATCAAGGTTAAAAGTTTGACAAGAACAAAATAAAACTTTGTGTCTCAAAACAATAACTCTACTATAGCCTCAAATCCAAGAATTAGAGGCTAATTTTGTTACCTTGTGTTTGTTTACTATACATCATTCAAACAAATCATATGTATGATTTTTATTTTTATTTTTTATATCAACACCTTTGGATGAATTTGAACTCTTAACCCCACGTTTAACCCCTAAATGCCCAAGGAGTAAGAGCAAAACATAGATGCACCATTAAATGATACTTTTGTAACTTCAATGAAGTTTGCCTCAAAAGAGAAAACAAGTGCAATATTGTTTAGTAATGATCCATACGGTCAAACATTCAAAAAAGGTTTTGTGCTCTTATTTAATGACTTTTGAAGCATTCACCATTTAATATTCATCATTATTACAAATTTGATTCATAGAATTTAAAATTTGGTGTGATTGGTTAAAGTAAAAAATTTATTCTAAAACTCAAAATATACAACATTTTTGAAGAAGAGAACATCATTAGTGTTTGGAAATAGTAAACTTTATAACACTAGCAAATATTGAAGTATTTTTTTTTGAAAAAAATTCCTTGATGGAATTTAATTTGGATTGACATGATTCAAATTGAGTTGGAAAGTAGACTTGCTTTCTTATTTGAGAGTATTTTTTATCTTTTCCAAAAACATTTTTTTTCATCTCGAGCAGCCCAAAAAAGGGCAACAAACAAAAAATGGTCGATTGGGCGTTTATTGTATCTCCGTTGTTCCTTCTCTTTTTGAAAAAACTAAAGCTGTTGATTATGAGCTAAAAATCTAGAATTATAGCTAACCAATATGAGAGAAAAAGCCTCCACCATACTCTTATTGAGGGGTTTCAAAATGAGGATTAACCCCTAAAGCCCTGGGGCCTTTATTTTGTCAAGAGACTCAAAGTTGTCATTTCTATTGCAAAGAGTAAAAAAAGTTAGAAAATTGATATTATTGCATATCTAACCGTAGGATCTTGTACAAGACTAGTAAAAGAATGTGGAAAAAAAAAAAAAAAAAAAAATTTGATTGCACAAATTGCAAGGTATTTGTGTTTAAAGTGTAAAGGATAAACTTTTTTGCATCTTGCATGACTAGATTATTTTGACTTTGAACTTTTTTGAATTAGTTTTTGTACACCACAGAGTTTTGAGGTTTATTTTTTTATGGTGGGAGCTTGAGTTGAGAATCTTTGGGAAAAAATCAAAACTAAATGTACTTAATTTTCATTCTTAAAAAAATATTAGGTAGAAGAAGGTATGAGATTGAACAAAAACTTAAATTGTTGAAAACTTGCAATGGAATTGAAATGCAATAATCCCAATGGTGAGATTGTTCTAAAAAGCAAAGTTCACTCTTTCCTACAATTTTTTTGAAAAATTGTTAAAATTGCATTCAAAAATGAAGTTTGTAAGTTATTTTTTCAAGAAGATGCTTGAATTGCCCAAAAAACAAGATTATCCATAACTTTCTCATAACTAGTCCAATGGAATGAATCAAAGCTGCAAATGCAAACAAAACTATAACTTGTGAGAAGAAAAAAAAAACAAGTTTTTGTAAAAAAAATCAATTCCCCAATCTCCATAAATTTTTGCTTATCTAGGCATAACTTTTGCTTTTGGGCATAGATTGGAATAAAATTTATATTCCCCAAAAGCTAATGGATTTTCCTATCTTTAAAAAAGTTTCATAAAATAAGGACAAAAATTAAGGTCATAGGTACTTGCCCAAAATCCCATTTGTCCCCCAAGGAGACAACATGATTTTAGGGGTTAAAAATCATATACTCATGTATGATGAAAATTTGTCAAGGAAAACTTGTTGCTTATGAGGTGATAAAATAATTTGATACTTTGACTTGATATTATTATCTAAATTTTCTCAATTATGATTAATTGCTTACCAAAATTTGTGTGCTAGTCTTCTAATACTGTGAGATTTTACTTTTACAACAAGACAAAACTCATCATGAATTTTTTTTGGTTTCATTATGATTAAACTTGTACTAGATTAAAGCCCATCATAAATATTTCTGACTTTGAAAATCGTAGCATTGTAACACATACTGAAGGCTGTTCACAAGGCCTAACATATTGAAAAACTGGTTCAAATGACCCCAATTTTTTGTGGCCCCAATTCCTTATATGAATTGGTCCTAAGTTGCATTAGATTGCTGTACAGTCACTAGAACTGTCGCCAATATGGGCTGTGCCGTAGGAGGAGTTGACTGTTCGAGGTTTGGAAACTCATTTCAAAAGTCAAAACTGAACAATTGCTGTATATACTGTAGAGTCCTCTTAAAAGTTTTTATGTTAAAAAATATACTTTTTCAAGAATGATCAATAGAAATTCATTCTCAGCTTTGTATATTGAACTTGAAGAAGTATTCCAAGATAGTGATTGAAAATGGAGAACATAAATGATTATATCTTCAAGATAATGGAGTAGGCCTAATCTCAGTTTTGTGATTCATTGTATTTGCCCTCCAGATCATATTCTTAAACTAATCCAATGTGTTATTTTAGTAAAAGGAACTTTTATGCTATATGTGACTCAATATGGACCATCATGTGTTTATGAATTATGCAAAACATAGGTAGATCTCTCGATGTTTAATCCCAATATCAAGAAATCTTGCAATATTTAAGCAAAACAAAGAGTGATCTCTTATTTATTTTTTAGTTATATTTTAAAGGCTTTGCAAAATTCACACGTTTAGATAAATATGGCATCTTTTCATCTATATTGATTAAGATAAAGTATTTTCAATTTTGGAAAGAAGAAAAGATAATAAGCACATGCAATAGCAGGGTTACAAGGACGTTTTAATAGATCTAGTGCGTCCTTAGATGACGCTATTTAGTGAGTGTAAAACAGTGAGCCATGAGTAATGAACCAAGAATTTGTAAGCGAGAACCAATTTTGAGCTTAAAATCAATGAAAAAACTAACCAGATGAAAGTTTAAATGCACAATTATAGGACCCTATATACATGGTTATAGTTGAAATTTAGTAATCTCACAAAAAATCAATGCTCATTGCTCATGGATCTCTGCTCACAATATAACATTCCTCATGTGTCCTCTTCATACCTTTGTATACATAGACTTTACCTAACTAAATTGACCAAATTCTATTATTGTCTCTCTTTCTTCAGTGTTAACCCCTAAAGGACCTAGGAGCCCACTTTGGGCTTTTTGGATATTTGGGCAAGCATTTTCCATGTAAATACTTGAGATAAGACTATGAAAATAAGGGGTGTATGTGTTCATATTGAAAAGCTTGCATTCCTCCCAAAAAAATTGGAATGAACAATTTTTGAGTGAGATATGGTACCATATGTGATTTAGGTGTCAACACAAGAATCTCTAAAAAATTCAAAAACAAAGAGATTGGGAAGGGTGTTGCCCACAAAGTGTTCAAAAGCATTTTACAATGGCTTGGTTAGTGGGCAAAATTTGCAATCAACTCTCCTTGGTTAGGTTATAATTTCTATTTTACTTTTTATTTCTAGAAAATAATTCCTTTGGCAAGTACTCTACATGATGTTCTAGGTTTACACTATATGGATTTTTGAATTGAGATTGCTTACCATAAGAATCTCTTTAGTGAATTTTTTTTAGTATAATGACAATTTCAATGAAGTAGTTCTTGCTTCCAAATTTTTTCCACTTTGTTTTAAGCATTGGATGATCATAAATTTGTGAGGCTTATACACTAGCCAACTTCATGATGTACAAGAAATTCATAAAACAAAATATACCATTTTGGGTGACCAAAATAAAAATTCACATTTTAAAAAAGCCTCAAAAAAAGTTTTGATCCTACTTTGAGTGTTATTGTCTAATGAAGTATACCCTTACAAAGTCTGAGATTTTGAGAGGACGTACATAAGTAAGCAACACAATGGATCTTACTGTTGAAATATTAAAAAAGTTCAAAAATTTGATTCACTAGTCATTTTATTGAGAGAGGTCAGTTTCAAGCCATTTGAGCATGTAAATGCAAAGGAACTTTAGGGGTTAATTTGAATGTGTACAGGGGGGTTAAAGCATAATTCAAAATTTTCTTACGAAGATGAATGAAACACAAAGTATAAACTTTCAGAAGCTACCATAATCTCAATAAATAACTTTGTCAATTTACAACCTGCAAAGTAGTGTTAGAAAGATGGCAAAGTCTAATTTTAAAGGGAATTGATATGTGCACAGTGCGCATTCTAAGTTTGATATATGCACACCCCCCTTCGGACTAAATTTTAGCTTTTCACCATCAAAAAACCGAATTTGGAAAGTTTGAATTTAGATTTGGACTTAGAGGCTTTGATTTTGTTTAGAAATAAAAGAGGTTACAATTGAACAACACCCAATAGAAGAGCTAAGCTAAGGGACAAATTATTATTTTTACTTTTGTTTGTAAAAAAAAGCTAAGTTTTTTCATTGGGTGTTGTTCAATTGTAACCTCTTTTATGGTTTTAGACTAAATCAAGATCTCCAAGTTCAATTGTAAATTCAAAATTTTCAAATTCAGTTTTTTGATGGTGAAAAGCTAAAATATACCCCGGAGTGTGCATATATCAAACACAAGGTGTGCACATATCAAACACAAGGTGTGCACATATCAAACACAAGGTGTGCACATATCAAACACAAGGTGTGCACATATCAATTCCCATTTTAAAACATGATATGTTTTGAACAATTTTTAGCAGGTACTGTGTCAACTATTGAGGTCAACATTATTGTTTTTAGAAGAGCTAAGTTTAGCAAATCTTGTACCAAATATTTTTTACAGTCACAAAAATTTGTAAAGACAACAAAACATTAATTTTTTAGCAAAAATAAAACTAGCGGTTGGGGCTTGCTATGCAATGCATTCACCATAAGCTCAAACTTATAAATCTCAAAAACTTCTTGAACACTTGAATTGTTATGAAATCCAAAATTGTTTCAATGTAATAAATGTTTCAAATCATTTAGTGATAAGGTTTAGGGTTTAGAAAAATATTAAAGTCCAAAGATCCCAAAATAAAAATATTTTGAAAAGCAATGAAGTGTAATGAAAAGAGAAGCAACTTATCACTCTCTGTACATTCTCTAACATCACCTCAACTATAACAACTATCTCCTTGTTTTCTAGAATATCACAATAATCGGAGATGTGATATTACAAAGGTCAGATGTGATATTATACAGGTCATTGTGATTGCAAAAATCATTAAATTTTAACACATGTGGCAATACTGTTATGAAAATAGTATTCGGGAGTTGGAACCAAGGATCAAGAAGAAGCACATCACCATCTGATAGAAATTGAACCAAATGAAAATGACCATTACTTAATGATTTTTAGAAAGTATAAGATCAGGAAGAAGGTGGATGAAAAGGACAATATATACTACGAAGCATGCACACAGTTACATATTTTGCAACACAAGTGATTATAGATTGAGCCCAATAAGGCAAGACTTGTAGCCACGTGCCGGGCAAAATAATTGACTCTTTGCATGTTTTGAAGAGTTAACCCTTAAAGGACCAAGCAAAGTTTTAATCAAATTTTTTTCAAAACTGTCATTTTTAGAGCATCAACCAAATTTGAAAATAAAAACATTTTTATGCATATGTGACTGTAGGATCTTGTAAAAGAATAGTTTTAGGAGATGTGGAAAAAAATTCAAAGTTTTTCACCATGTGGATTGGAAGTTAGAATGGTTTGAATATTCAAAAATGTCTTGTGAAAAATTGGGCAGCTACCCTTCAAAAAGTGAAATTCCTAAGGAAAAAAGGCCATGTGGGTGGTGCTTCTCTAAATTCCTTATTCCACCTAAGTAAAGTACATGTCAAAAACGTCTCAAATCATTTGGAGTTGTATAACATATGGAAAATATATAGTAAGTAAAAAGAAGTAGAGAATGATTCAAAACACAAAATTGTTAAGAATTCAATTATGGAAATGAAAAATGCCAATCCCAATGGTCATAATGTTGCAATAAAAAATCTACATCCTTTAGTTTTGTTCTTTTTCCAAAATGTTGAAAATTGAGTAAAATAAAGGACTTTAAAGTTTACTTTGGAGTAGAGAATCCATAATTGCCCGCAAACAAAAAATCCTCATAACTTTCATCTTGATGATCCAAACAGGATGATTCAAAGCTTCATACATTCACATAAATCTCCTAAACCCATTTGAAATTTTTGTTTTTGAAAAAAGTGATTTTGAAAAATGTGCCTAGGCTGCCCACCGAATGTAAAAAGCAACATATTAGGCCATATTTTTTTACTCATAATTCCAAATGTCATGAAATTTAGTGCATATGAAAGATAAACCTTGTCCCCACATTGTATTAAAATTTCAGCTTGAAATATGAAAAGCTCCAATCACAGGTACCTGCCCAAAATCGCTATGTTTCTAAAAAAGGGGTCTGATCCTTTAGGAGTTAATACCTCCCAGTGATGCAGTGAAAAGGAATACTTTAACATCCTCAACCAAAAGTATGAGACATTAGAGAATTCCAACCGGTGGAGTGAAGAGGATGAAATAGATAATTAATTGAGGGAAAACAAGTATGATATTGTGCGAGGTGGAGTTTTGGGGCAACTTCACTGAACATTGCATTTAGGCTGCCTTGACATTTCGGTTGTCTTACTCTAGTAAGTTATGCTATGACCCATCATTTGACCACTTGGAGATGCATGTAACTCTCTAAATACTTGGATTTCACTTGGTTTACAACTTGGACACCACTAGTAACACCATATTTGTTAAATTGAAGAAAACAATACATTTTGGGACCTTTGAGGTGATCACCTCAAACCAAGCTCACAACGTTTTTTTGGTACACGTGCCCTCACTTGAGAAGAGGAATTTGCAAGGGAAAAAATATAGTGGCTCAAATTGAATCCGATACCTTTGAATTTAGTTTAAAGTAACATTATAGGTTTGAGGTGGAGTACAAAATGATACCTTTATTTTTCCCAATTTAACAAATATGATGTTTAGTTTGTTTTTGCCAAACCCTTTAAAAAAAGACTTAACATTTTTTTTGTAGCAAATTAATGTAACAAAATTATATAAATATATAATGTAAAATGTCAAGAAATTAGTGTGGGGCAGCCTAAATGCAATATTCAGTGTTGAAAAATCCGCGCACGCTGTTTGTGACCAAAAGTCTTCCTGTTCGTACTAGCCCACCACTCGGCCGTGTGCTCCAGGGATCCAGGAGATGCTTTACGGGAAGAATCTTTCTTATTTTCTATCCAGATTGTCAACCAAGTGTACATTTCAGTCCACAACATCGCCTCGTGCAGAAACTTGAATCGCGTTTGTAGTTCTTGACCAACCGCTTTTGACCTACACGGAAATTTAAAGGAAACGAACTGAGCAGGTTTCGTTACCACTCATACAACCCCAATTCTCACACACTTGAGTAGTATTTGGATCCATTTCGCTCGCCCTCTTCCTTCAAACTCACCTCTTTTTTTCAGACATCCAGTGTAGACAAGCACATGCTTGCATTTTAGTTTCGCACCGTAGCTTTGATGCAATTCAATTCTCTAGCAATTATTCAGCTCTGCAGGAACACTAATCCTAAGGGCAGTGCATCTGTTCGAGAGATCTCTTTGCCTTGACACCGATAGCCATTTCTTGAGTGTAATGAGTGCAAGCCGTTGCTTCAGTTGCTAGCAAGGCTTGATGAATCTTTTGTACGAAGTTACGACCAACTAGATACGTCATAAACTGGCCAGTTACGTTACTAGGTCGTGATCGTGATCGAAGTACTGACGATGGAGCATCAGAAGAAGAGACCGACGCTGGAGCCGGTGCTAGAAAACTACATGGGACCACCTGTTTCGTATCACGACGCCCCTCGAAAGCCGCGCCATGGGAGGAAAACGGCGAAGGTAGCGCCGAGCAACGGAGCAGGGACGCAGTCCAAAGGCGCGACGTCGTTGAATCCGTTGAACATGTTCGGGAAGCTGAGAGACCGCTACATCAAGACGATGAACGAGATGGCCATGGGAGGGGACTACGCCGCCATTGCCGGCGGTCACGGCTGTGTGCCGGGGCCTGACTACCCCGACACGATGGAACATCACCGGAGACGACGCGAGGTTGAAGCGTTGCGCGCAGAGTTGGTGGCGATTCGGCGAGAGCATCCCAGCGAACCTGTGGAGAGCCTTGGTGTTGAGCATTATCTGCACGAGCGATGATGGAGACCTATCTAGGTTCTTGTAACAATCTCTGCTTATTTGCAGATATGGTTCCCAAGCGAGAACCAGAACATGTAATTACTTTGTGAGATACCACATTCAAGCTATAAAGTTGCAACTCTTTTGTTTGTTTCCTAAACCTGGTCACTTGTGGCTCCGCTAAATTCGAGTTCAATAGAGGACCAGGTGGCTCGATTTCATGGATACCCCTGAAGTTTGCAATATTACCCCTGCTTTTTCAGAAATTGCACAAATATCTTTGGATCAAAATTTTCAGACATTTGTTTTGTTGTGCATGCCATTTCACTTCTTCCTTTGTGCGCATGTTGTTTCATTTTTGTTTCATTACATTCCCTTCTTCAAAATTGGTCATGAAGTATGAGTACAATAAATAAATGCCTAAATATTATGGTCCAAGCCTTAAACCAACACCAAGTTCAAATATTGCAAAGACAACTAGAAACACTCTATGCATGTTCCTCAACTAAAATGGCAAATCTTGAACTTGGAACATTTATTTAAGGTGATCACCTTTAACCAAAACCAAGCTCAAATATTGCAAAGATAGCAAAAAACTACTCATCTCAAAGGCCTTCATCAGGGTGAAAAATCTTGAACTTGATGCATTAGTTTCAGGTGATCACCTTAACCTATAACAAGTTCAAAAAATACACAAACATCATAAACTTGTCATCTCAAGGATTTTCATCAAGATGACAAATCTTGAACCTAGAACATTGGTTTAAATTGATTATCTTAAATTCATGCTCTAGTTCAAATACTGCAAAGGTATTAAAAATTGCTCAATTCAAAGACCATCAAGAAGATAAATTTTCAACAAAGAGCATCAATTTAAGGTGATCACCTTAAACCTACACCAATTCAATTTTTGCAAGAATAACTAAAAATACTCAATGTATGGTCCTCAACCAAGATGTTAAATCTTGAACTTGGAGCATTGGTTTAAGGTGATCACCTTAAACCAACACCAAACTCAAATATTGCAAAATTAACTAAAAACATTATGTAATTTCTTCAACCAAAATAACAAATTTTGACTTTGGAGCAGGATGGTTGCAAGAAACACATGTCTTGCTTTTTGTCTCCTTGCTACACGGCAAGTGGTTTTAGGGGTGTATCTTTTGCTAACTAATTTCTTTTCATGTGAAAATTTAGAAGAAGGTTCACACTTAAGTTATTGACCTATTGTGTTTTTTTTTTAAATCATTCACTAATTTTAAATGGATTCCGATAATATGTCTACCTTGGCTGGTTTGTGGGTTTTCAATACTGCATTGAGGCAAAAAAAAGGAATTTGATGCCACAAATTTGGGAAGTTGTTCATCATTGAACATTACATGGCTTTGCAAAGGGGTTTTAGAAAAATGTAAATTATATGCCCTCCACTTTCCCTCAAAGTGGGCATCCATTGGACAAGCATTAGGGTTTGGAAACAAACATTCTTCAAAAATTATTTGCCTCAATCAATGCCCCTCATAGTGGACCAAAATGGCTATTTTCTTGTTTTAAATTTTTGATATTTTTTACTATTTTCTAAAAAGCAAAAAGGAAATTATCTTTTTGTTGATAATTTTTGTCTCTCTACTTTTGTGCATAACTTTTAGAATAAAATTTTTCTAAGTCTAAATTTTCATGAGTATGCAATTTTAAGTGCTTTGCAAATTGTTGATATTTTATTTTATTTAAAAAAAATTATTTCAAAAGCTCATAGTACTACCTAGTTCCACCAATTTTAAGGGTGTTTGACACAAAACTGTGAAGTGTTTCTTACAACTACCCAGCATCATAATAAGGTGATCACTTCAAACCTACATCAACCTACATCTAAGTGGTTAACTACATCATTATATAGTTAAAATCTACATAGACATTGTAACTGAAACAACAAAATTTAAACTTCCAATATTAGAATGAAGTGAATAATTTTTATCATAGATTAGAATAACAAGAAACATCATATTCATTAAATTGGGTCAAAACGTTCCTTTTAAGACTTCTGAAGGTTTGGGGTGTTCACCCCAAACCGAGCTCCACCGTTTTTTTGGGTACACGTGCCCTCACCTGAGAGGAGGAATTTGTGAGGAAAAAAATCTTAGTGACTCAGACTAAATTTGATACTTTTGAATCTGGTTTGAAGTAACTTTTTGGGTTTAAGTCGGAGTACAAAATGGTACCTTTGTTTTTCCCAATTTACCTAATATGACATTAAGTGGTTTAAACACCATATTAAGTAAATTGGGAAAAAAGGGTGTCCCACTTTGTTTTCCCCTCCAAACCGAAAAAGCTAGATTCAAAAGTATCAGATTCAGTATGAGCCACTAAGATTTTTTCCCTCGCAAATCCCTCCTCTCAGGTGAGGACATGTGTGCAAAAAAAAGTGCTCAAGCTTGGATTGAGGAGATCACCTCAAACTTTTGAAAGCAAGTCTGAAAGTCCCAAATTATACCCTTTTTCCCAATTTTCCTAAAATGGTGTTTTTATGAATATTGCAAAGAAGTACCATCTTGTCACACACATGCTTGAGGTTATTACTATAAATCCAAACCTAATATGCAACCGTATAACCACATGACCACATGACCATATAACCACATGTCAATTACTACATGGCCATATTTCTATATGTTTGTATGTCTGCATGTCCATATGTTTGTACATCTATATGTTCGTTTGATTGTTTGACCCCTTAATCTTGCACAACTAAGTTGCATACACAAAGTTGAACTGTTTTTCAATTGTTGTATTTTGAAAACTTGCCAAAACAAGAAGCAAACCAACCAATCAACAGACCAAAATCATCTATGCCCCTCCTTGTCTATCTTTTGATTTACAAACCTAAATCATTTGCAATGTTTTAGAAACTTACCAAAACAAACAACACCCTAAACAAACCTTAAATTGCAAACATGCCTGCCACGGCAACTACACCTCCATGGGCTTTCACCATGGGAGCACCCTTGCAGCGTGCTGCAAATGAATAAACCAAAAATTCAACCACATTAGTCCCATATAACTGTACTAGCACCCCACGCATCTCCTACCAGTGATGAGAGATTGGCAAAATAGCTTGCTTTAGACAGGGCTGTGAATCAAGTCATGTTTGCTAGCCCTTTATTGTTGACTGTAAGGATTAGAGGGGATAAACGCGTTATTCATTAATTTGGGAAAAGCATAAACCCTCTCCACAAAAAGTTGGGATAACTGACTTAGCATCCCTGTCCCCGACAACACATCAAAGTAAGAAACTCGCAAAAAAGAGTAGAGGCTGTGGATAGGAATTTTTCAAACAGTCACGATATGTTGCTTCAAATCCTGAACAGCCTAAACAAACATAAACTAGAGCGCGACTGCAAGACTTCTTTGAGCGGTGAATTGAAAAATTAGGGCTTCCAACAAACTTCTTCACTGCACACAGATTGCGACTAGAGAGAATGCGAGAGTTCATTCTTAGAGGGAAACCTCAGATACAAAGGGAGCTAACCTACTAAGCTCCATACCCTAATGACTAACCTGTCACGTAGGTATAATTCACGAACTACTATAGTTGTTTTAATTACTCTGAAACCCGCATTAAAAACGTAAAATTACAGTAGTTCAGAAAACAGGGGAATTTGCCAAGAGTGTTAATAAAATATCTCATTAGATTCAATTGGTCAAAACATTAAATAAATTGCTAACGTATGACTTAATAAGAGAGTGTGAAAGATGCTGCGTTACTAAGGCTTTGTCACTAAGTTACTACTTACGGTGCGCTGCTGTGATGTGACTCAATGCATACAGTAAAAACATACTTGTTTAAACTTTTGTGAATATAAAACGTCATATTCGTTAATTTGGGAAGAAACCCAGATTTTGGGAGTTTAAGGTGACCACCTTAAACCGAGCTCTAAGTGTAAGGTAAGTACAACTTGGGAATCTTATTTTCCCAGTTTAATGAATATGGCCTTCTAACTAGATATAACCAAGATTACCAATAAATAGAAAAACAGTGAAAATAACTATAGCAAAAATAAAAGTGGACCATGAGTATTAAATGGAAAGAGGAAACTCAGGAAAGTGCTTGAGATATAAAGTATCAGGCCCTTCTGTGAGCACTATGAGCACAGTCACCTCCTCTGTGAAGGTTGCCTGAGGATACGAACTACACAGAACTACACAGGCATGTGCATGTGCCCCCTTGGCGGCTCGGCCTGGTCACGTGAAGAGAGGTCTCCAAACCAATTTGCGATGTTGACCTGATGTGGGTTCTTGTCATTGAATACACATAACCAGTGAACCAAATGAATGCTTCGTATGCATGTCTTTGTGTAAATAACAAACAACAACAACAACAGACCACTTGCATTGTACGGATCGAGTGATATGCTCTGGAAGAGCAGGCAGGCCTTGGAGGAAGGGTCGAAAGAGGAAGAGGCTCTAGCCAGCCTCGGGGTTGGGGAGAGTTCGAACTTAGAGGCTACTTAAGCAATCATGGATCCATCGCCCCTTCCTATCGTCCATTTTCTTCTGTGGCATCCGGGGTGACTGGAGGCTCGGAAGCAGCTGGCACGCAGGCCAGGTCCGGACCACTGTTTTTTCCGCTCTTTTCACCCGTCTTTTCATCAGCATTCACGAGCACGGCAGCAACAAGGCAGCGGTAAGATTAAGATTCAGCTAGTTTCCTCTTTTCATGCAATGTGCGCCAGTAGAGTAAAGTACGAGATGTTAGATTGCATTTTTCTATGCGATGATATGCGCTGCTAATCTGCTGAATTCGTTGCTGAATCCCTTTGTGCTTGGGTTTCTCCTGCTTTTTCCTTTTCGGGCTGACGGGTTGGTTCTTTCTTCCGTATCTTAATTCGCTTTCACATCTAGCTCTCGATCCTGTGCCGGCCGTGGGTGGGATTCTAGCCTGCTTGATTATCTGCTGCACAATCATGGTTTGGCTGGGACTGGGAGAGTTGAGATGGGAATTGTCATACTTATGATGCTTTTCGGAAGCACGGTAGCTATGTTAGTTGCTGTACAGTACAGCCCGAGAAAGGGAATGTGTCCGAGTCTAGCTGGTCATGAATCAAGCCCACGAGTTGCCTGAGAGCATGAACGGTGTTTGGGTGTCGTGTGTCAGAGTTTTAAGCTTTCATCTGGGATTTCATGGGTGAACCCCAATTCCTGACCTTGGGTCTAGTATGCCTCCTTTTGTCGAAGCCTCGATGAAATTGGTCCTGGAACTGGTCTCAATCTCAAACACCTTTTCTGACGACAACGCTATGCTGCTCCAGGCTCCCAGATGGCGGCCCCCCGGCGAGATCAGCATCACCTCCCTGAGGCCGGTTTGGTCTCCATGTCTGAGCTACTGCATCAGATAAGGACAAACAGGAAGCATTTCGAGCTGCATGTGTCACCGGACATGAGGTTTTGCAAGCGGATCGGATATTCCGTGTCTAGCGATACAACTTCAACTACGACGGGCACTTCTAGCACTAGCAGTCCTCTGACAACAACGAAGAAGAGCCTGTCTGCCCCGCCAACTCCCACTGGCTTTGCCACGGAGCTCCCTCTAGTCCGCAATCTGGACGTGGACACAGACACGGTCATGCTACTGTGCTGCCCATTTCCGGTGATGAAGCTGCAGGCCATCCGCACAAAGGTGTGGACCTGGTTCAGCAACCTGGTGTGGCCGCGGCCTCCCTTGCCTTGCGTGATGACTACATGCGGGCCTGTTTTCCATGTCAGGAGCTGTGAGTTTCACCCCCTCACGGGTGCTCTGCCCTACAAAAGGCCAGTTCGGCGCTCTCTTTCGCTGCCTCAGTAGGTTAGCTCTCCAAGCAGCTAGAGATTCTTCGTCATAATTAGCTTCTTCATCAGCTGGACATTCGATGGCCGTGGATCTAATGCTTCCTCCTTCCTTCCTGCCTGCATGGACGAGCAGGGACATGAAAGACGATGTGACATGGGAATTCCCTCCAATGGATTGGACCCCTTTTCCTTGAAACCACCAGTGATACGTAATTCTTTTGGAGCACCAGTAAGGTCGTGGCTTGTACGTTTGATATTGCTTCATCTCACAAATATCACCAAATTCAAGCAAGGTGAATGCCTGATACTGTAGATTTCCTTCTCTTCCCCCTGGCCATTTCTCTTAGTTCTGTGAATTTTGTTGTGCTGATTCGGGCAGGCACGGTGTGCTGCTGATCAGACTGCTGAATCTGTTTTTGATGCTCCTATGAATCTGCGCTGTTGCATTGGATGAGATGAAATGAATCGCAGTTGCATCGTTCATCAAGTAAACACAATATGATGTTTAAAGATACAAACTTATTTACAATATTTGATATATTTGAGTCAAACAGTATAATTTGATTTTTATAGAAAATTATGTATTTTACAAAATTTGGGCCTATTACAAGTTTCATTGAATCTTTTGCTGGTAAAGTTTTTTGTTACTTAGCCCCTAAATGTCCAAGGCCTTTCTAAACTTCTTGGTATTTTTAGGAAAGTGAACAATCAACTAACCTTTTCATAAATCTCATCAAGTTTTTTAAAACTGTAACCATACAAATTTAAACTTGGCATGTTAAAGATTACATGGAAAAGGAAAACACAACAATTTCACTTATAGTTTGAAAGATTATAATGTTTGAACATGAGGGTGTTAAAACTACAAAAGTGACTTGAAGTTTTCTAATCCTCATTTCACATGTCAAATCTAAAAAGTTGGTAATCAAAAAAATATGAGGTTTAAGATCATTACATGTTTAACCTCAACCAATTTACGGCTTTCAAAATCTACTCCCCTATATTTTTTTAACGAATTTCTGATGTGGATTTTTCTCCAAGCTCTAGTGTATTTGAGGCTCATTTTCAAGATCTTCCAACACTAGAAAACTCAAGATTGTAGTGGACACCCTTGTACAAAGTCTTGAATAGAAAAATCATGAACATTCATATTCAAAATCAGATTTTTGACGTTGAAAATAGACTTCAAAACAAACTTGTGTGCAAAAGAAAATACCAAAAATAGTGATTTGATAAGATTTTGTTTGTCTTCAAAGATTTGCAAACACCCAAATTGGGTGCCTTGGGCATTTAGGGGTTAAGGGGATTTTTTTAATGGATGTTTCCTACATATCTATAGAATCAAATCTCAAAAGTTCATCACCAGTATTTCTCAATAAATTATCATGCAAAACCATGAATTTCTTACAAAACCATTCACCAAAAATGGAGTTTTGGTTTTTAGGAACTGAAATTTGGTATAATTGCTTTATATTGCATAAGGATATGTAATAATAATTTTTCCTACCAAAATGACCAATTATGCTCCATGTTTTTATAAAAAAAACTAACTAGCTCAAATCAGGGTTTGTATGTTTACTGTACCCAATTGTATAGGGTCCTATGTTGTGCATTTTAAAGATAAACTTGTGGGTTTTTTTGTTCTTCCATTGATTTTGAGTTCATAGCTGGTTCTTGGCTTCTTGCAAAATCTTGGCTCAACCCTCATGGTTCACCTTTTTGCACTAACATATTATTGACATATTGTAAAGTGAAATTGACATTGTAGTTGATATTTTGGCAAATTCTATTGAGATTGTTCATGATTTATGACACATGTAAAGTGTAAACTACACTTGATATATATATTGAAAAGGTTGTTCAGTTTTAGGTTATTTGTTGACACAAACCATGGAAATTTTTGCATAATTATATGAAAAACGAATTCCATAATCTAAATTATTAATTTTGGCTAACTATAAAAAATGCTACAATCAAAAATGAATTTTCATGAGATAAATACTTTTTTATAATGACAATGACAATTTTTAAGAAAACATAAAATTGTTGAGAAGAGTGATAGCACTAGTGAAAAGTAATGTCAATGTTATTGAAACCATAGGAATGTTCTTTTTGCTTTTATTGTTTTTATAAGCACATTCATATACTTATAAAAAATCTGTTCATTCTACTTTGTCATGTGTTTTTATATTGTATGATAAAGAAAATCACAAGATTTTAAAAAACCCCTTGAGGGAAAATACATGGCTTGTTTCTAGACGATGGTGTTTTGTTTAATTAATTTGGTGTGAATTACATACAAGTGAAAAAAACCCCTTTGAGGGAAAAAAATCCAAAAATCCATTAGAGGTAAAAATTAGGTAAATCCTATGGAATAAAACATAATGGAGGATTATGGTTCTAGTGGATGTTGCTGCCAATTGTGTTGCAAAGCATTGGCAAGTTTGATACCCATTTGGCTATGATTGCTTGCTCTCATGTTAAACAATTGTTATCATCACCCGGATATTGGTAAATGGCTCTCCAAGCAGCAATTCCAATGTGGATAGTGGATGTGTTGGCCCTTTGCATGACTTTGCCAATTGTCGGAGTTTCTTAGTGAAAAGTATTGCAGCTCCATTGCTCTTGCAAATGGTATTTTGAATTTGCTAAGTAGTACCTCCTTCCATGATTTGTACACGGTCCCTTATGTTGTTGTGCTACAATAGGATATCAAATCCAAATATTTGTTGCAAGTTCACATTGCCGAAACAAATAGCCATTTATCTCCTCTTGATTCTTGCACATGCCACATAATAGAGCATCATGCATGCAATGGAGGTTAGCCAAGCGCTTGTTGAAACCCCCTTGTTTGCTAGCAATCATATGAACGTTGCTAATTTTTGTGGCCACAAGATTTTGATTGTGGTGAATATTTATGACAATTTCTTGTATATAAAGATCATTAAATTAGAATGAAAAGTAAATGTTGTTCTAGAATTGAACAAAAAAAAGATCCATCTACATGCAAAAGATAAAAATGCTTAGAAAGACAATCTACTTTACAATAGGGAAGAGTTAGTTGCCCTTGTGTTGTTTGAAAAATCAACATGTGAAGTTTGTAAACATAGTAATTAAATGAGTTTTAGGAATTTCATAACACTTGCCCAAAAATGCATGCTAGTTCATTTGTAAATATTAATAAACAGTTCTTTTATGAATACAAATATAAATTACTTTCTAAAATGTGTTGAAACTATTTTTGAGTTATCAACAAGATTCAATCAAGTTTCTTATAACTTAATCATAAGAAAATATGCTCAAACTTCTATTCAAATATTTTTTGACAAAGTCATTAGTCATTGCATTGTAGTTTGGTGGAAGATTTATCTTTATGTAACATTATTTTTCTTAAATAGACACTTATTGCATCACTGGAAAGTTCAAACATAAGATTCTTGTTGATTTACCTAATTGGTCAAACTCACCATAAGCAAACAAATGAACTCAATATCACCTTGCTAATATAAAGTTGAGTCATCTTTTCATTTACAACGTGTTTGAATTACAAGATTAATTATATAAAGTTGAGTCATCTTTTCATTTACAATGTATTTGAATTATAAGATACTTTATACACCGAAAGGACATTGCACAATTTTCCATTAACACGACATCATTACAATTTAGCAATAAAATGAGCTAATTTGTAGAACACATGATTTTTGCTATTGTTTGTATTTTGGTTTTCAATATGTGCAACAATAAATCAAGGGATAATAAACATGAAAATTTAAAGGACTAATATTTTAACAAAATCAAAAGGATGCAAGAATTATCAGCGTTACATGACAAACATATTATGGTGTCTTAAAATTGACAATTAAGCTTTTAACTCTTATATAACATGATAATTCAGTGAAAAATGCATATTTTGATCATAAATTATTCGAGAGTTATCTTTGACATCACTTTGGAATTCTAAACATTCATGGTGATTTAAGCAGAGCAACATAAGCATAGATGATTTTCACACCAACAACAGAAATAAAATTTGGATCAATTAAAATGATATGCTTTTTTCAAATTGTCTTTGGACAATGAATCCAATGAGTCCAAAATGGCAATAACATTAGCAAAATTTTGAGCCCTTCAGAAGGTTCCTAACTCCACATGAGAGATGTGCATATAGAGAAAAAAGCTGCCATTTCTTACTATCAAAATTTGCCATTTCTGATATCTGCAAGGAGTCAAATCATGTGCCACGGTGGTTTTAGTACTTTTTTTTTATTGTTTTGTGCACCTCATTTATGTAACGCAACACAATTTTTTAGGAGCTCTCTGGAGGGCTCAGAATTTTGCTAATGGGTAGGAACACCCATAAGCATCAATGTCCCCATAATCATCACCTCTAAAATCTTGGAAAATCTGTGGAAATAAATAGATGCAATTACAAGGATGTACAACATGTGAACATGAAACCTTAGTGTTGGTTATGGGTGCAATAGCAATTTGCTCTTTAAAAATTCACAACTTATTTGCACAGTATCCAAATAATACATTTGAAAGTGCAAACTCATTTTTTTTTGTTCCTAATAGGATCCTGTAATTTGTTAGTTGTTTAATAATAGTCATCATGTTGAAAACCCTTAGTTTGACATTTATGGGTGCTCCTACCTTAGCCCTTGAGCGCCCGGAGTTGTTTTAGGGTTTAGGAGAAAATGGGGGGTTTAATGGCCACCAGAGTTTGGAAAATTACATTTAGAAAAAGTGACCGTAGGATTTGAAAAAGGACTACCTTCTCTGCTGATGAGGACCAACCATGACTACTTTCACCGTACAAATCAAGATAAAGATAAAAAGTGAGATGAAGTCAAGATCCCAACGACAGAATCCCGTCTTTGGGGCGCTTAAGGGTTAACCTCAATCGTGAATGGATGAACGTCCAGCCCACCAACATCCATTTCTGTCCCAGACAATGGCGAAAATCGTACCAGTCACCATCCATTCCACATCGAATAGATGAAAATCATCCAAAATGGAGCCTTCTGAAATTAGGGTTTTGCGACTTACTAGTTACGACCGAAGCAAGGCCAGTTCCGCTCGTGTGTCGGTTTGTTGCGAAAATACGGAGCGATGCGCTAGATCCTCTAATTCTCGATCATCGCCATAGTTGTCGGTGAAGCGCTCTATTACGATCTCCAATACTCACTAACTTACTAACCAATTGACCAAACCGGGGGCGCTTTGGACCACCTTAGGGTTGAGACCGGACGAGGGCGTCCGTTTGGTAGGACTGGGGTGACAGGGTGAGCTCGGAGTCTTGGAGTTCGATCTTTCTTGCCGAGCACCTTACTAAGAAACGGGGAACGGGTAAGATCACGGGCACACGAGACGTGAGATCGGGGAACGGGTACAAGATAAGGCGGAGCGGGTATGGCGATGGCGGACATGGCAGCTGCGAGTCCCCTGCAACCGCAGCAACAGCTACCGCCACAGCAGTCGAAGCCAGCTGCATCGGGGAAGGTGGCCAAGAAGGCGCCTCCTGCGTCGTCCTCGGCTGCGTCGAATGTCAAATCTAACAGGATTGGCGGAGTGGAGATGCGAGTGCCTGATAGGATGGAGGTCGACATGGCGCGTCAAGATGTGCTCCGTGTGTGTAACCCCGACGTCAAGCGGCCTTTCTCCTCGATTGAAGATGCTTGTGATAGGTATGTGACTGTGGCTGTGGAGGGAGAAAGAGTGTGTGTTCGATGTTGTGTTGTAAGCGAGGTGTAGTTGAATTTGAGGTTGTAATTCTGGTGATGAGCATTGTTGTCTTTCGTAATTTATGGTGTTAAGGATACTCTTAGGTAGTGAGGTCTTGGTCTTGTTCTGCACAAGCAGTTAAGGAAATTGTTGTCTCTGCTTTCTGATCAATGCTGTACATAATGTGTGAAGTTACATTCTGTTTGTACTTGTCGATGCGTGTGATAGGTATGTGGCTAGGGAGAGAGATTTTGTGGTGTAGATAATTGTCAGTACGGTGAGTTGATCCGAGAGTAGAGTAGAATTGAGACATTATGGTCGGGTGATGTCTTTTGTGACTTCACGGATGCTGTGTGAGTGATATTCTGAGGTAGTGATGTTTCGCTCACGCAGTATGGTAGGAAATTTCTGAAATATTTGCTTTCTGATTATTGTCGTATATAGTTTTCGAATTCGCACTCTGTACGTCATCTGTTGGAGCTGGGAAGAATTTGTTGCAAGGCATTTTTAGTTTTTTTTTTTCTATTATCGTGATCTCCGCCTATTAATGAGAGTTCAGCATCCGAAAGTCGTGAACTCCTTTCCTGCAGTTTTAATAATTTTACTCATTCATCTGTAAAAGGTTTACTCAACAATCTGTCCTTAGTGTCGTGCTTGCGCATGTGGAACTCCAGACCAGAATGCACATGAACTCTCGAAAGATTGTATTATTGCGGTTTCTTCCATGTTTTTTCACTTCTACGAGAGAAAATGCTTTTGAGAGGTTATTTATTTCTTTATTGATTCCTCGTTTTCATTTGTGGGTTCTCAGCAGCGGATAGCATTGTATAAGCTTTAGTATACCACGGATATTAGTAGATATCCTATAGAATAAAGATTACAATAGGAATTTATTCCAATGATTTATAATCACTTCATTTCCATTGAAGTTAGAATGTATGTCGTTATAGAATGGAGCCTTCTGCTCTCAACTTGAGACTTCTAAGATATATACCTTAGATCTAGACATTCTTTTTTTGTTAAGAATTAGCAAGCTATAAAAGTTTGGTTTGTCGCTTCGGAAGCTGGGACACGGAGCCTGCCTGTTTTCGGTCTGGTACCCTGCATGTACTATGTGGCCATTTTTTGCATTGCATGAGTTTCCATATCTTAGGATCTGTTGATGTGTTTGGCTTCGATTACGTTTCTCTTCGTAATAGGATTACAGAGTTGCAGACCGTAACAAAACTACCGGCATGAGCTCACCATGCACTCTAAAGTACATGTTTTTTTCATATGAGTATCATTCTAATTAATGTATCTGAATGCAGACTCCTCCCATATCATGTAGTAGCAGAGTACGACCTTGAGGAGTTGGAAGTATCACCGTCTGAGTCGCGAAGTGGTGCGACAACTCTGCTGATTTCGAGGGCACAATCCTGGAATGACACCTTGAAAGCTAAGACGGCAGAATATAATGGAGCTTTGGATAAGCATATAAACACGTACAATTCTATAATGAAGAGAAGAGCAGACGGAGAAACGCGTGGAGAAGAGAGGCTACTCGTTGAAAAGTACCTGCTTGTCGACGAGAGACAAAAGCTTGCTGATGCTCGTGCTAAGGTATGTCCCGCACCTGAACAGGGGCGTTAGAATTTGCCTTCAACCGACTGTGACTTGCTTCATACTCTTTACAGCCAATTCACGTGGAAACCTAACTCTTTTGAAGTTGCGGCTCTGCACAGATTGAGGCGAAAGAAAGAGCAGAGAGGGAAGCGCAAGAGACAAGAGTCAAGGAAGCTTTAGCTCAAGCAGAGAAGGCTCGAGCTGAAGCTCAAGCAAGAGCAGAAGCCCAGGCACAGGCTGAAGCCGCGCGAGCCAAGGCCTTAGCTCAGGCCGAAGCAGCCCAACAAGCAGAATCTAGCCAGCATCATGGTCAGGTTTTCCCGTCAGATATCAGCGTTGATGATGCCATGCAACCACCCATCAATGGGGAGGGTTTGGAGAACCTTGAAGGATGGGGCTCATCCGAAGGTGAGGAGGAGTATGAAGAAGTCCAACCAGGGAAAGAAGATGATGAAGATGAGGATGAAGATGAGGATAATGCTGATAGTTTATTTGCAGCGGATGATGAGACGGAGAATGCATTTGAGGGTATGCACGAGGGTGGTACAAGTACACAAAATGAATTAGCAGATGAAGATGTACTTCATTTCAACCCAAGAGAAAGTATGTCAAGAGACTGACAGCGGTTCCTCTCCTAATTTGGTTCAGATCACTATTCCCTATAAGCGGTGCTCAATTTTTTTGGCGATTAGCGAGGTTCATTTTTTTCCTGACAAGATGCTAGAGGCTGAGGAGGCTGCAACTTAGTGTTATGATGATGGTCAATTGCGTCCGTCAATGATCAAGGCGGAAGCTTCTCAACGAATAGATTACACAAGCAGGTAGACTCCAAAATACATGGCACACCCAACGTGGACTAGCTTTCGAGTGTCATGCATGATTTATCTGTGATACTACGACAAGGTTGGTGGTCACACTTTGGATATTCAATTATCTGTCTACATCCAACTTGGACGTTAAGTATTGACTGTCATGATTTACATAAAATTCTTTTAGGGAGGTGATTTTTCTCCATTTATATTGGCAGGTTCAAGATTTATCAAATCTCTAGCTTTTTACGGCGGATTTCGAATTACCGTATACTGTTGCTATGAAAGTTGGATCCATTTTAGTTGATGAATGTGAATATTTGCTACGTGGCATTTGAGTCAATCTGCGGAAAACTGGTGGAAAGTAACTAACTCTTGCAGTATTTACAATTCCATTGCAGTGTATTTGTGAACCACGAACCGATGATTCTGCTCTTGTGCTCCGCCGGGGTACTGATTTCTATTGCAGTGAAGAAGAAGATTCTCCAGTAACCGGTGTGCTATTAGAGAACTGTCCTTATAGCTGGCTACTTTATGGTGTTTCCTCCAAAACCTTATCTTCGAGGACACACAGAGTGCATGACTCTACGTACTAAAACAGTTAGCAGGCACTGTTGTGCTCAATTGTTAGGAACATGCTAAGCAATCTACCGGATCCTGCTTTCACAGGACCCAATCACTGCACTCAGTTGTGCTTTGTGCAGGAATGTTTTGTTTTGGACTCTGGACAGTCCGTTTTGAACATGTGCAAAAGTTTTTGCGGCTTTTCCTAGGGTTGCTGTCCTCGTTTCTGGTTAGTGAAACTCTATTGGCAGAGGAAACGGTCCTGAAGCAGTACCACTGTGGCACTGTGAGGTGTTGCAGATCCCAATGCTCTCCTTTTCCTCTTTCTCAAGAGCCAAGTCCAAAGGGAGCTTTTCCTGTTACAAGCCCATCCAGTGAGTGAGTGCTCCACCTCCCTTGAGATTTGGTAAAGATCGCAGGAGTGTTTTCTATTCAGTATATTATTCACAATTGCGCACCCGTACAAACCCCTATTCAGCTTTTGACTTTATGAAAAACTGTGTAGATTCCTTAAATTTTTAAAACTTAACGTGCTTTGCTTGGTGAAAAATCTAAGCTTTTCCATTCTAAGCTTTTCCATCTAAGCTTTTTTATTTGAGTCCACGATTACTTTTGAATGATATACTAAGTCCAATATTGTAATAATGAGAGTTAACAGTCGCTAAAAGCATTTAACAAGATATTGAACACGGTCATGAGTTAGCAATCTTAACCCCTAAACATTGGGGTGGTAACCGTGCCTGCCCCGTGAACAATGATATGGTGAATAGTGCTATGTACAATGCTGCCCCACAATAAAATATTTTTTGCAAAAGTTGCAAAGGTGAATAGTGCATGTTGCCCGTATGAAAATTGAAAGAGGGGTAGCAGGGGACCCTCAACATCTTTTCACAAATTGGACTTTAAAAAAAAAGAGAAATTACAAATAGGGGCATAAAAATGAAAAATGTTACAAATAGGGGCATAAAAATGAAAAATATTACAAATAGGAGCACATTTTCAAAATAATTACAAATAGGAGAGCAATTTGAAAATAATTCGTAAGTTCTGTAATTTTTTTTGGTTTGGACATTGGTTGATTTAGATACATCACATCAAATGTTAGCTAACTTCCTAAAAACTTAGAGGTCTTTTTAAAAATTGCCATCCCCTTTGCTAAAATTTCTTTATTTAGAATTGATTTGAAGAGGCCTTTAAGTTTTTTGGAAGTTAGCTAACATTTGGTGTGATATTATTGATATATCTAGACCTATCAATGTTCAAACCAAAAAAATTTACAAAAACTTACAAGTTATTTTGAAATTGTGTCCCTATTTGTAATTATTTTGAAATTGTGCCCCTATTTGTAATATTTTTCATTTTTGTGCCCCTATTTGTAATTTCCCTTAAAAATGTGGGAGCATTCAAAGCAGCTATTTTTAGCATTTAATGACGGAGAACATTTAGGTAACCACTTTGGAAAAAAAACTTGAAAAAAACTATTTTTTCCACCTTCTTGGTGTTTTTTTGGCACTGCAAGGACAATTTTTATCCTCTTGGATGTTTAGGGGTCAAAGTTCATTGTGGCATCACCCACAAAGTTTGCATTTTCCAATATCTCACTTTGTCACTACAAATTTTGGCCAATATTTGTGAAATCTATATGATTATACAGCTTTGCTTCATCTCTTGAACATAGAAGGTGTTGTATTACTTAGAGTTTCAACATATAGGTCATGGAGTCATTTGCATACTTTTGCAGTATCAAAATATTCTGAAATTTATTTGTGAGGAGCAAACAAGTTGTACAACATGCTCAAGAGCTAAAGATGAGCTTCATGCTCATATGTTTTTTTTCCCAAAATAGTCAAAAAGTGAAGTGAAAATATACGTATGTACATTTTCTTGCCCTATCCAGCTTGTACGTAAAAAACTTAGATTTTGCTGTAGAGTTTCAAACTTAGATTTTGCTGTAGAGTTTTATATTGCGCAGGTTTGAGACATAAGAGAGAATCTTTTCCAATAATTTATAATTTACAGGTCTCCTTGTAACTGCAGTGATCGTATGGTGTCTAAAAGTTCACAGAATAGTCTAATTTGCTGAGATCTCGGTTTCACCAAATTCTTACCTTCTCTGTCGTGAAGTGTTTGGCCATTTCCCTGCTCCCATAGCTCCCTGGGGGATATGGAAAGTGATCCTTTGATTGCACAAGAAGCAACCAAGGCTATTAGTTTTCAAAAACCTCCTCAAGAATCTCAAGACGCATTTCGTGGTTGGAAATGTCTTGGTCCAAGTGAAGCCCATAATGGCTGAGTCCACCAAAGCATGGACGACCATGTGCCCTGCCAATCACCATCTGCATTGATCTCGCTTGATGGTATTCCAAGGGGTGCTAAGCTTATTAGTTGTCAGGACTTTGAGAAACTCCGTTTTGCAGGTAAACCGTCATGTGTGGATTGTGGACATTGAGTCTCCTCTTCCAAATTCCATAACTTGACATCGTCTTATTAAGGGGAAATTACAAATAGGGGCATGAAAATGTAAAATATTACAAATAGGGGTGCAAAATAGGGGCGCAATTTCAAAATAATTACAAGTAGGGCCACAATTTTTTTTAAATTGTATTTTTTTGTAATTCTTTTTGATTTGGACATAGGTTGATTTAGACGCATCACATTAAATGTTAGCTAATTTCTCAAAAATTTAAAAGTCTCTCCAAATCAAGCTTAAATAAAGAGATTTTAGTAAAGGAGATAGCAATTTTTGGAAATTTTTATTTTTTATAGAAGTTAGCTAACATTTTATGTGATGTATCTAAATCAACAAATGTCCACACAAAAATTTTACAAAAAAATACAATTTTTTGAAATTGCGCCCCTATTTATAGTATTTTACATTTTCATGCTCCTATTTGTAATTTCCCCTTTTATTAACCCTTGGCCCTTACTATGCTGTTGGAGATGGAGATGGAGGTGAGGGGTCCTTAGGGAACAGTGTATACTTGAGACAAATGCACCTTGTTGGTCCCTATTCAAAAAGTTTGATTGCTTTAACCCCTAAAGGACCAAGCAAAGTTTTCACCAAAAACTCTTCAAAATTGCCATTTTTAGAGCATCAACCAAATTTTTAATACAAATACATTTTTGTGCATATGTGACCATAGGATCTTATAGAAGAATGGAATTAGAAAATGTAGAAAACATTTCAGAGTTTTCCACCATGTGGATTGGAAGTTTGAATGGTTTGAATATTCAAAAACGTCCTATGAAAAACCAGGCAGCTACCCTTTAGAAGATGAAATTCCTAAGGAAAAAAGGATATGTGGGTGGTGCTTCTCTAAATTCCTTACTCCGCATAAGTAAAGTACATGCCAAAAAAGTTTCAAACCATTTGGAGTTGTATAACATATGGAAAAAAATTAGTAAGTAAAAAGAAGTAGAGAATGATAAAAAACAGTAAATTGTTAAGAATTTAATTATGGAAATGAAAAATGCCAATTCCAATGGTCAAAATGTTGTCATAAATAATATTCATCCTTTCGTTTTGTTCTTTTCCCAAAATGTTGAAAATTGAGTAAAATAAAGGACTTTAAAGTTTATTTTGGAGTAGAGAATCCATAACTGCTTGCAAACAAAAAATCCTCATAACTTTCATCTTGTTGATCCAAACGGAATGGTTCAAAGCTTCCTACATTCACATAGATCTTCTAAACCCATTTAAAAAATTTGTATTTGAAAAAGTGATTTTTAAAAATCTGCCCTGGCTGCTTGACAAACGTAAAAAACAACATATTAGGCCATAACTTTTTACTCATAACTCCAAATGCCATAAAATTTAGTGCATATGAAAAATAAACCTTGTCCCCACATTCCGTTAATATTTCAATCTAAAATATGAAAAGCTCCAATCACAGGTAGTTGCCCAAAATCGCTATGATTTTGAAAAAAGGGGGTCTGGTCCTTGAGGGGTTAATTAACCCCACACACAAAACAAAAAAAAACAAAAAAACAAAAAAACAAAAAAACAAAAAAACAAAAAAACAAAAAAACAAAAAAACAAAAAAACAAAAAAACAAAAAAACAAAAAAACAAAAAAACAAAAAAACCCTCGTTGAATTTTTTTGGACATTCTCATAAGGATAATCCTTACGAATTGCATAGAGGATTCTTCATAAGATAATATGAACAAGTTTCTTCACTAAATATAGTTACAATTTGAATTGTGATTCATGTAACCTACTGTATTTTACAAAGGAATTATTTGTTAGAATGAGGCATCTGGCCACTAAATCTTCTATGTAGTATGTACACGTTCATTACAAAAAACACATGGGTTTCCAAACAAAACTTGCAAGGTATTTAAGATAAAGCTAGATGCGAGCAAGTGCTTTGCTTGTGAAAATGACGCCTTGGAACTTTATTGGCAAACATCACGACCACGGTAATCTAATCATCTCCTTTGATATAAAAAAAGGAAGAATAACAAAATAAAAAAACCAAAGTGAAACTTTGAAGCTTGGGGATTTCAACAAGTGCTTCAACATGAGTTGTTTCTTAGTTTTGAAATAATTAGGAATATTTGAAGTCAACATCTCAATTTTCATGTGAATGATGTGGTTAGAGTGTCCTCAGTCCAGCCATGAGAGAGGTACAGCAACATTACACTGGAGGTGGGTCCGAGCATAAGGTAGGAGGTTCAAAAACCGCCCATCTAAGGGCTCATTCACCTTTTTATGGTTCTCCGTGGGTAGGAGGATTTTTAGTTCATTTTTCAGACAAAGAGAAATAAATGCATAATGTAATATAAGTTGTTTCATATTTTTTGAAGCAAATTTTAATTATTTATGAAATTTCAAAGTGCATGTGTTATAGGTTTCTATTTATGATCTTAGACCTTCTAAGAACCGTTCACTTGCAAGTTGTGAAGAGATTTGGAAAAGCAAAGAGAGAATGATTGGCTCTTGCAAATAAAAACAGATTTTATTCCATGCATTCCATGCTTGTAAGAGGCCAATTTAACCCCTAAAGGACCAAGTATCATTTTCACCAAAAATTCTCCAAAACTGCCATTTTTAGAACATCAACCAAGTTTAAAAACAAAATAAAATTTATGCATATATAACCGTAGGATCTTGTAGTAGGATAGCTTTAGAAGATTAAAAAAAAAAAACCAGAATTTTTCATTGCATGGATAGGAAGATAGAAGTGTTTGAATATTCAAAAACGTCTTGTGAAAAACCGAGCAGCTACCCTTTAGAAGGTGAAATTCCTAAGGAAAAATGGCCGTATGGGTGGTGCTTCTTTAGATTCCTTATTTTGGCTAAGTAGGGTACATGTCAAAAATGTTTCAAATCATTTGGAATTATACAGCATATGGAAAAAGAATAGTAAGTATTAAAAGAAGTAGAGAATGATTCAAAATACTAAATTGTTGAAAATTTAATCATGGAAATGAAAAATGCCAATTCCAACCATTGTAATGTTGTAATTAACACTTTACATCCTCTAAATTTTGTTTTAAAATATTGAAAATTGAGTAAAATAAAAGATTTTGAAGTTTGTTTTTGAGTAGAGAATCCATAAGTGCCTATAAACAAAAACTCCTTATAACTTTTGTTTCATTGATCAAAACGGAATGATTCAAAGCTTTCCACTCTCACATAAATCTTCTAAACCAATTTCAAAATTTTGTTTTTGAAAAAATTGGTTTTTTAAAATTTGCTTGGGCTGCCCGCCATGTGAAAAAAACAACATAATAGGCCATATCTTCTTACTCATACTTTCAAATGTCATGAAATTTAGTGCATATGAAAGACAAATCTTGTTCCCACATTCTATTAAAATTTCAGCCTAAAATATGAACTCCAATCATAGGTACCTACCCAAAATTGCTATGTTGCTAAAAAGGGGGCTTGGTCCTTTAGGGGTTAAGAACCACCCACTGCACCATTTAGGCTACTTGGACAATTCAAAATGTAAGAGCGGAGTTTGAGCATTCTACATGAATAGGAGTGCATACTGCGTCCCCAATATGGTAGCAAAGTTAAACGGGAAGCTGACAACCTTGGAGTAAGAGCGGTTCTTGTTTGCAGTAAGAGGAAATTTGCAAAACCCAAAGAGCTTGGTTGCTATTAGTCTTGTTGATAAGGGTAATTGATTCTCTTTCTAAAATTTTCCTAATCTTCTTGCATTGAGCCTCTCCAATTACTCGCTCCAATGACATGGATAGTCCTAAAGTTTGTTACGCATTGGGGTCACTAACTCCTAAGAGTATCTCCAATCTAGCCGTGACCCTGACACCTTGCATGTTGTTAGACAATGTTTGACTGCGGGGTAGTTAGAGGTCAAGGGCACTTCTTAGTTTGCTAGCCCTAATGCAAATAGGCTTCTGACACTCAGTATACACATCTATTTTTTTATATGCATTTTCTGGTGGAATCTCACTATACTAGGTAATTTATGTGAAGTGGTTCATGTCAAAAACATTAGAAACTGGTGTCAAGGTCAGAGAATCGCACACTTTGGAGTGTTATTCAAGACTCTCCAAAGTGTGCTAAAATATAGAAGCAAGGTTCTTATGTAGGGAGGCCCACAAAATATAGTTGCAAGAAACGGCTGCACTAGAGCCCAAGTTTTCATTGAAGCCAGGTAACACTCTTTACAAGCTTTCTTGTGCTTATGTCTTTGTTGGATTGGGGATACGGTAAGAGGCTCATAAACTATGCAGTCATTTTGAACCACCATGTAGGAGTTTCAAAAATCGTGCACTCAACTTCTTAAAATGGGTCACATTTTTCATGTTCAAAAATTGTACTTGTGCATGCATTGTTTTAGAACCTCAAGAGAGTGACATGAGCTACCACTAAGTGTGCTTATTGTTATAATTGTGTTGAGTTTTGACTTTCAATAAAATAGAGATATATGTCATACTAAAATAAATAAAAACTTGTTTTCAATCATAATTTGAGTATTGGAATATGGAATGGGTGCTTGCACGCTTTAAAGGACTTAAATGAGCATCCTTGGTTTGTAGTGGTTCCATTTTGGACTCATGTGCTCCATTTACAGGCTGCCTTTGAAACGTGAATGCTATAGCCTATGATCAAGAATAGCTACCGGTGCACCTTTTGCTTTGATAAATTGTAGTTAATTCAGATCAACTCATAAAAATTCAAATTAAATGACCATAGAATTGTTTCTTCTTTGACTTTCTACCAAAAACATTTCCAAGCTGCTAAATTGGCTTAATTTTTGTACAAACGTCATCTTATAGTTGGTTCACAAGCCTCCTACCTTATTTCAAGCAAATCTGCTCTAAAAATTGCCCATGTAATAGGGCCTTCAATTGCTATTTTGGGGCTCTCTAAGTACTAAGGACAAGTGAAATTATTTTGTGCTAATTATCTCTTTTTTGCTACGCCAAAATCGGTGTGGCTAATTGTTCTATAGTATTTTTTGAAAAAATGTAAAATATTTAGCCAACTTTTATATACGGGTTTGGGAGTAGGATCCCAATTTTTAGGGTCCCACTTGATGTCACCTCACTCTACTAGTGCAATTTTCTAATTTCTCACAAAATCATCATGAGATTTAGCTTTGATGAAAGGTTGAAAGCACCCAACTTTACATGTAGCCATCCTTGCTACTCAACCATTTTTTGGTTAGAAAAGAAGCTAAGGCCACTTCATCCAAAATGTTTTCACTACTGAGGACACTCACCCTTAGGGCCGCTTTACACATGGGGGCAAGGCCAATTCACTGTGTTAGAGGTCAAGAATCCTCACTTGTGATTGGACAAAAGGCTGAAATCAGCTCCAGCCCCTTTACACCTAAAGTAAAGGCCAATTTGGTGAAATGAATACTTTATTCAACAAAGACAAGATTTGACATGGCCTGAGTTCACTGAATTGGGTGCACCCAAAGTGGGAGGCCAATTCTTGGCCTTAAGGCCAATGCCAAGTTTCATTAAAATAAATAAATAAAATATTAAATTTTCTCCAATAGAATCCGTTATACTAGAGGGGGCACGAGAGAAGCCAGGGGATGGGGGGCATGAGGGGCATGGGGTATTTAGTTTGCTAAACTAGTTCTTATGTGTATAAAAAACACTAGGCTTGTATATTTTGTATCTATTTGCAACTCATTTTTTCCTTCTATGCTTCTCATGAAGTCTTTATGTAAACCTTGCATATGTTGATATTTTTTCTATCACCTTTTATGCAAGATACTCTTGATGATCTATAACTCATAGTATTTATTTTGCTAGATACTATCTGGCATCTACATAAAACTTGATTTTTGGAAGAACCAATTAATAGGCAAAAATAATATAATTTTTTGTGGTTGATAAAAAGTAAATAAATGAAGGCAATCGGAATAATATATCTTGATAATGTAAACAAAAAACTTAAGAGTTTGTTTCAAACTTCATGTTTAGGGTTCATGCACATTTTGGCAATGTTCCCCTCTGCTGAATTCTATTTTTTTGGTGTCTATCATCATGTCATTGTTTCAATTTAAAAAATAAAAAGTAAAAAGTAAAAATAAAGAAACTAATTCATTTAAAAAAATATTGTGGCCTAATCTCACTTCACATTGCAGCAAGAACCCACTATCTCCAAAGGTTAGCTTTTTGAAAACAAGCCATGATCCAAGAAATTTTTGTCACAACTTCTCACTTCTAGTGTAAAGGTGACTTAACTTTATTGAATTGGCCCAATTCCTTAACCTTAAGGCCTTTACATATGCGGCAATTGGCTCCCACAATAATTTTATTTTAATTAGTAGTGGAGGCCAGCCTTAAACAAAATGTGGGTTGAAATTTGAGGCAATCGACCCCAAGCCAAATTGGCCCTGCCCCCATATGTAAAGCGGCCCTTAGCAACATCGTTTAGATTTCTGATTAAAACTGTCAGAGATGTAGATTGCTAGCATTGAGTGTGGATATGGCCATATGACACCGGCACCCAGGATAGCTACTCAAGTCCCTGCATAGAAACTAAGGCTTATAAATTTCTAGTACCAAGCTGTCCTTCCTTTGCTGAGAGCGGTAGCGAGAAATTCAGTGTAACGTTATTAGTTTGCCCATTTGTCATTTATGCCTACAAGCAAGCTACACTGCCTTGTATGAGATGGTTACGCTTTTAAAATTTCCCACATCTTGGCTATATGAGACACCAACTTCAAGTTGTTGTCTGAAATGAATCAATTCCTTTAATTTCATTCTGAATAAGAAACCAAAATTGAAAACAAGTTTTTGAATAAACACAAGTTTTTGAATTAGCCCCTCAAAGACCATTGTCCCCTCATGGACAAATGAGATTTTGGGCATGTACTTATAGTTAACCTCTAAAGGCCCGTTGTCCCTTCGGGGACCATTTGGGTTTCGGTCATGTACCTATAAGTAAATTACTTTATGTAATTTTTTGAAACTTTTATGGGAGATGGGGAATTCAAAGATCTACGTGGACATCAAAAAAAATCTTCATTTTGACATTTATTGAAGAAGTTATGCATGTTTTTCTGAAATTTTGGGGAGGGCTGCCTGTTTGGGCAGCCCAAAAACTTCTTTAAAATTTATATATTCTTAAAATAAAATTTTGAAACTGGTTCTTTACAATTTTTCATACATGAGAAGCTTTGAATCATTCCATTTCAATGAATGACATGAAAGTTATAAGGAGTTTTTGTTTGCGGGTAATTATGGATTCTCTACTCTAAAATAAACTTCGAAGTCCTTTATTTTACTCAATTTTCAATATTTTGGAAAAAAAACTAAATCAAAGGAAGTAGATTGTTTATTACAACATTATAACTGTTGGGATTTGCATTTTTCATTTCAATAATTAAATTCTTAACAATTTAGTGTTTTGACCCATTCTCTACTTCTTTTTACTTACTAATTTTTCCCATGTATTGTATGGGTCCAATTGATTTGAAAATTCTCCTACGCATACCTAACTTGGTCTTCTACATGGGAAAAAAAAACCTCAACTTTGCGTAGAGCAAATTTTTTGATATAGGAGTGACCAACATCATCTAAAATTTTTGGGCAGTATGAAAAAAAACTTTTTTCTTCACTTCATTTGTAAAAATCTCACTTCTTGTCATTTGGAATAAGTTCATTTTTTCTCCTCAAGTACCTCATGCTGTCTAGAGCAAGATCCTACGGTTGGATTTCAAAAAAAAAAAAAAAAAGAATTACCATTCCTCTCATTCCCCCAAAAGTGGCAGTTTTCATTATTTTTCACAGAAAAAATGGCTTGGGCCTTTAGGGGTCAAAATACTTTGTGTGATTTTCTAAAACTTTTATTAGAAGTGACAAATTCTAAGACCTATGCGGGCATCTAATTTTTTCTTTATTTTGATTTTTATTGAAGAAGTTATGCAAGAATTTATCAAAACTAGGGAAAGAGGGGCAGTTCAAGCAGGGCCTTTCTATTGTAAGTGGGTATTGACTCCAAAGAGGGTCAGCCCTTCCGAGCACAAGGTGTGGACACTTGGGCAAAAAGGAGTGGAGTAGAAAGAGCACATCTTGGGGGACTCCCAACCCTCAATTCCTTTACCCCTTGTAGAATTTGTTAGTTTCATTTTTTAGGTGGTTTATGTATTTGTTTTTTTAATTCTGATTTTTCCAAATTATAAAGGGCTAAAAGCTTATGCCTTTCATGGTTTAGATTAATCTAAATCAATATTCTGAATTTTACATAAATCCTCCAATTTTGCCTAGTGTACTTGCAAATTTTAAGACCTTCCAACATTCAAAGATTTTGTGAAATATGTCTTACACCTCCAATTCATTTGAAAATTCTCCCACACATACCTAATTTGGTCTTCTACATGGATAAAATAAACCTTGACTTTGTGTAGAGCAATTTTTTTGCTATAAGAGTGGTCAAAGGCTTCTAAAACTTTTTGTAGCTAAGAAATTTTTCTTCTTCTTCACTTTAAATGTTGATACCTCACTCCTCACCATCTAAAATGACCTAAATATTTTCCCACAATCACCTCCCATAGTCTAGGGCAAGATTCTATGGTCGGGTTTCAAAAAAAATCTGCTTTACCTACCTTTTTACTCATTCCCCCAAAAGTGGCAATTTTCAGTGGTTTTCACAAAAAAAGAGCTTGGTCCTTTAGGGGTTAAGTGTGTAGGATGTGGCTAACAACGCCATATTTGTTAAATTGGGAAAATGCGGTTCCCAAATTGAACTTCACCTTAAACCCAAAAAATTACCATAAACCAAATTCAAAGATATCAAATTAAGTCATAGCCACTAAGAATTTTTCCCTTGCAAATTCCTCCTCTCAAGTGCGGGCACGTGTACCCAAAAAAATGTTGCTTAAACCTAGAGCTTGGTAACCTCAGTTTAAGGTGATTACCTTAAACCTTTAGAAGTCCCAAATTCAAACATAGTTCTCAAATTAATGAATATGGCGTTTAACCCTTCACAACAAAGAATGGAAGTATTTGTGGTTGCTTCCTCAAATGCTTGTTGTTGTTAGAGCAAAAGCTAGGAATGTTTACTACTAGTCTTAGGGCTGCTTTACATCTAGAGGCTGGGCTAATTCTCTTTGAGGCCAATTGCCTATAATTTTAGTTCATTTTTGCTTAAAGCTAGCCTCAACTACTAATTAACATTAGATTATAGTGGGGGGCCAATTGTTCCATATGTAAAGGCCTTAAGGTCAAGGAGTCGGCCCAATTCAATAAAGCTAGTAAATTTCAAGCTCCATTTACACTAGAAGTGAGAAGCCGTGACAAAAATCTCTCATGGTTTGTGGCTTGTTTTTGAAAGCTAACCTTTGGAGATAGTGGCTTCTTGTTATAGTGCAAAGTGAGAGTAGGCCACAATTTTATTTATTTATTTATTTTAAAATTCTAAAATTGAGACTATGACATGATGATGAACACCAAAAAAATTGAGCTAGATAGAGGGGGGCATTGCCAAAACATGCATGAACCCAAACATGTAAAGTTTGAAACAAAATTTTAACTTTTCCATCCACATTATGAAGGTGTATCATACTAATTGCCATCACATATTTCCTTTCTAACAACTATAATGCATTTATGATACTCTTGCATGTTACTTTGTTGTTCCATGAATCAAGTTTTATGCAAATCCTAATGACAATATATATTAAGATAGTATAGTATCCTCCATAATACTTACTAATAGTTATGCATCTTTCAAGTATACCTTGCATAAAAATGATAGAAAAAGCACTACATCAACATATGCAAGTTGTACACTTCACAAGAATCAAAGGAAAAAAAATGACTTTGCAAAAAAATAAATTCAAGCCCAAAAATTTTAATACACAAATTAGAAGAAATTCTTTTATTTTAGTAAGCATAAAGTAAAATAGGGAGCATACATAGCAAAGTAAAAGAAGTAAAAGAAAGTATTAAAAATAGGAATAGAGTGATACTCATACTTAAGCTCTTTTCTTTTTTGGCTTAATGACTATGAGATAACTAGAAGAAAAATTGACAAATCAAAATTGACAAATCAAAGAGAAAGTCACTTTTTTATTACTATTATTCAAGAACTCAAAAAATAAAATCAAAAAATTTGATTAATTGTGAGGGTCTTGGAGGAGACAATCCCTTGGAATTAGAGTTAGGCTCACCTCTTTAGGCAAACTTGACTATACTTTTGGGGATTCAAAATCGTGCTTGTTTATTGTTACAAAGGGCAAAAGTGTTGTTCATCTCATTTTTTCATTTTCTTGCCCTTTGGAAAAAAAAAAAAAATCAATATAGGTGACATTGCTTGGTCTCCTTAGTTCTAGTAGTTCTCATTGACTAAAATTTTCTTCTACGTGGCTTTTGGCCTCTAGTACAAAGGGAGCCTAAACAGATCTTACTTGAGGAATAAAATAATATTTTATGAATTTTTCCTTTTAGTGAAATCTGAAATTGGCCTTGAAGCCAAGAATTGGCCTCCCATTCTTGGTGCACCCAATTCATTAAGCACGGGCCATATCAAAAACCACCTTTTTGAAATAAAATACCCATTACACAAAATTGGCCTCGCTTCTTGATTTAAAGGGGTTGAGGCCTATTTCACTTGAAGAAAACTGCCAGAAAATCGCATTCTATTTAACAAAAAATGTGAAGTTGATTGTGTTGAGTTCTCCGTTTTGAAATTGATTTTGCGTTGGAATCAAAGAACTCAACACAATCAACTTCACATTTTTTGTTAAGTGGAATGCAATTTTTTGACATTTTTCTTCTAGTGTTTCAACCTTTGGTCCAATCACAAATGAAGATTTCAAGCCATTTACATAACAAATTGGCCCGGGCTCTAGGTGTAAAGCAGCCCTTAATGTCTTTAGCAACACCAAGTCTAACTTCACTTGGATGGAATCACATAAAAAGAATCTAAATAATACCAGCCAAAAACCTCTACTTTCTCATTGATTTTTGACCTAGGAAGAAGGGCACTCTTTTAAATTAGGGTATGGTAGTTTACATTTACACTAGAATATGAGTAATCCCTTAAATTCTTATGTATCTATACTAAACTCTTTGACTAGGATTTTTGTCTTAAGGGAGCATTCCATTTTGAGTACCCCATGCAGCAAGGGGTTTTTTTTTGGGATATTTATCTCGTAGGCAAGAATGAAAAGATCCCTATCATTACTTATAATTAGCAAAATGGCTTTTTTGATGGAACTCTATCATTACTTATACTTTCTATTTTAGTGTAATTTACTCTAGGCTATATTCTTTATAAAGAAAAATCTAGAATTGAAAAACAAGTTGAGAGGAGAAAGATTAGACAAAGAAGTACACAAATTTTTTTCCTAAAGCCTTGACATTGCTCATTTTTATTTGAAGAAATTGGGCATTTAGTTACCAAAAATTAAAAAAATATGTCTGATTGAGCTGTACACACATGCTATAGTAAATTTAGTCCAAAAGATCCAATATATGTCGCACTAAATTATATGTACAAAATACTAATGACCCACATTTGAAGGCTACCTAAATTACTTATAAATGATTTTTGGCTTTCAATGGCCTCTATCTTATTTGTAAGTTTTTAATAAATTTTACCCAAAAAGAATAAAATACTATCTATAGTATGCCACACATTGTTTCTAAAATGCGGTAAGTTCCCTCAAGATTTTTGTTCAATATTTGTTGAGTAGTGATAATTGGTACAAATTTGTTGAAAAACCAACTCTACCTGTTCATTCTCACTATTAGAATTCAAAGGCGCACACACAATCAAGCCACAATAAGGTTAAACTATTTCATATGATGCTCAAACATACCAACTTATCCATGATGGCATCCATTAACAACGATGTCATGAGACATTCAATATATATAAATATATAAATATATAAATATATAAAACTCATTACTAGTTTTAACTTTTAAAGATGTATGATCTGTAATAGAACAACCACACTAACAAGCATATAATCTATATCGATAAAAGAATCCCATGGGTTGTTTTGGATGAAAAGTAAAGAGTTTGAGTGTAATTATGAGTTGCATTCCATGCATGCAAGCTGCGCCTTTTACATTTTTTTTATTTAACAAGTTGCACTTTTTACATTTTCTATTGTTGCACCTTTTACATTTTCTATTTAACCTCTAAAGGACCAAACCCCCTTTTTTCAAAATCATAGCGATTTTGGGCAAGTACTTGTGATTGGAGCTTTTCATATTTTAGGTTGAAATATTAACGGAATGTGGGGACAAGGTTTATTTTTCATATGCACTAAATTTCATGGCATTTGGAGTTATGAGTAAAAAGTTATGGCCTAATATGTTGTTTTTACGTTTGGCAGGCAGCCTGGGCAAATTTTTAAAAATCATTTTTTTCAAAAACAAATTTTTTAAATGGGTTTAGAAGATCTATGTGAATGTAGGAAGCTTTGAACCATTCTGTTTGGATCAACAAGATGAAAGTTATGAGGATTTTTTGTTTGCAGGCAATTATGGATTATCTACTCCAAAATAAACTTTGAAGTCCTTTATTTTACTCAATTTTCAACATTTTGGGAAAAGAACAAAACGAAAGGATGAATATTGTTTATGACAACATTCTGACCATTGGAATTGGCATTTTTCATTTCCATAATTAAATTCTTAACTATTTACTGTTTTTTATCATTCTCTACTTCTTTTTACTTACTAATTTTTTTCCATATGTTATACAACTCCAAATGATTTGCGACTTTTTTGACATGTACTTTACTTAGGCGGAGTAAGGAAAATAGAGAAGCACCATCAACATGGCCTTTTTTCCTTAGGAATTTAACCTTCTGAAGGGTAGCTGCCCGGTTTTTCACAAGACTTTTTTGAATATTCAAACCATTCTAACTTCCAATCCACATTGTGGAAAGCTCTGAAATTTTTTCCACATCTTCTATAACCATTCTTTTACAAGATCCTATGGTCACATATGCACAAAAATGTATTTGTATTAAAAATTTGGTTGATGCTCTAAAAATGGCAGTTTTGAAGAGTTTTTGGTGAAAATCGTGCTTGGTCCTTTAGGGGTTAATAAGTTGCACATGGGATTGGGGGGGCACAGGAATAGGGGGCACGGAGATAGGGGAGGATAGGGGGCATGGGGATAGGGGGGCACATGGATAAGATTGCTGTTACACAATTTGTGTATTGCAAGGATATTTTTGTTGCCTCCGTTGGTACAATGGATACCTAAACTATAAGTAAATAAATAAGTTTGTTTCATTTTGCTACCTTTTGTGGACTTGAAGATTTTGATATAACTATCATCAATAGCAAATGTGTTGAAACCAATATAAGCCTCCATCCACTTGCACAAATAATCACAAAAGCATTGGATATTATGATTGGACCTTATTCTTTGAACTTTTGTGGATTTCAAGCAATTTTGTTTCCTTGGTAAATGATTCCTCACAATATATAATTTTCCCACTTAACATTCCTCTTTCACCATAATTTCTAAAATTCAAATAATCAAAGTCTAAATTAGTACACTATTCAATAAGTGACACTTTGATATACATTAATTTCAATTATTTAAAGTAATAAAAGACTTAGAAAACACAATATTTATAAAAAAAAAAAGTATAACTGTCCCACCTCTTTCAATTATTTTAAGTTTTTTATTTTATCAAAATAATAAAACATACTACTTACACTATTGCATGTGTCAAATGATTATACAAATTTGCCAACAACAACCATATCCAAGGTTAGACATAAACTGAATCACTTCAATAATGCTTCATATTTCTCAAGAAGTAATGGGTGTAAACTAGATTTATTATTGTCAACACATTTCTTACTTTGGAATGTTTTCACAAGAACCTCTAGTGCAATTAGCCATGCAAGAACCAAAACTACTCAAAATTTTATTAGAGCATGTATCTAAATTAGATACAACTTAATTTGTAGCCCATACTTCATATACACCTAGTTAAGTTCATCATAAGAAAGACCACATCAAACATGTCTTTACTATTCTTCTACTCTTTGCAAGATCTAGCTTCTTTTTCATTTGTTTGTGTCATACTACAAATAACCTAATATTTTGAAGTAACAAGATAAACTTCTATTGTGATATTTCAAAAAAAATTGTATGTATATACATATGTAAACATCAAAATAGAAAATTAAATCACACACTCTTCAAAATGAGAAATATTTTTAATGTGGTTTATTTAAAGTTTTAAAAGTTAACATGCGGCAAGGGAATTACTATTCTCTAAAGAGTTGGTCTTTACTCTATAACATGTGAAAAATATGTCAAGAACATAAAAATCATTATGGAGCATAAGAAGGAAATAAGCATGGAAGATCTTGATCCACTGGATGGCCCATCAAAAAGAACAATACTAGCTTTTGCATAAAACTCAAATTGAATGGTTATTGTTTCACAGGTGCTCCTTCACATGGTACTTGCTGCTCTTTAATAATATGTTCAAATCTTTTGGAATGTTTGGAAAAACCACTTTTTCTTCTTAAGGTAGAAGGCTTGAAAACCGTCCAGGCTCAAAAATTGCTCACCCTCCAAAATGTTCTTATTTTGTACATGTATTTTTCATAGATTTGCATAATGTATAGCAGATATACATTTGAGGAGGTGCACCATTTTAGAGCCCTATGACCTTTCCACTTCAAAATTTCTCAACTAATTCTACAAAACTCCAAAAAATATGAAACAACTTGGGTTAGATGTCAATTCTTCTTATCTTTCAAGGAGATTTTACTGAAAATTATTTCAAAAATTCAGTTTCAGCCCTTAGATGGTTGGTTTTTGAGCCTTCTACCTTACATCATGAATAATCTCAAGGAATTTGGAAAAAAAAGTTGAGATTAGTTATTTTCTTGGAAATGCTTCATTGAAATGCACTAATCTTTTGAATAGTTGTACAATCACAATAACTTGACTGGTTGCCTCACCTATATAAAGAGCACCCTTGAATTATAAGAGTCAATACTTTGAATTAAATCTACAAGCCCCTTTGAAATTGACATGTGATAATTTGGCTTGAAAAGTTAACAACTAATATCCACTTTTAAATCTCTGTAACTCTTGCGACTACTATATATGTACTTTTGAATACATTTATAGCATGTAAATAAATCAACTAAAACATAGTTTTATCATTTTTCAAAATGTGAAAGGAATTTCAAAGCTTTTTCATTCTCTAATTGCTATTATTTTGTTGGGAAAGCACTAAAATAATAGTATCTAACCCAATCCACAAACTTAATATTTGGATAGATTTGTTCAAAAGTTATCTCCTCTTCTTTTATGGAATATATATGATGATTTGTCGCCAAGCCTAATGTTTTCCTCTATTTTCCAACTATGGAGATTTAGTGCTCCTAAACGATTAGCTATATAAAAACAAGAAATCACATAGCATTCATGTTCTCAACATATTTTTGCTAAAGATGAATGGAGAAGAGGTCTTGCAATAGCAAAAGTTATATTAGATTCAATTTGACAAGGTCTCAAAATGTTGGTATTTTTAAAAAACAAGCCAATCACAATAGAACAAGACCTCTTACAATGTGGCTACTCATTACATTGGCCTTGTTTGTGTCACAAACTTTAGTTTGATCTCTTGACCCCTAAAAGAAGTTTTCATCAAAACAACTCCAAAATTGCCATTTCTAGTACAAGTACCAACTTTTAGAAGAAAAAAAGTTGGACACGTATAACTGTAAAATCTTGAAGTATGCTAGTTTCCAAAGATGTGAAAAAAAAATTCAGAAGTTTTCACCCTATAGATTGATAGATATTTGAGTTTGAACTATCAAAAAGCAATTTTTTCCCCTATAAAGACCCGAGCAACTGCACTTCACAAGGTCAAGTTGTGAAAAAAATTCAAATCATTTGGAATTGCAAAATACATGGGAAAAAAATAGCAAGTAAAAAGAAGTAGAGAATGATTCAAAACACTAAATGGTTATGAATTTAATCATGGAAATAAAAAATGTCAATTTGGATAGTTGTAATGTTTTAATAAACAACCAACATCCTTCGGTTTTATTATTTTTTCCAAAACATAGAAAACTAAGTATAATAAAGGACTTCCAAGTTTATTTTAGAATCCATAAGTGCCTGTAAACAAAAACTCCTCACAACTTTATTATCAATGATAAAAATGGATTGACTCAAACTTTCCACATATACATAGGTCCAATAAAACCAATTTCAAATTTTTGTTTATGAAAAAAGAAATTTTTTCTAATCTGCCAAACTTCCCACCTTAAAAAAAGCAACATAGTAAGCCATAGATTATTATTCATAAATCAGAATATCATGAAATTTACTGCATATGAAAGAAACTCCTCATCTCAGACATTCTATTAAATTTTAACCTAAAATATGGAAATATCCAATCAAAAGTACTTGCCCAAAATTGCTATGTTGCTAAAGAAACGTAGCTTCGTCCTTTAGGGTTTAACTCCTAAAGGCCCAATCCCCCTTTTTTTGTGAAAGTCACTCAAAACTGCCACTTTTGGGGGAATGAGTAGAAAGTTAGGACAAAATTTTTTTCTTGGAAATCCAACCGCAAGATCTTGCCCTAGGCTATGGGAGGTACTTGTGTGAAAAAAACCATCCATTTTCAATGTAGTGGAGTGCAATATTGACATCTGAAGTGAAAAAAAAAAAAAAATTCCTTGCTGCCTAAGAATTTCAGAAGCCTTTGACCGCTCCTATATCAAAACAATTGCTCTACGCAAAGTTGAGGTTCTTCTTTCCCTTGTAAAAGACCAAGTTAGGTAAGTGTGGGGGAATTTTCAAAAGAATTGGAGGTGTGAATCATACTTTGTAAATCTTGCAATGCCATAAGGCCATGAAATTTGCATATACACTAGGCAAAATTGGAGGATTTATGTAAATTTGAGAAATCTAAGTTATTTTGATCCAAATGGGAAAAACCAAGGAATCTTAGTCTACTACAACTTGGAAAAAAAAAGTATAAAAAAAAAACACAAATTGCTCAAAAAAGCAAAGCACCAAATTTTACAATGAGCAAAAGGAATGGAGGTTTGGGAGTCCCATACCTACACGCAAACTAAAACTTCTCATAACATTCATCTCGTCAATCAAAATTGAATGATTCAAAGCTTCTTACATATATGTTAATCTAAAGAACCAATTTCAGATTTTTGTTTTTAAAAAATGCAATTTTTTTTGAGCTGCCTGATTCTCCCCTGTTTTTTCAATATTCATGCATAGCTTCTCAAATAAATGTCAAGAAGAAGAAAAAGTTAGATGCCCACGCAAATCTTTGAATTCCCTGTCTTCTATAAAAGTTTCAGAAAATCACACAAAGTAGTTTAGCTTTAAGTACATGCCAGAAACCCTACTTGGCCCTCGACGGACCACTTGGGCCTTTAGGGGTTTAGGTAGTAGTATTAATAATAAAAAAGGCAACACCAACTCAAACCATGTTTCTCTAACAAAACATAAATTTATTATGAAGCTGTGAAGTGTATTGTCCTATAGGGCACAATTGTGACGAGCTCAATTTCAAAGCCAGCAAAGCACATCCAGAATAGTCATCTTTCTCAGGGCATCTCCATCGGGTGGCTCAAGTACGCTTAAAGTGGATGAAAGGTGTTGAGGCCCCTTTCAAAATATTTTGAAGACACTTTGTCCTACAATGTTTAGCAAGGGCTCAAGCCACTATTCATTCACTATTCACCTTAAGTTTAGTGAGCTTTATCTTTTACTTTCCTTGATAAGTGGTCAATTGCTTATTTATGGGGCTTATTGGAGTGTAAGGCCACCTTTTTGAAGAGCATGGGTGGAGATCAAGGGACTTGAAGGCTGGCCAAAATGGATGGAAAACTTCGAAAGAGCTCAGACCGGTGGAGATGCTCTCATGAAATATGGCCACAGTGTTTTTTCAATACAACAATGACACAAGGGTTCTAAAATGGCCACAGTCTTTGATAATTTAAGCAAAAGAAATGAAAGTATCCATTAACCCCTAAAGGACCGTGGGCCCTTTTTGGGTACAAATGGGATTTCGGGCAGGCACTTGTGACCAAACTACTTTGCTCGATTTTCTGAAATTTTTATGGAAGATGGGGAATTCCAAGACCTATGTGGGCATCTAAAATTTTCTTCATTATGACATTTAGTAAAGAAGTTTAAAATGAAAATCTGAAAAATGGCAATCTAGGGGCAGCCAAAAACTTTTAAAAAAATTGCATTTAAAAAAAATAAAAATCTGAAATTTTTTAAAAAGCTTTTGGTTGCCCGTAGATTGCCATTTTTTAGATTTTCATTTTTAACTTCTTCACTAAATGTCAGAATGAAGAAAATTTTAGATGCCCACATAAGTCTTGAAATTCCCCATCTTCCATAAAATTTTCAGAAAATTGAGCAAAGTAGTTTGGGCACAAGTACCTGCCCGAAATCCCAAATGTCCCCGAAGGCACAATGGTAGTTTAGGGGTTAATATTATGAGACATCTCATATTTTAAGTTTTAAAAATCCAACGCATAAAACATCCCTCGGAGCCGAGATTAAATCAATTTGAGCTAAAGACAAGAAGAAAATGCCGGTTTTGGCATGATACTGAAACATTGTTAGTATATACTCAGCTATGCATCGATAACTTCTATCAATTGATTATTTGGGTTGGAGGTCTTGAAAAAAACTCATGTGATGAGTGATATTGCTGCAAGGACATCTGCAATGGACCTGGTAAACCCTTCCTATATGTTACAATAAATAATAATTTGGAATCTATACTTTTCTAAAGGGTATTATAAATCTTATTGTGAAAACATAAGAAAGTTTGACTTTAACCCTTTAGGGCCGAGGGCGCCCCTAGTTCAAGGTAGCTGTGAGCACTTTGATTTTTAAACTGGCTAAGCTTAGCAAATTACTACCAACAAAATTATGAAGTTAATTTTTTGTGAAACTTTACAATGTTACATTTGAAAATTTTAGCTTTTTAGTAGTGTTTTTAGCCACTTGAGGTAAAATCAAATTCATATTTGAGATCACTAGTTAGCAGCCTTTTTTCATATTTTCTCAATAAATGGCTAGATTTTGTCGAGATCTATTCGTATAGATGGAATACATACTATTGGATCTATTACTTGGTCAAATCTTGCAAGCTTAGCCCAAACGACCACAAAGAATATAACACATCCATGTTAGGTTGAGGGCGTCATTATTTCTAAAATCATATATAGTGTTGTGAGGTCAAATTTGTGTCTTTTTAGAGCCCAAATGTGAATTTGAAAAACTGCAATCTGGTAGATGACCTTCATACCAAGCATATAAAAATTATTTCAAATGAATCTAAGTTTGGACAAGGATTTCAAACATTGCAAAGTGACAAGGTCTTTGTACAGTTTTTACTCACAATTCCTGAGCTTGACTCACTTCAATCCAAGCTTCTGGATTCATTATAAATCCAATAACAATGTACATGGGCTTGATTGATCCAAAATTCCCGTGTCCTCCAACTTTGTTCACATGTCACTTGTAACCACGGCATGCTTAAAAAGCTATTTTAAAAATAGTGTTTCAATCAACCAAAACTGGCTCTCTCAGCCCTAAAGGGGTTAAGTACTGATCAATATAGATACATCTCATACTTTGATTAGTTCCAAAAAATTTAGGGAGCCCTCCAAATTAAGCTTTAAAAAGGAAGTTTTGGCAAAGGGAGGGTAATTTTCAATGCTCTTCAAATAACAATATTTTTGATGTTATTATTTTTGTTTACTAAAAGGTGAGACTCAGGCTCACTCAGCCTACCAAGCCTTTTGACCAGGTGCAATGCAGATACCCTTAGTGCAGAAGGGCAGGCGCAACAAATCCCCATCAAATATTTATGTTTTTCATAAACATACAGATTCAACACGCCGTTTTGAAATCACAAACATTTTAGAAGTTTCTGTTTCCTTATACAATTAATAATTTAAAACCCGATTTTCCAAAGAATTTGACACTTTTTAATTGGAAATATTGTTACCCAATCCAACCCCTGCAGGTACAGCATGTTGACAGATTGAGCATGATGAATTGATTTGATTCCAACAAAACTCCAGCATCCAAGACACAACTGGTTCATTCACGTACTTATGTGTGAAAGGTTTACAGTTTAACCCCTCAAGGCCCATGCTCTTTCCCGAGTATCTCAGAATCTGTTCTTGTATGAACAAAATGTCAACATTTTGATAAGTTGCATTAAATTTTTTAAAATTGTAACCGTGCAAATTCAAACTAGATATGTTAGAGATCACATAGCAAAAGAAAACACAACAATATCTCTTATGGATTGAAAGATTATAACATTTCATCAAGAGGGTGTTGAACATGTGAAAGTGATTTGAAGTCTTTCAATCCTCTTTTCACATCTCAAATTTTAAATTGAGGATACCAAAAAAGCACGAGTATGTAGAGTACAACATGTGTAACCTTAATCAAATTATGGCTTCTTAAAATCTACTCTACAACTTTTTAAGCTAAGTTTCTAATGTGATTAATTCTCCAAGTTCTAGTGTACTTTGGGCTCATTTCCAAGAGCTCTCAACACTAGAAAGCGAGGAATTTGCAATAGACACCCTTGCACAAAATCTTAAATAGAAAAATCATAATTAGTCATTTTCAAAATCAGACTTTTGATACTAAAACAAGACTTCAACAAGAACTTTAAAAAACAATGATTATTGTAATTAACCATGAAGAAAATTTAGGCATCCCAAATTACAAACAAGGAAGGACAGTTTTGGTCCCCTTGGGCCTTGAGGAGTTAAGCTTACATCATGTTACATGTTCCCATTGAAATTTTAGAATCTCATTGGTGTAGATCTGGGAATAGGGACCAAGTACTTCCCCTGCATGTCTCGAGTTCCAAGTGTTGCCAACAAAGTTTTGGCTGGTCCTAACAAAGTGGGACTCAACCCTTCACCCTTAAAATTCTGTAAGTGCTGTTGTCAATACAACAAAAGATGTTTTTTTTGTTTTTAGAATAGATTCACACTTTTAGTAATTACACTTGAGATCTACAAAGAAGTTGGAATACAGATCAATGCGATCCTAGTGAGCTCTTTGAGATCCCAAATGAAAACTTCTTGATGGTAGTCAATGTCAATTATATGACAACGTATCTACTATGCCCTAGGGATGTTTAAGGGTTAAGTGCAAAGGAAGACATATAAGGTCACATTCAAATGATTTGAGATGCATGATTTTGGATGTATAATTGCAAGTTCTCATCCAAATCTTTTATTTAGAGTTCTTTGAATGTGTTTGTGGTGGATGGTGGTGGCAAGTCTCTTGTAGATGTTTTGTTGAATTTTCTACTAACAAAAGATGCCAAAGAAATGGATGCCAAAATATGTTCTTTTAGTGTACCTTGAAAACATGTATTTTTTTCTGTAGATTTTAACTTTAGGCATGAAATTGAACTTTTTTGAGTAAAAGCCCAATTAATAGAGTGGAGCTAACTAAATTTAGTTTCTACTCCAATTTGAAAATTTGAAGATATTAATTATTATGTAGTTTGAACTTTGGGTCTATAATTAAGGATTATTAATTGCCTGACTATAGGAGTGCAAGGAAGTTTGATTTACACCATGATATTCTAAACTATATCTTGCATCTACGGCAAAAAAAAATCAGATATTTCATAATTATTTTGTATTTGATGTGAGTGTATAGATTTCACTTATTCTTGGGACACTCACAGTGGTTTCAGATTTTCACAATTCTTTTTGGAAATTTAAGGTCATATAGAAGACACGGGATATCATCTGTCAAAAAATAAAAGAAAAATAATTTCCACTCACATAGAGTGGAAAATTTGAGCATACAAAGGAAAGAATGTTGAAATTGATTACATGGGGTCAGGGTGGATCCTTCCAGAGATAAAATGCAAAGAATAATAAAGGGAGGTTAATTTTGTATTGCAATTCAAGTATGCAAGTTCCAGCCTAAGGGCAATTCTCTACTTTGATGGGTTGTAAAGGGTAAAGCAAAAATATCATAAAAGCTTTGACTACTATACACAAAAATTGTTGAGCTGACGCACGCAAGTTAGGTCTCCATTTTGATGCACCCACTGCATGGATGTCGTTGCTTGCTCAGAAAACAACCTTATCTCATTCTGCAGAAATAAATTCTACAATGATGGCTCAATGTATTTTTCTGACTCTGGATTGAAAACAGAGGTGGTCTTGCTTTGACAAAACATAAAGAAATGGACTGCTAAAACAACAAAAATTCAAAAAAAATTGTTTTGAGGAAAATAGAACCCATGTCTTGCAAATGTTGCGCTGCACCGACCATCAGCATTGGTGGCATGCTCTTCAAAAATGTAGCTTTACTCAAAAAGCTCAATCCAATCTTTGTTTAAAATTTAAAAAACTGCTAGGTTGAAATTTGTTTATTGCAAGCTGTGTGGGTGGTGTAAACGAGTGATCCCATTTCTAAATTCAAGAGTGCATTTCATTGAGTTTGTGGAATTTTCTTGCACTCATATAATGTCCTTATACCAAGACAACCAACCTCCCCCACCCTATCTTGTTCATGATTATTAGTATGACTAAATTGTGTCCTACATTCTAAATACAATATGATGTTATATGAAATTAGTCAATTAACCCCTAAAGGACCAACTGTCCCCTGGGGGCCAAATGGACCTTGGGCATGTACCTATGACTAAACTAGTTTTTATAAATTTTTGAAACTTTTGAGGTTGGTGTGGAATTCAAAAATGCACGTGCACATTTAAATTTTTCTTCATTTTGACATTTATTGAAGAATTTATGCAAGAATTTTTGAAAAAGGGAGGAGGGCAAGCAATCTGGGCAGCCCAAAAACTTCTTTAAAAATTGCATTTAAAAAAAATAAAAATCTGAAATTAATTCTTTCAATTTTTATATATGTGGAAAGCTTTGAATTTTTCAATTTTGATTGATGAGTGAGAAGTTTTACTTTGTTAGTAGGTATGGAACTCCCAAACCTCCATTCCATTTGCCCCTTGTAAAATTTGGTGCTTTAATTTTTTTTTTTGACTTTTTTTTTCCAAGTTGTAGTAAATTAAGATTCCTTGGTTTTCACCATTTGGATCAAAGTAACTCATATTTCTCAATTTTACATAAATCCTCCAATTTTGCCTAGTGTATATGCAAATTTTCTGGCCTTACAACATTGCAAGATTTTACAAAATATGATTCACACCTCCAATTCATTTGAAAATTCTCCCACACATACCTCACTTGGTTTTTAACATGGAAAAAATAAACCTCAACTTTGTGTAGAGCAACTTTTTTGATATTGGAGCAATCAAAGGCTTCTAAAAATTTTGAGCAGCACAAATTTTTTTTTTTTTGCACTTTGGATGTCAATATCTCACTCCTCTATGTTTAGAATGAGCCGATTTTTTTTCACACAAGTACCTCCCATAGTCTAGGACAAGATCCTATAAATGAATTAAAAAAAAAAACATGTTTTCCTACCTTTGTACTCATTCTCCCAAAAGTGACAATTTCCAGTGATTTTCACAGAAAAATGCGCTTGGTCCTTTGGGGGTTAACTATCTACCATATTGAAGATGTTGTTGGATCATCTCAAATCAAAGCATGCATAAAATTGAAATTTGAAAAGTGAGCTTAGTCGGTTCTTTACATTATATTTCAAGTTTTAGGTTCGGATGATTATTTGATTTAGGCTAACTCACAACCAAAAAATTGGGTTAAAGTTGCTGCACACCGTGTTTCAAGTTCCAATTTTGAAATTACTTGACAAGGCTTAAAAGTTATCACTCTTTAAAGTTTTGGAGCAAAAATAGTGGAACTTCTACACAAAAAGTTGAATCTAGAACAATATAGAATTCAAGTCGGAAGCCAAGTAGCATCAAATTATGCCTGAAACATTGAAGCCATCTTTGAATGTTTCTCATTATACTTCTATAATCCAGAAATAGTTGGGATATTGCGTCAAAAGGAACATGTAAAGTTCACGGGACAAAGTCTGTTTCATTACATTGAAATGGATTGTCACCTATTACAAAGTCAATCAATGAAAATGGCTAAATAATTTGTTGGATTTAAAAGCAAATGTACTAACGACTAAACCCATAGATAAGATATGTTGAGTCAAAAGAAATTAGTCAAAAGGAAATTTGGAGGACATTTTAGCCTCAACACCATATTCATTAAATTAGGAAAACCAGATTTCCAAGTTGTACCCTAATGGTCCGTTTAAGTTGGTCACCTTAAACCCAAAATGTTACAAAATTCTCAATTTAATGAATATGGTGTTCTTTCTAAGATTCATGTATAGTAGATTTTTAAGAACCCTTCTACAACAAAGTAGAATATTATTCAATTGTAATAGATTAGTAGCAAGTACTTGTAGGGGAATGCTATACCATGAGCAGGGATTTATGAGCTGTGAACCTAAATTTTTGTCAAAAAAATAAATCTCACTTATAATTGTGTACATAGGGCCTTACAATTATGTATTTTAAACTTACAATTCTTGAAAAATTTGCTGTTTTTTTAGTTTTTTCATTGACTTTGAACTTAAAATTTGATCTCACTCATGAAAATTGTGGCTCAATGCTCATGGCTCATCATTTTACGCTCAAAAAATACAGTCGTCCCAATTTGGTGTTGTTTGCCAATTTGTCAAGTTGCCTCAAATTTCTAAATTTTGAATAGCTTAGCTCCTCTACAGTTTTTTCCTTTTGAATTTCCGGATTCTTTTCCATGGGATGTTTACAAAACCAAGTTCATAATTTGGAATAATCGTTGCCATTAGTTTGGTGTCCAACTTTTTAAAGTTTATGTAATTCTAAAGATGCAACAATATTTATATTTCAAATTTCAACCTTAACATTTGATGAAAATGGATGATTTCAACTATACAAGGCATTCCAATTAATGCAAGATCTCCTCACATTCATTTGGATGGCTTTTAGGTTACTTTAGGTCCAGTGAGTGAAGGTGTGGCATGTCTCCCGTCTTTATTCTTTTGGAGCACAACCTTTTGCCGCCCCATAGGCAACAAACTGGTGGCGCAACCTTTGTAATGTGACATTTAGGGCTTTAGACACTTAGTTGCTGAGTCATTGTTGATCACTTCGTTGTTGTTTATGTCCAAATAATAACCGTTGCAAAAGATAACAAGTTGCAAACCAAACTCATTGACAATATAAAATATGCATTTGAATTGAAAGAAGAATATTTTAACAATAGTACGCGAGTTATTTGAACACAAGAAGACAATGTATTTGAATGAGTGTTTATTGGTAGGTGCCATTTTTAAGAGCCTTTGTTTTCTGTAAAGCTTTTTTAACTTTCTCAAAACACACATATGAAGTTTCAGACAATCCAAAGAGCTTGTCAAATTCATGACAGCAATCATAATTTTTTTGATTGTATTTGGATATCGTAACCCTTAGTATACTAAATTTACTGAAATTACTAAGAAGTTCATTGGATTGTACCCTGTAAATTCCCTTGTTTTTTGAATGATGCTGGTCAACATTACTGTTACGGGGCATAGGATTGGATAAACTTGTGTAGCGATTTTAGGTCAGTGTTCAAATAAATTTGGATGAAAGATATCACGGAAGCTTTTGGAGTGAAAAGGGATGAGGAAAAGCCAGTGCATTCTTCTGAGTGCATTCCCAATCCAGCCGGGACAGAAGCTCGGGAAACCTTATCAGACAATGTCTAAATGCGGCTCAGTTACATGGCAGGGGCAATTCCCATATTGCTAGTTCTCAATGGTTTCTGATACCCATTAAACATTATTATTATACATTTTTAGTGGAAGATCATTCTATTAAATACTTTATGTGAAGAGGTTTATGTCAAAATAATCAGAATCTTGTGTCATGCTCAGAGAATCATACACTTTGGAGTGTTATTCAGGACTCTCCAAATTGTGCAAATATGCAAGGGAGGGGCTCTTATGTTGAGAGCATAGTCCAGGGAGAAACAACTTTTAGTTCCAAGTTAGCTGACTTTTTTTGAGGATTGCCGAAAAAAAATGAAAGTTGGTAGATTTGTTTCCAACCATGAAAAACATGGCTTTAGGAAATTAGCCGAGTTACAATTTCATCTTTAGGAAATTTAGCCAAACTTGTAGTTACAAAGGAGGAAATGGGCCAAATGAAATTTGAAATTGTGGAAAATCAAACTATAAAATTTTTCATGGTAAGGAAATTTTCCTACCTTCTACACAAATATCAAATGTTTTTTGAACATGAGAAACTAAAAACTATCATCACCTCCTAAATGTCCAAATGAGGGTAGATTATATCAAAATCTTGTCAAACCTAAAATTTACCTCACTCTCACAAGCAGTTACACAATGCTAAAGTTCATCAAACTAAAAAAGTAAGGAACAAGAGAGAGGTGGCCAAGTGGACATGTGGGTCTCTAGGTGAATGGGTGAGTGGGTGATTAAGTGAGAGGGTGATGATTGATGGGATAAGAGGTCCACTTGGTGCACCAATCCTTAGAGGATACATGGCTCTCAAGTGCAAATATTTTGGAAGCCCAATTCTCGACTCCCTACTCATGTACTAACTAGACTTTGAAAAATGTGTGGACTTTAATTTATAATCCAAACATATTTTGAAGTGGAACTTGACTTGATTAAAATCCAGCTAAGGATATTTAAACAACACAAGTCAACAATAAATCTTTTAAAAGTATAATAAAATTAACATTGGTTGGGGTTTGGAAGTAGCTTGATTGTTAGGTTTTTGTTGCCTTGATCATTGTGTTATTTTGCTATGTCACGCACATGGTAAGCAAAAGATGGATCTTTTTGCAGCATTTGTAAAAAGAAAAAAAATCCAATATAATTCATTGAAATAAGGATTTCAACCGAACTAATTTTCTAAATTTAAGAAATTGACCAAGTATAAAAAAAATCTAAAATTATTAGCTGACTAAAAAATACATGTCTAGGCTATGACCAATTTAAAAAAAAATCCCCGTGGATTAGAGAAGAATAGGAAATTTACCGAGTTTGTTAAAAAACCTCTTTAGAAATTACTTGGGAGGCCTACAAAATACAATTGCAAATAATTACTACATTGGAATCTTGGTTTTTACTTAACTTTTAAAGGACCGTTGTCCTATAAGAAATGTCTCTATCATGTAAATATATGTTATTTACCTATATTTGTTTTTATTTCAATAAACAAACAGTCGAGGCAAAATAGGCGGTCGTGGTGAGAACTTTAGTTCGATGACAGCGCAGTAGTTATTTATATCAATAAAATGCAGCGTTTTGTCACATGCACATTTCAAAGGATAGGTAGCAAGTTGGCTGAACCAATTTCATATGTCATTAGCGTGCCAAGCTATAGGCTGCCATTAATGCTCAATGCGTCCGATTGAATTTGAACTTGGACCAACAGGCGACCAAAGACAACTGATTTTCTAGCCGACTAAATCCACAACTTGGCGAGTAAAGATAAGAGTTTGACGCTATTGTATGCTAATTAGGGCACGTGGCTATTTTACGATGATATTTGTCTTCTATTTATTTGTTTTCATATGTTTATCTAAATGCTTGGAGGCTCATATATTTTGTCTTTCTTTAAATAAAATTACTAAAAAATTAGAAATGATTTGGAAAGTGTGAGAGGAGAAAATGTTAGATAACTTTAGTGGGATTAGGAATGAGAGGAGTATGAGCTGATAAATGCTACCTCTATACTTTGAATATGGTCAAAAAGTAGGAGAGATTTTTTAGTGTGTTAAAATTTGGTGTATGAGTGAGGAGTGGAAGAAAAAGAAAAATCCAAAACTTTGTAGTGATATAACATTTTTTATATGAATTATTTTGAATTGAAATTTAGAAAAGTTGTTTCTTGTATGATTGCTTTTTTTAAATGAATTTGCAAATTTGATTTGAAGGGGATGCAAAAGTTATGAGTATATGAATTCTAGAGTTATAAAGCCAAATTATAAAAAATGGCTGAGACTTTGACAAGCCATAGTTTACAATCTGTCTATCACTTTGCAATAAGATTTCAATGGTTTATTTATCATTGTCTTAGTTTTTTAGAGAGTCATTAAATTCAAGATTTAGAATTTGGAAAAGAAAGTAATGGATGTGTGAAATATTAAAAGTGGCTGCCATTTTATTTGAAGAATACCAAAACTTTGAGAAGCTACAACTTTTGGATAGTTATAAAGTTTCTTCTCAAATTTTACGAGTGATAGATTGTTGTCATAGCTTTCCAAATTGTTATCAATTATTATATTTGAAGTTTTATTGAAGAAATTGTAGTGTGTAGAAATTGAAAGATTAGATGTTCTCTAAAACATTGAGATCCAAACTTTAATTCATTAAAACATATGAATATAGTTTTAATTTGTAAGGAAATTTTAACCAGTTATAGTCAGTTGTATTATCTTTCCAAACTAGTATCATGCTTGTTTGTGGAAGTTACAGAACAAAAATTATAGAGGTTTGAAGATGTAGTGATTAGTTTGCAAGAAGGAAGGAGAGCCTCCACTTTAAACCCGCATAAATTTTGGACAGTAGTTTAGAATGAATGGAAATTTAAAAAAATGTTAGGTGACTAGAAGGGCATTCCAAAATGCTATTATAATCAGCATTTAGATTTTTGAACCATTTGTAATTCTAAATAGAAGTTTGCAGCCTTGCTAAGACTTATTGACTGTGATTTTCTCCATTTTTTTTTAAAACACAAAGATTTGAAGACTTGAAGACTTGAAGATCAAAATATTTTAAGATTTTAAAAGGTATGTTTTGGGCTTATTTTTTTATGTATGTGTGGGATGTGACTTTGTTATTTCTAGCTGGTTTTGGATGCTCGTTTGTCATTTTATTTCTTTTCAGTTTTGTAAACATTGTTCCAAGCAATTTGGATTAAACTAAACTTAACCCCATTTATTGTCGTGGTGACAAAATGGAATTGATCACCCACATGGTCAAGACTTGCTTTGTTTTCATAATTTGGAGTTATGATCAACAAATTGTGAATTTGATTTTAGGATCCCATCATTCGAACTGCAACTCGTATCTGTTGTCCTGATCTACCCGTTCCGTATCTCGTAGACTCTTATTCCTACCTTGACTTTTATACCCCTAGAATTAACCGTAGGATAAGCCAACGGAAAACAGAAGATTGAATATTGAAGATAGAAACTCAAAGACTGATGACAATCTCAAATTAGTGACACACAATTGTAGCTAGACACCTAATGTGTTCTCAATGCGTGTTTTTTTCTACCCAATATATGTTGTTCCTTCGGAGAACAATTGAGATTTTAGGCATGTTTCTATAGCTAAACTACTTTGTATAATTTTTTGAAACTTTTATGGATGATGGAGAATTCAAAGATCTACGTGGACATCTAATTTTTTCTTCATTTTGATATACAATAAAGAAGTTATGCAAGAATTTCTGCTGTCCAAGGAAGATAGGGCAATCCGGGCAGCCCAAAAATTTCTTGAAAAATTATATTTTCTAAAAATAGAAATTTAAAATTGGTTCTTTAGATTTTTTATATGTGAGTAGCTTTGAATCATTCGATTTCAAATAATGAGATGAAAATTATGAGATGTTTTAGTTTGTGGGCAATTACATATCCTCTACTCTAAAATAAAGTTTGAAGTCATTTATTTTCCATAGTTTTCAATATTTTGGAAAAAAGAACAAAATCCAAGAAAGTAGATTGCTTATTACAACAGTATAACCGTTAACACCATATTCATTAAAATGGGAGATTTTCCACTGAATTAAGAGGTAATTGAAAGGAAATGCGATGAAAGGATTTATTGCAATTTAGCTCGAGTTGAGCTAAATCGCAATAATACCTTTCAAAATTGACCTAAAATTAGAAGATTTTATGTCAATTCAGCTGAAAACTCTACTCTCAATGGAAATTGCCAATTCAAGTTGATATTAACATGGTTATTTTGAAAGGTGCTCAATCTCCCATTTTAATGTATATGGTGTTTGTTGAGATTTGCACTTTTCATTTCAGTAATTAAATTCTTAACAATTTAGTAATTTGACTCATTCTCTACTCCTGCTTACTTCCTATTTTTTTTCCAAATGTTTTATAGTTCCAATTGATTTGAAATATCTTCCACACATGCCTAACTTAATCTTCTACATGGAAAAAATAAACATGAACTGTGTGTAGAGCAATTTTTTCATGTAAGAGTGATCAAAGGCTTCTAAATTTTTTAGATAGTACAGAAAAAACCTTTTTTTCACTTCAGATGTAAATATCTCCCTCCTCTCTTTCTAGAATGACTTGATTTTTTTCCCACAAGTACCTCTTCTAGTCTAAGGCAAGATCCTATGGTGGGATTTCCCAAAAAGAAAAAAAAAACTACCTTCTTACTCATCCCCTAGAAGTGGCAGTTTTCAATGATTTTGACAGAAAAAAAGGTTGGTCTTTTAAGGGTTAAGCTCAATTTAACTCTCTGTACAAGCTTTTAGGTGCCTATGTCACAGCTGGATTGGGGATGCTCTAAAGGCATCTCCAATCCAGCCGCAATATTAGCCACAAGAACTATGTCACATTGTATCTAACTTGGAGTCAAATACAGAGGAGGGCCCATTTCTCTAGTCTAGTAACCCCAATGCAAATAAGATATGACACACACTAAACATGAGTTTTTTATATTTTATGTCTTTTTTAAGTGCTTATGTGTGGCTGACTCATGTCAAAAGTATATGAAATTCCCTGAAATTGCGTAAGTGTCAAAGCTGGAGTGGTATGCAGGACTCTCCAAATAGTGAAAATTTGCAGGAGAGGGGCTCTTCTATGGGGAGCCCTAAAAAATGCAGTATGATTTAATTGTTGCATTGAAGTCCATGTTTTTGCTCAAGTCCGGTTAAACTCCTAAAGTACCAATTGTCCCCTCGGGGGACAAGTGGATTTTGGGCATGTACCTATAGCTAATCTACTTTTTTTGATTTTTTGAAACTTTTATCGAAGATGGGCAATTCAAATATCTACCTAGGCATCTAATTCTTTCTTCATTCCGACGTTTATTGAAGAAGTTATGCATGAATTTTTGAAAAAAGGGGAAGACGGGCAGCCCTAAAAAAAAACAAATTTGTTTTTTTTTTAAATAAAATTCTGAAATTGGTTCTTTAGATTTTTACATATGTGGAAATCTTTGAAACATTCAATTTTGATTTACAAGATGAACGCTATGAGAAGTTTTAGTTTGCGTGTAGGTATGGGACTCCCAAACCTCCGTTCCTTTTGCCAGTTGTAAACTTTGTTACTTTACTTTTTTGAGCTCTTTGTGTTTTTTTTTTTTTGACTTTTTTTTTTCCAAATTGTTGTAGACTAAGATTCCTTGGTTTTTCCCATTTGGATCAAAATAACTCAGATTTCTCAATTTTACATAAATCCTCCAACTTTGCCTAGTGTATATGCAAATTTCATGGCCTTACGGCATTGTAATATTTTACAAAGTATGATTCACACCTCCAATTCATTTGAAAATTCTCCCACATTTACCTAACTTGATCTACTACATGGGAAAAATAAACCTCAACTTTGCATAGAGCAAATTTTTTTGATATAGGAGCTGTCAAAGGCTTCTAAAATTTTTGGGCAGCATGGAAAAAAACTTTTTCTTTCACTTTAGGTGTCAATGTCTCACTCCTCTACTTCTAGAATGAGCTGAAATTTTTCCCACAAGTACCTCCCTCAGTCTAGGGCAAGATCTTACAGTTGAATTTTCAAAAAAACTTTTTTTCTTAACTTTCTACTCATTTTGTCAAAAGTGACAATTTTCAGTAGTTTTTAAAGAAAAAAGGGCCTGGTCCTTACCGTTTAAACCACTGCACAAGCTTTTGCCTGCCTCTCTTACGGCTGCATTGGGGATGCCCTTAGAGGAAGAAAATTACCCAGGGGCGGAGGTGCTTCGAACTCCCCGAATGAAGGCTGGAACCGCCACTGAAGAGCATGCCATGTACTCAGCAACAATAGAACCGCAATAAATTACCGGGGAACCAAATGAATGCGTGCTGTTGGAGCTTCTTCATTAAAGTCAACACCGGAACACTGAAGGCCGAAGGGGTTAGAAGAAAAAACAAAAAAGAATGAATGAAAAGAATATAGAAAAAGAAAAGGCAGAAGTAGACGCAGAGCTAAGGTAGGAGGTTCTAAAATGGAGCATTTAACCCTTAATTTTTAACTTTTAATCTCTAAAGGATCAAGTGGCTGTTCAATAGTCACTTGAGAACTTGGGTAGGGTCATATGGAGTTGATTTTTATTTGATTTTCTCAAAATTGTTACACAAGGTGTAGATAAGTATTTCCTAAGTGGAAATGTAATTTTTTCCCAATCGGATGCCCGGTTCAAAAGTTATGTTGCCCAAAAGAAATTGGGCAACTTGGGTAGTTTGGGAATCTTTGAAAAATCTTATGCTAAAACTTTCATCCACTTTTGAAATTTGGCGAGTATGTTACTAAAAAAATATAATGTATAATTGTCAACAAAAACAAAAACTTGTGCTCTCACATCACATTTTGAAGGGAGTCAAACTTTGTTAACTATGTTTGGGCAGTTTCAAGAAAAAAAAAGAATCCTCTAACTTCAAGCCTTGGTATCTTTCAATTTATAAATCCAAAGTTTTTGAAACTTTTTTTTGTATGTTCCAAATGTTTCCCTCTAACTTTTCATTGTTCCAATTTCAAATAAAAGACTTCCTCATTGCACAAGAAATCATGAAAAAATGACTAATGTAATGCCAATTCGCTTAACCTTTTTGCATTGGAGGATGATTTAGAACAAGCTAGATTGTGCTTTTGCATTTGAATTTTTTTGTGAGTGAACCTAACATCATATACATATGAACGGTCAAAAATGTTATTTTTGTGTAGAACAAAAATTTTACTTCAAGAGGGCTCAAAGTTTGTTAACCTTGTTTTGCAAGAATGAAAAAAAGTTGTTTTTCTCACTTCAAACATTACATTTTACAATCTACTTGGTCAAATGGGCTGAGTTTTTTTTCACACATTGCCTTACTTGTATATTACACTTCTATATGGTTGTAACTAAAAAAAAAAATTTATTTTGAATTTGAAACAAATCATCAAGTAATGACAGATTTGGTCTTAGTTTACTCTGCAAAATTGTTTGGCATTTACGGGTTAACACACTTTTGTACTATTGAAATTCAAAGAGAAAGTTTTTTTTTTTTTTTTTTTTTTTTTTTTTTTCGATTTTGGGCAAAGCACTATAATTGGCAGTTTCTAAGATTTTTCCTCACAAAACACCCTTGGTCCTTCAGGGCTTAAAGTGCAACGGCTTTTGGAGGCTTTTTATTTTTATTCTTTACTGCTTAGTAGTGAAACTTTAAATCATTAATGAATGTGAACATGTTCCGTGAGTATGGAAACATCACTTTTTCATCCATCTGCATGTTATCAGGATATTGTGCTTTTTTAAAGATATAATTAATCTAGATTTTCCAAAAAAATCCTGAAGCTGTTCTACAGATCATAGATTGTATAAACAAAATTACGTTGATTTCAAATATTAGTTATAACTACCAGATATTAAAAATTATCACAATCGGTTTATAACACTACTAAAAGAAAGATAAGCTTGTAAAAAATCATTAAAATTCATTCCATAATCAATTTTAAATAAAAATTTGAACTTATACTTTTCAAATGATAAATATTGGTAAGTGCAATGGTTGATCTTAGCATATAGATATGAACTATGGGCAATAAGTGAGAACTCTTGTTTGAAAACTATCATTTACTTGTTCTTGTTAACCCCTAAAGGCCCAAGTTGCCCGTCGGGAGCCAAGTGGGGTTAAATTGCACTTTTGAAATCAAATTTCAACTTTTATTGAAACCTAAAGAGTTCCCTAATCTTTAAGAGGCCAAACTTTGAATGGATATCATTCCTAATATGTTGCATAACCTGGCTCCAATTGAAGAAGAACCCAATTGATTATTTATTTCTTCAATCTTGATACACAAGTTATCCTTCAATTTAACCCCTAAAGGCCCAAGTGGTCCGTCGAGGGCCAAGTAGGGTTTCTGGCATGTACTTAAAGCTAAACTACTTTGTGTGATTTTCTGAAACTTTTATAGAAGACAGGGAATTCAAAGATTTGCGTGGGCATCTAACTTTTTCTTCTTCTTGACATTTATTTGAGAAGCTATGCATGAATATTGAAAAAACAGGGGAGAATCAGGCAGCTCAAAAAAAATTGCATTTTTTAAAAACAAAAATCTGAAATTGGTTCTTTAGATTAACATATATGTAAGAAGCTTTGAATCATTCAATTTTGATTGACGAGATGAATGTTATGAGAAGTTTTAGTTTGCGTGTAGGTATGGGACTCCCAAACCTCCATTCCTTTTGCTCATTGTAAAATTTGGTGCTTTGCTTTTTTGAGCAATTTGTGTTTTTTTTTTATACTTTTTTTTTCCAAGTTGTAGTAGACTAAGATTCCTTGGTTTTTCCCATTTGGATCAAAATAACTTAGATTTCTCAAATTTACATAAATCCTCCAATTTTGCCTAGTGTATATGCAAATTTCATGGCCTTATGGCATTGCAAGATTTACAAAGTATGATTCACACCTCCAATTCTTTTGAAAATTCCCCCACACTTACCTAACTTGGTCTTTTACAAGGGAAAGAAGAACCTCAACTTTGCGTAGAGCAATTGTTTTGATATAGGAGCGGTCAAAGGCTTCTGAAATTCTTAGGCAGCAAGGAATTTTTTTTTTTTTTTTCACTTCAGATGTCAATATTGCACTCCACTACATTGAAAATGGATGGTTTTTTTCACACAAGTACCTCCCATAGCCTAGGGCAAGATCTTGCGGTTGGATTTCCAAGAAAAAAATTTTGTCCTAACTTTCTACTCATTCCCCCAAAAGTGGCAGTTTTGAGTGACTTTCACAAGAAAAAGGTCTTGAGCCTTTAGGGGTTAAGAAGTACTCCCTCTGTCCCAATATAAAGCTCCAAATTAGGCATAGTTTTTGTCCCACTAAAAAGCTCCCTTTTGCTAATTTCAATTGCTGAGAAAGTGTTTGTCGTGTTCAATGATCTCATGGAGGCAAGTTAAGCAAATAGAGAGCATTCCTCTCCTAAAAGGCTTGACCTTGCCCATATGAGGTACCATTGTTGCTATTGATCTTTAAATCATCAATAATGAGGAGCTAGCAACATGTACAAATATGGTACTATTTGCATGGAATTTGGGTGCTAGAACGGCAACATCAAAATTGGAGATTTCACACACATTTGGTAGATGGAATATTGAATCTAGAATGCATGTATCATTAGTACAAAGACTAAAATAATGAGGAGTTGGTAGCATTCACAAACTATGCACAACTGTGATATTTTTTGCTTGGAATTTGGGTGTCTAAACGACAACATAAAAACTGGAGATTTTGCAGACATTGGATAGGTGGTATATTGATTCTAGAATGCATATGTCACTAGCATAATGATTAAAAATATAGTTAATCCTTCATGGAGAAGTTTTTGTGGAGCTTTATAATGGGATAGAGGGAGTATCTTGTTATCATACTGGAGTTGGACTCCAATTTTCTAATGGTGTGCACTACAGTCGACATCACTATATTTGAAAGTACAATGTTTAACCCCTAAAGGACCATGGCCTTTATTTTGTCAAAAAACACTCAAAACTGCCACCTCTATGGCAAAGAGTAAAAAAGTTTGAAAATCAGGCATTTTGCATATTTGACCATAGGATCTTGTGCTAAACTATTATAAGAATGTGTCATACAAAACTCAAGAACTTTGACAACATAGATTGGAAGATATTTGCATTTAAAAAGTAAAAAACAACTTTTTTTGCACCTTGCTTGATTAGATTTTTTAACTTTGAACATTTTTGACTTAAAATTTTTGCGCCACGGAGTTTGGAATTCTATTTTTACATGGTGGGAAGTTGAGTTGGGAATCTTGGGAAATTTTTTCAAAAAAGAATACTTAATTTTCATTCTTTAAAAAAACATTAAGTAGAGGAAGGTATGAGATGGAAGAAAAACTTAAATTGCTAATAACCTTGCAATGGAATTGAAATGCAATAATCCCAATGGTGAGATTGTTCTAGAAAGCAAACTTCACCCTCTCCAACAATTTTTTTGAAAAAATGTTAAATTTGCATTCAAAAATGAAGTTTACAAGTTATTTTTTCAAGAAGATGCTTGAGTTGCCCAAAAAACAAGATTGTCCATAACTTTCTTGTAACTAGTCCAAATGGAATGAATCAAAGCTCTAGAAGTAGATAAAGATATAGTCTATGAGAAAAAAAAATTAATTTTTTTTTTTCAAGTTTTTATAAGAATTTTTTTTGCTGCCCCTAGTCCCCAAATTTGTGCTTATTTGGGCATAACTTTTGCTCCCTAGCATCAATTGGAATAAAAATTACATCCCCCAAAAGCTAATGTGTTTTTCTATCTTCAAAAAAAGTTTCAAAAAATCAAGACAAAAATTGAGGCCGTAGGTACCTGCCCAAAATCCCATTTGTCCCCCGAAGGGACAATGGTCCTTTAGGGGTTAAAACCGAAAGAAATAAACAGCTAAATGTCACACCAAGATCTTTGAGCTGGTTGTTTCATGTGTTTTGAAAAATTGGTGAAATTTATGGATTAAGCTGAAGTGAGAAAATAAACACTCTCCATTATTTTCCAACAAAAAAAAAGAAGCAAAATCTTCAAATCAAAATGCAAAATAACATAAAATAAAATCAAGACCTTCTTCCTGAAACATGTTGGGAACCAAAATAGTAAATCATTGTCTTCATTCTGAATTTGAACAAATAATCATAAGGTAGGAGCATCTCTCATTGTTAGTGCCTCCATCCCCAATACCTACTTGTATGAGTGATGTCAGTGACTGACAATTAAAAAAATTGGTTGTGGGTGATAAAGTGATAATTATGGGTGATAAAATGACAATTTTGGGTGACCAACATGACATTTTTGAGTGCCCCATCTTGCTTTTTAACCTTGAAGCACTAAGCTCAAATTTTCACCAAAACCGCTCCAAACTGCCATTTCTAGTACAAGTACCAATTTTTTTAGAAAAAAAAACTTTTTTTGACAAATGTAGCCGTAGGATCTTGTACTACACTTGTAACTCAAAAGATGTCACAAAAAAATCATAAATCTTAGCCATGTAGATTGTTAGAGATTTGAATTTGAATTGGCAAAAAGTCATTTTTTGTCTCTGCAAAAATTTGTGCAGCAGTACTTCCCAAGGTCATATTTGTATGAAAAAAAATCCAAAAAATGGTTGTAGTTTTTTGGATTTGTTCTTCAAAGCAAGTTGGGTACACACTTGAAAATTTTCAAATCATTTGGAATTGTAAAATTCATGGAAAAAAAATGGTAAGTAAATAGAAATAGAGAATGATTCAAACCACTAAATTCTTAAGATCTCAATTATGGAAATGAAAAATTCCAATTCCAATGGTGATGATGTCGTGATAAACAATCTACATCTTTTGGTTTTGTTTTTGTTTTTGTTCTAAAATATTGAAAATTGAGTAAATTAATGGACTTCAATGTTTATTTTAGAGTAAAGAATCCACAACTACTTGCAAATAAAATATCATCATAACTTTCATCTCATTCTTCAAAATAGAATTATTCAAAGCTTTCCAATTATACATAATTTTAAAGAACCAGTTTCAAAAAACAAAATTCAAAAAATGTAATTTTTAAAGAAGTTTTTGGCTGCCTGCCAAGCAAAGAAAACTACATATCATGCAATAACTTTTGAACCATGACGTCAGAAGTTATGAAAAAAATTTGACCTTAAAGCTATTCCTTGGACTCATTGTGTGTGAAAATTTCAAAGAAAACAAATTTAAAACTCCATTGATAGTGAGCTGCCCAAAATTGCTATGTTACCAAAAAAAGGTGTTTAGTGCTTTAGGGGTGAACTCCTCAAGTTAGTATTACAAGCATATGAGCACACTAAAGACATCTCCTACACATAACTATACATTTTTAGTGATTGAGACTTTGAAAAATCTTTGTGAACAAATGTTTGCAATTGAAACTTTTAAACTGATGCCAATATTCTTATTTCCTCTTTCTAACTTACCATTATTTTTTTCAAAGTTCATTAGCTAATTTTCCTACTCCAAAACCCTTAGTTTCACACTTATAGGTGCTCCCCTCCCTTACTACTAAAATCACAAGGGCTTTATAATATCGCATTTGTATTCTCTGTAATATTATCACATAGATACAATTTGAAGACTTACATAAATTTTTATTTTGCATTCTACCAAACATGTGAAATTCTTACTAAAATCCTAACAGTGAATGCAAAGCATAGCAAGCGCCAACGGCTAGTTGATTCCAAAAAGGAAATCTTAGATGGGGCTCAATTTTTTGAATTATAGAAAACCAACGTTTTTAAAAAGAGTTTGAATTCTGCCAAAGTAGCCCAGGTGCCCAAGCATTAGCAAAGGTTTGAGCCCTCCAAGAGCCCCCTTAGGTCTTGCCTAAGGTTTGACAAACCAAGCTATCAATTGGCTAGCATGAGTACAAGGAAAGGGCACTCATACCCATTGCTACCTTGTATGAAGGATCTAAGCCACATGCATAACCCAAAACAATAAAAAAGGCATTGTACTCATAAAATATGTAAATGTACTCAATACTCACTATCCAAGTACTTCACTTATCTATTTGACTTTAGTAAAGTCAAATTTATGGTCCTATTGTACATTTGTACCCATAGTTTTTGTCCAATTAGGATAACATAATAATATAGTTTTCATGATTGCATTGAATTCAAAGGGTGAGCACAAAAAGGGGATTAGTGATTTGTTTGTTGTAGTAAGTACATGTTGTAAGACCCTGTTAGAGACTTTGTAGGGGGCTCTTGGAGGGCTCAAAACTTTGTAAATGTAAGGTAGTGTGCTCTAATTTGATGCAGCATATGGTGCACTTCTAGGAATGGTTGACATTGTTTCTTCAAATATCTATTGCTGTCATTGATGAGTAGCCCAATTGCCCGGATAAGGTGTGCCCTAATTTGGCGTGGTGTTTTGATACAATGCACTTTTAGGAATAGCTGACATTATTCCTTCAAATATTTATTATTGCCATTGATGAGTTAGGTGGGCTTAGAGAATTAGGTTGATTTGCTAAGCCCACCTAACTCATCAATGGCAATAATAGATATTTGAAAAAACAAGTGAAAATACCAAAAACACCCCTCAATTCTTTCAAAATATCAAATATACCACTATATTATTTGAAATATCAAAAATACCCTAAGTTTGTGTAGGAGTATTAATTATGCCCCTAGTTATCTTTGAGGATATCATAAATACCCCTAGTTTTTTGTGCTTCTTATTGCATTTTTTTAAAACATTGAAATGACAATAAAATTACTATTTAATCACTACAATGGCTTTGACCCCAATAAACTTACATGCAAACACTCTATATAGAGCTTAAAGATCTTGCTTCCAAAATTTGGCTTGCATTAAATTTACATCTAATTTTTGTACTTTTCATTATCACCCAAGCATTTACAAAAATTTGCAAAATGAGGCACAAGAGAGATATGGATACTTTTTTATAATTCATACAATACAAAGGTATATTTGATGTTTCATAATAATTGAGGGTCCAAAGTACTAAGGGTGAAATTGATATTCCTACACAAAGCCGGGGGGTATTTTTGATATTTCAAATAATATAAGGATGTATTTGATATTTTGAAAGAATCGAGGGGTATTTTTGATATTTTCCCAAGAAACAATGTTAACCTTTCCTAGAAGTATACAGTATTAGAACTTTGCACCAAATTAGAGCACCCTACTTTAGAGCATCTCCATTTGGCCTCAATATTAGATGACTTATTTGGCCTACTATGGAAATACATCTCGACCCGACCTCAAAAATAGATGACCTCCTAGTGAGGCTGGCTTGAGAACTTGTACTGGCTTGAAAAACCTGACTGTTTTCAAACCACCCACTTTGGCCTGTAAACTAAATAAGACAAATATTTCCATAACTTTAGAATTGAAAGTATGCTACGTGGTAGCTAGTTACAGAAAATCATGCTGTTGTTTGGACTTTGGCGTGGAATTAAGGTGACTTAAAGGGAGTCATTGGCTTGTTACAACATCTCTATCGATGGCTTTGGTCGTGTAGAGAAAGATTGTTAAACAAAACATATTGAGAATCCCAATCCTACAATAAAATGAAAAACAAACTGAACTATCAATATGTACAATATAGCCTTAAGGATTAGTCTAATTCACTAGTAGCCAAGCGTCTTGCATTCTACTAAGAAAGAATCAATAAGTGCAAAATGATAGAGAAATAGAAAGCTTCACTAATGATAAAACATCACTTACAAGCAAAGACAATCACTAAAAACTCTCAATTCACTCACAAAACTTGATTTGACAAAGAGAGTCAAGTCAAGGGCTTGTGTGCCATTACATACACACACATACACAACCCTAATGGATAAAATTCATCCATTAGATGAATGTCACATATTAGGCGTACATCCCTAAACCCGTAGATTAGCAACAAACTAATCCACGCAAAGCACCACAATATAGAGAGACCCTCAACGCCATGTCCCGTAACACTCTGGCTTGCTCAAAGTGGATGAAAAGTAGTCAGATCCCTCTCAAGCCACGCTCAAACTCCCTTATTTGGCAAGTCTAGCAAGCCACTCTTCAAACCACTATTCATGCACTATTCATCCTAATTTTAGTGAGCTTTATTCTCTACTTTCCTAGATAAGTGGTCAACTGCTTATTTATGGGGTGTCTTGGAGTGTTAGGTCGCATTTTCAAAGAGCATGGATGGAGATTGGGAGCCTTTAGGCTTTGCAAAACCAGATGGAAAACTTTGAGAGAGTCTAAATCGGTGGAGATGCTCTTAAAAGGCCACATGAGCGGAGCTGTCTACTTTTCAACAGCCTGAAAAGTGGATGGCCCTAGCATGTCCATGCCAATTTTTGGCTTGGTTTTTGAGGCCGGGTGGGCAGGCTCTTACATGTCTAAGGCAAGACTGTAGGGTTGTAGTCAGAGCATCTCCTGCAACACACTACCTAAGCCCCGCGCTCCCCAGCCGTAATAGCTTCCTCATTTTCAATCTCTAATAGCACTCAACACATTCATGTGCAGGTTGCAAGGCCTTCAGATTGAACCTCATGCCCGTCAAATTTTAGCTTTCAACATGTCCCCTTCACGGTCCTTGGCAAGCATTGTTCATACACAACTACATTACATAGCCAAGTGTACCTGTGCGATTTGTTGTAACGCAAGTCCAGGCCCAGAAGATTTCAGGACTGCAGGAGAACTTCAAGCCTTGCCGTGAAAGTTGGCATCATTATCCCCGTGAAATTTCATTTATCCAGGTGTTGCAAGGAGTGCTGCAAGAAATGCCCTTAAGGTAAATGTACCTATACCCAAGCGTTTAAGGGTTTGGAGTACCTCAAGGTTTCAGAATATTCTAGAAAAAAATCCTTAGGGTTAGCCTTTCAACAAGCTATCACGGAACGTAATTTTTTTGGAAAAATGTATTGTAGATTATTTTATATCAAAGGGTAAAGTTGCAACTCATAGGATCCCTATTAGCAACTCTAAACTATCCTTGGAGTTGCTTGGATGAGTTCCTATACATGTGCTTGATTGTCCCAATTCCAACCCTCCCAAATTAACTCCTAAGCTGACATGTGGCATGATTTGCTTGTGCAAATGACATTTGCTGCTACACTATGGGTTCAACAGTGAGTGCTGCACACCTCAGAAATAGGGGTTGGCATTGGGTGACGGTCGGTGAATGATACATTTACCTTAGTTTCACTAGTAGATACTCCACCCTTGCACTTTGATTCTGGTCGTGCCAATAGATTTTTGGATGAACTTTTTAATGGCTTTGTGAAGTCTAAGGTTGCATAAAGCAATCCCCGTTCTGTCCTTTTCAAATTTTCCAAGTCCTGCCCGCAAATGAACTTTAGTTCGGTATACCTATCAAGTAAAGTAGGAAAAGAAAAAAGGCTGGAAATGAATCTAGGGTGTAGATCACACCTTCCCATGTGAAGTAGATATTGCTTTTGGCACCAAATCAGAAAAGCAATGGGTACTAGCATTCACAAGTTTCCTCGTCCCTTTGTGTGTTTTTCCCCACTGGCCTTTCCTCTTGATGATAGCCAAGAAGCACTAAAAACATGCCAAATTCATACACCTACAGTTTGGTCGCAATTGAAAAGTCACTCAAATGGGCTTATATTCTCTCTTTCTAGAACCAGATTTTACTTACAAAGCTCACCGAATCAAAGCATCATGGACAGTTCACACTCTGTCCCCCAAGTCCTACTGAATTCTCTACGACCTGATTGGTCAAGGGTTCACGATCGGTTTACAGCTTTGCAACAAGGGAATTTCCAAAAACGCATAAGGTAACTGCACCCATACATGAGCAGTCCACAAAGTGGAGCCCTACTTTTGAGGTGTTCACCACTCATTGTGAACCCAAAGTGAAGCAGTAAATGTCCCTTGCACAAGAAAATCTTGCCACATGTCAATTGCTAAGTTGCTGTGAGATGATTGGGATTGGGACCGTTAAGCACATGTATAGGAACACATCAAAGCAGCTACAAGGGTAGTTTAGAGTTGCTAATAGGGACCTATGAGCTGCAACTTTGCCCTTTAATATAAAATAATATACGATAATTTTTTCCACAAAATTACGTTCCATGATAGCTTGTTGAAAGGCTAACCCTACAAAAAAATTCCTGAATTTTTTGAGACTCTGAAGTACCCTAAACCCTTAAACGCCCTTAAACGCTCAGGTATGGGTGCGGTTACCTTATATTCACCCAAAAAAAATCAAAGTGTGGTCCAATTTGATTATTGATTCTTTTTAACCCTTTAAAGAATATGCAACCATATTTTGGTTGGAGAGAGTGGTTTTTGGCTTACATAATAAAATTGCTTAACAATTTGGAACTTGGTCTTGAAGAATGCATGTGATTACAAGAATTTTACATCCAACTAAAAAACAACAATGAAATTGGGTGAGTGAATTGACAAATAATGGTGTTTATACAATGTGACCTCAAAATATACATATGCTTTTGGTTAAAGCTGGATTGAAGCAACAATGCAATTCATCAAATATTCAAAAAGAATGTCACATTTCAAGTGCAGTGTCCTAAAAAAATTCAAATTGCTTGAAAAGTACTCTCATATTGTTTCTCTTTATAGTAGCGGTATAATTGTAGTATTTGAAAATCTATTGAAATTGTGTTGTCATTTCATCTCTAAAATTTGTCATCCTACATTTAAGGCCAATTTTTGATTGTATTTACCAATTGTCTTTTCCATAGCGTTATCAAATTTCTTATAGAACCATTTTAGGAAGGCAATTAAAATAGGGTTTTCTACCCTTTTTGTTACTACAAGAAAAACAAAGTTCAAATGACGAATATGAAAAAAACTGACTATTTTGACAGAAATGAAAAATCTGTTAGTTTTTTTGTCATTCCAGAGAACACTAAATTACTTCAGTTCATTATAGTCATATTCTGATAGAACGTCGTTAGTTGAAGGCCATTTACAATAGTGGTCCTACACTCCATTTTTGTCTGACCCTGAGATGCCCTTTAGAAGCTCCTTCCATATTAAAAAAAAAGGCGCATAAAAAGTCCACAGCTACTGGCATGGCAATTTCAGTGACTGTAATTGAAAATTACCGCGAGATGTATATTGCAAACAGAATTTAGTCACTATGATTCTTAGTAAGTGTAACTTTATTCCAGTGGTGGGCCACAATAATTCCAGAAATTTGGAAAACCTCCAAAATCATAATAATAGAAATTCTTAGAACATTGACGTCATCAAACTATTAGTATTCTAATTCTCTCCACTGTTCACACTTCCAGAAACACTGCTTTCCATGTTGTTTCTTTCTACTGCAAGCATTGCTTTGGACTGTTGACTTCTCATTTCGGCAACTCCTCTGTTCAATTGCCTCCTTGTACATTCTGAAATAGGATTGCCAACATTCTCAACCGGAATCCTTTTGGTCTCCTCTGCTCCGTCTGGTACTAAAAATTCTTCTCTTGGGAGTTTTGTACTTTGTGTGCAAACCCGATCACAGTGGTTTAAATGCCTTCTAGCGTCACCACTTGCATGTTGAGGATTCTCATTTGCTCAAGCATTTCCTAAGCCACGTCCTCGTTGACTTCCACCTTGTCCTCGTGATATTCCATCGGCTCTTCCCCTACTCAGCAACAAAATCTCTTGTAATACCACATTCCTACCAGTTGATACCATTGGAATTGGACCCTCTCCGATTTCCTTGCGAGGTTTAAATCCAATGAAATCCTCATCTTCTTCCAAGTGGAATAAATTGTTATCCATGTTGTCATCAGTATTTGGTATTACTCTTTTACCACGCACTTCCTTTCGCAACACCACTTTCCATCCGGGGGTGTTGTCTGCGTCTAAGTAAAACACTTGTTCAACATGTCTAGGGAAAGTGAAGTTGTCAGGACATACGTAGCCAGGTCTCCTCTCATAGTTAGCCAAAGTGAAACCCCATTTATCTCTCTTGATTGTTGCATTCTCTCCTACATAATTTGCTTTCACAAAATTGCAAACTAGTACTAGAAGACAGTGACGCCTGTAATTTAACTCTAAGATCTCCTCTATATGCCCAATGTATTCAACATTTGCATTAATCGGTTGCAGGTCACGCCTTCCATTCCTACAAACTTGTTGGAATGTAATCGCAACTCCGCTATTGGCAGTTTTGAGATCCCGTTCAGCACTCAGTGTTTTGTACTACGTGCCAAAGGCTGTCAAAGACTTGTATGCCATAGCTACCGGCAGAGGTCCCCGAGATGTGTCCTCTACATCAGCTTTGACATGTACACCGGATTCTATGTCTCCACTCACTTCGCTAGAAATCCAGTCTGCAAAGTTCGGTAACACGTGTAACCCATCGGATAATATGAGACGCGCTTGCCTTCGCCATAGACGATGTTCTCTTTGGTAACAATCTCTTTCAGCTTCACAAGTTGCGAAGACCTCATCATACCTCCTGTACAGAACAAGTTAGCCCCACTTGTTCTCAAACTTCAAAGCTATACAACAATAGAATTGTCCAATGATAAATTAATGTTTGAAACACTCCCTCTCATTGCATCACTCCTTGTCATTGCATTAAGAAAATAAATAACATAACAATACTACAACATTAAGATATAGCTTGAATTTAATGTTAGTTGGTCGTTCTTGGACTCAAAATTGCCCATGTCAACCTTTTGCTATCCACATTGTTTGCACTCATGAAATAAGTGTTCACTCCAGCTCATCACTCAATGCTCATCATTGACAAATTTAAGGTTTATGGTCTCTCTAGTAAGGAACATAACATACATTATAATGACCATAATTGTTCCAAAACTCCAAGACACCAATATGCGCACATCATCATAAAGAGTATACATAAACCTATCAATGAACTTCTATACTGCAATTTCCAGAATCATTACATGAGATAATTCTCATTCATTAGAAAATGCTGACTGAGTACGTCAACCTAATATCACTTCAGAATTCTCCATTTCCAGACCGTCTTTAAGTTGGTGACGATATCCAAGGTCCGGGAAGAACTGACCGCTACTTCAATGTTAGCCGATTGAAATGAAAAATAACCGTTTACAATTTATAAACTTGGGCTACAAACCAATCAAAAATCTTAAATAAAAATACTTTGAATATGAAAAAGAGAAAATAACCAAAACAACTCCTTGAAAATTTGGTTCAATACAGGAATTGAAGGAAATAGACTACCAAAAAATCTCAAATATTCCCTATACCCTGATAGAAACTATATTCCACATTCTCAAATTTCATGAGTTCAACTGTAGAAGCTAGCACACTGCATATTAACTACTATGGCAATGGTTAGAATAGTATGTTTTAACGACAACAGAAATATACTTCCCTGTCTCTAACAAAACAGTACTATTATTAAAAAAAGCACACTGTACAGTGCATAACAACTCCATGAAACCGATTCCACAATGATTATCTTTATGCCTTAGTTAAATAAAATACATTAATTGAAGGGCTCTGCACGATTCTCTTTAATCTTATAATTGAGCAAATATTTGAACTTCAAAGCACTACATGAATATAAAGGGACTACACATTCCAATACAGTTTTTGGAACCTACTCAAAGCTTTTAGTATCTCTTTCATCCTAGCATGGCCGTACAAACCTAATACCACAATAATGTCAAAAACTTTAACATTGCTGAAAGAGTAGGCAAAACTAAGTATTACCTTCTGTAAGGTTCCATGTGGGAGGTGTTGTCCAACACAAAGTCATGAATGAGCTTGATGAAAATTGGGTCCATGGGTTGATTTCTTTTACTGATCCCTGGTTCTTCATCTTTCATTGCTGGTTCTTCTTTGTCATCCCACGCTTGTCTTCTTGTTGGAGTGTACTGTGATAAGAATTTAGTCATGAATCCAACGGACTCCTCTCTTGTATAACCGCATGCCATACTTCCCTCTGGCTTGGCTTTGTTCTTGACGTACCCTTTCAACACTTTCATATAGCGTTCGAAAGGGTACATCCACCGAGTGTGTACAGGACCACAAATAAATAGTCCTTGTGCAAGGTGAATAGGGAGATGCATCATTATAACAAAAATAGATGGTGGGAAGTCCTTCTCCATTCAACATATTGTTTCTGCCACTTCATCAACTACTTGCACTTTCTGCTCAGAGTCCACAACCTTGGCACACAATTTCTGGAAAAGCGTGCTCACACGCATAACTGCTCCTACAACAGCCGGATCTCCAACACTTCAAAGACATAAGGGTAAGACTTTTTGCATTAATATGTGGAAATTGTGTGTTTTTAACCCTTTCAGTTTACCATCCTGAATTCCCTGGCAAAATGGTGTGACATAATTTGAAGGAAACTTCAACTTCCGTAAAATTGTCATAAATTGTGCCTGCTCCTCCTTTGTGAGTACATAAGGCGCATCTGGCATAAAAAAGGACTCACCATCACTATTAGGTTGAAGATGAAGGTGTGGACAAATATTGCGTACACACATGTCCTTCCTTGATTTCACTCCATTGTTTTCTCTAAATAAGGTCTTCAATAAATTGTCACACACATTTTTTCACAATGCATGACATCTAGTGTGTGATGCGTTGGAAGGCTCTGCACAGTCAAAAACAATCATAATTTCAGCATTCTTCCATTATATAGCAATGATTAGGCAAGTTTTGCAACAAATGCTAGATTTCAGCATCTCTATAATTTATTGCACTTACCTTATAAAATCAGTTCAGATTGACACTTATGCTTCAGTTATTGTTTCAAGCAGGTCATATGTTTGAAGAATCTGACCTTTGGTACATGACACCTACTTCATTCAAGCCTTACTTTAATAATTGCATTCAATTTTTGAAAAAAACGCTATAGAACATAAAATTAAAACACACTAATAACTCTTTTCCATCTGTATATTCTAGCCGATTCAAATCTGCTCAAATAGGCAAGTCAATCAAAACTAGCATTCACACTAAAACTTTCACATACTACATCATGATTGCAAAGCAAAAATATCTCAAATTGCTAGTAACTTTGGTTATATCTTACCCATTTCTTCATCCTCATACATGTGGGAGAGAAATAACTACAAATTTTTCTATTAGAATTGCTGGAGATTATCATTGACACGTCCTCAGTCTCATGAAACTAAACATGATTACCACTATAATAGATTAACCACAGTTGTATTACATACATACAAAATTCTTATAGTATTGAAGATGTAAATTCTGTAACAAGAGACATACCGACCAGTACGGGAGCTTGTAGAGGATACTAACCCTCTTCACACCGTATACTTTCACCGGATCGTTCTTTGCATTTGGGCGCCCACCAAATCTAAGGTACAACTCCCTTGATGCACCTCGTTGTGCTATGATCACTCCTGTTTGCCAAGAAAGAGCGTCCTTGAAATTGATATTGCCATCAAAAGCTGCTCGTGCACTTTGCCAGTTGTGATGCTGAGGTAACCTTCTTTGATGTCCCAAGTACATTGTTTGCTTCTCTAGAATGCTTTGCAACCGTCTCTTTGCCGCATATAGGGCAACCTGCGTATCCCTTGTCGGCTTGGCCTGATACTAAGGTATAAGCTGAATAATCATTCACCGTCCACATCAGGACACCTCTGAGTTTGAAGTGCCAACGCGGTCCTTCTAGCTCTGACATATCACATGCTGAAACTCCTCGCCAAAGCTTTTTCATTTTGTTCACTAGCGACCTCAAGTAGACATCTATAGAATCCTTGTTAGGAGATGCTAGTTCAAGTATTATCATTACTAAGAACATGAAAAACTTCTTAGTTACTAGGTATGGCGGTAGATTATACAATACCATGAGGACTAGCCACACTGAGTGCTTCGACAACTAGAGACTATGAGGGTTCACCCCATCTAGAGAAATACCCATTCTAATATTTCTATCCTCACTGCTGAAGGTAGGATAAGTTTCATCAATAAAACGCCATTGTTCACTATCTATGACAAACCTCATTTTTCCATCTTGGGAATGGTTGAGACTATGCCATCAAAGATGCTTTGCTACTTCTAGACACCTAAAAAGCCTCCTCAACCTTTTTATGACAGAGAAGTACCTGAGAACTCTGCTTGGGACGGTTCTAGAGTTCTCAATGTATCTTGATTTATGGCAATGTGGGCACTGATCCAAACTTTTATTCTCCCTCCAGTATAATGTTTGCCCACATTTGCAGCAATGAATTGTCTCATGAGCTACTCCCAGTTTTGTTATTAGTGTTTTTAGTTCATAAGAATTCTTTGGACACTTATTCTCTTTCGGCAAGACATCATGCTTTAGAAAAGAGAGAATCTCATCAAGGCACCAATGACTCACCAAGAATAGTGTGCACAAGGACATTAGAATAACACTAAATTGCAAGCAGTTTGTAGTTGACCCGAGAAATAACGGTTGCCATGCACTCCAAAGTAAAGATTCTAATAAGTCACTGTTGTCTTCCTCTTCATCTCTTGCCGACAGGTCGTCAAAGTCAAGCACTGCACTGTCGTCCTCTAGAATCTCTTCGTGAATTTGGTCTGCCCAGCTGAAATAGTTTTCCACCATCTCTTGTAAGTTTGCAGCTCTGTTCTGGGGAGTCTTGTATAAATTTTGAAAAGTCTCTTCCTCCAAATGTCTTTCATCATCGTCTGATACATGATCTTCCCTTTTGAGGTCGACTGAAGTAGCACCGTAATTTGGAGTATTCCTCCACAAAAATTTGAAAGAATTAACTAGGTTTATATACCGAGCATTAACAACGTCAAACATTGCTCAAAGGTTGTATATGCCAGTGCTTTACGACACCAAATTCTCATACAAATATTAGGTTAATTCAAGTACTATGAAAGCATGTATAAGTACTTAGTGCTAAGATACCGGAACATAAATTCACATTTGCATTATTCATTGACTACCGTAATGTAATCATTAGTTCCGATCATTGCAATAACAGTAATTTTTAGTGTCAAATTCAACTAAAAGCTAAATGTTTTATTTATTAACAACCTACTATTCAAATAAACGTCATTGACATTATAGACTGCTAGAATTTATAAACATTAATAATCTGCTTGCCTAGGACATTAACAGTTTTAAGACATAAAGTTTTTTTTTCATAAGAGTATTTAATATTTCAATATATATTACTATATGATTATTGTATTGAAAGTGTAGTGATGCTTAGTGTTTCTCTGTATATTAGGAAGCTCAAGTGCATAGAGTACCCCTAGTTTTCAATGTTCTCTAAGAAATGTTCTGTACAAAATGGTTCTTTATGTGACGTTCAATTTTGTATCTGGTTTCATGGATTGGCATGAAATCCATTGTATCATGTCAATAATTACATGTGAACATAGTTCACCCTTTGTTTCTAGTGTATTTGATTTTATAATTTCAAACATATAAACCACCCCTACATGTCCACCCTGTCATTTAAAGGATGCATTGCCAATATTTCTATACGGAGAAGACATTCATATAGTATGCGAGAAACAAGAGTCTGGTACATACCAATAGAGGGACTTGCAATGAATCATCTCAACCATATAGACGATGGTGACGTTGCACAGTGCTCACTGTTTGAAGCTTTAGTCCGTGGCATCTAATGCAGCTGCAAAGGTAGCTCTCAATACCTTGTTGTCAGGCAATTGCCCTTTCAATATGGTATGCCTGGTTCAATCTTGATGAATTCATGCTGTACAAATTGATAATAACTTAAGAGGGTTAGCTATTAATTTATAACAACATGTAAATTAACAACATATGAAATATCAAGACATAAGAGGAATCTTGTGACCTATGAAAACCCTAGAGCGTGACTGATACATGTTTAAACACATTAGGAGCTACAACATCAACATAACTGTGTAGTTGTTGCGGAGAGAATTGGAGACCTTGCTGTGTAAAAGGCACAAAGACACTTTTGAAATAAATAGGTGGCAATTAAAACAATTTCCGAAAGAAACCAAACCACTACATCAATTTTGAATACTTACCTCATAAGTACTATAGCAAATTGTATATATTCTCAGTGACTTTGAATATCAAAATGTGTTTTCCTAGGAAAAGCTCTTCACGAATACGGAATTTGCATTGTTGCTTCTCGGAATGCCAAAGCAAAACCAAAAAAAAAAACAAATAATCCAATTCATTGTCAATACAATTTAGAATCCAATTGTTCTAGTTCTACTCTGTATAATACAATTCACAAGCTCATGCGTCCCTCTTGTTTTTTAAGATAGGCAGAAAATAGTTTGCTCCCTTTTTAAACTCTCTTCATGATTACCTCCCACGTAACTAGTACATCTGTTCCAAATGGTAGCCCAAATTGTGCAAAAATTTCTGAGCTTACAGTATGGCAGATATTGGAATAGCAAACGTAGCCGTGGAACAATGGAACTTAGTGGACTTAGGGTTCATTAGGGTTACCATTTAATGAATTATCTCTTCAAGAAGACTTGGTTGTGGATGGAAGACATCACATCCTCCTATAAATTAATTGGATCTAAAAACTGTGGTGGAAGCTCATACTGCCAAAGCAACCCACTTCAAAGATATGATAAAATTCTGATGTTTCTAAAAGAAGTCAAGTAGTTCCAGGTGCTACAGTTTATTTACGTGAATATCACAATGGGAAAATAGAGCTTGCCTGCTTGTAGTAGTTGCTACAATTTGTATGTTGTTGTAATCCTTGTGACGCTGCCATTGTTGCTTTGTTGATCATTTAGTTCTCCATTGCGGCATACCAATACGCATAGAGAGATGAGCGTCCTGTTTTTAAGAAAACAAAAGCAAAGTGTAGCTATGTAAAAGAGAGAAGTGCATAGAAGAAGAATAACTACATTAAGGCCACACGCGTTGCAAAAGCCATGTAGGATCCGCCCATGTCCAGCTATTTCCGGTCATTAGGCATGACTTGCCAGTGATATTTCCTTAACTTCACACTGAATTAATAAAATCAGGATTGCATTACCCTTTTCTTTGTGAAAGGAGTGATGAAGTAGGAATTGTCAACTTCTCTATGAGAAGGGCTAGTACCAGCCCCTGCGGAATTGCATTCATTGAAGCTGCTTCAATTACTTGATAAGAAGATTTCATTGTTGCATTAGTAGGGTAAGTATTTGGTGGGTTTTCCACTTGCGGTGGGAAACTGTCGTTAGCCATAGTTGAAATTAGGTTTTCATTGGATGAATATGAGACAAATTAGGTTTTCATTGGATGAATAAAGGACTACTTTTTGTGCCATCAAGGCACATACTTCAATGATAGCTTCTGTGTTGTCAGTTTTCTGTCATTACGTATGCATGGCTGTCATTTCAAACTTTTTTTGACATGTGATTGCTAGTGGCGGCTATTAAAAATCAGATCTCAATTTTAGGGGACGCAGAAAGTCACTTCAATGTCGCAGAAGCCTCTCACTCTAGTTCCTTTACCCAGGCACTACTTATGTTTGCTCTCTGGTGCAATCCTTCTTCTCTCATACAATTCACAGTCGTAGCATTATAGGTATAAGGGGCTTACTTGATTGCTTAGTACTCTTGTAGAGGTTCTGACAAAATTGCTAAAGGCTTAGTATTTGGAAATAGTGCAAAATATATCACGTATATTGTCACTCCGCCGGAGCAGCATCTGAAATGTTGTAAGGCTCATAGCCATCACACTAGTAGAAAATTCAGCACAAAATCAACAAAATTTCAACAAAAAACTGTTGATTTTTTCTGTGAATTTGGTCAAGTTGATTTGGGTACTTTTTGTTGATTTTCTGTTGATTTTTTGTTGATTATTTACAGTTTTCTGTTAATTTTTTGTTGATTTCTATTACTTTTTACGTATTTTATGTTGTTCAATTCTACTTTTTTTCAATTTTAAATTTTTTTTTCATAGAATTATATTTTATTTATTGAAAAAGTGAACTTTTTAGGGGACGGGCAGTTGCCCCAACTGCCGGGCAGCTACCCCAACCCTAGGCAAATGCCCCAACCGCCGAGTAGCTGCCCCAGCAGTCGGGCAGCAGCCCAAATCCTAGGCAGCTGCCCCAACCCGGACAGCAGCCCCAGCCGTCGGGCAGCTGCCCGAACCCCTGGGCAGCTACCCAAGCCCCCAGGCAACTGTCGGCAGTGGGGTTTGAATCCTCCACCTCTATCCTCACACTCCACAACTCTATCACATTCTCAAAAACCACTAGAGAATGTACAAATACACATGCACACAACAATATCATGATTTTATTTGTACACTAAATGTTCATGTCTTTAGTAATCCAGTAGACTTTGGAGGCTATTTCCGCCCATTAAAGGACTTTTTTTCAAAAAACTTAAAACCAAAAAAAGTTGGTAAATGTATTTTACTTTCACCTCCAACAATTTTTTTTGGATTTCAATCTTTTTATCAAAAGTTATGAGCTAAAATTAGAGAAGGTGTTTAGAAATTTTAAATAAATTGTTGATTTCCATCATTTTGATTTTGTTTATAAATTTTTATTGGAATTCACAAATTTCAAAGAGATTGTTGCAAGCAAAGGTTGGATTCATTAATAATTATTATTTAGTGCTAGTTTTTTTTGTAGAAAGAACCTAATTTTGTTAAAATAGCCTCCATAGTTTGATAGCTTCAAATAACATGAAATCATGAAAAGTTACGGAATTGAAACCTTGCAAAAATGAAATCCAAACTCTATAGACTTTTGAATAGTTTTGGATATTTTTTAAGGGCATTAATATGTGAACCACACCCTTTGAACTACTGTACCACACCCTCGGGGTAAATTTTAGACTTCTACCATCAAAAATTTGAGTTTGAGAATTTTGAATTCAAAGTTGGACTTAGAGACCATGATAGAGTCTAGGACCATAAAAAAGGTTGCAATTCAACAACACCCAATGAAAAAGCTTACCTTTTTTTACAAACAAAAGTAAAAGTAACAATTTCTCCCTAACTAAACTTTTTCATTGGGTGTTGTTGAATTGCAATTTTTTTTTATGGTTCTAGACAATACCATGGTCTCTAAGTCTAGATCTGAATTCAAAATTTTCAAATTCAGCTTTTTGATGGTAGAAATCTAAAATTTACCCCGTGGTGTGGTATAATAATTGGAAGGGTGTGGTACACATATCAATTCCCATCTTTTAAAGCTTATAAAAATATTTTATAAGATTGTTTTTTTTTTTTTAATTCATTTGGTTAGTAATAGAAGGAAAAATACTAAAAATACCCTTTAAGTCTTTCAAAATATCAAGTTTACGCCAAAAATATGTGAAACATGAAAAATATTCCTTATTTTTTGTAGGAATATCAATTATACTCTTATTATTCTGGAAAATTAATAAAAAAAACTCTTCTATTTTGAAATATTAAATATATCCTTGTATTATTTGAAATGTAAAAATCACCTTTGGTTTCTTGTAAGAATTTGCATTAAACTATACATTTGGTTATCATATAATACAAAGATATTTTTGGTACTTTTAATCCTTGAGGGACATTTATGATTTCTTCAAAGAATTGAATAGCATCTTTTATATTTGTTTGTAAAGAAATTTTGGTATTTAAAACAACAAAATGTTGTACTTTTTATATAAAATTTTGTTGAATTAGTGAAGTTGTGTCCAAAAGTATCTAGATCAACAAAAAACTATTGAGTTTTTTGTTATTATGGTCATGTTTTTACTTGACTTTAAAGGCTGCTAATTTGAAATTTAACTAAATTGTGAAAAGTAAAGAAAATAAAACCAATCAATGTAAACTCAAACTTCTAAAAGATTCTTTTTTTTTTAAAACTTCTTTTATTTTTTAAAACTTCAAAAAAATTTAATGAGGTCCAAAAAGATTTTAGAAAGATTTCAAAAACAACCCTAAACTATTGTAATAGCTTTTTTATTAAAAATATTTAAAGTATTTTGATGATTTACAAAAAGATTCCTAAAGGACTCTAATTCAGTCTAAGAGATTCTATTTCTGTAAATATTTTGAAGTACTTTAATAAATTTCATAAAGATTTTAAAAAGATTCTCAAAGATTCCAAAAAGGTTCTTGAAAATTCTCAAAGATTCTCAAAGATTTTTTGAATTTCCAAAAATATTCTCAAAAGATTCCCAAAGATTCCCAAAGATTCTTAAAGATTCTCAAAGCTTCTCAAAGCTTCTCAAAGCTTCCAAGAAGATTCCAAGATTATTCATAAGGATTTTCAAAAATTCTCAAAAAAATTCAAAATTCCTAGAACATCTCCAAAGATTTCCAAATATTCCAAACTATTCTCAAAGATTCTCAAGAATTCTCAAATATTCCTAAAAGATTCTCAAAGATTCCAAGAAGATTTTCAAAAATTTCCAAAGATTCTCAAACAATCTCAAAGATTCCAAAAAAACTTGAAAAGACTTCCAAAGATTTCCAAAGATTCTTGAAGATTCCAAAAAGATTCTCAAAGATTCTCAAAGATTCTCAATTGTTCTCAAACATTCTCAAAGATTCCAAAAAAACTTGAAAAGATTCCCAAAGATTATGAAACATTCTCAAAGATTCCTAAAAGATTCTCAAAGATTCTCAATTGTTCTCAAACATTCTCAAAGATTCTCAATTGTTCTCAAGCATTCTCAAAGATTCCAAAAAAACTTGAAAAGATTCTCAAAGATTTCAAAAGATTCTCAAAGATTCCTAAAAGATTCTCAAAGATTCTAAAAAGATTTTCAAAGATTCTAAAATCTTGAAAAGATTCTTAAATATTCTTAAAAATCTTAAAAAGATTCTCAATGATTTCCAAAAGATTCTTGAAGATTCTTAAAGATTCACAAAAATTCCCAAAAGATCCTCAAAAGATTCCAAAATTTCTGTTGATTTAGATAATGGTGTCCAAATCAACAAAACGTATTTAGTTTTTTACAGAATTCTGTTAAATTAGTCAATTAGCGTGGGCAAGTGCCCAAATCAACAGGAAACTGTTGGTTTTCTGTTGTTTTGGACGGAGTTTTCTACTAGTGTCATTTACTTTCTTAGTGAACAGACTGAAAGAACTGATAAGTGGGAGTCCTGGTGGTATTGCAGGTTTAGGGCGTAACAACAGGAACTACTTCAAGTGCAGGCCCTCGTCATCTGCAAACATCTAACACTAAGAGGGGCGACCGGAATTTCAGGCATTGTAGGTAACTTTTGTAAAGGTGAGACGCTATAACACTTTTTAAACAAACACAAAGTCAAAAGGGAAGTAGGATTTGCAAAGATTGAAGGCGTTCAAAAAACAGATAATTTTGGTGCTACCGGCATGTGAATCTCAATAGGCTACTTCGTAATAATAGAGAGAAATGAAGTACGTGAACATCAAACCCACCAATCTTAGAGACATTAACGTGCATTCATTTTGTAACACATGACCCTAATTTGAACAAATTGAGCCATATGTCACATGAGTTTGTTATGTAATTAAAAGACGTGGTTAGGTATGAGGAATTCTTGTTGATATATAACGGTGCTGTTTGAGGGAAATGAGTACCGAGTAGTTATCATGTAGCTGGAAAGGTTAATCTAAAAACAAACGATGTGATGCTAGACATACATGTTCAGGATAACAAGAACGGTAGACATGGTCAAAACATGGGGTGCAATTTCAGTTTTAACATGGTAGACAATGATAGCGGTGTTGTTCTTGATAAACATAGAACTCCAATTATGCAGGACAATACATATTGATGGAGGATAATGTTAGTTTAGTAGAATTCATCTGTCTTTTTAGTAATCACATAAGGCAGCAATTTATTTTAAGTTCAATGAAATTCATCAATCATGGCATGTCTTGCTACATGTTTTAGGGTGCATATAATTGGGGCCTTTCATGTTAGATTCTTTAGGCAGTTTTGGTAGAAATATTGTAGATGTTTTTCAAGAGTAAAGTGGCATTGTAAATGATGTTAAACAGATATGGTAATTGCAGAATTGGGTAAATTAAAAACGTACCATCATTTATATGAAGTCTTTTGCTATGTGCATTGAGACCTTCTGTAAAGAGAAAGAAAATGTCCCTATGCAACTTTGTTGGTGCATGAGTACCCAATTGTTTCAGGAACAGTAACTTTTCTCATGGTAAGGTAATAGGTCACTTGATATAATAAATCTATCAATTAATAATCATTCAATATAATGTATTTGAATAGGAATGTGGAGTAACCATGGGATATGCAAAACAAGGAAAACGTGAGAATCAGGTTTTCTGTGGCGAGGATTACTGAGATTTTAAAGCAAGGGTAGTATGACATTTGAAATTCATATAACCATAAAACCAGAAATATAGGGTGGCACTACGACATTTATTCTTCATATAACTGTAAAACATGAAGTATTTAGTGGCAATACTCAAAATTTATGATGACAAACTAAAATCCAATGTATTACAAATAATGTTTCAGTGAAATCAGGTTGTCTACTATCATTTGGATTAATGTGGAAAAGGAGCAACCACTCTGGTGTCTTGAATAAAGTGTCTATAAAAGTAACATGCTGAATGAAAAGGCATGGTAATAAGCTATGAATGTATGTTTGTATCCTTCCGAGGGGATTCATTCAATAACATGAAACTGTAATATCACATACTGGAGAGCCATTTTTGTCATTTTAATGACCATGATAGTGACAGTCACATCAGAATGAAATTCATATGTTCTCACAACATGATTTTATTTATGCTGAAGAGGATTGGTTTGAATGATTACGTGAATGAAGTTTCTCTATTTTTGTCATTTTCCATTTAAAGTTAGTGTGTGTGGATTACTTTGTGAAAGGTAAACATTCAACATTACGGAATTGAATTTCCATTAAGGGGATATGTAGGCAGGAATCATTGCCATAGAATAAAATGATCCAAGAAACAATAAAACAAGTGTTGCATTAACATGAACTCATTTTTGTGTAGCAACTACTATTATGGAATGACAAGTTATGTATTGAACTGAGCTTGTGTTCTTCTGGTTTGCAGATGGCTCAACTAGCAAATGTTGGAAGGCAGAAAGAGAAATTTGTGCAATGGGATAAGCGTGCACAAACTTCTGATGATGTTGGTAATGGAGGTGCAGAGAGTTCAGCACCACTCTCTAGAAAGAAAAGGCGAGTGCCACGCATGAGTTCCATGAGTGATATGCCCAGGCTACCTAATATTGCAACGGCAAGTGATACACAATTTCAGACGGGAAGCAATGCATTGTCCAGAAATCTAGGTACAAGAGGCATACCGACATTGCAAATTCTAAAGACTGTGTTACAGTCATCTATGCCTCAAAAAGGCATTAATTCCCCAGAAATGCAGAGCTCGAGATATATGATGGGGAGAAGTGTTGGAGAACGTCTGAGTAGTGAATCTACCGCGGAGGAGGTGTATTACGTATGGAACCCAATAGTACGGTTTGCCAGGGATTCCACTGCACAAGAAGGTATTGCAGGATGAATACCGTATGTGAAACTTCAATCCCACAAACTACTGATACATCGTTCTCTAAGTAAACGGTAAGTGAGGAAATATTGATGGCACAATATATAGTAAGTGATGATAAAATTTTGTAGTTAAGTGAAAGTGTTTATTTTCAAGACATGGCAATAAGACCATTGTTAAAAGGGATTGTCCTTTGACCTAGCATGATTGTTCTACGTGCTTGTGAAATACTTGATTTCTGAGACAACAGATGTGTGAAATTGGGGACGTAAAAAGCAAAAGAGCTGAAACAATTGGACTAATTATGAGCACACTAATAACAGCATATGTGACATTGAAAGTAAAAGCATTACGTAGAGAGACACACATTCTATAATCTGTATGTACTGTATTGCAAGTGTTGTGTTTATACTTTTGCTTAGATTTTATTAGGCTGTTGGAACCGCTTCATATATTTCATTGGCGTGGAGTAAGCTACAATACACCCATTGCTAAAATGGATATTGTGAACCACACGTTAGTTTATGATTAACCCTTTATTTTATTTACACCAAAAATGTAGTAGTTTTGATATAGCAAATATTGTTTATTTTGTATCATATCTAACTGTCTCCCAGGAACATTTGTTTCAAGTGTTTCCAAATTCAATGACATCCATGGAGAGTCTACCAAGGGTCCAAGTGTTTTGTCACCACCAGCAATAGTGCCTATGAATAATAGGCATGCTAAGTCTTTGCATTCTCCTGAAGGGCTAATGGACGTATCGACTGCCAGAGCTTTGTTTTCAGAACAAAATGGAGGATATAAAACTCCAAAGATTCCAAACAAACATATCTAGGGGTATTGTCAACCTTTGGATAGGATGCAGACGCATTGTCATGACAATAGCGGGAGTACATCAACATCTCAGCAACCAAATGAGAAGCAAGAAGAGGTTTGTTTGTCTCTCTTTTATTCCTGGTAGTGGTTTTGAATGTGCCGATTGTTTGAAAATTGGGTACTACACTCATAATTGTTTTATATTAAAAAAAATTGGAATGAAGCAAGAGTGCTTATATTAGAGCACATATGATAAGTGCAAGTCTTAATTCTACTTTGAAATAGAATAATATAATTTTTTTCCAAGTACAAATTGTGGAATGTCAGGAATATATGGTTACCCCTCTTGAGTAATGTAGGCATTTCACATAACACTTATCCTCTTGTCTGTTGTCTATATTTGGGTAGAAATTACTATAGCTCTCTTGAAAACATTGTACATACTGACTACCTTGTATAAACATCCAAGACTTTGTAATTAGGAAGTAATGAGACATTCATTTTATGAATTTAGGGAAAATTTTGTGGATACCTCTGAAGTTTGCAATGATTTCATATTAATTACCCCAGCCTGCTTTTTCATAAATTTCACAGGTACTTCTTGTCTAGAATTTTCAATTTTTGTTTTGTGCATGCCACTTCCCTTCTCCCTTAGTGCACATGCATATCAAGAAAGAAGTAGTGTGCGCACAAAGGGAGAAGGGAAGTGCTATGCCAAAAAAAAAATTTGAAAGTATTGGTCCAGAGGTACCTGTGAAATTTCTGAAATAGCTTTAGGGGTATCCACAAAATTTTCCCATGCATTTATATGTAAGACATGGTCCCTCAATATATTTGAGATTGGGGTTTAAACTGTTCAAGGTAAGGGTTTGTATCCAATTGCTTGAGTTTGCAATAAATATTTAGAATAAGTGGTTGATGTGCTATAAAAATTAGTGACGATCATTATCATGTAGAAAGCATGCACATACTGAGGTATAGGGGGTTTACATTGTATGTATTATGCTTGTAAGTCCTACATGTGTGATGACAGTGTCATAGAAGTGATTTAGGTAAATAATATGCTTTTTCAATCAAATTTGACTTGCACATGTTGGAGTTCTATGACATTCAGAGGTCCCGTGCTGAAGAAGCACTTGAACCGTCTCCAAATGTGATTCAACACGATAACACTCACTTGGACCAAATGGATGTAGCTGATATTGAAGCAAACTATCACAGCAACTTTGAAGAGGATGAGGATAATTATGTCAATGAGGAAATGCCAAACCAGTGCATGCAATATCAGGAATACAAAACAACAGAGGAATTAGTTTTGAAGACAAAAGTCGACAAACGCAGGGACAGAAGACATGCTCAGGCGGCTTGCGAGAAAGAGGGGGCCAGACGTTTACAAGAAAGACTACTTTGGAATAAACTAAAAGTAAACCCGTACACTAGAGAGCCTTTCGGTGTAGAAGTGGAGATTGGAGCAGAGAGGTGATGCTACTTTCTAAGAGGCTTGACCCAGTCATTGACAACATCAGACACCAGCCCCACAATGAAATCCAGAAAATAGCGCGAGACATCCAACAAACATGGGAATACACCTCTCCCGTGAGATACAATATTTTGAAAACCACCATTGCTAGGGGTGTCACATTGAGGCGTTCAGATTTGATGGATTCATTATGTCAAAGGAGATTAACAATCCAGTGAATGTTAAGAAAGCACAGAACTGCAGCAAAGCAAATACATCCCGCCAAAACTTTGGGCGAACGGGTCCGGCTGGAGAAGTTGGTGTGCGGCATCGGCTGAAGGAAAAATTTGGAAGATCACCTGATCTCGATGAGGTACGCATGGAAATGAGCCGCGACAAAGGTTGCGGGGGACAATCAAAGAAAAAAGATCCATCCCACATGGTAATGCATGGAAGTGCTCCTTAGGTGAGCTGGACTCCAGAAATGGCCACCGTGCATGCATACCAAGGGAACTGTGATTGAGAACTTCATGGAAAGACCTACCTTGATCACGTTAATGGCAAATCAGATTGTCAATTAAGTTCCGGTATTGACGGGACTGGAATACCTTCATCGACAAACGTGCAATCAATGGGGTCCATACTAGTGGCGAGCGTTGAAATCACGAAGCATCCATTTGTGGTGAATATGATGCATCAAATGTGGGAGCAAATGGCAGCAATACAGGAGCTCCAAAAATGTGTGTTCAATGTCATGCAAGCACCTTCGGCCCAAGCTACAGATGCGGGACTCCTCATGGCTGATAAAAACAGTATACAAGATGACACACCATCAGCAGGTGATGGTAAGACTAGTTCAATTTGTAGAAAGAAACTGTGAACTTGCATTACAGAAATGCAATTGAGGATATGAATTAACTTCATTATCAGATTAGCAAAGCTTGCATGAATCAGTATTGGAACTGGTCCCCATGGAACCTGAACTGCCTTGGCAGACCAAACACTGCCGTACATGGTAACTACGTGTCTTGTAAATAAGTGTAGGGAATTAGTAATTTCAATGGCATGATGAATATTTCTATGTAGAATAGTATAGACGCAGAATGCTGCAATGACAGAGACAGTAACTGATGTCTTTAATTTTTCTACAGGTTAGCACATTCAAGCGGCAAAAGCTCTTGAGTGTTTTTAGGTAGTAACATGTTGGTATGTCACTAACCTTGGACATTGCTATTCTCATATTTATCAAAAACAACTATATGATGCAAGGAAGAACATAATGAGTATCAATGATGTAAGGAAAACAATTGCAACAAACCATGTCAACTGTTACAAAGTGTGATAATTGTAAATAAATTGTATTATGACTACTAGTTGTGCCAATTACCTAATTTATCCTAGTAAGTCAATATACAAAGTAATTTCTAAAGATTTTTTAGGTTGGGCACTATGTACATAAAAATTACAGGCAATACCATATATTAATGTTTGGGAGAGTTCATTTCAAGTCCTTTTTGAAAGTCATAGTGGTAGTGTGTACTGTTATGAAGTATCTGATAGATTCTAAATGAAAATTGCAGGAGAAAGAAATTGCTAATCAAAGAAAGGAGCAATTCATTTGAATGTGGAGGTATTGCAAGAATGTATGCGTTGCATTTGGGGACGCCAGAGATTTTGTGAAGAGCAAAACTGAGAGGCAGTAGCATTGATTTCAGTAGTGTCTTATTTGTGGCTCATATGAAGTCTACATTCTATGTTTGAATTTTATTAGTGTATTATTTTTGGCTCATATGAAGTCAATGTTATGTGTTTATATTTTATTAGTGTATTATTTGTGGCTCATATAAAGTGAAGGGTATGTATTTAGTGTCTTGTGGTATTCAAGCAATTGGTTACAAATGGTAATGTACATGTTCCGTAACATATAGTTACAGAGTATTATGTAACAGTATCATTTGTTTTCTTATTTGCGACCACTATAGTAATTGTTTTGTTCTTTATTATGTCCAAATTCTAATAATTTAGTGCAATAACAATAATTGATAAATTAATATTGGGAGTGGGAATTGTTCATTTAATCATTTCATGTGGCTAGGATGTATGAAATTCATCTGAAATTATGATTTTAGGAATTTTTGGTTACAAATATGTTGCATGAGGGTAGACCAGGTGTCAAGTCAATGGAGCATTATTCCGGAAAAGCATAAAAGTACCCACTTCAATTTTCCCAAAATGGCAGTTTCACATCCACCAAAATCAAGGCTAAATCCAGGAATGTAGGCGCACGTTACTATTTCATAAATAGGTTATGTTATTATTAAGCCGTTAGCAGGTAAGTGGCCACGAGAATTATCCAATTTCCAAGGTGAAGTAAATAAGTGTATATAATTTTAGAGAATAAGTCCGGCAGTACTATTCAGAGGCTGATGTGGAAAGATGGTCAAATTGACAAGGAAATGACAAGAAATTGACTTTGGTTTGTCAAAAAACTGACCTCATCAATGTCTCCTAAATGACAGGCAGCATGACAGATTTTTGTCAGAACTTAGTCAATTAGGTCGGAATTCTTGTACTAGTGTGTCCACTTAGCTACACCCTATGATTGCTAGTTTTATTCGTTTTGTGTGAAATCGGTTTTATTGGAAAAGTGGAAAATCCTACCTTCTAAAAACAAAATGCTGTTCTCAAGTGCAACTCACATGAAGCGTTAACATCCATAACAACACAAGCATGAAAAATTAGAAGTTTTTCACCAATGGAGCACTTAGTCATTATAATATTTCACCTCCTACGGTGGATTTGGTTAAAATTTTTATACTTTACAAAAACAACGTGTTCTTCCCACTTGTATGATTGGATTAATTAAATTGGGTCCATATTTGATTCAGCTGCACATCTTACTTTACCACCCTTGTTTCTAGTCGATTTTGAGAAAATATGTGTGGTTTTAAAGGGTTAATAAACAAGGGCATACATGCTATTCAACAAGTTGGCCACCTAAAGAATGTTATCTTTTGTATCCCTAGAGGAATGAGAAGGGGTTACAACCCCGCCCCCCACATGCATAGTTCCTATGAACAACAAGTAACAAATTAACTGTAACTAGAGGAGAATGGTGCACAAGGGACAATATAGAAATTGCAGTTTACCTTGGTTTGATTTTTTTTCAAATTGTATCCATGTTTATAAAATATTAGTGATTTTGTGTTTTTATTTAAGAAATTTCCCTTCATATTATTCAACCTAAAACTAGGATTTATTGTGATAGCACATCAGTTTATTAGATCAAGGGACATAATAGCCAAATGTCAAATAAGGCTAAAACTACTTGTAACAAAAAATCCATATAAATTATTCATTTTTGAGGTCTTCACACATGATTACTTTTCTTTTGTACTTCTATTAGAAATAATGATATGTAGATGAGAAATTGAGGTGATGACATGTAGTTGTGTGGTGTTTTGAAAACAAAGTGTTTAATGAAGATCTTCTCATACTACCAAAAAATGAAATTCTTGCCGAATCCAAGTTTGCTACTTCAACAATTATCAAACTAATTCCTATTTTGTTTAGTACTTTAGGTGCTTTTATGGCATATAATATAAATTTTGTAGCAAATCCATTAACTTTTGCTTTGAAAACTAGTACTTTGGGTAATCGATTATATTGCTTAAGAGATGGAGCCTTCCATCACTATCCACCCAAACCATATGCCTTAGTCTCAAGTTCCAAGTCTTGTTCACAATATGTTTTGTATCCGACTTGGGAACCAATTCTAACCAGATTTTTTAATAAAAATTAATTAAACATATATATCATGTTTTAAGTTGGCATTTTCTAACTCAAAAAAGTAGTTAGGAACAAGGTCCGGGAAGAACCGGCCGCTATTTCAATGCTAGCAGAGTGAAATGAGAAAAAATCGTTAGCAATTTGTAAACTTCAACTAAATACTGGTCTTTTTTTTTTCTTTTTTTTCTTTTTTAACTTTTAGTATGTAATAGAGAAAATAACCAAAAGAGCTCTTTGATAAACCAGTTTAATATAGGAATTGAAGGAAATCTACCGAAAAATCTCAAATACTTCTCGGACCTCGGTTAGGAACTTAGGATATATAGTTGAACATGACCTTGTAGAGTTGGAACGTAGGACATAAAGTGAACTGCCTCCTCAGTGTACAGTACAAGGTACATGATCCTCTGAACATGGATGCTTTCACTACACTTGGGTAAAGAGAAAGCTAAGCTAACCATCCACGTGGAGGCTGACAAATGCCAATCCACTCACTCAATGATATGCTTGGCCAAAGATAAAGCCAACTTCTGTGCATTGAAAACTACCAAAGGTTGGTTGGTACCAGGTTTCTCATTTGAGTGTCTAATTGAAAAACATGTGCCACATCAGTACTTTCACGCTTTCACCAATCTAAAATTGACACTTGACACCCCCTGCTTGGAAATTGATTTGATGAGCCACAACTACTATCAAACTCTGGTATGTTCCTTTGGGGAAGTACAGGGCTATAGGCAATACACTTTTGAAGAGGCTAGATATTTATTGGCAGCACCCCCAAATTTTGTGAATAGCAAGTTTGTGCAACGCAATTGCACTTAAGCTTCCACGCAAGCATTTGGGTAAGATTCCATTTTTGAAAAGTCTAAGTTTTGGTTGGATTTTGTTTTGGATTATTATAGGGCTGCACAGATATCACCACCATTGTGTAATCAAGTCCATCATGAAGAGGGGTGAACACCAAACGAATGTTTTAACCCCTAAATGCCCAAGGCACCCAATTTGGGTGTTTACAAAATTTTGAAGATGAATAAAACCTTATCAAATCACTATTTCTAATATAGAAAAATTTAATAGGGGTTGGTTTGGAAGTCTATTACATCAAAAACTTGATTTTGAAAATGAAAGTTGATAATTTTTCTACTCAAGATTTTGTACATGGGTGTCCATTGCAATCTTGAGTTTTTTAGTGTTGGAAGATTTGAAAATGAGCCTCAAATACACTAGAGCTTAAAGAAAAATCCACATTAGAAACCCATTTAGAAAAAAAGTAGGAGTAGATTTTGAAAACCATTAATTGATTACGATTAGACATGTAATGATCTTAAACCTCATATTTTTTTGGTGACCAACTTTTTAGATTTGACATATGAAATGAGGATTGGAAGACTTCAAGTCATTTTTGCAGTTTTAACATCCTCATGTTTAAACATTATAATCTTTCAAACTATAAGTGATATTGTTGTGCTTTCTTCTTCCATGTAATCTCTAACATGTTTAATTTGAATTTGTATGGTTACATTTCAAAAAAACTTGATGAAATTTATGAAAAGGTTCATTAATGGTTCAATTCCATGAAAATGCCAAGAAGTTTAGAAAGACCTTGGGCCTTTAGGGGTTAACCCCTAAAAAAATAAGCATTGTTTTCACCAAAAACTCTCCAAAATTGCCATTTTTAGAACATCAACCAAGTTTAAAAACAAAATAAAATTTATGCATATATAACCATAGGATCTTGTAGTAGGATAGCTTTAGAAGATTCAAAAAAAAAAACCAGAATTTTTAACCGCATGGATTGGAAGATAGAAGGGTTTGAATATTCAAAAACGTCTTGTGAAAAACCGAGCAGCTACCCTTTAGAAGGTGAAATTCCTAAGGAAAAATGGCCGTATGGGTGGTGCTTCTTTAGATTCCTTATTTTGGCTAAGTAGGGTACATGTCAAAAATGTTTCAAATCATTTGGAATTATACAGCATATGGAAAAAGAATAGTAAGTATTAAAAGAAGTAGAGAATGATTCAAAATACTAAATTGTTGAAAATTTAATCATGGAAATGAAAAATGCCAATTCCAACCATTGTAATGTTGTAATTAACACTTTACATCCTCTAAATTTTGTTTTAAAATATTGAAAATTGAGTAAAATAAAAGATTTTGAAGTTTGTTTTTGAGTAGAGAATCCATAAGTGCCTATAAACAAAAACTCCTTATAACTTTTGTTTCATTGATCAAAACGGAATGATTCAAAGCTTTCCACTCTCACATAAATCTTCTAAACCAATTTCAAAATTTTGTTTTTGAAAAAATTGGTTTTTTTTAATTTTCTTGTGCTACCTGCCATGTGAAAAAAACAACATAATAGGCCATATCTTCTTACTCATACTTTCAAATGTCATGAAATTTAGTGCATATGAAAGACAAATCTTGTTCCCACATTCTATTAAAATTTCAGCCTAAAATATGAACTCCAATCATAGGTACCTACCCAAAATTGCTATGTTGCTAAAAAGGGAGCTTGGTCCTTTAGGGGTTAAACCACAATCTAAGATGTTTTTGTTGAAATATTCTATACTAATCCAACTTTCATTAAAAAAAATTGTTGTAGAGGATTTTTTTCTTTTCAGACAATGTATAAACAAATACTGATTTACTCAAAGAAAAGTAACCATGGTTGATATTGGTTATGTATCAGAGCAAATATATATTGTATTAAATCTAACGTGGACATGCATCATTGTCTACACGTAACTTGTATTAGCTAATTATGCAAATAGCAAATATGACCCTTTGTTCTCATATTCAAATAGTATAGATTAGGTAGGAATATATAAAAGCTTAATCTTGCAATAAAATAACCGGCTAGCAAGTCTATTTTAGATATTCAAAACTACACATAAAGACACAACACCTAAAACAACCTAAATTAGCATATCAACACAATTCCTCATATTATTTTGAGTTTTCTGTTGGGTCTTCACTGGCAATAGAAAGGAGAATTAATATTACTTAGAATACATTTTGGACACGGCATGAATGACCTATGATTTCTGAAAGAGTTGGGTATGCAGAGGATAACACTATTTTGAGAGCGTAAAACAATGAGTCATGAGTGGCAATTCAAGATTTTATGAGTGGGAATCAATTATCAGCCCAAAACCAATGGGAAAATTTAAAAAGCAGCAAGTTTTACCAGAGATGATAGTTTAAAATGCATAATTATAGGACCATCTCTATTCACGTAGAATTTAGTATTTTGACAAAAAAATCTTAGCTCATTGCTCATGGTTCACATATGCCGCTCACTAAATAGCATTCCCCTACATGCAGATGAGCTACCTTCTCCTCGATCAAGTTGTGAATCTGGCTTAGGATAGCATGGGATGTCCTGAGGCTCGCTATGCCATGCACATATTTGGTGTGTACTCAATTAGAATTGGAAGGAATTTGGATTCTCAACCATTTCACAATCACCCCTTCATAGTTTTTTATTGTCGCCAATTCAAATCCAAATTTTTTGGTTCAATTTGACCAACCATATAATGTTCCGTTTCTATTGTGCTCATTTATTCCATTTGCTTATTTTCCTCTTTTTTTGTATTTTTTTAATAGAAAAAATGTCACTTCTGAAGTTGTCAGAGTGTTCTTTGTAGGTGTATCCAAATGAATAGTAAGTGCTAGTAGTGGAAAACCCCTACTCCCTTGGGATTGAGATTGCAGCAGAGTTGAAGTAAGGCAATTGTGGCTACGAGAGAGGAAAGCAAAATGAATGCGTGCAGCATTGCAGATCTTGACAAGGAAAGAGCAGCAATTCAACAACCTCAAGTGATTGTCAACATTTTTAGTTGGGAGTACATGGAGGTTGAGGGGATTGAGACATTGAGCATCCACCTTGAGCATTGAGTAGTCACTACTTGAAAACTCTACTTTAACTGTTTGATGCAGTGTTGTACAGTAAGTTTAATAACTGTGCATGCATATCATCATATCACCTAGACATCCAAAAAAGTGCTCCATTCATGTTTGTTTTTTTTCCCTTTTGACATGATTCTGCTCCCTTTGACCTCCTACTCTTTGTACACGCCACATTTAAACAAACCAGCTTTATATATATATATATATATATATATATATATATATATATATATATATATATATATATATATATATATTTGTATATATATATATATATGTAGCTGCATTTATTTCTTTGTTTAAAAGTAAATATATGAAATGTTTAGAGTTAAATTTTTGGTCTAAAATCACCTCCAGCCGTCCTTGCCAAATAAGGAAGTCTTGGGCTCTGGCTTAGCCAGCCCGTCAAATATTGGTCAAACGTAATTGCGCTATCTAAAAAATTTTGGGCGGTCTCGTCACATTCCTCCACTACATTAAGTTGGAGTACCTTCCGTAAGTTTGGCACATTAGAATATAATGTCTATTGCAATCTAGGATTTGTAATTTTGTTGATTGCTGTCAATGAGGCAACATGCAAACTAGCGTGAGGGTGCTGCAGGGGTTAAAGTGACAATATAACATTTGGTTTACAAGGAATTCAACGATCCCGTGAACCATTGGCCTAATAATATTGTTGAGTAGAAAAAAATGTGCATTAGAGACACCCTGAGTGTTTAGCTACGATCTTGCGTCGTAAATTTGGAATTGTCATCTGTATTCAGTCTCTTCTTTTTGTTTTTTAGTTTTTAATCAATTTTCCATTAGCCTATCATGTGGCTGGCTCTAGAAGTATAAGAGTCAATGTATAAATAAGAGCCCATGGGATACGGAACAAGTAGAACGAGACAGTAGACACAAGCTGCCGTCTAAATGATGACACCAAAATTGAATTCACGGTTTATTGGCGAGAACTTCAAACCGTGAGAACAGAATAAATCTTGACCATGTAGATGGTCAATCCCACTTTGTCACCATAATAATAAATGGGATTGAGTTTAATTTAACCCAAACTGCGCACAACAATGTTTACAAAACAAAAAGAAAATAAAAAAGACAACAGTCTTCCAAATCCGGCTAGGAATAATAAAGTCATATTCTACACATACATAAAAAATAAACCCAAAGAGTTCTTTTTGAAATCTTCATGTTTTTAAGTCTTTATGTTTAAAATAATAATAAAAAAAACCTTAAACAACAAATCTTTAAAAGACCGCAACCTTCTATGTAGTGCCACACATGGCTCAAAAATTCAGATGCTAAGTATAATAGCATTTTAGAAAGTCCTTCTAACCACCTAATATTCATCTAAATTTCAACTCATTCCAAACTACTGTTTAAAAATTATGCGTTTTTAAAGCAGAGAATCTTATCCCTATTTGCAAACTAATCACTGCATTTTCAAACCTCTATAAATTTTGTTCTGCAACTCTCACAAACAAATAAAATATCAACTTGAAAAGACAATATAATTGAATATAATCCATGAAAATTTCACTATAAACTAAAATTTGGCCGTAAGTTTTAGTGAATCAAAGTTTAAGTTTTAATTTTTTAAAGAGCACCTTATCTTCCAACTTCTGTACAATATAATTCTTTCAATAAAATACCAAGTACAATGAGTGATGACAATTTAAAAAGCTATTATAACAATCTATCAATTTTAAAATTTTGAGAAGAAACCTTTGAAATTTCTAAAAAGTGTAGCTCTTTAAAATTTTGGCATTCTTCTAATAAAATGACATTCACTTCTAATCCTTCACACCTCTATAATTTTTTCTTTAAAACTTCAAATCACAAGTTCAATGATTTTTAAAAAATCTAAACTATAATAAATACTTCTTTTAAATTTTGTTGCTAAATGATAGATAAATTCTAAACTATGGCTTGTCAAAGTCTCTACTTTTCTTCATAAATTGACTTTAGAACTCCAAAGTTTAAATATTCATAATTTTTGCATCTTAGCTTCAAATCAAATTTGCAAACCCATCTTGGAAAGATAATTGCACAAGGAACAGCTATTCCAAATCACAGTTCAAAATATTTATACACAAAGACTTATATCACCACAAATGTGCGGAATTCTCCTCCTTTTTAAACCCTCACTGATACACACACTCGAACATACTAAGGAATCTTTTCTTTTATTTTTCCTCTTTCTATAGTAAGGAGATGAGACACATTAGCCCATACTCCTAGACCTACTACCCTATCAAAGATACCTTACTTTTTTTCTTTTCACATTTTCCAATCTATTCTTTAATATTTTTATTTAAAAGAAAAGTAAAACACATGGGCTTTTTGAACGTTTAGATAAATACATGAAAATTAAACAACATAAAACAAATATTACCCTAGGATGGTCATATGCCCTTGCGAGCATATAATAGCGTGAAATGCTTATTTTCAATTGCCAAATCCTGAACTTGGTTGACTAGATAAGCAATCGTTTTTGACCACCCGCCAGTTCGGATTTAAATCTAATTGGACTCGTCAAGCGGTGATAGTGGTCTACGACTTGATACGTTAGTGAGGTAGAAAATTGACCTAATCAATCCGCTACTTCTCTCTCTAAGTTGTGCATGTAACAAGATGGTACATCGCCTTAGTATCAATAGCCACTGCGTTGTTATCAAATCAAGATTTTCACCACGACCATTCCTTCTGCCTTAACTTTTTTTTTATTAAAATTCAATCAAATCTAGGTAATAAGCGTATATCTACATGATAGAAGCAACTCCATCATGACAACGCGCGCATTGCCGCATTCCCATTGCAACATTGGAAGTTGAGATTGTAGTCACTCCTTGCAAAAAAATTGTGTCTTCCAAGACTTGCTTAGCATCTCCAGTATAAGAATCAAGGCTAAAAATATTTTAATTCAAAGTAAATATTGTTTGTTTTCACAAACCATTGTCTTCAACCTCATGCCCTTGAATGGTAAAGGAGTTGTCTTTATTAAAACAACACATATTTTGAGCAAAGTGGTTTTCTCTCAATTTTCCAAAAACACAGTTTATCTCTTTATATGTTCAAAACCAGTTGTTTTGGTATGATCACCTAGGCATCATTTTAGATAAATTAGTCCATTGTAGACTCATTTTGCGCAAAATCATAAAAAGACGATTAGAGCATTGTTTTAATGTTTTTTGTCATAAATAAAGAGTTATTTTGGTCATTTAGGAACTCATGGTTGTTGCATTGTAGGAAATTATATGTTTTAAATGAACATCAATATTTTTGAGTTAGCATGGTTGCTTTACGTTGATGCAACCTTTGTAAAAGGATATCCACTAAGCCACAATGAACAAAAAAAGGTGCCCAATCAAATTGTTAGTATGGTTGGGAATGGACATTGGTATGTTCCATTATGAGGCATTCAACTTGCACTATCACAAGTACTTTTATGATAGTGATGAGCCACCCAATGTCTTCCATGGGGTCTCAACACTTCCATAGTTTTTAATAAGCTATGAAGTACACCTCTCCCACACATTGAATATGAGTTTTCCTTGCTACCATAATTATCTCACATTTTCTACTTAACTCTAATATGTCAAACAACACTTGTGTTTAGAATGGGGTATTTTACCTTATTGCTCAATGTACTTGCTTACTCATCCGCTCTTGTCAAGAAAGAACAAAACCAAGAAAAGAGAATAAATCTAGTATCTTTTTAGATCATTGCAAACCAAAAGAAAGGAGTAGCATTTCCATAAAGAACATTATAATATCTTTGTCATTAAGCAGATGTTTTTGGCTTTGATAAACCTATGTAAAGGTCAAGCAAGGGCAACATTTTAGAATGCACTATCTTCTTTTCTTTTTGATGATCAAGTCATTACTGATCATAAACTTGATATTTGGTGGAGTGTATTTTTCTTTGTCCTTTTTTGCATCTGGTATCAATCCGCGCCAATATACAATTTTTGACCCCCAAAAGCCCTAGGCAATTTTGAAAGCAAAACTGCTAAAGATCCGTGACCTTCTAGAAAAATACCTTGTAGTAGTCTTTTTAGTTTGCTTTTTGAAATTTGACCATAAGATTACCAAATTTACACGATTTTGTACCAATTACGAGAATGTAACATTCAAAGATGGGATTTCTCATTTATGGGTACTATCAAAAGAAGGAAACTTGATCTCAAGGGCTTGAAATCCCCAATTGTGTGCTCACGTGCCTTGTACCACATGGGAAAGTGTATAGGAAGTATGAGCAAAAAAAAACAAATCAATTGGACTTGTGTGTCATGGTAAAGATGAACCATTTGTACAAGGTGGTCTCACAATTTCATAGTACAAAGAGTAGGCTTTGAAGGGAGCAAAATAAAAGTGTATATATGTATGCATATACTTTCATTGAAATTTGAAACAATGAGCATATAGCTTGCTTTTAAATATTTGTCAATCAACAAAATATAAAAGAAAAGCATACATCACAATTTCTTACATTGCAAAGCGCCTAGTTAAATAGCAAGCTATGTGTTTGTTGTTTCTATCTATCAAAGAAAATAACTATTATTTTTTGCACCTTTCAAAGTCTATCCTTTGTATAGTGGAATTGTGAGACCCTTATACAAATGGTTCATCTTCACCATGACACACAGGTCCAATTGGTTTAAAAAAATTTTGCACATACTCTCAACACACTTGTACAAACACAGTCCCATGTGGTACAAGGCACATGAGCACATGATTGGGAATTTCAAATCCTTGAGGTCAAGTTTCCTTCTTTTGATAATACCCATAAGGTAGTGTGCTCTAATTAGATGCAGTGTTCTAATTGGGTGCAATTCTAGGAATGACTAACATGTTCTTTCAAATATCAATTATTGTCAACAATGAGTTAGGTGGGCTTAGCATATTGCTAAGCCCACCTAACTCACCAATGAACATAATAAATATTTGAAGAAACATGTTAGTTGTTCCTAGAAATGCACCAAATTAGAGCACACTATCTTAAATAATAAATCCCATTTTTGGATGTTACGATCTTGTCAATGATAAAGATCTAAGCTTCAATTATTATTCTTGTGGCAAAAAAAATAATTAACTTTGAGATCATAAGGTTAAAAAAACTTGAAATCATCTCTTCCCTTTAACAGTGATTTTTCCATAAATTTAAAAATGCCTTGGAAAATGTTAAAAGTAGTGGTTCTAGAAAAGGGTAATGAAAAGATATTCGGTTTATCCAATTTGAAAATTTTGTAACATAAGAAAAATATTGGATAATATGTGGTGTTTCTTGCACAAAAGTGGTTTAACCGTGATTTTCTTATATAAAAAGGAAAATTACCAAAATTATCTCAACTTCGCTTAAAATAACTAAAAACGTTTACAAATATCGAATCACTTCAAAGATGCCCTAGCAAGTAACCTTGCACCAAACACGCAATACATAATTACTCCCCACCTAACGCTCATTTGCTTAACAACTTGTATTTGGCAAATGATTGCAAATCTATTTCTCAAACCCATGCAATATGCAAAGCTTTTGCAGAACAATACTCAAGTGTTTTAGAATAAAGGAAAGAATTATGAGAATCAAGCATTATGGATTGAGGAAGATGTAGACAATTGGTTAAGGCATCCTGCAGAGAACCCATCTAAAGATCTTGAAACAAGAAGTTTAAAACTTTGCAATAACTATAATTGAGGCCAAAAAGATTTTTAAAGCAACAGCTACAAGTTCACATGGTGTACATCAAATAGTGCATTTAGGTTTGTCTTAACAATTTAGGTTGTCTTACTTTGGCAAACTTAGCTTAAGGTAGGAACACTCATCCTTGTGAGGGTTTCCATAACATCACCTCTAAAATTGTGGAAAATCTATGGAAGTAAATAGATGTAATGACAAGGATATACAACATGTGAACATGAAACCTTAGTGTTGGTTATGGGTGCAATGGCAGTTTGCTCTTAAAAATTCACAACTCATTCTCACAGTATCCAAATAATGTATTCAAAAGTGTAAACTCATTATTTTTCTATTAATAATAGGATCTTATAATTTGCTAAATGTTTATTAATGATCAACATGTTCAAAACCCCTAAACTCAAGCTTATGGATGTTCCTACCTTATGACTCATTCTTGGCCACCTAGGGGGGCATGCACAACTCTCTTCATGTTACATTGATTCTAGCTTTTGTATAATGTTCCAAATTCCATGCTCCTTGACTTTGATGCTTGTTATTGCGCCCAACCTTTGCTTGTTTCCACCATTGTTTATCACAATAAATATTGACGAAAGTTACTGTAGTCATGATAAATATTTAAATAGTGCAAAATGTCAAGAAATTATTATGGGGCAATATTTGGTGTAGATAACAACTAAAATCATTTTAGGAAACGCTCAGAAGTCAGAAGTACTATTATTTTAATCTTTTGGTGAAAAGGGAGAGATAGGTTGGCAATGCTTCATATTGTATCAGTACAATACCCGACAATTAAAATTGCCGGCCCCTTTTGTCACTTTCATCACTCATGGAATTTAGCCTTTTAGTAAATACAATTGGAATTTTTTTTATTTTGCAGTATGAATGTTAAATTCTTACTAGTAATCCTATTCACTCATACCAAAAATTAACTTCAAAACATCAAAACCCAATTTTTGGTGAATTGTTTGTACAATAATCATGGTTTTACAAGAAGAATGATTGAAAAACATTGGTGATGAATTTTTGAGATTTAATTGCTTGGGTATGTAGGAAACATCCATATGCACATTTTCCATGCTTAAACAGACCCCCTTAAGTAACAAAATTTTAACCTACAAAAATTTAAGGGCAACCTTTAATATGCCCAAATTTTGTAAAATAGATATTTTTATATTTTAACTAACTTTTCATTAAGGAAACATAATATCATGTTCAAAGTACAAACGTAGTCACAATGTATGAGTGGAATAGAAAATTTTGATTTTCATAAAGAAATGTCTATCTTACAAAATTTGGGCATATTAAAGGTTGCCCTTAAATTTTTGTAGGTTAAAAATTTGTTACTTAAGGGGGTCTTTTTTAGCATGTAAAATGTGCATATGGATGTTTCCTACATACCCAAGCAATTAAATCTCAAAAATTCATCACCAATGTTTTTCAATCAATCTTCTTGTAAAACCATAGTTATTATACAAAACAATTCACCAAAAATTGGGTTTTGATTTTTTGAAGTTGATTTTTGGTATGAGTGACTAGGATTACTAGTAAGAATTTAATATCCATGATGCAAAATAAAAAAATTCCAATTGTATTTACTAAAAGGCTAAATTCCATGAGTGATCAAAGTGACAAAAGGGGGGGCGGCAATTTTTTTGCTCCGGGTACGTGGGGGGACAAAAAGATTGGGGGGACAAAAAGATTGGGAACACCTAGTACCATTCAAAGAACTTTGCCTAATTACCTAGAATATAATTGACTTTCTGTTGTCTTAAAGCATTGGTGTTTAGTACTTATGCAATCCTAATCAAGCATACCAAATTTCAGTTCCTAAAAATTCAAACCTTATTTTTGGTGAATCATTTTACATAAAATTAACAATTTTACATGATAGTTGATTAAAAATAATTGGTGATGCACTTTTTAGAATTTATTGCATGGATATGTAAGAAACATCCATATGCACATCTTTCCTTCATACTAGTATTGCCAAAAAGTTTTAGAATTCCTTCTATATAGATTTTAATGTAGATGTGATAGTGACCAAATTTAGTAAAATAGATATATGTGTTTGGAAATTAGATTTTGGCAAAATAAACATACCGTCATGCTCAAAGTTAAAAACTCAATTATACTAAAAAAGTCAAACAACAAATATAATTACCATGCAATGATATCTATTTTACTAAATTTTGGTCATTCTCACCTCAACATTAAACTCTCCATAGAAGGAATTCTAAAGCTTTTTGGAAATACTAGTATGAAGGAAAGATATGCATATGGATGTTTCTTACAAACTTCTTCAATCAAATCTAAAAAATGCATTACCAATTATTTTTAGGGAAAATTTTGTGGATACCCTTGAATTTTGCAACAATTTCACAAATTCCCCTATTTTTTCAGAAATTTCATAGATACCCTTGGACCAAAATTTTCAAGCATTATTTTGTTGTGCACGCCACTGTTTTTCTTCCTTGTGCGCAAGCATAACAAGAAAGAAGTAATGTGCACACAAAGGAAGAAGGGAAGTGACATGCACACCACAAAAAATGCTTGAAAATTTTGGTCCACGGGTATCTGTGAAGTTTCTGAAAAAAAATTAGGGGTATGTGTGAAATTGTTGCAAAATTCAGGGGTATCCACAAAATTTTCCCTTATTTTTAATCAACTATCATGTAAAACCATTTATTTAATGTAAAATGATTCACCAAAAATAGGTTTTGAATTTTTAGTAATTGAAACTTGGTATGCTTGATTAGAATTGCATAAGAACTAAATACCAATGATACAAGACAAAAAAATGTCAATTGTATTATAAGTAATTATGCAAAGTTCTTTGAATGGCATATTGAGTGTTTCCAATATTTTTGTCCCCCTATTGTACACTTGGGGCATCCAACCGCTTGGGTCATTGGAGGGGGGTTGCGAATGTTTAATAGCAAAGAGTCTATAGTAATGGGATAGGTTGTCAACTAATAGTGCAACTTTGAAAGTAGAGTTGAATTTTGTTTTTATGCGACCCGCACCCCATAATGCACGCAAGTAAGGAAAATTTGGCTAAATTTGGAAAGAACAAATGACAATTAAAATTTCATCCAAATAATTACTAATATAAGCTACTTTCATCCAAAATTGGGCAAATTGAACTCTTGCTTAAGGAAGGATCTAGTGATTTCATCCAAATTTTTACCCAAAATTCTTAGTGTATTGGTAGCCAGTGGCCTTTCATGGAAAGATTTAAGCAAAAATTAGTCAAGAAATGAAATGACTTGAAAATGCAAGAAAGTTATAGTAGATTTTCAAGGTGAGAAATTGTGGGAAGTAGGGACTAGGCAAGTAAGGTAGGAGCACCCAATTGCAAAACTAGCGGTTTTGCAACATTTAAAATTAAACCTAAAGTAGACACTCTTGCACCCAAACAAGACACAAATGCACCCAAATCAGACATGCAAGTTGACATAAGGGAATAGAAATTGTGTAGGTGGCAGTTTTTGATTGGGTGTGACATGCTCTTTTTATTGTCATGACATGGTCTTGTTGTTGTCGTTTTTTCAGGAGTCTAGTGCAAGCCTCTCTAATTTATATTTTCTAAAAATAGATGTACAAGTTAACAAATTAGCTTCTAGCCTAGTGCACAAATTAAGCCGACTTTTCCCTTACAAATATATGGATACACCAATGTGCTGTAAAATTTATGCCACAATTGAACAAGCAGACCATTGCCAATATTGAGCAAGAATTTTGTGCCCTCAAGGTTGCCTATTTGAGTGAACCGGCTTTGATTATATCATTGGATGGTTGTGGCAACATTGCAACTTTGTTCTATGAAGCTTGGGAGATTGTTGAAGGCTGCTTTGAGTCACTATGCAACTTTTATGGAGGCATACCCACCATGTTCCCTAATAAGGCCATAATTGAATCTGACTTCTATGTTCTTAAACTTTTGAAGGATGAGCATTGTAAATTGTTGACTAACCTCTTGCTTGATGGGGTATTACGGTGCAAGAAATTCCATGCCTTGTCACAATTAATTTGATATCAAATATGCACATAATAAAAATAAGCTTGTTAATTTATGACAAAAACACAAATTAACTTTCACAATGTGCATAAATTAGCTTGATTTGTTAATTTATAACAATACGTGAATTAGAGAGACCTGGTATAGTGTCCACAATAAGTCAATCTAAGGAGTTACCTCCAACATTTATAATTTATATATACAATCTCAAAAAATTTCAAAAACAATTTTGCTTGAATCTGTACCCATTTCCTAACAAGCACATGCCATTACATTCTCAAAAGACCCTGCAAATTACCACGTCTGAGCTAAGTGTCACATTTTGGGTGCTTCTACCTTATGGACCCTGCATTCAAGCATCTTGGGGTCATTGTGGACCTACCAAGAGTGTAGCGAATTGGGTGCAATTGGGTGCAATTGGGTGCAGGGACCTGGCCATGGCCATTCAGCAGAAGACGCTGAAGTGACATGCAGCCCTCAACTCCCAACTCCTTGACTGCGATGACTGGGATGACCGGAATGACTGGGATGGGAGTGATGGAACCCAGCCTTTCAGCGCCACCCCTTGCAGGATGTAAGTGTCTTTTGACACGTGGAGCTTCAATCTGGCACCCTTGCAGCCTTGCTTGCCATGCTCCACTGTTGTTGGTCTCACGGTGGGAATGCTAAATAGTGAGAGAGGATCCATGAGCTTCAGCCATGAGTCTACATTTTTGTCAAAATGTTAAATTTCACCTATAAGCAAACGTTCGTCCCTCAAAACACTTGCTATTTAAAAAGTTTTTTCATTGATTGTGAGCTCATAATTATTTCCCTCTCACAAAATCTTGGCTTAATGTTCATGGGCTCACCATTTTATGCTCTCAAAATAACATTAATTGTCTCCTTATCTCTACCAGTGTTTAGGAAAATTTTGAGCTCTTTCACTACAAATTCTATGTTTCTCATTTTCAACCAATTTTTTTTGTGCACGTATTGGATATTGCTTATGTACTTATTCTATGATTAGGAGTTTTTCAAAAACCTAATCCAATTTTTAACTGACTCATTCAAAATTTTAACTAGTTGTTTTGACATCTCATTTGACTAACTTTCTATTGTTTTTCAGATCTCCTCACTCAGTGCTCTCACTTGAAATCAACAAGACCACATTTGTAACCCAACCTCCTTCCCTATAACACAAGGATCCATGTTTCCAACTATACAAAGATGTACTTCAAAGGCCCATTTAAAAGAATAAATGAAAAATTTGTAAGAAAATCCAGAAAACCAAAAATAAATTTCAACAAACTCCAAAGCAAGCAAGCCATTTCACAAAAATTTAAGTGATTTTTTTCTTAATTCTTCTCTTGTGAAACTTGAAGTCCCTTTATTGCAAATAGTAAATTTTTCCTTCTCCAAATTGTTCTCTTTGATTGAGGTATAAAGCAACATTCCTTTAAAAGATAAAATGATAGTATAATTTTTCTTGAAATAATCTAATTTTTTCAAATTTTGCATTCACAAGCTAGTGATGCATTTTAAACAAAAGTGAAAAGGCAAAACACATATATCACATCATATGGTTAAATCGACATTCACCTATGTTTATTAATGAATTAAGATTCAAATAATTTAGGGAACTAGTCAGAATTTTGATTAGTAACAAAGTATTAGTTGTGTCAAAATTGCAACCAAATTTATAGGAGAGTTTAGAAAGCATCCATATTGAAGAGTTCACTATCACTCCATGTAGATTGATTTGTGTGCGGACACTTCTAGAAAAGGATAATTTCAACACAGATTCATGTTTATGTACCATATATTTTGTATTATTACACTTTTTTCTTTATCATATTTTTCATAGTTTTTAAGCAATATATCTTTAGGTGCTAGATCAACATTTATCAAACCCATGTTGTTCTTTGTTAATGAACATCCTCTTAATAAACAATTCATGTTACAATTAATATTCCTTCACCTTTGTTCAGAATAAGATAAATTGAATTGAACCTTGGCTCTTTTTCGGAGGGGATTTTGTTAAAATATTTTGTTGTGTAATAAATTTTCATTAATTCTTATTTCTTTAAAATTACAAAAATAACTCAATGCCAAATTTTTAGACATAAAGAACTCCGTTGTTAATTTATTAAGAAATACTTTGGTCAATGCAACGTACATACATTTTCTAATAAACACATTACTTTTCAACATTGATATAGATTGGAATTCATGAGGTTGATCTTTTCAAACGATCTACTCAAAAAATTAGTATCCAACTTTACCAAAAACTTGACTAGAAAGAAATACAAGATCATGAAATCACAACTTCTTGAGTTAGTTTTGAGTTTGTAGTTCACCAAAATCATAACAAAAAATATAACTTTTGGAATTTGTGAATTTCCTATAAAATACATGTTGTTTCAAAATTAATCTAAAAAAAATTTAGACATTATTTGTCTTAGCTTATAATAGCCAATTTGGTCAAAATTAACATGTTTGTATTTTCATATTTTAAAAAGGAAACATATTTTAGAGTAATTAAAGCATAACCTATAATATTAGCTGGTACTCCTGGTAGGAACATCTTGGGAGAGTTGTTATCATTAATCATGAGCTCCTATGTATATTTTCTTTCAAAGGATATAAATTTTTACAATGATAGTTTTAACTTCAATGCTGAGTTTAATTTTGGATTTCAAAGGAACCTAAATTAATTGAACATTTATGTTCTAGCATTGAGAATTGACAAATTGTAATAGAGATGCTCCTTTTGGAGGCAAATCTTGAATTTTATGCATATTATTCAAGAAGTTTTTGTGTCTTGTAAGATGTACTTATGTATTTTCTTTTCAATACAATGCATTATGATTATTTCAAGCACACATCCAATTATAAAACAAAGCCTTAATTTAATATAATTTTTCTTTTTCTGACGTTATGAATCAGATTTAATGATCAGCATTTGTATTTATCATGGTTGACGTGTAGCTTTGACAAGGATGATGATTTACTTGGTTGTGTAATTGAATTTTAGCTATATTGTGTCCAATTAAAGTGCAATTGTTTGCTTGTTGTTACATGTTTTTCTTTCATGGTTCATAGCAAATCTAAGTGGAGTTTAGCGAGTTCAGTTTCTAAATTGTGAAAATTACTTATGTACATCACCAAAGAAAAAATTAAATGTTTCATGCTACTTTGAAAATAAGGAATTAATTACATGGCTGATATCTTTATTAAAGGAAATGAAACCAAATTGTAAGAAAAATAGTGATCAGAAATTCACCTGCTGGAAAAAAGAGCTACAAAACACGAGTTCAAAAAAACTAGACTATGAGAAGGCATCCAACATTTGCGCAAATTCTATGAGTTCAAATCAGAAATGTAAAAATAAAGTAAACGCCAACTTTCACAAGGTACATTTTGGACCATTCCAATTGATTGCATGAAAATCTTGCATTGTTACATTTTGGTGCAGCACAAGTCATACTTCTGTTATTATTTTAAAATTAGTTTAAAAGCATTGAGATTTTTTTTTGAAAATAATATATACTCTAAAAATCATATACACAGTACAGCTTAAGTATTAAAACTTTGAAAATGAAAAATCTCAAGAAAAAGCAGTACTTTAGTGTTTGAATTGAAAAGTACAAGAAAAATCAAACTCAAAAAATTAAAATTGATTATTTGTGAAAACTCTGCAAAGAAGAATATGCACTAAAATTATCACTAGAAAATAAACAAATCCACAACTGAAAATGTATGCAAAAAGATACGTTTTTTGCAAATTTGCACACACCATAAAACCAACTATTTTCTTAAAACCGTCTCTACAATTGCCTCGAGATGAGTGGAAGAAAACCATCCCTAAAATTTGGTTCTAGATTCTAAAACTGGATACTTAACCCCTAAAGACCCAAGGAACCCAGTTTGGGCTTTATGAGAACTTGGGCAAGTTCTATTGACTTCGTAGTTTGGAATTTTTTCATGAAATTTTTAAGATGGATGCTACTCATCATAATCTACATGTGAAGTTTTATTTTATGTCATTTGGATAAGAATTGCAAAAGTTAGAAGGTCTTTTCAATTTCAATGTCAAACCGGGCAGCAAAAAATATATTCTAATTTTTTTTAAATTTTTTTATAGAATTTTATTGATTGATAACTACTCAAAAAAAATTAAATCACTCAATTCCAAATAATGAGGTAAGAGTTACAAGGAGTTTTCTTTTGTGGGCAATGAAGGTAGGAAGAGGGTAGAAAAAACATATAAAGTTATCTTTTACTCTCAATTTTGAAAAATTACAAATGAAAATGAAAATTGAAGTTACGGATTGTCTGTTAGAGCATTCTCACCATTGGGATTAAAAATTTTCAAATTCTTCCAAAACTTATTAGCATATTAGTTATATCTTTCATTCATCAGTACCTTTCACTTTACAATTTTTGTAAAAATGAATCCAATTTTTTTTTGTTAAATTTTTTTGTATATGCTTTCAACCCATTTTCCAACATATTGCTAAAATTTCACAAGAAATACAACATATGTGTTTTTTTCTAAAAAGTTTGAAAATCAAAACTTCACCTTTTGGAAGGATTAGAAAAACCTACATTTTGAAATTTAGGCACATCGATCTTGCAATTGGTGGGGATATTCATTCTAAAATTTTGGGACAATGTACTTGTGCAAGTCAACTAAAGGATCCTACAATTAGATTTGTTAAAAAATATGTTTCAATGAAGATTTTAACCTTGGTTTGGGGACTAGTATTTTGAAACAGTTTTGGGCCTCTAAACACAAAAGAATTCACAAAAGAATTTTAGGGGTTAACAGCACTGTTGATCTCAGAACGTTCAAGTTTGACATAATTTCAATACAAATCTTCTCTACCAAATCATCTTTTTAAATCTAAAAAATGAAATGAGTTATGAATAGTTGTAGCCATTGATGGCATGAATTGTAATTAGGAATCACGACACTCAAAATTGTGCTCAAGTATGCTCTTCCACTTAAAGTATGATTAAAAGTAAAGCAAGTAATACTTGTGTTTTCTTTCTATGTCAAAGGCAAACATATATTTGCTAGAAAGAACATCTCAAAAAATTTGAAATTATTGGAAAATCTTTTTTCAAAAACAGTTTTTTTTTGACAAAACAAGGAAATAAAAAAGATGTTAGCACTACAAGTGAGTGGAAAACTCAATATATTGAGAAGTATCAAACATTCAACTTGGATGTTGCAGAGTTGCTATTCACACATGATAGTTATAACAAATTCAAGGTTACAGTTAGCCAAATAATGGTTTTTTTTTGTCCAATGAAGTGCATGAATAAATTTTGGAATAAACGGTGCTATGTAATTAACTTGAAATTTTTTAAATTTAATACAATACACCAACATCTACATATGTGGTATACCATATTATATGCTTAACAATATGAGCTATTATTGCACATCCAAAAAAAAGTTCTTTATTGTTTGTTGAAGCTCTCAAATATGAAATTTAAACACGTGAAAGAAAAAATGGGAAATTTCATGCATACCCCTCAAGTTTGTAATATCTACATGTATGCCCGTGTTTTTTCAGAAATTACACAAATATCCTTGACCAAAATTTTCAAGTATTTGTTTGTTGTACTTGTGCTTTCTTCATGGGAATTTAATGAAACAAAAAAGAAGCAACATGCACACAAAGGAAGAAGGGAAGTGGCATGCACAACAAAATAAATGCCTTGAAAATTTTGGTCTAACAATATATGAGTAATTTCTTAAAAAGTACGGGTATCTATGGAAACATTGCAAACTTCAAGGATATCCTTGAAATTTTCCCCCAAAAAAATCATCACAATATAGGCCCTACCTTCATAGAGTTCTACATGATATTTTTGCTCTTGGGGCACTCTATGTATATTTTGAGTATCATGAGTAGCAAGGGTTTTTTTTTTGGGGGAGGAGGGCTATTTAATTTGTAGGCAATAACTAAAGGATCCCTATAATTACTTGTAATTGACAAAATGGCTTATTTGATGGAACTCTATCATTACTTATACATTCCATTTCACTATAATTGTTTTAGGCTATATTCTTTATAAAGAAAAACCTAGCTAGAATCTAAAAACAATTTGAGAGGAGAAGGATTAGACAAAAATGTACACAACTCCTTTTTTTCCTCTAAAGCCTTGAAGCCACCCATTGTATTTCAAAAAATTGGGCATTTAAGTGCCCATAAATAAACAATGTGCTTGACCTAGTTGTGCACCCAACTGTGCACCCAGCTGTACCTACGAGTTATGGTAAATTTAATTGAGAGGATCCAATATATGACACACCAAATTATATGTACAAGATACTAATGACTCACATTTGGAAGCTACCTAAATTACTTAAAAATGATTTTTGATTTTCAATGGCCTTACCTTATTTGTAAATTTGTTATAAACTTTACCCAAAATGAATAAAAGGCTCTCTATATTTTGCCCCACGTTGTTTCTAAAATGCAATAAGTTACCTTGCATTTTTTTGCACTTGTATATATTAGATAGCACATTTAAATGATTGGTGCATTTCAATTACCTTCTTAATATTAATGCATGTCATGGAACTCTATCAACGTTCTAGACACATAATATTCCTACCAGTCATAAGACCTTGCCATCACTTTTCAATAAACATGGATCATAGCTTTTTGAATTCTAGAAATAAGCCTCTTTTAACATTTCTAGTAGGTCAAATTATGTGTCTCCAAAAGTATTATTAAAAATCATATATACTCTACAAAATGAAAAATAATTATGTTTTTGGAGGGATATGGTAACAAAATTCTAGCAAGAACATATTTCATGTATTATCACAAGAAGTTACTGATGGATACACAATACAAAAACATCCAATTTTTTAATGAGGCAATCAATGAACTAAAAAAAGGAAAATCAATTGGTAGTAGTAAGCAACCATTGTTCTATTATATATTCTTTATTTCTACAGTGGAAAAACAATTGATTCAAAGAAACACATTGGCCTCTTAAGACATAATTGCTTTTTAAATGAATCCAATCACAACGTCCATTTCATTAATAAGATAGAATGACACGATGATTTCCTTGTACGTAAGATCTATAAATAAAATCTAGTTCTATAAATTAAGTCTTAAGTCCAACTTCTTAGAGTAAAGAGATTAAGATTGTTATAGCAAAGTGTCTTAGATTTGGTTTATGAATATTTTGTATTACCTATACCTCGGGGAGTGCATTGTATAGGGTTTTTGTGGTTAACCTGCGTGCAAGGTCCTATAAGAGGGGGGCTATGTAGGTAAATTATTTGGATTTTCATAGGGCTTTCTTTACCTAAATTTCTAAATTGAAGGCATTTCATACACCCTATACTTCATTTACAAAAAATTATTTTCATCTTTTTTGTACCCTATGTTCATTATAAATTCATAATGACATGTGAAGAAATTCATCCACTAGTTGTAGAATCAGTGACATTCATTGTTAGGGTTTAGGCATGCAAAAATTGAACCCTGCACTTAGAGTGGCTTATGGCTTGCACTTGTAAACATAGAGTTCCCTTGATTAATCATGGACTCATTTACAACACTTGTCAATTAGCCATTGAGCAATGTGGCTAAAAAATAACCTAAACATACTAATTGTGCCCACACAGGAAGATAATATCAACTAAGGTATGAGGCTCTAATTTGGTCCAGGGCTCTAATTTGGTTCAGCTCTAGGAAGGGCTGACATGTTACTTCAGATATCTATTCCTATCATTGATGAGTTAAGTGGGCTTAGCAATTAGGTTATTTACTAAGCCCACCTAACTCATCAATTACAGTAATAGATATTTGAAGTAACATGTCAGCCCTTCCTAGAGCTGAACCAAATTAGAGTCCTGGACCAAATTAGAGCCTCCTACCTTAACCCTTGAACAATAAAGCTTGCGTCAATTAATTCCCATCTTACCCCAATACTGTATCTCTAAACCGCATGCTTGAACAACACATGGCATGTCCTGATTGCCATAAATTACCATAAAGAAGCTGCTTAACATAGGGCATTGGATCTTGCTTCAGATACCTGCAAGAGTAATAAGCATGAAAAAAAACCTAGACCTATAGCTAGGAAAAGTATTGGTTTAGTATTTCTTATTTTAACAACCCTATTGTAGAACTAAAAAATATGTAATACTAATTAATAAACACTACCTTTCATTACTTATAAAGACCCAAAGCCTATTAAAGTGTAGCTTCTTTATTTCCAAGCCATGTAAAAAATTTAAGACCAAGGTAATTAAAATAACCCTTCATTGATTGCACGTGTACCAAAAGAAAACGAGGAGTGCACTCCCCGAGACCTATACAAATCACACAAAAAAAGGCTTGGTCTCAATAGTACAGTACTAAGAAGCAATTATAGTAAGCAATACATGAAACAAAAAAGACAAAAAAGTAACCAACAAAGAGCAAAGATGACTTGTGCAAAAGCAACAACACATTTTGATCCTCTAAATCATGAGGTAGAAAATGAATAAAGGAAAGTTAAAAGAAAAAAGAGGCCATATTCTATTGTTTTTGAAATTGCAAAATTTGTAACATGGATCAATTTTGCAAAACATGGACCAATTATTGCATGACAAAATAAGCCCTTTCACTTCTATATTAGAGGAAAAATAAGCTCAAGAGAAGGCCTCCCAATCTTGACACACAACTATATTTATTGAGGTAGGAGAAACATGGGTAAAATACCTACACAAGGGTCTTTACCTTGTGTGAAGTACTTAAATATACCATGCTGCATGACAAAAGGATTTGATGATGCAAAGCAATATTATAACATGACAATCACTAATGTAAGAACCTCTAGTGGGACACAAGAATAAACTACAATTATAATTGCCAATCAAACAAGGACACTCATCAAACAAAAAGAGTATAATATTGTGAAACGAAATATCCTCACGAAGTGCTACATCATAAGTTGCAAGCGGATATAGGGCATTTGTCTCTTTTAATTTGAAAAAGGACATTACATTTAAATGCTTTTGACCCCTCTAGTCACCTTCCTTGAGGACCTTCTCTTGAGCTCATTTATCCTCTAATGACACTTCATAGCATGTAGAGAGACATCTATTTTGCCCTATGTGCGGTTACAAGTCTTGTCCTACATACCAAGCTTTACTTGCGTTTGCTTGCATGACAAGTCATGTGGCTCTTAGCAATATAAAAAACCATCTTATAATTAAAGATTGAAACTTGCAGCTAAAAGGTGGGGAGTGACAATGGAAAAATTTCACTGAGTCAATACTATGGAAATGGTAGTAGGGCCACTGTTCTACGTTTAGTACCCTAGTAAGTGTATGTCCTAGGTGACGTACAATGAGGCGGTGGAGATGCGCTTGTAGTCGTGACGTGGTGGGTTTGCTTGTATGTTGGAAGGTTGGGGGGGGGATGGGAATGGCTATGACTATGGTGCCGGCAAGGAGAGAGAGAATACTCACCTCCATTGTAGCAATGCCATTGTACGGTCCGTCTCCTCTCAAGAACGCTACAATTTGCCAATTTGCCCATCTCGCTAGCTTGCTCTCTCTCTCTTTCTCTTTAATAAACTAGAAAAAAATTGGGAAGGGGTAGAAGGGGCTAAAAATGAAAAAACATACTAGCAAAAGCAGAATTGTTGCGGCAATGCATTAAATGCAAATGCCATGGAACTTGATTGTAGCTGAGGGGGGCGGGGGAGGGTATTTGCAGCAAGGAATAATGCCATATGGATTCACTATGGAAGTGCCATACTGTATATATCTCAAATGCAAATCCTGCATTGGTACACATGTTTTCTAACATTTGGGCCTATGTCTCCTCTGGAAAGCAATCAATAAGATGTTGACAATGGAGGGTCTCCACGGCTCATGCCATATTCTCATTGGCATGTTCACTGACTGATTTGTCTGTAATGAACATAGTTTAGGATGTTACCAAAAATTTCATTCTCATTGGTAGTAAACATCAAAGGAATAAACATGAATAAAAAATCATAAAACTAAAAGCACAAAAAAGTTTTAGAACCCCACCACTTAGAAGGTCTCATTTGATTACTCCCATCTTTTGAGGTCACCTGGCATCATCCCATTAGTTGCTAAAAATGCAAAAATGCATCATTTGAGAGAATGTTTTTCTTTGACGCATTCTCTCAGGCGTTTGAAGGATGCATCTTGAGGCCACTTTTGTGGACCCACGTCAACAAACAGGACAAAACCTCCCTCACCAAAGTGCGTTTGACAATCTGGTGAGATTGGACCTTCACTAGAGAACCTTGCGCTTGCTTACTTATCCAGCGGCATTATTAGATATGTAAATATAAGTACACTTCTTGATGCAAAACCTTCTTGGGCAGTGGGGCAAAGGGCACAATCTGAGTGCAAGTCAATAGCAACACCAATTTGGGTGCGCCACAGATTGGAGAGATGATGTGATGTGGAAAGGCAAAAATTGGGGAATACCCTTTGTTGATTAATTTGAGTGGTGGGTTTCTGCTTCCTTCCTTGTCTCCTACCTTTCCCCACGGTTGCTTTCTTAACCCCTAAAGGACCATATCCCCCTTTTTAGCAAGATAGTGATTTTGGGCAAGTACCTGTGATTGGAGCTTTTCATGTTTTAAGCTAAAATTTTAATAGAATGTGAGAACAAGGTAGATTTCATGGTATTTGGAATTATGAGTAAAATGTTATGGCCTAATATGTTGTTTTTTCACTCGGTGGGTAGTTTGGGCAGATTTAAAAATTTCTTTTTTCAAAAACAAAAATTCAAAAATGGATTAGAAGATTTATGTGGATGTGGGAAGCTTTAAATCTTTTCATTTTAATCAATGAGATGAAAGTTATGAGGAGTTTTTGTTTGCAAGCAGTTATGGATCCTCTACTCTAAAATAAACTTTGAAGTCCTTTGTTTTACTCAGTTTTCATTATTTTGGAAAAAAAACAAAACCAAAGGATGTAGATTGTTTATTACAACATTATGACCATTGGGACAGGCATTTTTCTAATCCATAATTAAATTTTCATCAATTTGGTGTTTTGAGTCATTCTCTATTTCTTTTCACTTACTATTTTTTTCCCAGATATTGTATAATTCCAAATGATTTGAAATTTTTTTGACATGTACCCTTGACATGTACCCTACTTAGCCAAAATAAGGAATCTAAAGAAGCACCACCCACACGGCCTTTTTCCTTAGGAATTTCACATTCTGAAGGGCAGCTACCTGGATTTCTACAAGATGTTTTCGAATATTCAAACTCTTCTATCTTCCAATCCACGTGGTGGAAAACTTCAAAATTTTTCCACATCTTCTAAAACTATTATTCTACAAGATCCTACAGTCACATATACATAAAAATGTCTTTGTTTTCAAATTTGGTTGATGCTCTAAAAATGACAGTTTTGGAGAATTTTTGATGAAAACATTACGTGGTCCTTTAGGGGTTAAAACACCTCTCCCTCAGTCTCTTCTTTGCTAAGTTAAGATTCTTTTTCATGTGCACTTCCAATGCGGAACAAGCAGCTTGGACGCAGAAACCCACAACATTGTTTATCAATGCTGGAGGGCTCCCTTTTGCTCCCCCATAAGTAGGAGCCCCCTTGTGCTACAGTTTTACTTTGTTGTAACTCAGTCCCCATGTACACTCGCTCCTGAAACTTCGGCACCCTAGCCCAACATCGAATTTACTTCCCACAGGGAAAGCCCAGCCACTCACATGGCCCTGTTATAACTCAATTGCCCCCCCAGGTATCTCGGGAGGTATATTCCACAACCTGGGTGGGGAACGAACTTGCCTGCTTAGCAATGTTATGCCAAGGCCCGCAGGTCAGGGGTTCCATACTCCATACTGCCACCGTCTCACACTGGATTCATGAATATTAATAACCTGTAAAATGATTCCCGACCTATTAGCACTGAAGAGATTTTTTGCCTGCTGGGGCAGCCTATTTTTGCAATCCTGGGTGGAATCCTGAATCTTATTATTTACTCCACAGTCTTTGAATTCCCTCCTCCCCGTTTCCAGCCCCGCTTTCTCCCATTGTCTTAATGTATTTTTAGGGAATTGCTAAATCCACCACGCTTTTTGTTAAATCCACCACAGTATCTCACCATGGGGTTTTGCACTATTCAAGGGCAGCTCAAACAATTTACCACAGTGGGGTGAATTTTAAATATTTACTATCAACAAGTTGAATTTGGAAAGTTTGTATTCAAATTTGGATTTAAAGATCTTGCTTTTAATTAAGAACCTTAAAGGAGGTTATAATTGAACAATGCCCAATGGAAAAGCTTAGCTTCTTTAACCCATAAAGGACCGAGCCATTTTTTCAATGAAAATCACTCAAAACTATCACTTTTGGGGGGGTCAATAAGAAGGTTTTTTTTTTTTTTAAATTTTGGGAAATCCAATTGTAAGATCTTGCCCTAAATTGGATTAGGTACTTGTGGAAAAAAAAATCAAGTCATTCCAGATGGAGATGAGTGAGATATTTATATCTAAAGTGAAAAGAAAAGTTTTTTTCCATGCTGCCCTAAAATTTCAGAAGCCTTTGACCACTCTTATAACAAAAAATTTGCTCTATGCAACTTTCCACTTTATTTTTCCCATGTAGGAGATCAAGTTAGCTATGTGTCGGAGAATTTTCAAATCAATTGGAACTATACAACACTTGGGAAAAAATAGTAAGTAAATAACAAGTAGAGAATGAGTCAAAACACAAAATTGTTAAGAATTTAATTATGGAAATGAAAAATGCTAATCCCAACAGTGATAATGTTGTAATAAACAATCTACTTCCTTTGGTTTAATTATTTTTCAAAAATATTAAAAATTGAGTAAAATGAAGGACTTCAAAGTTTATTTTAATGTAGAGAATCCATATGCCCACAAACAAAAACTCCTCATAACTTTGATCTCATTGATTGAAATTGAATGATTCAAAGCTTCTCACCTATTAAAAAACCTAAAGAACCAATTTCAAATTTTAATTTTAAAAAAATTTGAATTTTAAAGAAGTTTTTGGGCTACCCAAGTAGGCAGTTTGCCCAAATTTTCAGAAATTCTTGCGTAACTTCTTCAATAATTGTCAGAATGAGGAAAAAATTAGATGCCCACTTAGATCTTTGAATTCCCCATCTTCAATAAAAGTTTCAAAAAATTACACAAAATAGCTTATCCAAAAGTACATGCCCAAACTCCCACCTGTCCCCCAAAGGGACAATGGTCCTTTAGGGGTTAAAAAGAAGGGTAAGTAATAATTTGCCCCCTAGCTAAGCTTATCCATTGGGCATTGTTCAATTGTAACCTCTTTTAAGGTTCTAGACTAATTGAAGACCTTTGTCCAAATTTGAATTCAAACTTTCCAAATCACCTTGTTGATAGTAAATATCTAAAATTCACCCCATTGTGGTAAATTGCTTGAGCTGCCCTTGAACAGTGCAGGACCCCGTGGTGAGATACTGTGATGGATTTAGCAAAAAGTGTGGTGGATTTAGCAACTCTCTATTTTTAAGTCTTAGGTATCCCTGCAAAATAGAATGAAACATCAGTTGACCTTTATAATTCCATCATCATAACCCCCTTAGATCATCTCCATTAGTGATTCCAACACGCTCAAACTAGATGAAATATGCTTAGGCTCCTCTCAAGAACCTCTCTAGACATTGAGTCCTGCCGTGTCTAGCAAGGGCCCTTCAAGCCACTATTCATTCACTATTCACCCTCAATTTAGTGAGCTTTATCCTTTACTTTCCTTGATAAGTGGTCAATTGCTTATTTATAAGGTGTGTTGGAGTGTAAGGCCACCTTTTGAAAGGGCACAAGTGGAGATCAAGGGGCTTGAGGGCCAGCCAAAATAGATGGAAAATCTTGAAAGTGCCTAGACCGGTGGAGATGCTCTTACCCTGTGCCTTCCCATCCGCCAGTGCCTTCACAGCAGTGCGTTGCAAGGATGTTGTGTAATGATGGAATGCCCGAATGGTAAACACACCAAATCAATGTATGGGGAGAGCCAAAAACAACAAAAAGTTACCCAAATGAAATGTGAAAAAAAAACAAATTAACCCCTAAGGGTCCAAGCCCGTTTTTTTTGTAAAAGTCAAAGAATACTATCACTTTTGGGAGATTGAGTAGAAAAGTAGGAAAAAAAGTATTTTTTGAATATCCAATCATAGGATCTTGCCCTACTAGACTGTGAAGGTACTTGTGGGAAAAAATTAGCTTGTTCACGAAGTAGAGGAGTGAGATATTGACATCTAAAATGACAAGTTTTTAAAAAAAAAAATTCATGTTCTTCAAAAATTTCAGAAGCCTTAGACCACTCTTATAGCAAAAAATTGCTCTACACAAAGTTGAGGTTGATTTTCTCCATTTACAAGACCAAGTTTAATGTATGTTAGAGAATTTTTGGATCAAGTAGAGGTATACCACATACTTCAAAAAATCTTTGAATACCCAAAGGTCAAGAAATTTGCAAATCCATTAGGCAAAATTGGAGGCTTTATGTAGAATTCAAAAATTCAAGCTACATTAACCCCTCAAGGCCCAAGCAACCTTTTTTTTGGCTTTCTAGCAATTTTGGGTAGGTTATTACAAATGGGTTTTGCATTAGATTTTTTTGTTTTTTTTAGTTCTTTTTAAAATTTCACACATGAAGTACCCAAAGAGTAGCTTTAAGACCCAATAATTTTCATGACTTTTGACTACATGGTTCAAATGTTACTGCATGATATGTTGTTTTCTTTACTTGTCAGCCTGGGCAGCTCAAAAACTTCTTTAAAATTTATATTTCAAGTTTGGTTTTTTATAATTGATTTTTTAGATCAGAATATATGTGAGAAGCTTTGAATCATTCAGTTTCCATTAATGAGATGAAAGTTATGAGAAGTTTTAGTTTTGGGGTAGGTGTGGAGTCTCTCAAAACTATACCTACCCGCAAACTAAAACTTCTCATAACTTTCATCTCATTAACAGAAATTGAATGATTCAACACTTCCCACCTATATATAGATCTAAAGAACCAATTAAAAAAAACAAGACTTGAAATGTAGTTTTAAAAAAAGTTTTTGAGCTGCCCTGGTTGCCCTGATGAGTAAAGAAAACAACAGAACATGCAGTAACTTTTGAACCATGTACATAGTCAAAAGTCATGAAAATTATTGGGCCTTAAAGCCACTCCTTGGGTACTTCATGTGTGAAGGTTTAATTTTTTTTTTAGTGACCAACCCAAAATTGCTAGAATGCCAAAAAACGTTGCTTGGGCCTAGAGGGGTTAATCAAAATGGTGAAAACCAAGGATTCTTAGCCTACTACTACAAATTGGGAAAAAATAAAAAACAGAAAAACAAATACTCAAACACTCAAATAATTAAAGCACTAAATTTTACAAGGGGCTAAAGAAATGGAGGTTTGGGAATCCCCCAAGATGAGCACCTTTCACTCCATTCCCCTTTGCACAAGTGTCCACACCTTGTGCCCACAAGGGCTGACCCTCTTTGGAGTCAACACGCACTTACAAAGAAGAGACCCTGCCCAAATTGCCCCTTCTCACCTAGTTTCAGAAAATTCTTGATAATTTCTTTATCAAATGTCAAAATGAAAAAAACTAAATGCACGCATAGGTCTTGGAATTCCCCACCTTCAATAAAAATTTCAAAAAGAATCACACAAAGTAGTTTAGCTATAGGTACATACCCAAATTCATTTGTCCCCCGAGGAGACCATTGGGCCTTTAGGGATTAAAATCATTATAGCATAAGTATATAGGCCATATATGGTGCATGCTCTTAACCCTTAAAGGACTCACGGGTGACCGTGCATGAACCAAGGCATAGCTCATGGGAATTCACTATTCAATACCTCTATAGCAGTGTGACATGTGCCCATAAAGGTCAATATTCTCCCCAAATGTGCAAAAGTCAATACTGCCCTCACGAAAATTGTAGGAAGGGCAGCATAAGGCAGCACAAGATATCTACATCTCATCATAAATTGAAGTTGAAACAAATATGGGGACATGCAAAGCAACAATTCTTGGCATTCAGAGATTGAGCACATTACCCTGACCACTTTCAGAAAAAATTCTTTTGAAAAAAACTTGTTTTTCCATCCTCTGGATGCTTCGCTGGCACTGAAAGGACATTTTTCGTCCTCATGGACGTGTAGGGATTAAAAAACAACCGGTTTAAAAATGAGTAATGTAGGATTTTTGCCGAAGAAACTCAAGATCTCCGCGCACACTCCACCAAATAATCAATAATCATTTCACTGTGCGTCAGTCCTCTGACTGACTCGCTCCCCTCCAATCTCCATCGTTCGTTCTCTGTGCACGTTGGTCTTGGGAAAGCGAAAAAACAAACAAAAAAACACAAAATCAAAAACAAACAAAAAAAACAGTAACCTACTCAACCCGGGATTTCTACCCCGTCCTTCGACTGTGCTCCACACCGTAACGCATAGCCAACCTGCATCCCTGCTACTAAGGTAGGAGCACCCATAAATGTCAAATTAAGGGTTTTGAACATGATGACTATTAATAAATAACTTATTCTTCTATTAGCAACAGAAAAATAATGAGTTTGCATTTTTGAATTTATTATTTGGATACTGTGAGAATAAGCTGTGAATTTTAAAGAGCAAACTGCCATTGCACCCATAATCAACACTAAAGTTTCATGTTCACATGTTGTACATCCTTGTAATTACATTTATTTATTTTCATATATTTTTCAAATTTTTTAGAAGTGACAGTTATGGGAATACTAACGCTTATGGGGTGCTCCTATCTTATGCAGCAATCAATCCATCCATCCATCCATGTTAATTGTTTTTATATTTTACTTTATATGTTTGTTGTTTTGGTTGCAACAATACAAGTTCTGACTAATTAGGATAAATTTTTGTTGAACCTTGGTAGAATAGTTGCGTGTTTGTCCTTAACCCTTAAACGACCAAGCAACCATAGGACATGGTATGTACGCTGCGATATAACTAGCATTTGCTACCAACAAAAAGTTTTAATTTGGGATCTTGAATACCTCACTAGTATAGCATTGATATATTCTAATTTCTTTGTTGATTTCAAATATAGTAAAAGTGTGGATGCATTCCAAATACAAGATTGTATTTTTTGCTTACTACAAGCTGCTCAAACGTTTAAGGGTTAACTCTTGAATGCCCCAGAGGACCAAAATGGTCCTCACATGATTTCACACCATGTTTGAGGTATTGGATCTAATTTTTTGACCTTGTTATAAATTAAAGGTATTCATGTGGTCCATGCAAGTGGAGTAATGGCAAGGCAAACTAAATGTTATACAAGTGCATCAAGTACCTTAATTGGGTGAAATACCATATGGATTTGTGGTGGCAAGCAATGTCTTACAAGTTACAACTGGTTGGTACTCATTGCAAGCTTCCTTACATGTGCTTTGTGGTAGCGGAAAATTCACCAGCAAGGGGTCAAGCATGTTCTAAACCCTTGTCAAAGCAACCCTCACCAATTGTGTTGATCATTGTTTTCCGTGCAGTAGTGGTTTGAAGTCCTATAACTTAACACACAAAGAAGCAAAATCTTCAATAATTTGCAAGTTTGTGCATTCACATCTAACATTGCTATTCAATTATTTTTGAGCTAAATCAAACGTTTTTAGAATTTTGTTAAAATCAATGAATAGCAACTACTTACCAAAAAATGAGATTTTGCCATTACATGTTATTTAACCAAATATTATAATCTCCCGTCTCCCATTGTCAATTGCCTCCAAATTAGTCATCTCCCATAGTCAAGTGTTCCCAAAATTTGCAAGCCATTTTCTAAGTAGGTGTTCTACTGTTTTCAATGGTCACTTTTTGTGGGCATCAAAGTTATAAGTCTCCTAAAACCTTGATTTTTGGTGAAATTGGCTTGGGCCTTTATGGGTTAAAATGCTTGGAGGTGACACTAAAAGAAACCTGTGTTTTTTATAACGGATTTTTTTGGACGTCCACTCATTTTCATGTTGACAATGACATCAAACATAACATCAAGATGTTAGTTTTCACATCAATTGTAACATAAAGACAAGGGAACATCCAAAAAAATCCATTATAAAAAACACAGGTTTCTTCTAGTGTGAAGTTCCAGATAGACTTGCAGCTAGGCGTAAACATATGTCACTTCAAATTTGGAGAGATTAAGGTAGAAGCACCCATCCTCGTGAGGGTCTCCATAAGCGTGACCTTTGAAACAACTTATTCTCATAGTATCCAAATAATAAACTCAAAAGTGCAAAATCATTATTTTTATGTTGCTAATAGGATCCTATAATTTGCTAGACGTTTAGTAATAGTCATCATGTTCAAAACCCTTAAACTCACATTTACGGGTGCTCCTACCTTAGGCCGAAAAGGATGTGGCACAGTGGCAGCAGCAATCATCCGCATGAATAATTTTTGTGTGTGCTGAAAGCCCCAACAACGGGGTCTGCTTCATGGGCAAGCCCACCTACCTGCTATAGCTGGTAGCCTGGTACCGGGCGTCAACAAAATCCGGCAGTCCGGCCAGGGGATCGCAGCATCGAAACTTTACTTGACATCCTGGAAATAGGAATTCCCGGCTGCAGCGCGTGGTGTGATGATGTCAGACTGGTTCAATTTTTCTTTGCGTCGTCGTTGCAGCAGCAGCAGCAGCACTGCAGCACCAGTTGAGTGCGATTGCGGTTGTTTCCAATCACAGCGTCAGTCGGTTTTTAGGGACCCAGTTGTGCGTTCTCCCGGTCGATCTTCCAGCCGCTTGTCCCCTCGGAGACACCGCACTCCACTATATAGCCCACCCCGGTCCTCGTCGTAAGGGCTTTTGACAAGCAATTCCCTTTCTGATAGCGCCCCCGCCGCTTGCTCTCGCCCAAAGCTTCCAACTCCACAGCTCCACCTTTTAACTTCGCGCCTGCATTCTCAGACTCAGGGTGCGCGTGGTAAAGCAGCCCTGACAGTTACGCTTACCATAGTCGAGATTCCTTGCCCCGCTTTGGAAGGTTTAATATTGTGCTTCAAGGAGACCGCACGGCGATGCTGCAGAGGTTGCCTTGAGGGGATATGGCAGTGTAACCCCGGTGAACACAATGTGTTGGATTTGAACACACGGTACTCGCAAGTTGTGGATATAGTGATCATCGTCATGAGCAAGTACCCCTCCTTCAATGACCGAGACAGCCTTTTTGTTGCTCCCGAAACATACGCCGAACTTGGACAGTTATGCTTTTGTTGCGATAGTGCTTGCAAAGGGGGTCTAGATTCGTGTACATAAAAACGCTCGTAGGGGAAATCTGCGACCCCCCCCCCCCCCCCCCCCCCCCCCTTGGGACGCATCGGGACACTACATACATTGTATTCCGAGCCAAACTAGCTGGGATTCTCAAGGCGTTCGGACCGGACAGCAAAGTCGGGGCAACACGGATGACGTGTTCCTTGTTTTGTTCGATTGTCGATTGTGCCTCAATTAGAACTCACTCAGCTTCCTGTATGGTTTTGTGAAGAGGGCTCAGTTTGAATTATCACCGATCCTTGTTGTGGCGTTGCACAGTTTCATGGACCACCCAGTGGTTCTCGTATCTAGTACAGTATTATCTAGAGCTTGGCATGTCGGGTAATGGCGCGAGCTTGAAACCCAATTGTTTTGCAGGGGGTATGCTCTCTCTCTTCTGTCAGTTGATAAGATCAACACAAATTGTATTTTGAGTTCGTAGTGGAATTGTGAGGAGATGGTGGTTATGGAGGAGAGGCGATCGCACTCATGGTCTGCAGGCGCCGCAAAGCTCATGGGCCGCGTTCACTTCTCCGAAGAGGGGCGATCCCAATGGCAGCCTCAGAATTCGGAGAAGGGGGTCAGTTTCGTGAATGGGTCCCGGGGAATCTCGTCGGCTGAAACGGTTACCACCGACGGCGAGCGCACCTCGAACTCCGGCTCCGACACGGGGACGCCCGTGAGCCACTCCAACATCCCCTTCCAAGCACTCGGCGAACATGCCTGGCGAGGCATGCGCTCCAGCGACGACGACGTGGAACATGGCAGCTTGGAGGAGGACATGAAGGAGTACGACCGTGAAGACATCGAAGACAGGTTCCTCGTCAGGGATGGCGAGAGTGTGCAGTCCAAGCTGTGCCCGCGCGGCCACTGGCGCCCCGCGGAAGATGATAAGCTCCGGGAACTCGTCTCCCAGTATGGACCTCAGAACTGGAACTTGATTGCCGAAAAACTGCAAGGGCGATCAGGTAAATGCGATCATTTTGTCCCAAAGGCTGGTGTTTTTCGAAAATTTTAGTTTGTATCTTCACCAGGGTAGGGCTAAAGTTCAGATCGCGCTCCCTGGAACTCACTTGACTCGGGTTTGCAAATGGGAGAGGAGAAGGTTTGTCGAACATTGTTTCGAAATCTAGAAGCAGATGAGAGTGATTGCGGTCGATTTGGGGGTACGAATTTGAGCATTGACGTGAGAGTTGGGGGTGTGTTTCAGGCAAGAGCTGCAGACTGCGGTGGTTCAACCAACTGGACCCGCGCATCAACCGGCGACCATTCACGGAGGAAGAGGAGGAGCGGCTGCTGGGAGCGCACCAGTTCCACGGCAACAAGTGGGCCATGATCGCGCGCCTGTTCCCGGGCCGGACCGACAACGCCGTGAAGAACCACTGGCACGTCGTCATGGCGCGCAAGTTCCGTGAGCGGTCACGCGCCAACGGGCGCCGCAAGGCGCACTCGAATCGCCGCGGCAGCTGCAAGTCTCGCAACGGTGACCAGCACCCCCACCAGGGCTCTGGAACAGATTCCCTCACGGCGTGGATTGAGAAGTATGCAATGACCGGGGAGTCGGATACCGCAGGCCTCCCAAGGTCCTCCCTCTCCTCTCTCTCGGGCTCAACCACCTCGCTGCCCGGCACGATATGCAACAGACCTCAACATCATGCCGTCAACTTGCAACAAAACTCTACAGAGGAAGCGTCGTCAAAGCTACCGAAGCTTTCGGGGAACGACTTCGGAAGCGTAGCACCGCTGGCGGTGTCGACATCGCTACCAGCAGGTGTGTCTCTTGCGGACTTGGGTGCCTTCTCCCTTTGCAGAGCTAGTGCAGAGATGTTTTGTCCAATGGATTGATTCGATCGTGGCTTTTGTGTTTACTTTTTCTCGAAGGAAGTTAGTGTTTATTGTGAGTTTGGGAAACGCCTTTCGTTTAATTGAATTATGTATATTACCAGTTTGGGCGTGTTGCGATTTGCTAATGGTTGATTTCCTGTGCAGGTAACCGTCCTTGGGATCCCTTGAACAGCCACATAAGCTCCGGGCTGCTGACCAGAGCGGCCGAAGCGCGAGCCGAGAGAGGCGGCTCTCTGGAAATGCCACAACCACCGGAATCTTTCGTGGGACTGAAGGCAACGCTGCAAGGAAACCTGTGCACGCAGTGGAGCCCTTCGCTTCCCAACCCATTTGCGAACCATGCTGAAGAATTGTACAAAAAATACCCCACCACCGCTCGCCGCGCTTTGATCCAACAACAACAACAGCTGAGCGACGATTTTGGTCGCCCGGTGGTGCGGCCTCTCGCGCCGGCGTTCCGCAGACAGGACTCGACCAAAGAGCTCGGGAACTGGACGCCAATGGCGCCTTCCGGGCACGCATTTCAACAACGGCACGAAACGAGGTTCTGCAAGGACAGCAGCTCGCTCAAGCTCGGGATGTCGTCATGGCCGGAATCCACCCCGGAAAAGTTCCCGGCAGAGGACTCGGATGTGGCTCCTTCCCTAGCAGAGCCTGCGGCGATTCCATTCATTGATTTCCTCGGCGTGGGAGCGGCCTGAGGAGGCCTCCCAATTTTGTGTGTTTGATTTATTTTTGTACAGGGGCTGCCTCTGAAAACCGACCGACAAGTAGCAGGATTCTTTTCAGGGAGGAGGCTGGTTTTGAAGACCCCCCCTCGGATAGCAAGGCACAAGTTTTTTTTTTTTTTTTCTTTCATTTTCTTTCGGCTTTTTTTGAGATTTTTACTCAGGCTTCTTCGATCAAATTTTGTGCGCTTCGATTGATCATCAGAGGCGACTTCGTTTTTTTTCCTTGGCAGTTATGCACACTTGTAGGAAACAAGTGTTGCCTGGATAACTTAATTTTATAGTTGCTCTCTTACATGTACAAATGTTCTTCAGGCTTGCAGTACAGACAGTTTCAGCTTTTGTAAACTAAGATACAACAATCATGTCTTGTACATCGAATGCTAGTTGCATTTCATGGAACTTGAGACACTCCGATCAAAAATTGTGAGAAAGAGACACAGAGGTAGGACCGAGAATGAGAAGAAACAGACAGAGACAGAGATAGAGAAAGTGGTCGACACCGTGATTCTTCCTGCACTTACTATGTCAGTAGTGCCGAAGTTGACAATAATTCAGTTCAAGATGGAAAGGAGCCGAGACAGTGAAGTGTGGATTCATTGCTTCAGCAATTGCAGAAATCCCAACTGAAATGTACGGCCCTCCTCTATTTTGAGTTTATTGAGGCAATAAAGATGACACGTGTTCCTTGAAAGGTTTTGAATCATGCATGCCTGGCTTCTTGGGCCCAGCTTCTTGTTGACTTGCGCTAGATGGATGAACGATGATTGATCTGCTCGTGGAATGTTGTGCCAATCACTCGTAGTCCTATGGTTGTCATTGCAATGACATCCTCTTTTCAAAATTTTGCCAGGAATGCCAGCCTTCCGAGGTGGTTTTACAGTTATTCTTGCAGCAGCAAACCGTCGTACGAGACTGTTAGTGATGAGATCCAGGTCGTTTGGACTTTGGCGATCAATGAGGTGGGAATGCCTGAGGAGATAATCTCGCGGGACTTTATCTGACTGGAACCTGTTGCCTTTATTAATTTGCTATTATTGGTGTCAGATGCAAGCATGAGCCAGTGCTCGTGTTTTGCTAACCCCGAGTGGCCGAGTCTCCTGTTCAACCAACATGTCGCCCTGCCCTGCCCTGCAGGAAGAGATTGCGCTGATCATACTCCGATTGAATGTATTGATTGGGAAAAATTCCCTCTACAGTTGACTTTGTCTGGACGCCTATGGATCTCTTCCTCACACGCCGGAATGCTTCGCCACATCGGTCACTCTGCAAATTACTGAGCAGGGGCCAGATCATTTGCACTTTAAAACCTGTTGCCATTATGGGACTGCAGAGACGACCCTGGTGAAGATGGAACTGGATCGATCCTCTGAAGCTGATCGATCGCCTTCAATGCTAACAATCGATTGCTTTGGTGAAGCAACGCCCAGTTCTGCCGCGGATGATTCTCACGATCATCGCATCTGTGAACTGACCATTCGTCGTTCGCAATAACGTTTTGTTTTTGAACTTAAAAGTTGTTGGTAACTGTGATAGTACGAACGATCATGACCTCCGCAGGATCGGAGATGCTACGATCTGAGAATACTTCCAGAGCCATAAATGAACGTTTTTTCCTCCGCTGCTGCACCTGCACCAGATTCTGTTTCCGAGAATCTGAAGGTGATGATCCACTTTTCCCCCCCAGCTAACCTGCCTGCTCAGGATTCAGGTAGCAAGAAACTCCTGAGAGCCTAAGAGCATTTATTGATCGCCATCATTGAATCATCAAATGTTAGTTCCAGTGTCCGGTCACATTGTGTAAGACTACAGTTACAGATAACGAAGAGTCGTCATAAAGTTCCATCAGCCGGGAGTGGTACATGGCCTGTGATCATCTGTACCCGAAAGCCTTGTCCGTCTTATTAAGAAAAATCTTACTTACTGCCTGGTTGTGCATGTCACGACTCGGAGGGTTTCACCCGATTTGCCCGTAGTAACTTAAAAGAACTGTAAAACTGCAGCAGCAGCAGCAGCAACTGTTCTTCAGTAGTAGTTACAGCGGTTGACAGACTTCGTTTCACTTCACTTAACTCACTTTCAATGGGCGCCAGATTTGAACATTAGTAACTTCCTGGCAGAATGTAAACTGCATACTGATCCTACTAAATACAAGAGAATAAGTTACAAGCAGGCACATACACTGTCGATAGTACTGGACCATTAGATCAGGATCATACGAATTACTAACTGGAAAGAAGTTAGCTCTACGCCCCGTACAAGAAAAAAACCTGCAGTGGGCGGTTTGGAAATATTTACCGCAGCTGTCGCAGGTGCAGAAATGTAAATGCATAGAATTTCCTGGTCAACGTTGTTGGCAGTCTGCAAGTGACCAAAACCAACAAAGGACCACAGTAAATGTAAATACGTCCTGCCCGAGCGAAGATCGTGCCCAGATTACTCCAAAGTGCAAGTATGATGCAGAGAAGTTACTCCTTTTCAGCACACAGTCGCATGTACAAACTGGTTGATTGCGGAGGGGAAACGTACTTACCAGCGCTGCAATTGAGTTTCTACACCTACATTGAGCTTTCGTTTTTCCTTCGTTTAGCGTTGTTGAACTCCAACCGTCTCGATTGCACAACAGCCTACGAGTCGTATCACGGACGCAGCAGTCGTAGTAGTAATAGTAGTTGTCGTACCTGCCTGTACTGCTGCAGTGCAGTGCAGTGCTGCTGCTGCTCCTGCAACGGAGAAGGAGGAGTTTTTTTGGTCTGTCGAGGTCGATGCACGAAAAAAGAGGCTGAGGCTTCGGTTACAAACTTCAATTTGCCCAGCTGTCGTCTGCGTCTCTGCAGGATTCAACCTTACCAAATGTGGCGATTCGTGATTCGAGGGAGCCCGTTTCTAGGATGGGGTTCCAAAAATACCCCCAAGTCCAGGAGGACATCCTCATCGTCATCGACGTGACTGCGGGGAGTAATTCCTGGAAAGTAAAAAAGTACAACTAGATTCAGATTCCTGGATTGGATGCTTTGAAATTTTCTGCAAAGTTGATCCACGTCTCTGCGGGAGAACTTGTGCCCATCATTAAAGTGTCACACTATAGCGATGACTGCACCGTCGAAAGTCGAAACCCCCCACCACTTGCATCCATGGCAGGCAGGCTCTGCTTTATGCAACATCCCGAAAACTGCAAAATTTTCACGAACTCTCACAATCAGACCTTCGAGGGGTTCGATCAGTTGCATGATGTTCGGTCCTTTATTAAAATCAGAATCTTTTCTAGGGGTATAATCTCAAGGAATTTTCACTGCAGGCACTCCCGGTCCACGACCCTGCTTTACTTTGTGGGGGACAGATTTCGCTAGAATCTTACCTGGGCAGTTTGACAGGGTCGAGGTGAACTGAGTGACCCCCTCATTGCCCTTTTCTTGTATGAATGGGGTCGGGAGCTTAGTCAATTGGTTTACGAGTTTGTTGGGTGAGGGAAAAAGATCCACTTTTTTACATTTCTAAAATTCTGAGAGTTTGGAAAAATATCATCAAGAGATTGAATTTGCAAATTTTAACTTCATATTTGGGTTCAGAGACCCCTAATTTTGTCTGCAGGGGATATAATTGAACATCACAATAATAGGAGGCCAAATTTACTTTTTATCCTTGCCTGAGAATTACACAGCTTTTCCACCCTGGCCCAAAAACATGGATGTGCAGTGCACAGATTCCCGACGCCCTGTTCATCCATGCAGCCCTGGGCAATGAGGCTCAGTTCACCCCGGGAGTGACTATGGTTGCCAGCTTGGTGAAGATCTACAGGTCAAAACCATCTTCTAAAATTAATCCATTATCCCTACAAGACTAGGCGGTCATCCAAATCATTAAAAAGGTCCAGATTTTCTTAAGACATAAGATATCTACAGCTGGCTCATTTGACAGGTGGCATACTTGGCGCCGCAGTGTATACAAACCTTCAAATCATGAGTGACAACCTTCTGTCCATGCATAATATATTGTAATTAGACAACTTCCTGTTCAAAACTTCAAATGCAACTTTGTAGAATAATTTGGGGGTGAGTTTTAACCCCTAAAGGTCCAAGTGGTCCCTCGGGGTCAAGTGGGGTTTTGGGCATGTACTTAGAGCTAAACTATTTTGTGTGTTTTTTTGAAACTTTTATGGAAGATAGGGAATTCAAAAATGTGTGAGGGCATCTGATTTTTTCTTCAATTCAACATTTATTGAAAAAAGTATGCATGAATTTTTGAACAACAAGCTAGGACAAGCAGCCCACAAAAAAAAAATTGCATTTTTTAAAATAAAAATCTGAAATTGGTTTTTTAGGTTTTATGTATATGTGGGAAGTTTTGAATCATTCATTTTTCATTGATGAGCTAAAAGTTATGAGAAGTTTTAGTTTGCGGGTAGGTAAAGGACTCCCAAACCTCCATTCCTTTCAACTCGTTATTTGTTAAATTGGGAAAAATGGTACATTTTGGGACTTCTAAAGGTTTCAGGTGAACCTGAAATGGAGCTCACAGCATTTTTTTTTGTACACGTGCCCTCACTTGAGAGAAGGAATTTGTGAAGGAAAAAATCTTAGTGGCTCAAATTGAATTTGATACCTTCAAATTTAGTTTAAGGTGACTTTTTGGGTTTTCGGTGGAGTACAAAATGGTACCTCTGTTTTTCCCAATTTAACGAATAATGCGTTTTTTGCCCCTTGTAAAATTTGGTGCTTTACTTTTTTGAGCAATTTGTGTATTTGTTTTTTGACCTTTTTTTTCCAAGTTGTAGTAGACTAAATGTCCATGGTTTTTGCCATTTGGATCGTAATAACTCAAATGATTGAATTTTACATAAATCCTTCAATTTTGCCTAGTGTATATACAAATTTCATGGCCTTATGACATTGCAAGATTTTACAAAGTATGATTTACACCTCCAATTCATTGGAAAATTCTCCCACGCATACCTAACTTGGTCTTCTACATGGGAAAAAAAACCTCAACTTTGGGTAGAGCAATTTTTTTAATATAGGAGTTGTCAGAGGCTTTTGAAATTTTTGGGCAACAAAAAAAAAAAAAAAAAAAAAAAATCACTTTTGTTGTCAATATCTCATTCCTTTACATTTAGAATGAGATGTATTTTTTTCATACAAGTACCTTCCATAATATAGGGCAAGATCCTATCATGGTTGGATTTCCCAAAAAAACAAATTTTCCTACCTTTCTACTCATTCCCCAAAAGTAGCAGTTTTGAGTAACTTTCACACAAAAAAGGGCTTGAGTCATTATTGGTTAAGCAAGAAAAAAATCAACTATAATTTATAGATCATGTTTCTATGGTTAGACTAACCACTGCACTAACCTATATTCATCAGTGTATTTTGAAACAAGTAACTTGAAATTTTAAAGTTTGATTTGGTTGTGGCCTTATGGGTTGAATATAGGATATTTTCTTAGTAATTTTCATATTTAGTTTGAGAACTAAGCTCTTATTAAAATCATTAATTAGCTTGTTCATTGGTATTTTTTCACGGAATGCCTTTTGTATTAGTTTTAAGGTGAAACATACTGAACTAAGTCCCCTGCCATCTCAAAGGATGCACAGCTGTGATAGGGGATTTGGTAATCAATAAACCTTTCAATAACTGGCAGTTTTCTGTAACACGTCCCAAAAAAAAGTAATACGGAAGACCTTATAGTTGGTGATGAAAAAATGTTTCCAAACTCATTTTATGTACTAACCCTTGTCAATTAAATTTGAAAGAAGTGATTCCATGTTCTACAAAATTGGTTACTTCAATGAGGATTTCGTAGATTTAAATTTGAAATCTGAACGACTATTTTTAGTCATTTAAACAAAAATCCTTTTATTTATTGGGATCAAATTTTGATATCCATTTCTTGAAGCAGAATAGTTACTTTTAACATAAAACATCTTCTGTTCTTTCAATTATAGAATTCATACAAATGGTGTCATTTTGTCAATCTATACTAAATTACTAATGTATACAATTGTTAATGCAACAATATATACACATTTAGATATTTGAAGAAGCAAACTGGTTTCTTTGCAAACATGTTTGCAATCATTTTCCATTCAACATTTGTACTCCTAGTCCTTGGGATACAAATTGAAGATATACAATTCTACTATAGTCAGGGTAAACTATTTTAGGTAAAAACGAAAAGTAGCACTCATTACGGGCATCTTTTTCCATAATGTAGCGTTAGGAGAATTACACAAAGAAGCCCTTTCTGGCCCTGCCATTTAGAATGTGATAGAACATTGTAATCCAAAGTAAATATATTTAATTGGCAACCTTAGATGATTTAATAGTTTGAGATGTTTTGTTGCTAGGATTTTATTTATTTGTTGGGAAAGTACAGGATTCCATTGAGTCAAAAATTGGCATTGATGGGTTCTACTCACTTGTATCCATATATTAGATTTTTTTTTACAATTACCACATTCTCTTTCTTTCCTCTCCAATCTTCACTTCTTTCTTGTAGCTTACAAATTACATGTTTTTGGAGTAGCTTTTGTTTTCTTCCATTTCTACCTTAGGTATACATTGTTTCTCAGTATGTCTCATTCAGTATTAAACTAAAGAAAATCTTTGTCTTAAGGTTATTTTTCATGAAGAGTTCTATGCATAACTAAGTAATTATGTGTTTATTAGCATCTTATTTTTGTACATTGTTTGATTATTGTTGCTTTTTTTGTAAGATTAAAGCAAACAATAATGACCATGGCACTCAATGCAAAAATGAAGAGTCCACAACATTTACAAGATTTTCATGAAACTATCATTTTGTTGACTATAGACTAAGGGATTGGAGATTTAACATTGATCAAAGCCATTGTTTGAATAAACTATTATTCTAAAATCAAGAAAGTACTACAATGCAATATAGTTTGAATAATGTCCGCAAAGATTCTAAGCTGAATCCAACTGTCATTGGCACTACTCAAAATGTGTTTTCTAAATATTCATTTACATTGGCAAGAAGTGTTGAAGAAATGAATGTGAGTAAAAAAAATACATATAAACTTAACTTACAAGATTTTTTTTTTAACACCATCACCTAAAAGGTCCCACATAATTCTTCCCATTTATTAAGGGTCATATGGAACCACCCCATTGGTTGTTTGGAATTGGAGAATGCATCATGTAGGATAGGGCATAGGCATGACGTATTTTCTCATACTTTCCTCAAACACATGTAAAGAATGTTTATTTAAACTCATGTTGAAAAAGAAGACAAATTTCCATTGAGGAGATGTGTCCATATTGCTAGTGCAAATGAGCTTGCACCCCAAACAATAGTGCAATGTAGCTCAACTAATTTGGTTAGGGCAACAAAAAAATCTATTCCATTTGGAACTTGCATAGCAAGAGGGTAAATAGATTTGGAACTTTTGAAGCAAACTTAAAGACAACTTTAAAAAATGGAATTGCTAAAGTCACACCCAAAATTGCTAACGCCACACCCCCTAGATGCGCTTTGAGCATGAAATGTAAGAATTTAATGCAGATTTTTTCAATTCAGGTTAAAACATTTGTTTCATCCTTTATCAAACTAAGGTTATATTCAAAAAATAAGGGGGTATTTGAATTTGAAATTTAAAATAAAGGACTTTTGAATTACTTAAAGTTAAAATACATTAAAAAACAAAAATGATGCAATAAAATTTAAACAAAATTTGTATTTTTTCTTCTTTCATTCAAGGAGGTGGTAGTGACGAGATTGAATGAATAATGGACCACTTAGAATATTTTTTTAAGCATTAAGCTCTCAAACTACGTGCTAACACAGGTGTGGCATTAGTAATTTTGGGTGTGGCTTTAGCAATTTTGGGTGTGGTTTTAGCAATTCCCTAAAAAAATCCATAAACAAGATCCTCAAGTTTGCGAGTTAGTTTCTTCTTCTTTCACTTCTACATAAACTGATTTTAGAACCCTTGCACAAAAATCATGCAACATCCAAAAATTCAAAAAATGTCAAGTGGTTGAAATATGAAAAAAGTTCGCTTTGCAAGCATACTTAGATGTATTTAATCCATTTCATACAACTCCTACGTACTATGGCCTCCAAGGTAGTTTTGTTCACCCTCATTTACCCTTCAAAAATTTGGTATTTTATAAAATAAAGTTAGCATTTTAAAATCTTGTACCATTATATTTTAATTCTTACTCAATCCCAATCAAGCATACCATATTTTGAATTTCAGAAAACCAAAATCCTATTTTTGGTGAATTGTTTTACATAATATTTGTGGTTTTACATGATAAATGATTAAAAAAAATTGGTAATGAATTTTTGAGATTTGATTGCATGAATGCATAGGAAACATCTACACACACATCTTTTCTTCTAACAAGCAACTCAAAAAATATATAATTCCTTCTATGTAAATTTTAATGTTGGAATGATCATGATCAAATTTTGTAAAATAAATAATTATGTAGTTTTAACTAGTTTTTGGCAAAATAACCGTATCATTATGCTCAAAGATTCAACCCAATTATGTAGTATAAGTTGAACAAAAAAAGCTGATTACCATGAAGAAATACCTAATTTACAAGATTTGGTTGTAATCACTTCATCAATAAAATCTAAACAAAAGGAATTATGATTTTTTTGGAGATGCTTGTTAGAAGAAAAGTTGTGTGTGTGGAATCCACCATATTAGGTAAATTGGGAAAAAGAGTACATTTTGGGACTTATGAAGGTTTGAGGTGATCACTTCAAATTGAGCTTCATTGTTTTTGTTTGGTACACATGGCCTCACCTAAGAGGATGAATTTGTGAGGGAAAAAATCTTAGTGGCTCAAACTAAATCTGATACCTTTGAATTTGATTAAAAGTAACTTTTTGGGTTTAAGGTGGAGTACAAATGGTACCTCCATTTTTCCCAATTTACCTAATATGGTGTTTGGATTTTTCCTATGCATCCATGCAATCAATTCTCAAAAATTCATTACCGATTTTTTTTAATCATTTATCATGTAAAACCACAAACATTATGTAAAACAATTCACCAAAAATAGGATTTTGGTTTTTTGAAATTCAAAATATGGTATGCTTGATTGGAATTGAGTAAGAATTAAAATATAATGGTACAAGATTTTAAAATGCTAATTTTATTTTATAAAATACCAAATTTTTTGAAGGGTAAAACAGGGTGAACAAAACTACCTTGGAGGCCATAGTATTGGAAAAGTATGAAAAAATTTAACATCCAACCAATGGACACTGCCACAATGGCTCTCCTATGTGTTCGCACTTTCCAAAAATAAGGTTGGGTAGTTGCAAGAAAGACCAGCCGGTTTTGTTGCAAAAAGCCATAGTACAAGCAAAACTAGGGAGTACTATGAGCTTTTGAAAGATTTTTTTTAAATAAAATAAAATATGGACAGTTTGTAAAGTATTTAATGTAGCACACTTGTGAAAATTCAAACCTAGAAATTTTTTATTCTAAAAGTTATGCACAAAAATAGAGGGACAGAAATTACCAATAAAAAGACAATTTCCTTTTTGCTTTTTAGAAAATAGTAAAAAAGTTCAAAAATATAAAACAAAAATAAGCCATTTTTGCTCTATTTGAGACACTTGAATTGATAACATCACTTTTTTGAGAAAGTTTGTTATCTTTCTCCAATGCTTGACCAAAGGATGCCCACTTTGAGAGCATGTGGAAGGCAAAGAATTCACAATTTCCTAACATCCTTCTATACATCCATGTAATGCTCTATGATGAACAACTCCCCTAATTTGTGGCATGGGATTTGCTTTTTTGGACCCAAAATAGTACTAAAAATCCCCAAAATGGCCAACGTAGACACCTATTCGGGGGCTATTTAAAAATATTGAAATAATTTAAAAAAAATTGCAAAAAAAACTGAAGGTCAATAACTATGACGTTTACCTGCCTCTGAAATTTTAGCTCAAAAGAACTTGCTGAGCAAAAGTTACAAGCCAAAAAGCACCTGCAAGAGGTGAATGGGACATCAAATAGTACTAGTGTTTCTTGCAATCACCTGGTTACCAAAAAGAAGGGGAAGGTTGGAATCACTCATAAAATCAGGCCAGGGTGAACATAACATTGTTCACCTGGGTTTATTCCTCCCAATATACCTACGAGAGACTTTAGTTATAAATCCTGAAAATCGATTGGTCCTTGGCCAAAGCTAGCAAATGGCATTCGTTGGGGGATCCTCATATTTGGAGAGCAAAAAAGAACCCCAAGTGAAGGTTAACAATATTATGAACTGATCCCCTCAATTGCCTTTCACGGATGAATAGTGCTGGGATGGGATTGCAGTTAACTATTTTAGGAGGTTTTGGGTCTAGAGTGACAAGACTCTACTTTTTCACTCTTCAAAAAATCTGAGAGTTTCAAAATTACCATCGAGAGATCGAATTTGAAAAATTGACTTCATATTTGGATTCAAAGACCTTGTTGTAGTCTAAAATTCGAGAGAAGTGTATGATTGAACATTACAAAAATAGGGTAAATTATGCCTTTCACCCTTGCTTGAAAATCATAGAACGTTATCACCCTGGGTAGAAAACGTGGATGTGCAGTGAACAGAATCCTGACCCCATTCATCCAGGCAGGGGCAGTGAGGGGGTCAGTTGACTCAGTTCACTCCTAGGCTCATCCCTCTCAATGAAAACCATTAATTCCTAGTAGCCTAAAAAGGCATTTCACCTTTCAAAATCAAAAACTTTTCGTTCAGCGACATATGGATGAAATCCAGATGGAGGTTTGGATGGACTTACAGACAGGGATGATTGCAGCGATTGTTGTTGAACCTTTTTGAGGAGATTCGGGGTCGATATCGCTGGGCCAATGGGAAAGTCCCCGGTGCGGAAAGGAAGTCACATTCGAAAGGTTCTCTCGAGCGGAGGAAGCGCCGAGAGCAGCGAAGTGACGGTAACGTCAGCGGACGGACAGCGTCACAGCGCCGGTACGTTTCTAAAATGGAAAGCGGCAGCTCAGGGCCACTGGGCCAGTCGGCCACAAATTCGATGCCCAGATACACAAGAATCAAATCCTCTAAAAATGAACAAGAAACAACACCCCCGGAGCAAGCATGGCGGGTGCTCCACTGCTCCCATCTGGAACTCCTTTCTTATCCAGTGGGAGTTCGCCGGATTCCCTGGCCATTGTGTTTTATTGTCTGGCCGCATCCGAGCTTTTGGAAGCAACAATTCTCGCGGCATTTCCATCTCTATTCTCAACATCACAGATGCGCCTTTGCTTCGCCACCTCAGCACCTCCTCCTCGGCTCCTCCAGTCCTGAGGGCACCTCCACCGGTTGGCAAATGCAGAGACTCGCCACATGAGCTTGAAAGGACCCTGAGCTATGGTTTTGCGTGTCTGTGCACAGGATCTCTACCCGTATACTCTCCTGCGACGTGCTAGAGGATCTGGGCCCGTGGAATCTTGCAATGGTCACTGATGTTAACTATATAGCTAGGCTTGCTGGCAATTTGGGATGGGATCCAAGTGAGGGTCCGTTGGACCAAAAGGCAGCTTGGGGTGGGACCGGAGGCCTCAAATTACATTGAATCCGCCTTTCAAGCGCGCAGAAAAAACTTCGTATCCCGTTGGCTCTACGTCCCCGGAGCATAATGTAGCGAGGCCTCTCATGCCGGGGCCACACAAGCCCAGAAACCGACTATTTGAATAGCTGGTTTTCAAAAATGGCTGTTCTAGCAACCGGTTTCAAAATTTTGGGCCACACAAGATTTGTACTAAAAAGAGTGTTTTCTTGGCTAGGTTAGATGACATGTCATTCTGTGGGGGCTGTGGTAAACAATTTAAACTCTTTTTCTAAATAAAAGTGAAAATAAAAATTTGCTTTCAATGTCATATTCATTAATTTGGGAAGAAACCCCGATTTTGGGAATAAATTAGGTTTAAGGTGATCACCTTAAACCAAGCTCTAGGTTTAGGTAGCATTTTTTTGGTAAAAGTGCCCTCACCTAAGAGGAGGAATTTGCAAGGGACAAAATCTCAATGGCTCATACCAAATTTGATACTTTTGAATTTGGCATTTAAACGCCATAAAGAAAAACATTGGATTTTAGGTGAAGTACAACTTGGGAATATGGTTTTTGCAATTTAATGAATATGGCGTTTTTCACTGTTGACAATGGTCAACTTTGTTCTTGTCCATTATTCTAGACTAAAATCAGATATCTAAATCCAAATGTGAACTCAAAACTTCCTAATTTTATCTCTTAATAATAAATGTCTAAAACTTTTACATTTTCTAACAAGTAAAATATATAAGATTTCCACCCTAACCTCACAAAATGGCATGCCATCTAATCTCAATCCTCTTTTCCCATATGAAGAAAAAAAAAGTTACTACAAGTCTACAACAAGAGATAGTGATTTTGAAATTAAAAAATTAAAAACTTAATATGTCTTATACTTGATTGGACTTGCATACTACTATAATGACTATTAATTGATACAAAAACGTATACACAAGAAAACATCAAATTAAGACTTTCACATGAAGCACATGTGGCCTAAAAGTTTTTTTTGCATGTACCTAAAAAAGTGTTATGTTGACAATTTATATTTTTTATACCCAAGGTAGGAGTTATGATTTTTAGTTTTTACAACTCAGTTGGAAATTTTGTAACTATTTTTTTTCAATATTGTTTGAGATTTGATCTTGAAATAAAGTGAAATTACCCAACAAATCTACAAAAAGGAAAAATTCAAAGTATTGAATGCAATGTGGGCTATATTGAACATGTCATTTTTTAATGTGTTTTGCCCATTCTTTAAAAATCACTCTTTTTATGTGATTTTTCAAATACTACAAAAAATATTTACAAAATCAATGTCTGTTTCATAATAAAATGGAATGACTCATCAATCCTCAAAAAAATTGCAATCAAACTTGACTTTTACAAAAAATAAAAGTAAACATAATAACTATGAATTTGAAAGAAATTCCTCCAACTTAAATCTTCACAAAATTGTGAAACAATCATTAAAAACAAAGCCTTGAAAAGTAAAAATAAATAAAATATTTTCTTTTTTTAAAAAGAACTTGAAACTCACTTGTAGTCTTGAAATCCAATTCATTTGATCTGAAAAAAATAAGTTTTGCACTCTCTCAAATCTTACATGATTCCTTGGAGCAAAATGAAATAAAATTGTAAATCCCTCACATGGAATAATGAATCATGTAGGATAGAATGCCATTTGGCACTCTCTAGATGATAGGCATGCCTAAATAAGCAACTTCTGTGAGAATTGCCGGTTTGCAAGCTTCAAAAACTGACATTTAGAACTAGAATTGTAAAACGATAAAGGAGCCCAAAAAGGAGAGAATATACGCGTTTGACTTGACTTGGCTTCAAAAACGTCAATTTCTGGCTCTGTGTGGCCCAGCCTTCACAAACTCACCCTGCCAATATCACCGGTGGAGATTGCAAAAGTGAACAATGTGACAATATCTTGCCACTTGTTAGTCTCAAACCAACCGATGGAGATTGCAAAAGTGAACAGGGTGACAATGTCTTACCACTTGCTAGACTCGAACCAACCGGTGGAGATGCCCTCACTTGGTCACTCCTCCAGTCCTCCCCGTTGTGCGTCCTACTGTTCCTGCAACACAGTGCTCTGGCAAATTTTGTGTCAGACGCCTGATTACTAATTGTGCTGGGGAAAAAAGCCGGGATTTCTGTGATCCAGCTATCTATCTCCAGCTGCGAGGCTGCCGGCATGTGTGCCACGCATGCCTCTTATGATTTCTACAAACCCCTCCGCCCGTTCATCCGGTCTAATTATATTTGTAGAGAATGCCAGATTGCGATGCATCTTGCTTCGGACGAGCACCTCCACCGCATTTCTGCAAGTCCGTACGGGAGTACTCAGTACTGCTTTGCTTTCATCGAGGACTTCGCAGGTCAGGCATTTCGGGCATCTCCACGAGACCACGACTCCACCCATGCACGCTCTAACAGAACTTAAGGTAGGAGGCTCTGAAACCGTCCTTCAAACGGCTGAAACTGGATTTTGGGGAGGTGAAACTTTTTGAAGTATTTTTCAGTAAATTTTCCTTGAAAGACAAGAAGAATTGGCATTTAACGTAAGTTGTTTAATGTTTTTTGGAGTTTTGTGGACATAGCTATAAAATTTTGAAGTTGAAGTGCATAGGGCTCTAAAACCGTTACCCTCCTCAAATGTATTCCAATTGTACATTTCTGAAACCTATAAAAAGCAGCATGTACAAACTGTGCACATTTAAGAAAAGGGACGGTTTCAATGTCCGAACAATTTCAGAGCCTCCTACCTTACAAGTCTTGAAGGTAAATAGACCCTAGATCTGCACTTCTGCACTTCTCCAGCCCCGCTCCACACGTCCATTCGGCCCATACACTACAAGGGTCATCAAAATTTTCTAAGGTTTTTTAACTTAAATTTTGTATATGATGAAAAAAATAAAAATAAAAATACAAATAAGTTACCCCTAAAGGACCAAGGAGCCCACTTTGGGCTTTTGAGATATTTGGGCAAGCATTTCACAAGTAAACATAAAAGATAAGATTGTGAAAATAAGGGTGTATGTGCTCATATTAAAAAGCTTGCTTATTTCCTAAAAAAAAGCAAAATTAAATAAATTTTGAGTGAGATTTGGTACCAAATGTGATTTAGATGTCAACATGAGCATCCTCAAAAAAATTCAGAAACAAAGGGATTGAGGGTGTTGTCCAAATAGTGTTCAAAAGCACTTTACAATGGCTTAGTCAATGGGCAAAATTTGTAATCAACTCTCCTTGACTATGTAATAACTTCTACTTTACTTTTTATTTTTAAAAAAATTACTTTGGCAAGTACTCCACATCACACATGATGTTCTAGGTTTATGCCGCATCAATTTTGTAATCAAGATTTATCTCTATAAGAGTCTTTAGTGAAGTTTTCTTAATGTAATGACTATTTGAACATAGCAGTTCCTAATTCCATTTTTTTTCCATTATGTTTTAAGCATTGGGTGATCATGAAATTTGTGAGGCATATAGCTAACTTCATGCTCTACAATAAAGTTAAATTGCATAAGAAATTTAGAAAGTGGAAGATATCAGTGTGAATAACCAAAAAAAATTGACACCTAAGAGAAGCTTCAAAAAAAGTTTTGCCCCTACTTTGAGTGTTATAATCTAATGAAATATGCCCTCTTAAAGTTTAAATTTTTGAGAGGATATCCATAAAAAAATGACAAGATAGATCTTATGGTTAAATTATTGAAAAAAAACTCAAAATTTTAATTTACTAATCATTTTATTGAGAGAGGTCAATTTTGAGCCATTTGACCATGTAAACACAAAGAACTTTAGAGGTTAAGAAGAGTTAATAGAAATGTTTGTTCATTAAAACCTTCAAATTTTGTAGTCGCTGCTCATGATATTGCAAGTTATTTCGGAAAATCAATCCTAATTTATTTCCACTCACCTTCATAGAAAAAACATGTTACAAGTTGATTCCTTACGGACATGGTGAACTCTAAAATTTGAAAACATGTTATTAAGTGTAGTGGATAAGTAATGTCAATTATGACTTTTTAACAAAGTTTTAGACCATAATTCAAATCTTGTTTATGTGCTTAAACCAAGCATTGTATCTACTAATGTTTATCAATGCTTATTAATGTTTATCAATGTTTATCAATAAAAGTTGGAACAAACTATTGGAAACTCCCTCTATAAAAAACATCGTATTGAAAAATTGACGATTTCCACTGGAATTCTTTATGTTGAGTTTTATGATTTCAATTTAAATTGTGGTTTTTTTTTTTATTATCTCCATGTGTGTTTTTTGAAGTTTTTTTTTAATGAAAATAATTTGAAATGAGAATCTTATTTTTAGGTGAAACATACTTGTACATATGAATAACACAAAATTAGAAGGAATCTCTGTAGAAATTTATGTAAATTCTAGAATAGTAACACAAGAATCCAATGACATATAGATCATAGTTGTTACTTTGGGCAACTTTAGGTCAAAGGATAGGCCATGCAACAAGAAATTTGAGTTGGGAATGTGGTTATATATGCTAGAATTAAGGTGCAAACATCACTAGAAGAAAAATGTGTCCTAAACGACTAGTTAACAATGACTGCAAATGTTCCAAACAACTCCAATTGAGTCATTGTACAATTGTTTAGGACATTTATAGTTGTTGTGAACAAGTTGTTTAGAGCACGTTTCTCTTTTAATGCATGGAGGCTCAGATGCAAAGTTGCATTTGTGCCCCACTTTCAAAAAAACAAAAAACAAATTGCGAAAAAATTGTGTCTTGATCATTTGCGTTTCCCCTGAACGGACATGCAATTTAGGGTTGGTCTAACATGACATAGATGGATGAAATGATTTGTGATATTTACAATCACATCATTCAAAGTTGAACAAGGTCTTTAAAAGCCTAAAAAGGTACTGTTGGAAACAATTGCATTTGATTTAGGGAATTGTTATGGGCACACCCTAGGTTTGGTGTATGCACACACCCTCTGGGATAAATTTCAGATGTTTACCATCAAAAAGTTAAATTTGAAAATTTTGAATTCAGATTTGGACTTAGAGACCTTGATTTCATGTAAAACCACAAAGGAAATTACAATTGAACAACATCCAATGAAAAAACTTAATTATTTTACAAATTAAAATAAAAATAATAATTTGCCCTCTAGCTAAACTTCTCATTGAATTTTGTTCAATTGTAGCCTCCATTATGTTTCTAGACTAAATCAAAATCTCTGAGTCCAAACCTGGATTCAAAATTTCCAAATTCAGTTTCTTGATGGTAAAAAACTGAAATTTATCCGCAGGGTTAGCATATATCAACCCCGGGTGTGGCCAGATCAATTCCGTTGGTTTATTGAAAGATCGTACATTTTTCTTATGGATTTTTTTTTCAATGAAGATGTGACTTTGTAGCTGTACATAATGATACAAAATTTTTTACTAAATAAATCTTAGAAGATAAATTTTTGTTTAAAAAAACTAAAACATTTGATTTCATTACAAAGAAAAGCAAACTGCATGAACATAAGCAGGCACTTTTACTTTCAAAGGGAGCAAGGGCAAATTGGATGTTAGCTTGTGAACAACCACTCAATAAGGTGGCAGCACCCATATCTAATAACTTAAGTGATTCTGCAGAAAACTATAAAGAGTTTGAGGCAAAAAATATTTTCCCATGTAGGAAGATAAGAAATATTGGGATTGCAAATTTTTCAAATTTTTATTTGCAAATCTAAAATTACTGTGAATTTTGGGAGTCAAAAGTTGTTCCACACCCATTGCCAATGCCTAAATGTATGTAATTCTGATACTAGCCAAACTACTTGTAGCTCATTACTTCCTACCTCACTTGGACATGTGGCATGACTTAAGTAACCCCAACCTTGAAAAAGGCAGAAAAACATATTCCAAAGCACCTATCCTTGCTCATGGTGGAAATAACACACCCTACTAGTTAGAAATGAGACGTTGTTGGCAATGGGTGCTTCCACCTTAAACTTTGTTAAGAAATTTTTATGAATTTCTATGAAATTCAAAATGACACTTTGCAACATACTTTCCATCATTCTATGACACTTTTAATGAATGACGCTAAATGCAACCATCTTGGTATAACAAATGAGAAGTGAGTTTTAAATCAATAGCAATTGTATCCTTCAAAGGGGCCAACGTGCAAATTTTGAGCTTGCATGGTGGTTTTCATTATTTGCACAGTTTTGAATGTAGGTTTGCATGTATATAACGCCATTTACACATAATTACTCAATCAACAAAATTCGCACTAATAAAATCATAAATTTATGATTCATTGTTAACAAAATTATGTCAAAACTTTAATTTTTCACAATACTCATTTTTACACTTTTGGTTTCTATATATCATGTTATATTGTCATTCCAAGCAATACACCATAAGATTTATTATTTCCTATTGTCTTTTATTAACTTTGTAAATGTCATTGATCATAACAAGTGCCTCACATGACTTATTAGAGGGAAAAAAAAACTAGAATGTCTAGAGACATTCTAAAGCTAGACAAAGTTATTTTGTAAGCATAGAATGGTAAGCTTGGGAGCGATGAGCTAAGATTGATCTCAGATTCAGTGGAAAATCTAATAAAAAACAATTTTATCAAAAAATAAAAGTTTAAATGTACAATTATAAGACCCTATGTACACAATTATAGGTGAAATTGAATATTTTGAAAAAAATCTGGCTCACAGATGCCCACTCATGAAATAGCATTCCCCTATCTAAAGCCATAGGATAATGAATGATTGCCCATCATTTACATAATCCAAACTTATAATCTTTGCATCAAAACATTTAACCTTTAAAAAATTATGTCTAAAGCTCTTTGAAAGCACACCTATACGATGATATGGTCAATCATTGTAATATTTCAAATGCTTGAAAAGAAATTAACTCCAAATTTCACATTTTTCTTTGTCATTTGATGAGCCTTAGATCCCAATGCTAAGTAGTTAAACCTTTAGCGTTATAAAGACTATAATTCTTTAGCTTTAATTTGATTTGTATTCATAATTTGGATTTTAACTTGTTGATTCACGTAGTAGTGCGATTTTCACAGCTCATTTTTGATATTCTTGTTTGAGAATTTATAACAAACCTGATTCATCTAATCTCATTCCAAAATTCTTACCTTAACCCTAAAGGACTGAGCCGTTTTTTCAGTGAAAATCACTCTTGGGGGATTAGTAAGAATGTAGTTTTATTTTATATTTTTTATATTTTTTATATTTTTTATATTTTTAATTTGAGAAATTCAACCATAGGATCTTGTCCTACACTAGATTAGGTACTTTTGGAAAAAAATCAGGTCATTCTAGATGGAGATGAGTGAGATACATCTAAAGTGAAAAGAAAAGTTTTTTTTCATGTTGCTGCAAAATTTTAGAAGCCTTTGACCATTCTTACATGAAAATAATTGCTCTATGCAACTTTGCGCTTTATTTTCCCCATGTACAAGATCAAGTTAGCTATGTGTGGGAGAATTTTCAAATCAATTGGAACTACACAACACATGGGAAAAATCAGCAAGTAAAAAAAAGTAGAGAATGAGTCAAATCACTCAATTGTTAAGAATTTAATTATTAAAATGAAAATTGCAAATCCTAATGGTCAAAATGTTGTGATAAACAATCTACTTCCTTTTGTTTTATTTTATTTTTCCAAAATATTGAAAATTGAGTAAAATAAAGGACTTCAAAGTTTATTTTAGAGTAGAGAACCCATAACTGCCTGCAAACAAAAACTCCTCATAACTTTGATCTCATTGATTGAAATTGAATGATTCAAAACTTCTCACCTATTAAAAAATCTAAAAAACCAATTTCAAAACTTAATTTTTAAAAAAAAAATTTAAGAAGGTTTTGGGCTGCCTAGGCGGGCAGTCCTCCCCAAATTTTTAGAAATGCTTGCGTAACTTCTTCAATAATTGTCGGAATGAGGAACAAATTAGGGTTTAGGAATTATGATCAATGATAAATAAGATCAAGAAAAACAATTCATTTGAAATCTCACAAAAGGTCTACATGCAGTAAGAGAAACATAGATCTTTACAAACCAAGGCACCAAGCTAATGCCCAAATGGGGTTTTAACCCCTAATGGACCAAGCCATTTTTTTTGTAAAAAACACAGAAAACTGCCACTTTTTGGGTAGCAAGTACAATGGTAAGAAAAAAAGTTTTTTACAAGAATCGAATTATAAGATCTTACAATAGACTACAAGAGGTACACATGATAAAAAAATCAGCTCAATCTACACAAAAGTGAGTGAGATATTTATATATGAATTGCGGGATTTTTTTTTTGCTGCTGCCTAGAAATTTCACAAGGCTTTGACCACTTTTAGAGCAAAAACATTACTCTACACAAAGTTGAGGTTTATTTTTCCCATGTAGGAGACCAAGTAAGGTACGTGTAGGAGAATTTTCAAATCAATTGGAACTATACAACACATGGGAAAAAATAGTAAGTAAAATGAAGTAGAGAATAAGTCAAAACACTAAATTGTTAAGAATTTAATTATTAAAATGAAAAATGCAAATTCCAATAGTTGTAATGTTGTGATAAACAATCTACATCCTTTGGTTTTTTTTTTTTTTTTTTTTTTTTCCAAAATAATAAATATTGAGTAAAATAAAGGACTTCAAAGATTATTTTAGAGTAGAGAATCTAGAACTGCCCGCAAACAAAACTCCTCATAACTTTCATCTCATCTATCAAAATTGAATGATTCCAAGCTCCCCACGTCCACATAAGTCTAAAGAACCTATTTCAGATTAATGTTTGAAAAAAATGGAATTTTTAAAGAAGTTTTTGGCTGCCCGGGGAGCAGCATTTTCTAGGTTTTCATGCATAACTTCTTCAATAAATGTCAGAATGAAGAAAAGATTACATTTTTACGTAGATCTTTGAAATCCTCAACTCCAGTAAAAGTTTTAGAAAATCGTACAAAGTAGTTTAGCCATAGGTACATGCCCAAAATCCCATTTGTCCCCCAAAGGGACAATGGTCCGTTAGGGGTTAAAACCAAAGTTTGTGGAATCAAACTTTGATAGTGTAGCTTGATTCCCTAAGGTTCTTCTTTCTACTTGTGATGACAATGACAAGAGTAGCAAGAATGGCTCCTCTTTTGCATTAGCAGAATTATGAACCTCCAACAAGGCCCTTAACCCTTGAGCGCCCAGAGTTATTTCACCAAAATAAGGGTTTTCAAAGACCTACAACTTTGATATATCATATCTGAGTCAATTGGATGATCCACAAAAAGTGACCATTGAAAACACTGGAATACCTACTTGGAAAAGGGCTTGCAAATTTTGGAAATAATTGACCATGGGAGATGGGAGATTATAACATTTGATCGGACAACAAGTGATGGTAAAATCTCAATTTTTGGCAAGTAATTGCTATTTATTGAGTTTTACAAAATTCTATAAGTCCTTGATTCATCTCAAATATTGTGGGTAGCAAGATTAGATGTGAATGCACACACTTGCAAATTATCAAAGATTGTACTTCTTTGAATGCTAAGTTTGAGGATTTCAAACCGCAATGGCGCAAAAAATGATGTACGGCAAAGTTGGTGAGAATTACCTTGAAAAAGGTCCAGAACATGTTTGAACCCTTGCCAATGAATTCCTTACTACCACAAAGTACATTGCAAGGAAGTTTGCAAGGGATATTGACCAATTGCAACATGTAAGATGCTCCTTGCCACCTGGCCGCATATGGTGTTCCATGCAATCATGACTCTCTAGTTACTTGTACAACATTTGACTTGACTTGCCATTACTTCACTTGCAAGGACCACTTGAATACCTTGATAATCCTAGTTTAGTGCAAAATCAAAAAATTAGATATGGTCCTCCAAAACACCTAGTGAAATCCTGAGCGATAGGATCTAGCATATGGGGTGCTCAGATTTTAACTCTTAAAAGACCAACTGCCCATGGGGGCAGTTGGGATTTTGGGCATGTACTTACAACTAAATTACTTTGTGTGATTTTTTGAAACTTTTATGGAAGATGGGGAATTCAAAGATTTGCTTGGCCATCCAATTTTTTCTTCATTTTCATTTATTGAAAAGTTATGCTTGAATTTTTAAACAACAAATGAGGGCAAGCAACCCAAAAACTATTAAAAAAATTGCATTTTAAAAATAAAAATCTGAAATTGGTTTTTTGGATTTATATATATGTGGGAAGCTTTTAATCATTCAATTTTGATTGATGAGTGAGAAGTTTTAGTTTGCAGGTAGGTATGGGACTCCCAAACCTCCATTCCTTTTGCCACTTGTAAAATTTGGTGATTTACTTTTTTGAGCTCTTTGTGTATTTGTTTTTTGACTTTTTTTTTTCTAAGTTGTAGTAGACTAAGATTCCTTGGTTTTCACCATTTGGATCAAAGTAACTCAGATTTTTCAATTTTACATAAATCCTCCAATTTTGCCTAGTGTATATGCAAATTTCATGGCTTTGCTGCATTGCAAGATTTTACAAAGTATGATTCACGCTTCCAAATCATTTGAAAATTCTCCAACGCATACCTAACTTGGTCTTCTACATGGAAAAAATAAACCTCAATTTTGCATAGAGAATTTTTTTTATATAGGTCAAAGGCTTTTGAAATTTCTGGACAGAATGGAAAAAAACTTTTTTTTCCCTCATATGTCAATATCTCACTCCTCTACATCTAGAATGAGTTGATTTTTGTCCCACAAGTACCTCCCATAGTCTAGATCCTATGGTTGGATTTCCAAAAACTTTTTTTCCTACATTTCTACTCATTCCTCCAAAAGTGGCAGTTTTGAGTGACTTTCACAAAAAGAAAGGGCTTGGTCCTTTAGGGGTTAAGAAGTTTCAAGAAGGATAAAAAAGGTCCCCAAGACATGTACTTATTGCAATAAACAAATCACTAATCCCCTATTTCCGCCCACCCTGATTTCAATGCAAGCATGAAAATTGTATTGATGAGCCATCTCAATAGAACAAAGATATTGGTACACTAGAACCATAAATTATGTCTGGGTTTTTGAACTATATACAAACTCTACATTTGGCAAGAACTTCTAAAATAAATAGATATGGCCGCCAAAAGTGGGAAAAGGGGGCAAAAGTAATCCTTGGAAGAGTGTAAAAATTGGAATTGTGGCAAATCAATCTGGATGAAAACCTTGACTTTGGTGGTAATTTCAGCCACCTGAAAAAAAGTTTTGTTTTTTGGCTATATATCACCTCAAACAAAAACACTGGTACAATAAAAAAATCATATGAAGTAGAGTCACTTCACACACTTTCTAATGTACCCGATGTAGGCTCAATAAATGTTAAGAGTGTCAAGTTTTAAGGGCCTTATTGGAGGTTCTAAATAGTCTGTATGGCATATAGACTCAATCTCTAACAAGGCATATACTATAATAATATGGCATATTCAACTAAAACTGAATCTTCCAAAGTCTATAAATAATAATTTAAAAAAAGGCAACTGCAAATCTCCTATTGATTTGTTTAATCATTGAGAGATTTTCTAATATTGTGCTTAAACATTGAGAGATCTCATGGCATTTTGCCTTATTTTGTTTAAACAATGGATAATATCCCAATATTTTGTAGACTTCATAAGTACACATAGTCCATAAATACATGAATAGACCATATTTAGTTAAACATAGCATTAATCCGCCTTGCTCTAAATAACGTAATTGCTCCAAAAAATTTCAAGTGCATGCTCTTATTCCTAGGGGTTTGCTCAGATTTTGTTAAGTTTTTAACTTTTGCGTCAGTGAGTGTGGTTAGCAGTCCTCATCTCACAGGTAACACCAGTTTGCATAATTCTTGGAATAGCTAGGTGCACTAGATTTCATTCCCTTGACTTAGCATTTCATTCTGTTTATCTCTTTGCACTTCTTTATTTGACTACAGTGCCATTACTGAACTCGAGAACTTTCATCAATTGCTAGTTAACTTATTCTAAAGCATTTGAGGAGGTGGTTTAAATTATCTAAGTTATAAATATGTTGGTCTTTTTGAACTTTAGTTGAGGGCTTGAGGCTGTTGAGCCCCTGCTTCATTTGAAATTCTTAATTTTCGTAGTTTGCATCTCGTGGAGTACCAACATACCGGTAGTAGCAGCGTACCTTCCCTGGACCTTCCATAGTTAGCATCTCTTAATTTGTCTTCCATGATCTGCATTTTGTGTATGTTTTTCAAGAATGCGAGCAAAGTGAGTGCTCTAATACATTGATTGTTATCAAACCCATCTTGCCCTGAGTTTATATTTCAGTCAAATTTGAACAACAAAATTGTCTCCAAAGTCAACATGAAGTTCAAGAGAGAAATGATACTTCTTTGGTGTCCATTAACCGTGGCGTTGAGAAATGGTGTACCATTGACTATCATCAGATAGACTTGTGTTTACTAGCTTCATGCCTTTAATTAGCAACAGAGAATTAAGATCTTAAGTTGCCGAGTGATTTTTCCTTAATGACCATGGAGCATCAGAAATGTGCCATTCAAGTGCTCCAAATTCTAATAGCTAATACCCCAAGAGCCTAGAGCTTCAAAATCTGTAGTTTTCCAGTAGGGCTAGTCACACCTTCTTCACCCCATTCTCAATTTTTAGAGAATGGGGAGGTGGCACTTTCTCTTTGATTTGCGGAGGCCCCATTCTTTGAAGAATAATAAGTTTTTTTTTTCATCTCTAGCGGAGAAGAATGGACGTGAAGAAATTTTTGTATGTGAAGTTTTTACCTTTTTTTTCTAACTCTTTTTGCTTTCATACCCATTGTAGTTGGAGACCTTGAGTGAGTGTGTGAATGCAACTTGCTTTCTTACCACATCACCATTTTCTAGGTAAACTAATTCACAATTCTCCATTCTCCACCGACACCTTCTTGAGAGAGAAATCCTCCCATTGGCTCCTATTTCCATTACACAACTTATCATTCTTCATAAGACTTTCATCCTCGCAGAAGGTGTGACTACCCCTAGTGTCTCAGATAGGTAATGAATAGGCGGCCAACGGAAGCCTGGAGCTTTTGTATCAACGACGGATATAGAAACAAGGTTCAGATGGGCTTCGGGTTTCAGTCGGACCTTCAAAACCGCTTCAATTTCTCAAAGCTCAGCCTCAACTGAAACTTCCCAATTTTGTGAAATTCCGCTATTTCAACCAGAATGGGGGCAATAAGAAGGGTGTTGCAAGCCAAGAAGTCAAGTGTCTAAATGACGGATTGCACTTTTGTTTTGCTTCCATCCTCGTGAATAGCTTGGAGCAGGATGACCGTGGTGAGACCTGCTGCAATTTGGTACAACACCATGCACAGCACTCCTGCCCAATATGTGGAGATGTTGAGAACTCCAACAAATTTGGCAACAATCTTCACAACCAACAGGCTGACCAAGCTTAGGGATAGATGTCCAGGAAAGACTGTGATTCTACCATCCTGAATCGGATCCAGGAGGAAGCTCCGGAAGCTGCCAAGTTGAAAACTACTCCGACCAACGTCACCATCGGCTAAACATGTAAGATCTACATGGAGTTTGCACCTCGATCATCAGTTTACTGATGCTGTGCTTTCGTCATCATTCTTCCAACCCCTTAAGGACCAAGGATACATGGGGTATAACCAACAATCTGGTTGATCCAAATTGTGAAATGAAAACTTGCTGGACAAAAGAGAGGCATGGCAGGACTTACTCAGAATTGCCAAACTATGTACATAAGGATGAGGCTTGCTGTTATTGAGTTGCATGTGTACTAAAATCTCTGTTTGGACCTCAAGAATCATATAAAATGATGAAATCGCTGAATCCTCTACAAAATAACCTGAAGGATCGATACACAGCTCGATGATACCACAACTCTTTCACGAGCGTCCGCTTGGAAACGCAGGTTTTCTGACTGAATTGTCGACAATTTCCGAACCTGCAGCAAAGATTATGTGATTCATCATTTTCACTTTTTCGTTAACATCCGACTTCCGGCAATTCAAAGCCCCAAGATAACGACTGACCCCATCGTAGAATTTTTGTCCAAATGATGTTTTCCAAATTGCTTCTTTCCTTCAATCGTTTTGAGGAAAAGTGCTCATAAACAGCTTGTCCATAACGACTATTACATATATTGTTAAACAACTCAATTATAATCATTGTGGACATCTACAATCATACTGAAACAATCCTTTAGGACACGTCTTTCTACTAGTTAACACAAGTCATGAGAATTTCGTCAGTTAGTGCTATTTCTTAAGAAGGTGCTTTTGGGAAATGGCTCTCAAAACCAGAGGATTTGAGACAGTGATGTAGAATTGGAGCAACACCATATTATGTAATCTGGGAAAAAGGGAGGTACCATTTTGTACTCTACCTTAACCCCTAAAAGCCCAAGCCCATTTTTTTGTGAAGATCACTCAAAACTACCATTTTTGGGGAAGTGAGGAGAAATGTAATTTTTTATTTATTTTTGGAAATCCAACCGTAAGATCTTGCCCTAGACAATGGTAGGTATTTAAGAAAAAAGTTAGCTCATTCTAGATGGTGAGGAGTGAGATATTCACCTCTGAAGTGAAAAAAAATGATTTTTTCACTGTTGCCTAGAAATTTCAAAAGCCTTTGATGGCTCCTATATCAAAAAAATTGTTCTACGCAAAGTTGAGGTTTATTTTTTCCATGTAGAAGACCAAGTTAGGTATGTGTGGGAGAATTTTCAAATGAAATTAAGATGTGGATCATACTTTGTAAAATCTTGCAATGCCGTAAGGTCATGAAATTTGCATATAAACTAGGCAAAATTAGAGGATTTATGTAAAATTCAAAAACCCAAATTACTTTGATCCAAATGGTGAAAACTAAGGAATCTTAGTCTACTACAACTTGCAAAAAAAAGTCAAAAATCAAATACACAAAGAGCTCAAAAAAGTAAAGAAAAAAGTTTTACAAGGGGGAAAAAGAATGGAGGTTTGGGAGTCCCATACCTACCCGCAAACTAAAACTTCTCATAACTTTCATCTCATCTATCAAAACTGAATGATTCAAAGCTTCCCAAGTACATAAAAATCTAAAGAACCAATTTCAAAATTTTATTTAAAAAAGTTGCAATTTTTTTTTCTGCCCAATTCTCCCTTGTTTTTCAGTTATTCATGCATAACTTCTTCAATAATTGTCAGAATGGAGAAAAAATTGTACCCGCACTTAGGTCTTCACATTCCCCACCTTGAATAAAAGTTTCAGAAAATCACGCAAAGTAGGTTAGCCATAGGTACCTGCCCAAAATCCCATTTGTCCCCCGAGGGGACAATGGGCTTTTAGGGGTTAAACCCAAAAACAACAAAGAGTTACCTTAAACCAGATTTGAAGGTGTCAAATTCAGTTTGAGCCACTAAGATTTTTTCCCTCTCAAATTCCTCCTCTTAGGTGAGGGCACGTGTACCAAAAAAATTCTAAAGCTTGATTTTAGATGATCACCTAGAACCTTCAAAAATCCCAAAAAGTACCCTTTTACCCAGATTACATAATATGGTGTTGAGCCGTCTGAGACACTCTCGACATCCTAGAGTTGTGCATGTCCTAGAATGTTGAGCTCTGAGGGTTATTGGGGCTACTCAACACAGTTTATCTCAGCGCTTGAATGTCCTTGGATTATAGCATGGGTACATCACATTCCAGAACACCGACATTTTCCAAAATAATGAATACGTGAGAGTGAGGTTTTTCTTGATGGCTTTCTCAAAAATTCCACATCTACGGGGAATTCTTGAATGAACAGTTTCTCTCCGCGGTGAGAAAAATCTTCCATGTTCTTTTTCCTGAGAGAAATCGACTTTACAACGAGTACACCAAATCTGTCACCACAACACATCCCAAGCTAGAGTTGGTTCGTCTAAAACCATATCCGCGAAGGATCATGCGACTTTATACAAAATGGGCTAACGAAACACGAAGCCAAGTGTCCAGCAAACTGGACAATATTCAAATCTATAACATTTAGTTGAAGGCCCAAAACAAGCACAAGTGTTATTAATGGGTAATAACCCACTTTGGAGTAGCTAATGAAATTGGCAAGCTCTGGCGAAATGGGTCCCAATGACGTCAAGATTTTCACGTAACACACAAGTCTCCAAACATAGCATCTCAATCTAAACCCTAAATTGCATCATCCTCCAATAATACCACCTTTCTTTGCAACCAAGAAGGTGAGATCCCTTGGACTTGAGCCCACAAGAAACAACATATTGAAATGCAAGCTTTGCAACTGGTCTTCCTCGGTTTGACGGATAGGAAGCATTTGCATCTCCTCCATGATCTGTAAAAGGTCTAAGAAATCATCAAAATTCTCAGGCGAATTTTCTGAATCCGCATTATTATACCATCCTCCCAAATGAACAGCCACATTATTTAGATAATTGTAGAACCCACCGTCCTCCGTGAATATCACGTCTACTCGAGAATCATCGATGTAGTAACTCCGAACACCAATTCCATCGGGGAACTCGTGTGTTTTCCCATTGGATTCTCTGAATATCCCAAACTCCTCTTCAGTGTAAGGCCTAGGCTCTTTTTTCGCACTCTCCAAAGGCGGTGGTTCTCTGATGAAATCGAAGTCAGCGAGGTTGAACGGCGACTTGGTGTACACCTTGTCACCCTTCCTCACTCGTACAAAGTTCTTCCGAATCTGGTCACCGAACATCAGTTGTTTGCTGAAAGTCGAAAAAAAGGTGCAAATCAGCTCTCTCGTGCCAGGCTGAAACCTTGACTTGAGCATGGCAATCTTGAAGAGATGGACGCACGCTTTCTTAAACACCACCCAGACTCCGTTCAAAAGCAGCGAGCACTGATCGATGACGATGATGGCAATGCTCAGCCACAGAGACAGGCTGTCGTAGCCCTTCGCCTGCGCCATCAAAGGGATGGTGGCGAGGACTCGTGAAACGTTCTGGTTGAGTTCTCTCTCTCGATCCGGCACCGCCAGAAATCTGGTCTTACGAGTATTCGGAATGTAGTCCCCCTGGTAAATCATCTTCAACCCATCCAGCACACTTATCCGATCCAGAATAGCGAATCCCGGCCAAAGCAGGTCTGCCGCAACAGCGAAGCAATCCGGGTTGTCTCGCAAATAGTTCCACACAAAATTGTTTTCAATGTCATATTTTGTGCCACACAGCTTGTAATCTACAGCCTTTATGTGCAGGCACCGTAAATGGGAAGGCACGCCATCTCGATATTCTTCCACAACAGAACTACCACATTTTTCTAAAATCCTGTCTTGCTGTTCACGAGGGACGTAGAAGTTGGTCTTCTCTTGGACCAGCACAATGTAGGTTCGGGACGTAAATGGACAACCCCATCTGCCAATGAGCCACATGAAGGTATGGGCGAGGAAAGCATACGGGAGCCGAAAATACTTGGCCATTCTAAAAAACTGCCAAATCGCATATGCAAACTGGAACCATAACAGACCACCTTGAAGATCCACGGACTGCAAGATATTTCCCATGGCCTGTATCTCAACCACCGATGAGATTTACACTAGCCCACAGAAACGATCTACCTAAAAAAGTCGAACCTCGTTTGAGTAGTGACGACGGCCATGGAGGAGAAACTGTTGCTAGCAGATGCTTCAGTCCATATGGCAAGAGAGATCGATTCGCAAGCGCACTGTACGTCACTGGTGCAATCCCTAATTGCGTGGACAAGGATTCTGCCAACACAACTCTTTGCGTGTTTTGAAAGTTTGGTGGTAGAAGTTATCGGTTGGAGTTGCGCTCGAAGGTTCGAAAGTACGCCATCGATTTGCGCGACCATTTGAAACGTTGCATTGAAACCGGTAGAGCATGTCAATGTTGAAGGAGCTGAGAGCAATGGTAAAAGTCTTCCGTCTCGGGACCCACTACACCTAAAAAAAACTCCATCAAACCTTGAGCAACAGGGATGTGGCAGGGTTCAAGGTTTGGTGCTTTCAGAATGCAGGCGCTCTGGATAACGCGAGTGGAGATTTGATAGAGGACCTCCGCCTGAGAACACCATGCCCATAACTTTAGTGTGTGTATGTTCCCCATTGTTATAATACTATTAAGCATTTTGTCAAAGTGGAAGCCAGCATTTCACTATTCAGCAGCAGGGTTGGAAGTTCTCCACCCGGTTCTCCACCGCAACTTCCAAAGAAGGGCATTAACATTTAGCAGGGATGGGAAATTTCCCAAGCACAATCCAGAGGGCAGAATGTTTAAGATTTTTGGGTGTTGAAAAACTCAACAAACAAGGGCAAGAACGAAAGCCAACATCGGCATTGACATGGGAGTGTAATTTAGAAGGAACCCGAGAGAAGGCCGGCAGCAAGGTGAACCATATTTCAATCCTCGTCAAAGTATGAACAGGTTCGACCCCAAAGACCCAAAGGCCCAAAGGCCCAAGGGGTGTGTTCACAAACTAATTGTCAAAAATTGTGTTTTTGTAGTGTGTTGATGTAAAATGAATATTGCAACCTACTTTTGAAAATTTAACCATATTAAACTGTAGTACTATATTTATGTAATGTGTGCAAAAAAATTCAGCCCATTTGATTGCTTGCAAAAATTGAAGCAATATAATGTTCAAAGTTTGAAAAGTAGTTTTTTTGGTCCCTAGCTACTTGATAAGGTCAATAGGCTTTAGCCCTCTTTGGAGTAAATTTTTTGATCAACATGAATTAACTCCTAAAGCCTGAACACTCATTTTTGGCAACATAGAAATTTTGGGCAACTCACTATCAATGAGGTTTTCATTTTTTTTTCTTTGAAATTTTCACACATGATATGTCCAAGGAGTAGCTTTAAGGCCCAACAATTTTCATAACTTTTGACTTCTTGGTTCAAAAGTTATTGCATGATATGTAGTTTTCTTTGCTCAGAGGGCAGTCCAAATACTTTTTCAAAAATTACATTGTTTGAATTTTGTTTTTTGCAATTGGTTCTTTAGATTTATATGTACTTGGGAAGCTTTGAATCATTTCATGTTTATCAATGAGATGAAAGTTATGAGGAGATTTTGTTTGTGGGTAGTTATGGATTCTCTACTCTAAAATAAACTTTGAAGTCCATTAATTTACTCAATTTTCAATATTTTAGAACAAAAACAAAAAAAAAACCAAAAGATGTAGATTGTTTATCACAACATCATCACCATTGGAATTGGAATTTCTCATTTCCATAATCCAGTTCTTAAGAATTTAGTGGTTTGAATCATTCTCTACTTCTATTTACTTACCGTTTTTTTTCCATGAATTTTACAATTCCAAATGATTTGAAAATTTCAAGTGTGTACCCAACTTGCTTTGAAGAATAAATCCAAAAAACTACAACCACTTTGGAATTTTTTCATACAAAAATATGACCTTGTGAAGTGCACCTGCTCAGATTTTTGCAGAGACAAAAAATGGCTTTTTGTAAATTCAAATTCAAATATCTAACAATCTATAATGTGAAAACTCTTGATTTTTTTTGCATCTTTTGATACTAGTGTAGTACAAGATCTTATGGTTACATTTGTCAAAAAAGTTTTTTTGTTAAGATTTGGTACTTGTACTAGAATGGCAGTTTTGGAGCAATTTTGGTGAAAACTTGAGCTTAGTGCTTTAGGGGTTAAAGCTTTTCCCCATTAAAGCAATAGTAACACACTTATACCACACCATGTTTGCAGAAGTGTACACACATGGACAAATCATGAATAACAAATATGATAAATAGAATTATAGTATTAATATTGCAAAAGTAAACAAACAAACAATAAAACAAAAAAGGGGAAATTACAAAATGAGTAACAAAAACAAAAGAAATTATAGTTTGGGTAACAATTTCAAAGTAATTACAATTTGGGTAACAAAACCTGATCACCTCAATGAATTTTGCAACTATTGAAGGCGCAAGCAATTGAAGCCAGCATCAACATCATTGCCAACTTGTCATGAGGTCATGACCCTTGTTCTCTCAGTTGCAATCAGTTGCAACCCTTGCTTGCATCTAGCAGCCAATGTTTGCCAAACAATTGTAGATCACACACTATCAAGGAACAATCACTTATCTTTTGTTCACAAGTGTACCACTTTAGAACTTCTACCTCACATGCTCATTGGTCACGTCTCACTCATGGACGTACATTGTGCACCGTCTTCCAACACAAGTTGATTTATAAATAGTTGTTGAATATTGTTTAGATGGTGCGCAATGTACATCCATCAGTGAGACGTGACCAATGAGCGTGTGAGGTAGAAGTTCTAAAGTGGTACACTTGTGAGCAAAAGATAAGTGATTGTTCCTTGATAGTGTGTGATCTACAAATGTTTGGCAAACATTGGCTGCTAGGTGCAAGCAAGGATTGCAACCGATTGCAACTGAGAGAATTGTTGAAGCAAGATATCACACGTCAAGGATATTGATATCCGGCCTCACAGTTCTCTCCATGTACTAGGATTCTCAATAAAGGACATGGTACTGCGGTCATCAACTGATGACCTAATGGAAGTAATGGGGGTCGCCCTTAGGATGGAGTGGGTTGCCATCTGGCAGCCACAGCTCAAACACTTGAGTACTTTAGTTAGTGGGGCGTTAGGCTTTGAGTAGTATAAGATGTAGGATCTTACACTGTAGAATTATCTGTTATCAGAGTAGCTCAGGGAAACTGGCAAGTAGTTCCTACTATTTCTACATGGTATCATCGCAGGTTCCATCCCTCGAATCCTCTTGCCTCAATCTTTTTTCTCTTAATTCTTTTCAGATCCAATAATGAGTCCAACAAATCCCGTAAGTCTCATTTTTCCGTTCCAGTATCTCCAGATGGCCTTTTGTGATTGCTTTGGGGGCAATGCGTCCAAGCTCAAAGGTGTGTCAAAGTACAATGTTTGGCGCTTCAAGATCCGAAATGTCCTGATCCGTGAGGATTGCTGGAAGTTAGTTGAGCCGGAAGTTGGAGGTGTAGCTCCTACTGAACCCCCAAAAGTCGCTGCTCTGGCCCTTGAGAAGCGCAAGGTGCTCACCGTCTTATCTTTGTCTGTCAGAGACAGTGTCATATTGTATGTAGCATACTTCACAGATCTAGCTAAGTGCTTGAGAATGCTCAAACCTCCCCCTCAAGAAGTAAGTGCAAGTACAACCGGGTTCTAACACAACTAGGAAATGAGCTATAATAGCAAGAGGGTGGGTTTGGTTGTAGATTTCCAACTACAAATGCCTTCCAAGCAATGGATCTTTACTAACAAGCCTACAACATACAATGATGAACAAAGAGAAGGGCAATTTTACTTAATATTTCTCACGTGGGGTCTCATGGTTAATTGAAATGGTGACGTAAGTAATCATGCCTCATCATGGGGTTCTCATACCCTAGGTCTTGGTCATAAATGGCCTCCATCCTTAGGTGATATAGTGGTGCTAGATCAACAAATAATAACTCTATTTTAGGAACAAATAATCACAACACTCAAGTGGGTTGCTAGATCAACCTTTCTTATCGTACCGGTTTAGTTTATAGTAATGTGATGAATAATCACTACATAAACCGGTTTCCAAATTCCAACGTTTTGGAGGGTCTCTCCTTCTTTGACAGAGCACAATAAAGTCTTCAATGTAAGGAAATATCTCTTAATTCTTCCAATGGGTCAAATGTGAGGGATTATCGGTTGGTGGATCCACTATGACACAAGTTCTAATCCAACAAAATAAGGGTCCTCCCTTACTTTGGAGCAATTGTTAAACTATCATGTTAATCCAAAAAATGGGTGAGGACATTTAAGAGCTCCCAAAGCTACCATCAAAAGTCAAGAAAAATCCTTGATATGTAAGGCCAAACCTGCTGGCAAGGGGGCCAAAGTTCAAGGCTACAAGGCTAGATCCAAGGGCCGGAGGTCGGGTATCGGCGGCTTGGGTATTGGCAAGCTTGGGTACCAACGGCGCTGCCGTGAGACTGGGAAGAGTGGGAGTTGGAATTCAAGAGGGTGCTGGGTACCCGAAGGGCACTACTGGTCACAGCAGAGAATTTTGAGAGTGAGGGCTGAGGCTCAAGCTCGAGAGCAATGCTGGTCACACCAAGAATTGTGAGAGTGAGGGCTGGCCGAGAGCTCGATGAGCAATGCTAGTCATGTAGAGAATTCTGATAGTAAGGACTAAGCTAGGGCTTGATGGCCAATGCTGGTCACGGCAGAGAATTCTAAGAGTGAGGGCCAGCTGAGAGCTCAATGAGCAATGCTAGTCACGTAGAGAATTATGAGAGTAAGGACTAAGCTAGGGCTCGATGAGCAATACTGGTCACAAAAGAGAATTCTAAGAGTGAGGGCTGCTAGATCTCGAGAGCAATGCGAGTGACTGGCAGAGAATGCTGAGAAGTGAGGGCTTGACCGAGGGCTTGATGAGTAGGGCTAGTTGCTAGCAGAGAATTTTGAGAAGTGAGAGCTAGCTAGAGCTCAGTGAGCAGGTTGGTTACTAGTAGAGAATTTTGAGAAGTGAGGGCTAGCTCGAGCTTGATAAACAGGGCTGGTTGCTAGCAGAGAATTCTAAAAAGTGAGCGCTAGCTCAAGATCGGTGAGCAGGCCGGTTACTAGCAAAGAATTCTGAGAGAGTAAAGCTAGCTAAAGCTTGAGAGCACGCTGGTGCTAGCAGAGAATTCGAAAAAGTGAAGGTTTGGCTAGAGCTCGAGAGCAGTGTGGGGTGTCAGCCTTGGAATTTCAAGGGGTGGAATCCAGGTTGCGTCTTCACAATAGAATGTGGGGAGTTTGGGCGGCTAGTAGTGCCACAAGCCAAAGAATCTATGAGCGAGGCTAGGCCTCAAGCTGAGAGAATCTAGAGACTTAGTGGCTTCTCAAAGAGCTACAAGAGGAATCGGATCAACTGGCCAAAGTTGAGCTAAGATGATTCCAAAGGAGCTGCTAGGAGGGCTTGTTCTGATATGATGGGAGAGTTTTGGTAATGCAATGGTAAGCTGGCTCTAAATACTGAATACTCCTCTCCTGATTAGCAACCTTGAGGGCTGACATGGTGACTTCAATGCTTAATTAGGACTTCTAAGAAGTATGGAAGAGCAGCATTACCAAGTCTTAATCCAACTTCCTAGGGGCTTGTAGGACTCAAAGTAATGCAAACAAGTTTTAACTATCTAATGCTTGGAGTGGACAAGGGCAGGTGACAAAAAAGACCTTGGAGAGAGTACAAGTGATCCAAGGAAAAAGGCAAGAGTTGGTAACCAAAAAAAGAGGACAATTGTTGTTTGGGGAGGAAGTGGACCTCCCTTTACACATTTGGGGGAGGATACCTTGGCCCTCTATCTAGGAGATCCATAGATCCCTTGAAATCTACCTAAAATCTAAGAAAACTAAAAAACGGATGAAATCTAGATGAATTTGCCATAACTTTTGCAGCGTGGCTCCAAAAAAACAAACAAATAGTGGCATTGGATTCCTTAGACCCAAAATAGCCGGTTTTGGTTGTTCATACTCCCAATTCCAAGCTACAGGGCGTCAGGAAACTTGAATGAAGGGTTAGAGGTGGATAGATGAAAAATCCAGAATTGGAAATTCATCCCAAGAATGAGAAATTGACTTCCCAAGGTCTTCCAACATTGTCGGGGAAGCCGGGAAACACTCCTTGTTTCTGTCCATGGGGTTCCAAATGAATGATATCTGGAAATTGGATGTCAAGTGCCTACTTGAAATTGGATGGATATTGTTGTTCAAGGCCTTGCTGCTATCGAAATGACTTGAAACTTGGGGGATCTTCATAAATCCTTGAGAAACTCTTCCACAAATTTTGGTGGCATTTTATTGCCATTTGTCAACCTCCTTTCACCAGGGTCAACTAGTAGCCTAGTAGGGTTGACCGCTTGGAATCACGCTCTCTATGGAGCAAAAGGTATTGGACACCTTGGGTATAGACGCACCAAATAATCTAGTGATGGGACATGTGAGCTGGATAATGTGGCCATTGGCCATAGTAGCAGCCCTAAACTAACCTTCTCTAATTAGGTTAGTGGGGACTTTTAGAGGAGATCTCAAGCCCCATGAATGTGTGTCACTCAAACTAACTAAAAACTATTAAAATCTCACCAATCGCTCCTAATGACTCACCAAATGCAGTAGGATAAATGGCGTACCGCTAACCATTTGATCTAACTACTCTAAATCAACATAAATGGCTATTCCACTTATATTGATGTGATCTCAAAGCTAAGTAAAACGAAAAATGAATTCAGGACTTTTGGTGCTAAATCTGGGACTCACAATGTTGGACCACTCTCCAAACACTCTACTCTAGCACAAACAACTCTAGGAAGCTTTTGCTCAGGCGCAAACTTACAAACTTGAAGCTAGAACCTAGTCAGTCAGTCCCCTTGTTTTTGCAAGAACTTCAGACCATCATCACCGACCTTGCAGGCATAGGCGAGAAGATTTCTAATGCAGAGCTGGTGGAGCAATTCCTCATGGCGCTTCCTGACACCCATGAATCACTCGCTAATACTCTCATGTATGGACCCAACTTTCTCCACTGCCTGAAGTCATGAGCATACTCCTCCAAGACAACCTTTGGCGTGGCATGCGGCAAAAGAAGACCGACACCGAGGCGCTCATGGTGAAGACTCTAGTGTAGAAGTTTGGCACCTCTACTCGTCCTCGCCAGCGCAAAACAAGCACCACTTGCCACTACTGCAACAAGCCCGACCACTGGCTCTGGATCTGCCCGGAATTGTCTGCTGAGCTTAAGAAACGCCGTGCCAACTTCTAGGCTCATGCAACCAATTCCTAGTCCAACACAATCAACTATGTCGACAACTTCACCACCCCTGATAACTTTGGTAGTAATCACTCAAACTCTGATCCTGAGATTACCGCAATTGTTACAAAGGTCAATCTTATTGTGATAGGTCCATCTCAAGATTGGTATCTAGACAATGGTGCCTCTAAGCATGTAACGGGGACCCCAGCTTCTAATTGAGATATTATAGCTGATAGTTGCTCCCGTGTTAGCACTGCAAGGGGGAGTCGCTGGCAGTTGTTGGTATAGGCAAAGCCGACATTGTGATCAATTTTGGATCAATAAACATCTTTGACATTTTGTATGCACCGGGTATAACCAAGAACCTTCTTTCCATAGGTTTAATTACTAACAGTTCCAAAACATCCCATGTCTTGTTCAATAAAGATCAGGTCCTCATTCTCTAGAATTTTAAATTACCTCAGAACAGTCAGTTCATGGCACAAGGATCTTGGAACAAAGCAAATGGTTTGTATAGGTTTTACCCACCCATTGGGACTGTCAATAGTGTTGAGGTTAACAAAAAAACCTGGTCCACGTACCTTTGGCACCAACGCTTAGGACATGCTAACTACAGAACAATAGCATACATGTCTAGACATTCTAAAGTCACTTGTCTACCTCCTTTAGATCCCAAGCCTCACACCTGTGTCGCTTGTCAAGTAGGTAAGCAAAGTCAAACCCAAGTCCCTTGGCATCATGCCCCTCAAAACCCTGACCACCACCATTCTGGAGCTCAAGATCCTGGCATTCATCACTCCGCACTTACAACCTCCAGTAGCACTTGGAGCTGTCAATCTATTATCAGGTCCCCGCTCTCCCTCATACATTCCAATCTTTGTGGACCACTCGGGACACCCTCTCAACCTGATTCTCGCTATATTCTTACATTCACAGACAACTATAGCAGGTTCACTTGGGTATATTTTCTCAAACACAAGAGCAAAATCCTTCAAATATTTTTGCCAATTTTGGATTATGATAGAACTCTAGAGCAACCAAAAGATTAAAGGCATTATGTCAGACAATGGCAGTAAATATACCTCCAAGGATTTTGTGACATACTGTGAAACCAACAGAATCTTCCGCCAATTCACACAACCGTATACGCCACACCAAAATGTTGTGGCTGAGCGCAAGAACTGGAGCTTGCTAGAAAAAACACAAAGTCCGGCATACGCGTGTGATCTCTCCACCAACCTCTGGCCAGAGGTAATTCACACCTCAAATTATCTGATCAACCAGACTGCGACAAAGGCAAACCAAGGCACCTCACCTTATGAAAAATTATCAGGTACGGTCCCCTCAGTTGCACACCTTTGAGTTTTTGGCTATTGAACATTTGTGGTTGATAACACACCGTCTCGAAAAAAATAGTCACCTAGAGCCATTGAATGCATATTTATAGGCTATGACAAAGATTCCACCGGGTTCAGAAACTTTTATCCCTTAACTAGAAAAATCCTTGTCTCTAAGGATGTTAGCTTTGACAAAGAATACTATCCATTCAAACACCCCATAGCTGCTCCAAGTGATCACTTCCCAAATATCCTTGAATCAATATTCATACCTCAGTCCAGTAACCCAGAACCCATAAACTGGCCGCTATGCATAAATTCCGAATTGCCCGGTGTCGGGTTGAGAGGAGCGCGCCTTGGGAACATGCAGGGTGTCTTGCTGCGATCGTGCGTTGCCGACTAAAATTGTCGTCAATCTTGATCTTCTCTTCAAATCTTCAGTCTTCAGTTTTTCGTTGGCCTATCATGTGGCTGGCTCTAAGGGTATAAGGGTCAAGGTAGGGATAAGAGCCCACTGGATACAGGACGGGTAGATCGGGACAGCAGACACGAGCTGCCGTCCGTATGACGGGATCCTAAAATCAAATTCAAGATCTGCTGGCAAATACTCCAAATCGTGAGAACAGAGCAAGTCTCGACCATGTGGGTGATCAATTCCACTTCGTCACCACGACAATAAATGGGGTTAAGTTTGGTTTAATTCAAACTGCTCGCAATAAAGTTTACAAAACAAAATGGAAATAAATTGACAAACGAGCCTCCAAAGCTGGGTAGGAATAACAAAGCCACATCCTACACATACATAAAAAATAAACCCAAAACATTCCTCTTGAAATCTTCATATCTTCAGATCTTCAAGTCTTCATGTCTTCAAGTCTTCATGTCTTCAAGTCTTCATGTTTTAATAAAAACAATGAGAAAAGTCACAAATAACAGGTCCTAGAAAAGCTGCGACTTTCTATCTAGTGCCACAGAAGGCTCAAGGATCCAAATGCTAAGTATAATAACAATTTGAAAAGTTCTTTTAACCTTCTAACATTCCTCAAAATTTCAACTCAATCTAAGCTACTGTCTAAAAGTTATGCGGGTTCAAAGTAGAGGCTCTTCTTCCTCCTTACAAACTAAACACTGTTTTTATAAACCTCTATAACTTTTGTTCTATATGTCATCCATAGAAACTTGATATCAATTTAAAAAGATGATATCACTGGCTACAATCTATAAAATTTTCACTTCAAACTAAAACTTTGTCCAAAAGCTCTAGTCAATCAAAGCGTGGGTCTCAACTCTTTAGATAGCACCCAAACCCCCAACTTCTACCCACTATAACTTTTTCAATAAAACTCAAAATGAAATGATTAAAGACAATTTGAAAAGCTATGACAACAAACTATCACTTCTAAAAATTTGAAAAGAAAATTTCATACTGTTCAAAAGTTGTAGCTCTTCAAAATTTTGGCCTTCTCATAACAAAAGAACAGCCACCTCCAAACCTTCACACCTTCATAACTTTCTTGTTCAAGCTTCAAATCTCAAGTTTAAGGATTTTCTAGAAAGTCAAGACTAAGATAAACACTCCCTTCAAATTTTGTTGCAAAATGACATACAGATCATAAGTTATGGCTTGTCGAAATCTCAGCCTTTCTTCATAGTTTGGCTTTTTGACTCCAAATTTTAAGCACTCATAACTTTTGCATCACAACTCCAAACCAAACTTGCAAACTCATTTTGAAAAGGTAATCACACAAGAAACAACCTCCTCAAATTTCAATTCAAAATCATGTATACACAAAAAAATCTCTCTCATCAAAGTTTTAGGTTTTTCCTCCTTCTTCTCATCAACACTCATATACTAACTTCCAACAACTAAGGGATCTTTCCTCCATAATTTCGACCTTATCTAAAGTAGGGAGGTGGGGCACATCAGCCCATGCCCTTTTCTATCATAACCCCACTATAGATGCCAAACCCTTTTTCCTTTCACACCTTTCCTATTGACTTTTAAACTCTTAGTATTTTTATTGAAACAAAGGCAAAATATATGAGCCTCCAAAACATTTAGAGAAACATATGAAAATGATTAAATTACAAAATAAACACCATCGTAAAGTGGCCATGTGCCCTTGCAAGCATATAATAGCGTTAAACGCTTGTCTTCAGTCGCCAAGTCGTGGACTTGGTTGGCTGGAGAAGCGGTCGTCTCTGGTCGCCCGCCGGTCCGGGTTCGAATCCCATTGGACTCGTTGAGCAGTGATGGCGGCTCACTGCTTGGCAGCTAGTGAGGCAGGAAATTGGCCCAGCCAACCCGCTACCTACCCCCCTGAGCTGTGCATGTGACAAGACGGCGTAGCGCACTGGAATTTATGGCTGCTGCACTGTCACCAAACTGTGGTCCTTGCCACGACCACCCCTTTTGTCTCAACCGTTGATTTTTTGAAATCAACACAAACATAAATATATAACGAGTATCTACATGATGGAGATATCTCCATCAGGAAACCGGTAGCAATGCCATTTCGGCACTCACACTGTCGGTAATGCTTTTCCTTGCCTTGGTTACTGATACACCCAATACTCCTCTTGAAGTTGTTGATCCACACTTCAAAACAAGAACTCCCAATTCCGTAATTAGAGTTCTATCATCCACTCTAGTCCTGACTCCCAATCTTATTCCCAAACAATCTGAACCATCTGATTAGGAGGTGCTCCCACCTCCCATTCACCATCCACAGACGCTTAATCAAGACCAAACCCAAGTTTGGATGACTAGAAGTGGGCAGATCTGCAAAATCCCATCCCATTTGGATAACTTCCAACTCCATATCGCTGACTTTGGATCATTGCCCATCAGACTTACTCTACCCCAATACCTTCAAGAGGCTCTCAAAGACCCTCGCTAAATCAAGGCTATGAAAAGCAAAATGTCATCCATATACAAGAACAACACTTGGACCTTGGCTCCCTTGCCACCACACAAAAAAGCAATTCAAACCAAGTGGATTTATAGGATAAAAGCCAACACTGACAGGAAACTTAGAAAACTCAAAGCCCGATTAGTTGTACAGGGATTCAAGCAGAAAGAAGGAACAGATTATACCGAGACCTTTGCCCCTATTGTCAAATAGAATACACTTTGGAGCATCGTGGCGCTTGCAAGACTTCATGGCTGGCATATCTTCCATCTTGATGTCAAGACCACTTTTTTAAACGGTACAATTGACGAAGAAATATACGTGACGTTGCCTCCTGGATTCACTGACGCTTCCATTCCACCTGGTTAAGCCTACAAACTGAACAAGGCACTTTATGGGCTAAAACAAGCGCCTAGGGCTTGGTATAAGAAAGTCAATGGCTATTTGCTGGGCCAAAGACTTCTCAAATCAAATGTTGACTACAACCTTTACTACACCAACAAAGAGGGCAAATTGACACTTCTTATTCTCTATGTTGATGATGTGTATCACACAGGGGATGACGAGGCCCATATTGCGCTTATTGTAAGTGCTCAAACCTCCCCCTTGAGAAGTAAGCGCAAGCATAACTGGATTCTAACAAAACTGGAAAATGAACTATAACAGCAAGAGGGTGGGTTTAGTTGTAGATTTCCAACTAAAGATGCCTTCTAAGCAATGGATCTTTACTAAAAAGCCTACAACATACAATGATGAGCAAAAAAGAGGACAATCTGTTTCTAATGTTTCACACGTTGGATTTCATGGGTAATTGAAATGGCTAAATAAGTGATCATACCTTGTCATGGAGGTTTACATACCCGATGTTTTGGTTGTGAATGGCCTCCATCCTTTTGTGGTTTGGTGGTGCTGGGTTAATGTATAATACTCTATTCTAGGGACAAATAATCGCAACGTACCACTAGACTAGGAGGGGTAAAACTCGCTAGTGGCTCGGCTTTCCTGCCGTAATTGTGACAAATAATCACAACGTCAGGAGTACGCCTAGAAAGAAGCTTGGAGATCCTTATACCCTTTTGTGGTGACCCAAATAGTGTATAAGATGATGCCAAGTGACCTTTGTCTTGTTAGTGGGCTAAGTATGACGGGTACGCACTTCTAAGTGGGGCCTATGATGCAAAGGGAGACCTCCTAAAAAATTTCTTATGGTAAAGCCTAGCACAAACAACGCAAATGCAATCTTAGCACATGGCCATGTGAGATACTTGAAGGACAAATAAGTGGTTGAGCTCTTAATGCTCTAACCCCTTCCTTCTTAGTTATCCTAATTTCCCCAAATTTTAGCCTTGAGAGCCAAACCCAAGGCCAATTGAAGCTGCAGGCTTTGAAGCTTTGGAGGGAGAGCCGTGGATGAAAACTGTTGGATGACTACTGTGGATGAAAATTGCCAGATGAAAAATTGCTGGATAGAAGCTGTGGATGGATGGCTGGCTGAGGGCCATGGATGAAATATCGTGGATGAACTGCTGGATGAATTGTTGGATGGACTGCAGTTAGTGAATTTGAGGGAGACAGGGCTCAAATGTGATCTTCGAGGAAGCAGCGCTAGTGAACTCGAGAGAGACAAGGGCCGAAGGTGATCTCAAGAGAGCAACGTTGGCAAATTTGAGAGAGACAAGGGCGTTGGTGAATTCAAGAGAGAACAGGGATTTGAGTGAAGTCTCAAGAGAGGACAGTTGGTAGACTCGAGCGAGAAGGGAACCCAAGGGGCAGCAGCTGGTAGATTTGAAAGCTCTCGAGAGAGGGGTAGCTGAGCAAACTCAAGAGAGAGACAGGGTTAGGCTTTGAGAGTGACAAGGGTTGAATGTGATCTCAAGAGAAGGTAGCTGGGTAGACTTGAGAGAGAGACAAGGTAGACCCAAGAGAGAAGGGACCAAATGTGATCTCAAGAGAGGGTAGCAAGGTAGACTCGAGAGAGAGACAGGGTAGACTTTTAAGAGAGAAGGGACCAAAATGTGATCTTGAGAGGGGTAGCAACTGGTAGGCTTGAGAGAGCAGCAGCTGGTGAATTTGAGAGAAGCAAAGGGCCGAATGTGATCTCAGGAGAAGGCAGCTGGGTAGACTTGAGAGATAAGAGGGCTGAATGTGATCTTAGTAGAGGGGCAGCTGGGTAGACTCAAAAGAGGAGCAATTTGGGTTGACTAGAGAGAGGGGCAGCAGCCAGTGAATTTGAGAGAAACAAAGGGCAAATGTGATCTCAGAGAAAGGGCCAGCAGGTAGACTCGAGAGAGAGACAATTGGTAGGCTCGAGAGAGTAGCGGCTAGTGAATTTGAGAGAAACAAAGGGCCAAATATGATCTCAAGAGAGAGAGAGGCAGCTTAAGTAGACTCAAGAGAGAGGACGGCTGGATAGACTTGAGAGAGAAGGGGAACCAGATGTGATCTCAGGAGAGGGGCAGCAGGGTAGACTCAAGAGAGAGGGGCAGCTGGGTACACTCGAGAGAAAAGGAGACCGGATGTGATATTAGGAGAGGGGCAGCAAGGTAGACTCAAGAGAGAGGGGCAGCTAGGTACACTCGAGAGAGAAGGAGACCGGATGTGATATCAGGAGAGGGGCAACAAGGTAGACTTGAGAGAAAGGGGCAACTAGGTAGACTTGAGAGAGAAGGGGACCGGATGTGATCTCAAGAGAGGGGCAGCAGGGTAGACTCAAGAGAGAAGGGCAATTAGTGAGTTCGAGAGAAACAAAAGGGCCGAACGTGATTTCAAGAGAGAGGGGCAGTTGGGTAGACTCGAGAGAGAAGGGGACTGAATGTAATCTCAAGAAAGAGGCAGCAGGGTAGACTCAAGAGAGAGGGGTAGTTGGTAGGCTCAAGAGAGAGGGCAATTGGTAAATTTGAGCGAAACAAGGGAGCCAAATGTGATCTCAAGAGAGAGGCAGCAACTGGTAGACTCAAGAGCTCTCAAGAGGGGCAGTAGCTGGTAAGCTCAAGAGAGGGACAACTGGTAGGTTCAAGAGAGTAGCAGCTAGTGAATTCAAAAGAAACACGGGGGCCGAGTATGCTCCAATTGTCACTAGCCAAGAGACTCTAGAGGCAAGGCGAGGCCTCAACGGAGATAATTTCTAAGCCGGGTGACTTTTCAGAGAGTTGCTAAGGGAATTGAGAGAGCTGGCCCAATAAGGCTAAGTTGTCAAGATTCCTTAAGAACTGCTAGAAGGGCTTGCGATGTGATGATGTGGTGGGGACAAAGTTCTGGTAAGGTTCTAGTAAGCTAACACTCTAAATGGGGACTAAGGGAGCACTAGGACTTCTAAGAAGTATGGAAAAGCGGCCTCACCAATCATAATTCAACTTCCTAGGGGTTAGTAAAACCAAAAACGCTAGGGGATCACTACGGGCCTTCCCCTTCTAATAGACCAACACTCTCTCTCCTCACAAAGAACTCTAATACACAAGGAAAGGGGGAAGAGTCCCACAAATTGGGACCGCAAGGGAAGGACCAAGGTGACCGTTGACAAGTAAAGAGTGATGACAAGTGATAAGTGGCCAAGGAGTGTTTTTGGGAGGAGGTGGGCCTCCCTTTATACTTTTGAGGGGGGTCCACCTCGGCCCTCTATCTAGGAGATCCATAGATCCTTTGAAATGTACCTAAAATCTAAGAAAAACCAAAAATGGATGAAATCTAGATGAATTTGCCATAACTTTTGGAGCGTGGCTCTAAACAACAAAAAAACAATGACATTGGATTCCTTGGACCCAAAATAGTAGATTTTAGTTATTCACACTTCCAATTCCAAGCTACAGGGTGTCGGGAATCTTGAATGAAGGGTTAGGGGTGGATGGATGAAAAATCTAGAATTGGGAATTCATTCCAAGAATGAGAAATTGACTTCCCGAGGTCTTCTAACGTTGTTGGAGGAGCTAGGAAACACTCTTTGCTTCTGTCAATTAGACTCCAAATAGATACAATCTTGAAATTGGACGTCGTGCGCCTTCTTGAAACTGAATGGATGTTGCCGTTCGAGGTTTTGCCACTATCAAAACAACTTGAAACTTGGAGGATCTTCATAAATCCTTGAGAAACTCTTCCATGAATTTTGGTGGCATTTTACTGCCATTTTGCAACCTCCTTTGACCAGGGTCGACCGATAGCCTAGTAGAGTTAACTGCTTGGAATCACGCTCTCTGAAAAGCGGAAGGTCTTGGGAACCTTAGGTATAGATGCACCAACTGATAATGTGACTTAAACTAGGTGATGTGACCCTTGGCCATGGCATGGCTAGTTTACTCCTAAACTAACCCTTTCTAATTAGGTTAGTGGGGACTTTTGGAGGGGATCCCAAGCCCCTAGTAACCTTGTCACTCAAACTGACTAAAACCTACTAAATCTCACTAAATCACTCCTAATGACCTACCAAATGGAGTAGAGTAAATAGCGTACTGCTAACCATTTGGTCTAATTGATCTAAATCAACATAAATGGCTATTCCACTTATATGGATGTAATTTCAAAGCTAAGTAAAACAAGAAAGAAATTTAGGACTTCTGGTGCTGAATCTGGGACTTACACTTATTAGGGCCAATATCCAGACTAAATTTGAGATGTCTAACTTGGACTTGCTCTCTCATTCTCTCGGATTTGAATTCCACTTCCTTCCTACTAGGATAGTAGTCACCCAACAACACTACATTCAGTCAATGCTAGAAGAATTTGGACTCTCAGAGTGCCAACCGACAAATGGGTGAATGCAAGGTTGAGTGGCTCAATTTTGGCAAAAGTCCCTATCTTCAGAGTCCCTTAAGTGGGTTTAAGGATTTTGATTCAATTGTTAGTTTGTAATTGCATCAAGTGTCATGGCGGCTAACTGGCCTCTTCATGTCTACAATGGACTTATAAACTCAATCCAACGGTTTGATATCTCCGGAGTTGTTCTTTTTGAAATTATCCACTGCAAGCTGTGTTCTAGGGCTTAGACTTAAATCAATCAAAGTTATTCAAAAAGTCCTTATCACTAGAAGCACTTCTAGAACTTAGAAAAATACTCAAGTTGCACAAAAAAATTGGAAAAACAAAAAAAACAAAGGAGAAAAAGAACTCGTAAGATTGAAGGTTTTAAAAGGCTTTAAAAGATCCTTGGCAAATATTCTATACACATTTACAAAACAAGATTATATTTTCTTAAAATTTTACCTAGAAATCCAATAGAATCATAGTCCTTTGTATTCTTTTAGGTAACTAAATCATCTTTAAAAAGTCCTTGAAAAACTTGCAGATAGCAGAAATGTCACACTCACCTTTTTTCAAAAGTCCTCCACACCTCCATAAAAAGCCAAAAAAGAAACTGAGCAACATTGTTGTAGTTACAATAAAGTTTAAATTTTTGCAATGGATTATTTTTTCTTTTTTGATAATTTCCAATGCACCATTTTGGCATTTGAAAATTGAGTGTGTGCAGTTTTTTACGGTTTGTCACGTTTTTGAGCCACTCAACCATGCATTCACCAAAATACCCTAATGCAAGAAAAACTCCACCTAGTACCTGACATGCAGGCTTCTGCCACTGAACCTCTGGAATATCAAAGGATGGATAGGAAACTTATCTTCCCCACCCACACCCGCCCTGATATCTCCTATGTTGTTAGCATAGTAAGCTGCTTCATGACAGCCCCCCAAGAGCCACACCTTCACGCCGTCAATCATATCTATCGGTACCTGTGCGGCACTCCCGACCTCGCCCTGAATTGTTGTCGAGGGGGGGATAGTGATCTACTCAGCTTTACCGATGCCAATTGGGCTGGCAACGCCTACAATCAGAAGTCCACCATTGGATACCTCTTCCTGCTTGGAAAGACACCTATAACCTGGAACAGCAAGAAACAACCAACTATCGCGCTATCCTCCATTGAGTCAGAATACATGGCCCTCATTGAAGGAGCAAAGGAAATAGTTTGGCTTTGACAATTTTTTGACAAACTCAAGGGACGTGACCAAAAAATCCCAACCCTAATTTACGAGGACAATCAAGGTAGCATCAATCTTGCAAAAAACCCTATTTACCACGGGAGAACAAAACATATAGAGGTGTGATATCACTTTATACAGGACAAGGTATAAACAAGCAAAATTGACCTAGCATACATTCCAACCAAAGATCAACTGGCTGACATACTTACAAAACCATTGGGCCGAATAGCCTTCGAGCAATTGCGAGACAAATTAGGGTTAGTCAAATTAGACAAAATCCCAAACATTCTTTACTCAAAGTAGGTCAAGCACTATCAAAGCAGCGTGAAAATTACAGAAGGAAGAGTAAACCTGGCAAAACTTATGATCTAAGCCTAAAAGCTATCTCTGCTATGTCTTCCTCAACCAATTGGCGGAAATTAGCAACTTCCTCTAAAAACCGCTGCTTTATCATTTGGCAATCAAACGCTACCACTGGACTATGTCTACCAAACCCTAACGCATCCAACCTGGCAAATTCTAAGGCGTTCCACTCTATAGTCGTTTGCACAAACCACCTCCACAACAAATTCATGGAAGACCAGTGAAGCACTACAGCCATAGAAGGCAGATCCATCAAACAAGGCCAAACCCTAGATATGACAACACCTTCAGGGAAGGGGGGAATTAGCAATTCTGGACATGCGCCAAAGTTGAAATTATCCACACTTGGCGATTCCTTAGGATAAACGTGGGCCTCAACGTGGGTCCCACCGACTCCATTAACCAAGGTAATCTAGTCTATTGAACTCTGGTTACTCCAAAAGTCTTGCTCTGTCTCTCCATCCACCTCGTGTTGATCATAATTTTGCTCCCCACCGGACTCAATAGAATCCAGGAACAATTCAAAGAGACAGCGCTTGACAGAGTCAACTACCTTCTTCACCAACAAACCAATCAGCCAAGTAACACAGAGAAAGACCTAAAGAACCAATAACTCTTTTGCAGCGTGCGCACTAAGACGCATCCAGAATTCCCTAGTGAAGAACGGCATGGTGTGCGGACTCACCCCAAGGAAAAGGCAATTAGGAAAAGGAAAGAGACAAAGCAATCCCATCAAACCTCTTACTTGATTGAGAGGGGGTGTTGAAGCAAGATATCACATGTCATGGATATTGATATCCAGCCTCATAGTTCTCTCCATGTACTAGAGTTCTCAATAAAGGACATGGTACTATAGTCATCAACTGATGACCTAATGGAAGTAATGGGGGTTGCCCCCAGGACAAAGTGGGCTACCATCTGGCTGCCGCGGCTCAAACACTTGAGCACTTTAGTTAGTGAGGTGTTAGGCTCTGAGTAGTATAAGATGTAGGATCTTACCCTGTAGAATTATTTGTTATAAGAGTAGCTCAAGGAAACTGGCGAGTAGTACCTACTGTTTCTACAAGAACAAGGGTCATGACCTCATGACAAGTTGGCAATGATGTTGATGTTGGCATCAATTGCTTGCTCTCTCAACAATTGCAAAATTCATTGAGGTGATTAGATTTTGTTATCCAAATTGTAATTACTTTCAAATTGTTATCCAGACTGTAATTTCTTTTGTTTTTGTTACTCATTTTGTAATTTCCCGAACAAATAATTATGAGACAAGAGTGGAGATATTTCATTATATAAGTAATATAACCATATTACTTTTGCCTTTAGCAAGATTACAAATAACAAAATTGCAACATTCAATTCATTACAATGTACAAACCACTTCTCTACTAGTAATTTCAACTCATACAAAGTGTTTTTTCATACTAGTTATAACCTAGAGTAATCAAAAGCAAAGTTCAATGTTTAATATTGCAACTTGTAAACTGAAGCATTCTCAATCCAAAATTAGATAAAAACTAGGGTTGGTAATGAACTTGCATCAAAGAATCAAGAAGCAACTGACTACAAAAATTGTTTTGAAGGAAGCTTAGGAAAGTTTTGATAAAACAGTTCCTAATGCAATTTTTCTTTGAAAAAGTGGTGTCAACTTTAGATGTTTCTAAATGAATTTGGAAAGATTTTTGACCTCAAGTTTAGATATAAGATGTAAAGAATTATATGAGAAAGCTTCATGTTCCAAAATTTTGTTTGCATGAGTTTTCATGTCTCTTTGACATACTCACTAAACTCCAAAAAATGTGAGAACTCCCAATTTGAAATCCAAGCATTTTTTAAAATCTAAATTTTTGAACATAGGATAATGGAGCTTGGCCTTTATCAAATCTAGCCGTGGATCTTTGAGCATTACAACAACAAATTGCCTTAACCCCTAAAGGACCAAGCCCCTTTTTTTTGTGAAAATCACTAAAAACTGCCACTTTTGGGGGAATGAGTAAAAAGGTAGGAAAAATGTTTTTTTTGAAAATCCAACCATAAGATCTTGCCCTAGACTATGGGAGGTACTTGTGGAAAAACAATCAGATCATTCTAGAAGTAGAGGAGTGAGATATTGAAATTTGAAGTGGAAAAAAAAGTTTTTTTCTTGCCCCATAATTTCAAAAGCCTTTGACAGCTCCTATATCAAAAAAATTGCTCTATGCAAAGTTGAGGTTTATTTTTTCCATGTAGAAGACCAAGTTTGGTATGTGTGGGAAAATTTTCAAATGAATTGGAGGTGTGGATCATACTTTGTAAAATCCTACAATGCTGTAAGGGCATGAAATTTGCATATACGCTAAGCAAGATTGGAGAATTTATGTAAAATTCAGAAATCTAAATTACTTTGATCCAAATGGTGAATACCAAGGAATCTTAGTCTACTACAACTTGGGAAAAAAAAAGTAAAAAAATATTCACAAAGAGCTCAAAAAAGAAAGAAATTTTTTTTACAAGAGGCAAAAGGAATGGAGGTTTGGGAGTCCCATACCTACTTGCAAACTAAAACTATTCATAACTTTCATCTCATCAATTAAAATTGAATGATTTAAAGATTCCCACATTTGTATAAATGTAAAGAACTAATTTCAGATTTTCATTTTTAAAAATTGCAATTTTGAATTATTTTTGGACTGCCTACCTTGCCGATTTTCAGAAATTCATGCATAACTTCTTGAATAAATGTTGGAATGAAGAAAAAATTAGACGCCCACGTAGATCTTTGAATTCCCCACCTTCAATAAAAGTTTCAAAAAATCACAAAAAGTAGATTAGCTGTAGATACATGCCCAAAATCCATTTGTCCCCCAAGGGGACAGTTTGTCCTTTAGGGGTTATAAAACAAAAGATTCCAAAATACACACTAGTATTTGAATTTTCACAAAACCATTATTTTTAAATTAGAAAACCAAATAAGTGTGAAAATTATTTAGAGGTAATTTCACCAACCCAAAAAGACATATCTTGAACATAATCAAATCAAGTAAAATAGAACAAACTTAGTTAAAAAGAGAAGTTCACCAATTTTCATAAAAAAGAATCATGCAATAGTAATACTTTGATTTATTTAGAACAAAAATCTCATAGGCTCCAAACCTATGTGAAGGCTCTTGCAATTGGGCTTTTTGATAAATCCAATAGCTAAAACACTTGACCATGCACCTTCTCAGTACTAGAATAGCAGATGAAGCCATTTGTGAGCATAGAATGGTGAGCCTGTGAGCAGTGAGCCAAGATTTGGTGAGTAGGAATCAATTTTGATATCAAAATCAATAGAATTTTTTTTAAAAAGCAAGTTTATCAAAAGAAAAAAGTTTAAAGTGTACAATTATAGGTTCTTATGTACATAATTATAGGTGAAATTGAGTATTTTGAAAAAAAAAATCTTTGCTCACGGCTCATGGCTCACGAATCCCCACTCACAAAATAGCACTCTCCCTAGAATAGCTTGTTTTTGCAAGAGTGCTGAGTTGCTCACTACTCTATCTACAAAATAGAAGTTAAAACAATCAAGACCGCAAGCAAAAAACTTATAGATTTGAAAATCATAAATTTGGGTAGTTAATTACATAGATTTGAATAGGGCCAACATTCATAGTCCTTTGGAATGACAATAATTTGTGGAAAAGGACACACTTTATCATTTGCCTTCTCGGGTGTCATTTAGGGGGTGTTTTTCTAACCACCCAATTCCACTACATTGAATATTGCATTTAGGTTTTCCCACACTAATCTATTGACATTTTACGCTATATAAATAATAAATATAATACTTATTATTATTATTTATTATTGTAAATTTATCAATGATTACGACTATTAACAGTTTTTAAAGAGAGTGGAAACAACAAGGCTGTAGAAAAAAATTATTGCTTTTTAAGTTGTAAACCGTATGAAATCCTAATAATTGTTGCATGCGCCTCCAAGTGGCCAAGCAATGAGTCATGGGATAACTATCCACGGTAAGGCAAACTAAGTGCAATATTCAGTGTAGTGATGTAAAATCTACGTATATTTTGCACCTCTATCATCAATTTATTAATGCTTTAGTTTTATATTCACTTTTGCAGCCCTTGAAGGATCAAGGATTGATGGATTATAACCAACAATTTAATTGATCCAAATTGTGAAAAGATTACTTGTTGAACAAAAGAAAGTCCTGGCAAAACTTACTCAAAGTTGCCAAAATATATATATAAAGTATGAGCCATGCTGTTACTGAGTTGCACGTGTAATAGAATCTATGTTTAGACTTCACTATCATGGACATGAGCAGATTGACCTAGAAGGTTCTATAAGGTTCTAAAGGATTAAAAGGATCTAGAAGATTAGAAGATTCTAGAAGGCTTTAAAAAGATAAAAAGTCTTGAAAGTTTCTAGAAGGTTTTAGAAAGATAAAAAATCTTAGAAGTTTCTAGAAGGTTGGAAGCCTCTAAAAGGTTAGAAACTTCTAAAAGATTGGAACCTTTTAGAAACTTAAAAGCTTTTAGATGACTGGGAGCTTTTAGCTTAAAGGCTTCTAGAAGTTTGGAAGCCTCTAGAAGGTTTGAGACCTCAACCTTTGGGTATATATAGGAGTCGAGGTTGAGAGGTTCCTCAATCTCAACAACTCATCTTGCCTCCTTAGTCTTTGACCTTCAAGCCTTAGTCTTTTGCCTT